>CM033472.1:220435007-221062507 GCA_019447015.1 Hymenochirus boettgeri | reverse complement strand
ATCTATCTATTATCTTCTATCTATCTATCTATTATCATCTATCTATCTATCTATCTATCTCTGCTATCTATCTATCTATCTATCTAACTGCTATCTATCTATCTATCTATCTATCTAACTCTGCTATCTATCTATCTATCTATCTATCTATCTATCTATCTATCTATCTATCTATCTATCTATCTATCTATCTATCTATCTATCTATCTATCTCTGCTATCTATCTATCTATCTATCTATCTATCTATCTCTATCTATCTATCTATCTATCTATCTATCTATCTATCTATCTATCTATCTATCTATCTATCTATCTATCTATCTATCTATCTAAATCTCATCTCATCTATCTATCTATCTATCTATCTATCTATCTATCTATCTATCTATCTATCTATCTATCTATCTATCTATCTTCTATACTCTGCTATCTATTATCCTAACTGCTATCATCTATCTATCTATCTATCTATCAAATCAATCAATCAAAAAGAGCTTATTGGCAGATCAATTTCATTTTGACATGTATTATCTATCTATCTATCATCTATCTACTGCATCTATCTATCTCTATCTATCTATCTATCTATATATCAATCATCTAACTCTGCTATCTATCTATCTATCTATCTATCTAACTCTGTACTATCTATCTATCTACTAATCTCTGCTATCTATCTATCTATCTATCTATCTATCTATCTATCTATCTATCTATCTATCTATCTATCTATCTATCTATCTATCGTATCTCATCTATCTATCTATCTATCTAACTCTGCTATCAATCTACTCTATCTGTCTGTCTGTCTGTCGTCTATCTATCTATATCTTCTACTATCATCATCTATCTATCTATCTATACTACTCATCTATCTACTATTTAATCTATTATCTATCTATCTAACTCTGCTATCTATTTATCTATTTCTATCTATCTATCTATCTATCTACTATCTATCTATCTCTATCTATCTATCTGTCGCCTGTCTGTCTGTCTGTCTGTCGGTCTGTCTGTATATCTATCTATCTATCTAACTCTGCTATCTATCTAACTCTGCTATCTATCTATCTATCTATCTATCTATCTATCTATCTATCTATCTATCTATCTATCTATACTAGCTCTGCATCTATCTCTGCTATCTATCTATCTATCTATCTATCTATCTATCTATCTATCTATCTATCTATCTATCTCTGTATCTAACTCATGGCAGATGAGATTCAATGTTGATAAATGTAAGGTGATGCATTTGGGATTTTAATAATCCCTGTTGCCACCTACACCATAAATAACTCTGTGTTAGTGCAATCTGAAATGGAAAAAGATTTGGGGGTTCTGGGTAGATAACAGACTTAGCTGTAGCAACAATGCCAGTAGCAACAGCTAGAGCTAGCAAGATATTGTCTTGTATAAAGAGGGGAAAGATTCAGAGAGAAAAAATATTATTCCTCCCTCTTTACAAGGCACTGGTAAGGCCTCATTTGGAATATGCGGTGCAGTTTGGAATCCCATATGACAAAGGGAACATCTTGGAAATGGAAGAGTCCAGAGAAGGGCAATAAATTAATAAGGGGACTGGAGGGGCTGATAATGCAGGCCAGATTAGACAAGTTAGGGCTGGTTTACATTGGCCCAGAGCGGCGGTTTGCGTGGGGACATGATAACCTTTATACAAAAGTATTAATGCCCATACATGAACTCTCTGGTGCATTGTTTCAATAATAGGTCACTATCGAGGACTCGTGGACATCCTTTAAGGTTGGAAGAAAGAAGTTTCATCTTCAAGTTCGGAGAGGTTTTCGTTACAAGTGACGAACGGTAAACGTGGAATCTGTCTTCCGAGCAGAGGTTGGTAAATGGCAAGTTCAATGTGAATAAACTTTAAAAAAGGCCTGGATAAGTCTAAAACTAAAAAAATATTGAGAAGTTACTGGTAAATTTTTAGATGCATATAAGACTCTGGTTAGATCCAGGGATACTTTTCGTATTGCCGTTTGAAGTCAGGAAAAAGGAATTTTTTCCCCCCCTTTTTTAAGCTGGGGTTTTTTGCCTTCCTCTGGAAAATGTTAGTAGGGTTAAAAAAAAAAAAAAAAAACAGGGAATAGGTTGAGACTTGATGGAGCAATGTCTTTAATATTCAACCTTAGATTACTATGTTCCTATGTATCATGCTATCTATCATCTATCTATCTATGAATCTATCTATCATCTATCTAACTCTGCTATCTATCATCCTATCTATCTATCTATCTTCTATCTCTGCCTATCTATCTATCTATCTAAAACTGCTATCTATTATACTATATTCATCTATCTAATTCTGCTTTAATCCTATCTATCTATCGATCTAATCTATTAACTCTGCTATCGTCATCTATCTATCTATCTATCTATTATCTATATAAACTCTGCTATATCTATCTATCATCATTTCTACTACTAATCTATCTATTCTATCATACTGTATCTAGTCTATCTACTTATGCTATACTATGCTATCGAGGAGATCTTGATCTATCTTATCATCTGCTGCTGATCTGTCTGTGTCTGTCTGTCGGTTCTGCTCTGTATGTGCTGTACTGTGCGTCTGATCTTGGCGTGATCTAGCGAGAGTCAGTCTATGCGCTAGGACGGCGTATACCGGTCAGCGAAGTCATGCGCTAGCGTAGGGAGCGTTCAGGCGACTATCTAGACGAGCGTACTATCGAAGCATCGGGATATCGCGCGTAGCGGGGAGCGACGGGACGCGAGGACGACGAGAGGGACAAGCGAGCACGACTTATCGATCTAGAGCGTATCTATCAATTCTAGCTAGCTATCTTCAACATCTATACTCATATTATTCATCATCCGTTCTATCCTTATCTACTAGATCACTATATCTGCTTCATCTATCTACTGCGCTATCTAGTCTTCTAGCTCACTAAGTCACCTCCATCCACCACTCAGGTCAATCCAGCAGCCAGCCAGTCCATCCATCCCTCCAGTCCATCATCAGCCAGCCATCCTCCATCACAGCCACCATCTACATCATCGAGCTATCGTATCGTAGCTATGATATCTAGCTGAACATCAGTCTTATTATCTATCTATACCTCTGCTATCTATGAGCATCTATCTATATCTATCGATCATCTATTATCTCTATTGCTATCTAGCTATCTATCTATCTATCTGTCTATCTATCTATCTATCTATCTACTGCTATCTAGCTATCGATCTCGAGTCTATCTAGTCTACTGTATCTATATCTATTCTAACGTCGCTAGCGAATCGTACAGCTCTATCCTAATCTATGCATGCGTTAATCCGGATCGTATCGATCTGATCTATCTATCTATCTATCTATCGCATCATTATTCCATCGATTATCTATCAATGATCTATTAACTATCCTAATCGACTAGTCTATCTATCTATCTATATCTATCTATTTCTATCTTATCTATCTATCTATCTATCTATCTAACTCTGCTATCTATCTACTATCTATCTGTCTGTCTGTCTGTCTGTCTGTTGTCTGTTGTCGCTGTCTGTTGTCTGTCTGTCTTCTGTCGTCTGTCTGTTGTCTGTCTGTCTATATCTATCATCGATCTATCTATCTATTATCTATCTATGCTAATCTGATTATCTACCTATCTATCTACTCTATCATATCTATCTATCTATCTATCTATCTATCTTATCTATCTACTATCTATCTATCTATTCTATCTATCTATGCTATCTCATATATCTATCTATCTATCTATCATACTATCTATACTACTATCTATCTATCTATTATCTAATCTATCTACTATCTATCTATCTATCTACTTCTATCTATCTTATCTATCTATCGTGATCTACTATCTATCTCATCTATCACTATACTATCTAGCTATCTAACTCTACTATATATCTATCTAACTCTGCTATCTAACTAGGCTATCATCTATCTATCTCGCATATATATCTATCTACTACTATTCTATCTATCTATCTATCTTATCTATCTAGCGAGCGAGTCTGAGCGAGCAGGAGCGAGCGAGCGAGCGAGCGAGCCAGCCAGCCAGCCAGCCAGCCAGCAGCCAGCCAGCCAGCCAGCCAGCCAGCCACCAGCCAGCCAGCCGAGCCAGCCAGCCGCCAGCTCAGCCAGCGAGCGAGCGCGAGCGAGCGAGCGAGCGAGCTATACCGCGGCGAGCGAGCGAGGCAGCTAAGATAGCGAGGAGAGCGAGCGAGCGCGCGGCGGAGGAGGAGCGAGCGAGTGAGCGAGCGACGAGCGAGCCGAGCTGAGAGAGCGAGCGAGGAACGCGGCGGCGAGAGAGGAGCGAGCGAGCGCAGCCGAGCGAGCTAGCGAGTGGAGCGAGCGAGCGAGCGAGGAGCGAGCGAGCGAGCGAGCGAGGCGGCGAGCGAGCGAGCGAGCGAGAGAGCGAGGAGCTAGTCTGAGCGAGCGAGCGAGCGAGAGAGCGAGCAGCAGGATCAGCGAGGAGCGAAACTCGGCGAGCGAGCGAGCCGAGCGAGAGAGGAGAGCGAGCGAGCGAGCGAGCTAGCGACCGAGCGAGCGATCGATCGAGCGAGCGAGCTAGCGAGCTAGCCGGCTAGCGAGAGAACTCTGCGAGCGAGCGGATGATCTAGGCGACCGAGCGAAGCGAGCGAGGCGAGGTCTAGCGATCGAGCTGGCGATCTAGCGTAAATATGGATCTATCTAGCTGATCTATCTATCTATCATCTATCTGTCTGTCTGTCTGTTATGTATGGTGGTAGGTCTGTCTGTCTGTCTGTCTGTCTGTCTGTCTGTCTGTATGTTCTGTATGTCGTCTATCGATCTATCTATCGTATCTAATCGGCTATCTATCTATCGATCGTATCTATCGAGGCTATCGAGCAGTGCGATCGAGCGTCTATCTATCGATCTAACGCTGCTATCGCGGGAGGAGTCTGAGCGAGCGAGCAGCTAGCGAGCGAGCGAGCGAGCAGAGCTGAGCGACGAGCGAGCGACGAGCGAGCAAGGCGAGCGAAAGGGGCGAGCGAGCGAGCGAGGGAGCGAGCGAGCGAGCGAGCGAGAGAGGCCAGCCAGCCAGCAGGCCAGGCCAGCCAGCCAGCAAGCCAGCCAGCCAGCCAGCCATAGCAGCCAGCCAGCCAAGCAAGCCAGATCAGCACCATCCATCCAGCCAGTCACAGCATCCATCACATCCATCCATCCATCCATCATCATCAGCCATCGATGATCTATCTAGCGAGCTAGCGCGCTAGCTAGCTAGCTAACTGGCTATGATCCATGCTATCTATCTAGCGATATATCTATCTATGATCTATATATCGAGCGGATCTATGCGAGTCGAGAGATCTATCGAGTGATCTAATGATCTATAGATCGATCTATCATCGAATTATCCTATCTATCTAACTGATATCCTATCATCTATCTATCTATCTATCTATCGATCTCTCTTCTATCTATCTATCTATCTTTATCTATCTATCTATCATCTAACTCTGAGCTATCATCTATCTACTATCTATCTATCTGTCTGTCTGTTCTGTCTGACCTGTCTGTCTGTGGTCTGTCTATCTATTATCTATCTAATCTATCTATCTATCTATTAACTTGCTATCTATCTATCTAATCTATATATCTATTATCTATCTATCTATCTAGCTATCTATCTATCTATCTATTATCTATCTATCATCTATCTGTCTGTCTGTCGTAGTTATTATCGATCTATCTATCTTCATCATACTAACTCTGTATCTATTATCTAACTCTGATATCAATCTATCTATCTATCTATCTATCTATATATCTATCTATTATAGCTATCTCTGCTATCGATCGATCTATCTATCTATCTAACGGCCTATATACTATCTAGATATCTATCTATCTATCTATCTAACTCGCGATCTATCTAGTATCTATCTATATTCTATCTATACTATCTATCTATCTAATCTACTATCTATCTATCTATCTATTCATCTATCTATCTATCTAACTCTGCTATGCTATTATCTATCTATCTATCTATCTATCTATCTATCATCATCTATCTATCTATCTATAGTCTATCTATCTATCTATCTACTCTGACAGCTATCTATCTAGCTATCTATCGATCTATCTATATATCTATCTAATCTATCTATCTATCTATCTATCTATCTATCTATATATCTATCTATCTAGATATCTAACTCTGCTTCTATCTATCTATCATCTTATATCTAATATGCTATCTATTACTATCTAATCTAATCTAATATATCTATCTTCATAAACTCTGGCTATCTATCTATCTAACTGCTATGCTATCTATCTATCTATCATCTATCAAATCAAATCAAATAAAATCAAAAAGAGCTTTATGGCAGGAGCAATTTACATGGTTTGACATGATCTATCGGATCTATCTATCTATCATCTTCTTCTGCTATCTATCTAGCTATCTAGCTATATATATATGCGAATCCATCTAGCGATCTATCTAGCTATCTATCTAACGAGGCGAGCTATTATCTATCTATCTATCTATCTAGCTATCTATCGATCTAACTGGCTATCTATCGAGCGAGTCGACGTAGAGCCAGCCAGCCAGCCAGCCAGCCAGCCCAGCCAGCCAGCCAGCCAGCCAGCCAGCCAGCCAGGCCAGCCAGAAAGCCCAGCCAGCCAGCCATCCACCAGACAGACGCCGAAGCGAGCGTAGCGAGCGATCTATTATCGAGCTAATCTAAACTCGGAGAGCGATGCGATCGAGCGGTATCGGATCTATCTAGCGATCGAACGCGGCTAGCCGAGCGAGCGAGCTAGCTAACTCTGCGATGTATCTATCGTATCTATCTAGCGAGCGATCTATTATCTATCGAACTCTGCTATCTATTCTAATGCCTATCTCATCCTAATCTAGCTATCTATCAAAGCAAATTCAAATCAAATCAAAAAGAGCTTGATTGGGCAGGATCAATTTACATTTTGACATGATCATCTATAGATCAATGGAAGTGACTATTAACCCCTACATTACCACATAGGAGTCTGAGATCAATGAGAGTGATTATTAACCCCTACATTACCACATAAGCGACTGAGATCAGTGACAGTGACTATTAACCCCTACATTACCACATAGGAGTTTGAGATCAGTGACAGTGATTTTTAACCCCTACATTACCACATAGGAGTCTGAGATAAGTGACTATTAACCCCTACAGTACTACATTGGTGTTTAAGATGCTGCACCCCGTGACTTTTAACCCCTACATTACCACATAGAAGTTTGATATCAGTAACAGGGATTTTTAACCCCTGCATTACCACATTGGAGTTTGAGATGCTGCACACAGTGACTATTAACCCATACATTACCACAGTCTTAGATCAGTGACCGCGACTTTTAATCCCTACATTACCACACAGGAGTCTGAGGTCTCCACATTACCACATATTAATTTGAAATTATGCATACAGTGGGTGGCTATTTAAACCACCACATCACCCCCCCCACACACACACACAACCAAACACAAACTCCCCTGAAACAGTTCCTATAAACTCCAGCCTGGACTGCCAGTACATCCAGCTTCCAACAACCCAACATCCCCCCCATGTGAAATAGTTACAGGCTACAGCCAGTACCTCCAAGCTTCAGTATAGACAGCCAGTACCTCCATATTCAACACTCCTCAACCCACCCCACTCAGTACTGCAGAGCTCTGTCTGCTGCTTTTGTAAAAAAAAAAAGTGCGCTCTACTTTCCGCCTCTCTGATATTCAGCAGGGGCACTGCCATAAGCATTTTTCTCATATTGCCTCATTAGAGTGACGGCCCTGCTCCCATCCCTTTAACCTACAGTGATGGTGGCAGCACTCATACATCTATTTGCAAAAGACAACCTCTGTACATGATGCTGAGTACCTGCACTTCTTTGGTAATGATTGGAACCTGTCCTGTTAAACACTGTTTGGTCTTGGCTACTGTGCTGCAGCTCAGTTTCAGGCTGTTGGCAATCTTATAGCCTAGGCCATCTTTATGTAGAGAAACTTTTTTTTTCAGATCCGCAGAGTTTTCTTTATCATGAAGAGAGAACTATAACACCAAATTTAACACCCCATTCACAACTGAGACCTTGTTGTAACATTAACAATTCACATGACACAGGGGAGGGAAATTGCTAAATGGGCACAATTTGGACATTTTTCACTTTTGTTGCTAGCAGTTTAGACATTAATGGCTGTGTTTTGAGTTTTGAGTATTTTGACAGCAAATTTACACCTTTATACAAGCTGTACACTGATTGCTTTACATGAAATGAAAATATATAAAATATTTACTGTACAAAAATGAAGGGGTGAACTCACTTCTGTGGGATACTGTATAAACAACAAAGTAACTAACAGGTTAAGGTAGGTAAATAGCCTACCAAGAAATTCAGTTGTGCTGGAACATTATCTTATTCCCATAGTCACTGATTCTCATGTTAAAGGGACTGTCCATTCCTCTTTCCAAAAACTCATATAATGTAGATAACCCCCCAAAACCTTAACTTCGTTTTAGTCACAATTTAGAAATCAGCTCCCACACAGAGTTATTATACTTACATGCTACTCCTCGCTCTACCGCTCTTCTGGGAGAGGCAGTCAGTGTAGGCCGTGACGGTGACGTCACGGCCAATCACTGACTGCCATTCCCGGAGCAGTCTCCACTGTGGCTGCTCAAGAACACAAAAAGAACAGAGCAGCCACAGTGGAGACTGGGAGAAGAACACGGAAGCGGCGGTGGAGCGAGGAGCTTGTGAGTATAATAACTCTGTGTGGGAGCTGATTTGTAAATTGTGACTAAAACGAAGTTAAGGTTTTGGGGGGTTATCTACATTATATAAGTTTTTGGAAAGAGGGGTGGACAGTCCCTTTAAATAGTGGGGCCATTTCCTATATCCAATACCACTAATGGTCTAATCTAGTCAACAATGCCAAGGCCCTTGTCTAATGGCAGGAGGACACCCCCTGAAAGTATTTGATAAGATTTTTTTCCTCCAAACATCTTATCAAAGATGAAGAACAAACTGTACAATTTAGATGAAGCCAATTCTTCTTGTTGTAATTCTCAGATATTACAAAATATATAAAGCCTTCTCATGATGAAATATTTAAGAAAACCTTAAATATTTAAGGACACAGCCAGCAGTCACACCTGAGATACCCTTAGGTTTCTCATAAAACTGACTTTTTAAAGTTCCAGATTAAACTGCCATTCCAGCCCTGCCCCCTTTTAGAGTCTGGGACTCTTCTCAAACTGTCCAATGTGAACACATGCTTCTTGCAAAGCAGATCTTCCCATTACCTGAGTGGTGGACTGTGAGAGGGAGTAGGGTTAGACCAGCAATGTGATCTAGACTTTGAAGGTATGCAGAGCTTTGGGAAACTTCAAAATGATGTGCAATTGCTGCAAGCTGACCTAGATTGTCAAAATGGGTAGCAGAATGGCAGATGGGATTCAATTTTAATAAATATAGGGTGATGCATTTGGGGTTTAACAATCCTGGTGCCACCTACACCATAAATTACTCTGTGTTAAGTGAATCTAGAGCTAGTAAAATATTGTCTTGTATAGAGAGGGGAATAGATTCAACAGAAAAAAATATTCTCCCTCTTTACAAGGCGCTGGTAAGGCCTCATTTGGAATATGCAGTGCAGTTTTGGAATCCTATATACAAAAGGGACATTTTGGAAATGGAAGCAGTTCAGAGAAGGGCAGCTAAAACTAGAAAGGGAAAGTTTAAGTATAAACTTTGAATTTGGCTTGAAAGACCGCATTTTGGAAGGGAATTTGTGTGTTTGTGCTGCAGATTTTAAAACTCAATAATGCCAATGATGAGGACATTGTTGTTTTTTTCTTACCCTTTAAATATGTCACATGCATTAAAGGTAGGTCAGTTGGTGTGTGTGTATTCATATCAGGTTGGGGGATAAAATACTAACTTTTTTGATGATTGGACAAAATGTGTTTTTTTGACTAAAGTTACCTTTTAAATATGACTGCCATGGAAATGGAAGGGTGGGTCAAGTAGGTGTGTGTATCTGGATCAGGTTGGAAGTTAAAAAAACAAACTTTTGATTATTGATCAAAATTAGTTTTTTTTTTACTTTAGTTACCCTTTACGTATGGCTGCCATAGTAATGGATAAGTAGATCGGTAGATGTGTGTACCTGGGTCTGGTTGAGGGGGTATGTCTTTTTTGTGTTTACAACCATAAAACTATATTTTATTGAGGATGAATCTAAATTAGTTTTTTTTACTTTAGTTACCCTTTAAGTATGGCTGCCACAGTAATGGATAAGTAGATCAGTAGGTGTGTGTACCTGGGTCCGGCAAAAATTTTTAGCCCACGCCCCTTTCTCTGCCCCAATTAGGCCACACCCACTATGTACTTAATAGAGATGGCCAAAAAGACACAGACAGATACACACAGCCCGATAGTGATAAACAGACAGAAAGACAGAGAAATAGACAGACAGAGATAGAGATCGGAGAGTTGGAGAGAGACACAAATTAATGACACAAAGGCACAGTAAACTGGCAATTTCATTATATACTGGTAGCAATTTGGTAATTTTAAACTTACTGTTGTGTTCAGTTGTAGTCAGATGCTTGCCCACACCTTTGGCCAGGGAGACATTCTTGTACCTTCTACATGGACCTCTGCCCCTATCTATCGCTATCTGTCCCTCTCTCTCTCTGTGTATATCTATCTCTATCTATATATCTGCCTCTTGTTTATCTATTTAACTATGTCTATCTGCTTCTTGTCTATCTCTCTGTGTCTCTCTATCTATCTATCTATCTATGTAACTGCTCTCTGTCTAGCTATCTATCTCTGCTATCTATCTATCTATCTATCTAACTCTGCTATCTATCTAACTCTGCTATCTATCTAACTCTGCTATCTATCTATCTATCTATCTATCTATCTATATATCTAAAGGGGCCCATACACTATGCAATTTTGTTGTACAATCGTCGTACGAACTCCACGATTGTACATCAATTGTATCGTTAATGGTATAAATAAAGTCTGGTGCAATTAAATTGAGAAGATCTGATTGAATCTGAAGGTGATCTGTCAGAACGGAAATTTTTTATCTGCTACAATAAAATTGTTTATGTGTATGGATGGTTGTCCAACAAATGTCTTCTAACTCAATCCTGAAGTGTCAAATTAACAACTTCCTGGAAAAAGCAGAGCTCACAGTCTGGAAGGTGTGAGACCATAGAGTGTATATTTGGTTCATGATGGCAATGTGTGATGCGGTACACATGACAACAACAGGCGCATTAATTGATGTACGAACACACATCGACATTCGTTAGCAAATAAAATATGAAAGAAAAACCAGCAAACACAATCGCAAATTACTTCATTCTTCATTACCATTCGAGACCTCAACCCCAAAAATTGCTTTTTACATTCGTCATTTTCGCCATATTACACTATCAGCAACAATTAAATCTGCCCAAATATGGTGAATTGGTTGCTTTCTAGCGGCACATTCTATTCTGCAACAATTTAGATCTTACACAATCATATCTGCCTATTAATGCCAGATTGTGCACAGCAAATGGCAACAATTTTATTGTGTTCGTTAATGTCCGATTGTATGACTATTGTTTCCAATTTAAATCTGGTCGGTAGTTCATAGTCCAATTTCATTGCATCGTGTATGGGCCCCTTAACTCTGCTATCTATCTATCTATCTATCTATCTATCTATCTATATATCTTCTATCTATCTATCTATCTATCTATCTATCTATCTATCTATCTATCTAACTCTGCTATCTATCTGTATAACTCTGCTATCTATCTATCTATCTATCTATCTATCTATCTTTCTGCTATCTATCTATTTATCTATCTATCTATCTATCTATCTATCTATCTATCTATCTATCTGTCTGTCTGTCTGTCTGTCTATCTATCTATCTATCTATCTATCTATCTCTGCTATCTATCTATCTAACTGCTATCTATCTATCTATCTATCTATCTATCTATCTATCTATCTATCATCTATCTATCTACCTAACTCTGCTATCTATCTATCTATCTATCTATCTATCTATCTATCTATCTATCTATCTATCTAACTCTGCTATCTATCTACCACTGCTATCTATCTATCTATCTATCTATCTATCTATCTATCTATCTATCTATCTATCTATCTAACTCTGCTATCTATTTATCTAACTCTGCTATCTATCTATCTATCTATCTATCTATCTATCTATCTATCTATCTATCTATCTAAGTAACTGCTATCTATCTATCTATCTATCTAATCTGGCTTGACTCTGCTGCTAGTACTGCTACCTATCTGTCCCTGGACTCCCTCCCTGATATCTCTCTCGCGCCGGCGCGCTCATGACATCGGCGCGCCGGCATTGTGCATG
Source organism: Hymenochirus boettgeri (assembly GCA_019447015.1). Classification (NCBI taxonomy): domain Eukaryota; kingdom Metazoa; phylum Chordata; class Amphibia; order Anura; family Pipidae; genus Hymenochirus; species Hymenochirus boettgeri. Next base: position 221,050,065 of record CM033472.1, on the reverse strand, counting down.
ACGTCATTTCGCCGGCTGCGCGACGTGCCCAGAGGTTCGCGCAGCCAGGAAATCCGGAAGTTCGGGGCACTTGCCGGAGGCACCAGCAGTTAAAACATTCGGGGCATTTTGCCAAACATGGTAATGGCAAGTTCATTAAATAGCTTTAAAAGTGGGCTAGATAAGTTTCTAAAACTAAAAAATATTGAGAATCACTGGTATTAATACATATACTGTAGTTCTGGTTGCTACAGGGATACTATATAATATTGAGAATTACTGGTATTAATACATATACTGTAGTTCTGATTGGTACAGAGATACTATATAATATTGAGAATTACTGGTATTAATACATATACTGGTACTGTAGTTCTGGTTGGTACAAGGATACTATATAATATTGAGAATTACTGGTATTAATACATATACTTTAGTTCTGATTGGTACAGGGTTACTATATAATATTGAGAATTACTGGTATTAATACATATACTGTAGTTCTGGTTGGTACAGGGATACTATATAATATTGAGAATTACTGGTATTAATACATATACTGTAGTTCTGATTGGTACAGAGATACTATATAATATTGAGAATTACTGGTATTAATACATATACTGTAGTTCTGGTTGGTACAGGTATACTATATAATATTGAGAATTACTAGTATTAATACATATACTGTAGTTCTGATTGGTACAGAGATACTATATAATATTGAGAATTACTGGTATTAATACATATACTGTAGTTCTGGTTGGTACCAGGATACTATATAATATTGAGAATTACTGGTATAAATACATATACTGTAGTTCTGATTGGTACAGAGATACTATATATATTGAGAATTACTGGTATTAATACATTACTGCAGTTCTGGTTGGTACCGGATACTATATAATATTGAGAATTACTGGTATAAATCATATACTGTAGTTCTGGTTGGTACAGGGATTCTATAAAATATTGAGAATTACTGGTATTAAAGGGTATGTCCACCCTAAAATAAACTTTTTGATATAAGATTCCCCCTGGGCTCCCGCCCCAACCGCTATATTTTTATCTTTAGAAAGCCCCCCAAACTCTACTTACCTCCCCTCTTCCTCCGCCGCGCACCCGCCCTCTGCTTCGAGAAAATGCAAGCAGGGGCGGGACCGCAGCCGCGTCTGTGATTGGCTGAGCGGCAGCCAATCACGGACGCGGCTGCCGGCAGCTCACTTCGGCGGAGGAAGAGGAGAGGTAAGTAAAGTTTGGGGAGCTTTCTAAAGATAAAAATATAGCGGTTGGGGCTGGGAGCCCAGGGGGAATCTTATACATGAAGGATTTCACGCTAGGGGGAGGGAATCGGGAGAGGGAGGGGAGGGAGGGGGAGGGAGGGGGGAGAAGGGCTGCAGTACGCATGCCAAACTTCTCCTGGAGGCCAGGTAGAAGGCAGAGTCCTATATTGACTCTGCTATCCTCCTGTGGCAGTTTTGGGACTTTGGGGGGACTACAGGAGAACCAGATGGAGCTGGGATGTGAGGTAAGGATTAAACTACACTACATGGTGGGGCCAGTAGTTGGGGGGATTATAGTTTTGAGGGTGGACATGCCCTTTAATACATATACTGTAGATCTGGTTGGTATAAGGATACTATATAATATTGAAAATTACTGGTATTAATACATATATTTTAGTTCTGGTTGGTACAGGTATACTATATAATATTGAGAATTACTGGTATTAAAACATATATTGTAGTTCTGGTTGGTACAGGGATACTACATAATATTGAGATAGATAGATACATGTCAAAATGTAAAATTGATCCTGCCAATTAAAGCTCTTTTGATTGAGTTGATTTGATTGATAGATGCTAGTAGATAGATAGCAGTTAGATAGATGAGCACGAGTTAGATAGAAGATAGATAGATAGATAGCTAGATAGATAGATAGATAGCAGAGTTAGATAGATAGATAGATAGATAGGAAGAGTTAGATAGATAGATAGATAGTAGATAGAGAAGATAGATAGCAGAGTTAGAAGATCAGTAGATAGATAGAATAGAAATAGATAGATAGATGCAGGATGGATGGATGGATGGTGGATGGAGGATATGGATGGAGGGATGGATGGAGGGAGGATGGATGGATGGATGGTATGGATGATGATGATGGAATGGAGGGATGGATGGGGATAGAGAGAAGATAATAGATAGCAGAGTTAGATCGATAGAGAGTAGTAGATAGATTAGATAGAGATAGATAGCAGAGTTAGATAGATAGATAGATATGATAGATAGATAGATAGATAGATAGATAGATTAGATAGATAGATAGATAGCAGATAGATAGAAGATAGATAGATAGAAGATAGATACATGTAAAAAAATGTAAATTGATCCTGCCAATAAAGCTCTTTTGTTTTATGTGATTGATTTGATAGTAGATAGATAGATAGATAGATAGCAGTTAGACTAGAAGATAGCAGAGTTAGATAGTAGATAGATGATAGGATGATAGATAGCTTAGGATAGATAGCAGAGTTAGATTAGAGATAGAGAGATGGAGAGATAGCGAGTTAGATAGAAGAGAGATAGATGTAGAAGATAGATAGATAGAGAGATAGATGATAGATAGATAGATAGATAGATAGATAGATAGATAGATAGTAGATAGCGAGTTAGAGAGATAGATAGATTAGACTGGATAGATAGATAGATAGATAGATAGATAGATAGATAGTAGATAGATAGATAGATAGATAGATAGCAGAGTTAGATAGCTAGATAGATAGATAGTAGATAGATAATAGATAGATAGATAGATAGATAGATAGATAGATAGACTAGATGAGATAGAGAGATAGATACAGAGTTAGATAGATAGATAGATAGAGTATATAGTAGATTAGATAGCGTTAGATAGATAGATAGATAGATTAGATAGCAGAGAAGATAGATGATAGATAGATAGTAGATAGATAGATGATAGAATTGATCAGCGAGTTAGATAGATAGATAGCAAGAGTTAGAAGATAGATAGATAGATAGATAGATAGATCATACGACAGACAGAAGACGATAGATAGCATAGATAGATGAGATAGATAGATAGAAGATAGATGATAGATTAGATAGATAGCTAGATAGATAGTAGATAGATAGATAGCGAGTGAGTTAGATAGATAGATAGATGATAGATAGATAGAAGATAGCAGACAGACAGACAGACAGGCAGGACAGAAGACAGACAGATCGATAGATAGATAAGATGAGAGATAGCAGAGTTAGAGATAGATAAGATAGATAGATAGATAAGATAGATAGATAGATAGATAGATAGATAGCTAGATAGATAGATAGTTTAGGGATAAGTCAGCGTTAGTAGATAGAAGATAAGATAGATAGATAGATAGAAGTATAGATAGATAGATAGATAGATAGATAGATAGGCTAGATAAGAAGATAGATAGATAGATAGATAATAGAAGATAGATAGATATTTATAGATAGATAGCAGAGTTAGATATATAGATAGATAGATCGCTAGCATGATAGATAGATAGATGGATGAGATGTATGATGGATGGAGGATGGATGGATGGATGGATGGATGGATGGATGGAATGGATGGATGGATGGATGGATGGATGGATGATGGATGGAGGAGGGATGGCTGGATGGATGGATGGATGGATGGATGCGATTGGTGGATGGTAGCTAAAGATAGATAGATAAGATAGCTTGATAGATCGATAGCAGAGTTAGATAGAATAGATAGATAGTAGATAGATAGAGAGATAGATAGATACGATAGATAGATAGATAGATCGATAGATAGAAGGATAGATAGATCAGCAGCAGAGTTAGATAGATAGATAGATAGATAGATAGATAGATAGATTAGATAGATAGATAGATAGAAGATATATAGCAGGAGTTAGATAGATAGATAGATAGATAGACAGGAAGACAGACAGACAGGACAGAACAGACAGAAGACAGACAGACAGACGACAGACAGACAGGACAGAAAGACAGGACAGACAGATAGATAGACGATAGATAGATAGATAGATAGATAGCAGAGGTTAGATAGATAGATAGATAGATGATAGATAGATAGATCGATAGATAGGTAGATAGATAGATAGATCGATGCAGAGTTATTATAGAGCGATCGAAGATAGCTAGATAGATAGGATAGATAGATAGCTCGATAGATTAGATAGATAAGAGAGAGATAGATAGATAGATAGATAGATAGATAGATAGCAGAGTTTAGATAGATAGGATAGATAGATAGATGCTAGATAGATAGATAGATAGATAGATAGATAGATAGATAGCTAGATAGATAGATAGATAGATAGCAGAATTAGATAGATTAGATAGATAGTAGATAGATAGATAGATAGATAGATGAGATTAGATAGATAGATAGAATAATAGATAGATAGATAGATAGCAGAGTTAGATAGATAGATAGAATAGATAGTAGATAGATGATAGATAGATAGATAGTAGATAGTAGATAGATAGAAGATAGATAGATAGATAGATCGATAGATAGATAGATCGCCGAGTTAGAGTTAGATAGATAGATAGATGATAGCTAGAGTAGATAGATGGATGGACTCGGATGGATGGATGATGGATGGATTGATGGATGGATGGATGGAGTGGATGGTGATGATGGATGGATGGATGGATGGTGGAGGATAGATAGATAGATAGATAGTAGATAGTAGATAGATAGATGATAGATGATCGTAGATAGATAGATGATAGATAGATAGATAGCAGAGGTTAGATAGATAGATAGCAGAGTTGTTAGCTAGATAGAATAGATAGATAGATAGATAGATAGATCGACGATAGATAGATAGATCGATAGCAGAGTTAGATAGATAGATAGATAGATAGATAGATTAGATAGATAGATAGATAGATAGATAGATAGATAGATAGATAGATAGATAGATAGATAGATGAGATAGCGAGTTAGAGAGATTAGAATAGATAGATAGATAGATAGAATAGATAAGATAGATAGATAGATAGATAGATAGATGATAGATAGACGATAGATAGATAGGTAGATAGATAGCAGAGTTAGCTAGATAGATAGATAGATAGATAGATCGATAGATTAGATGATAGACAGACAGACAGACAGACAGACAGACAGAAGACAGACAGACAACAGACAGGACAGCAGACAGACAGACCGGACAGACCAGACAGACAGATAGATAGATAGATAGATAGCAGAGTTAGATAGATAGATAGATAGATAGATAGATAGAATAGATAGATAGATAGATAGATAGATAGATAGGATAGATAGATAGATAGATAGCAGAGTTATATAGATAGCTAGATAGATAGAAGATAGATAGATCAGATAGATAGATAGATTAAAGATAGATAGATTAGGATAGATAGATAGATTAGAAGGAGTTAGAGATAGATAGTAATATGCAGAATTAGATAGATAGATAGATAGATAGCTAGATAGATAGATAGATAGATAGATAGATAGATAGATAGATAGCAGTAGATAGATAGCTAGATAGCAGAGATAGAGAGATAGATAGTAGATAGATAATAAGATAGATAATAGATAGATGCTAGTAGATAGCAGAGGTTAGATAGATAGATAGATAGATAGATTCGATAGCTAGAAGATAGAAGCTAGATAGATAGATAGATAGGATGGATGGATGGATGGAGGATGGATGGGATAAGATGAATGGATGGAGGGATGGATGGATGGCATGGATGCATGGATTGGATGGAGGAGGAGGATGGATGGATGGAGGAGGGATAGTAGATAGATAGATAGATAGCTAGCAGAGTTAGATAGATAGATAGCAGAAGTTAGATAGATAGATGATAGATCGGATAGTAGGATAGATAGATAGATAGATAGATAGCAGAGATAGATAGATAGATAGATAGATAGATGATAGATAGATAGATTAGATAGATAGCAGAGTTAGTAGATAGATAGATAGATAGATCGATAGATAGATAGATAGATAGATAGTAGATAGATAGATAGATAGTAGAAGATAGATAGAAGCAGACGTGAGGATAGATAGATAGATAGATAGATAGATAGATAATAGACAGCACAGACAGACAGGACAGAGACAGACCAGACAGACAGACAGACAGACAGACAGACAGAAGACAGAACAGATTAGATAGATAGATAGATAGATAGATAGATTAGCCAGAGTTAGATAGATAGATAGATAGGATTAGTAGATTAGTAAGATGATAGATAGATAGATAGATAGCAGAGTTATATAGATAGATAGATAGATAGATAGCTAGATAGACGATAGCAGAGTTAGTAGATAGATCGATAGATAGATTAGGATAAGCAGAATTAGATAGATGATATATAGATAGATAGATAGCAGTTAGATAGATAGATAGATAGCAGAGATAGAAGATAGATAGATAGTAGGATGATAGATAGCAGAGTTCGATAGATTAGATAGATAGATAGATAGATAGATAGATAGATAGATAGCATCGTACATAGGAACATAGGAATTAAGGTTGAATATTAAAGACATTGTCCATCAAGTCCAACCTATTCCCTGTTTTTTTTTTTTTTTTTTAAACCCTACCTAACAGTTGATTCCAGAGGAAGGCAAAAAACCCCAGCTTTAAAAAAAGGGGGGGAAAAAATTCCTTTTTTTCCTGACTTCAAACGGCAATCCGGAAAAACAGTATCCCTGGAATCTAACCAGAGCTATATGCATCATACCAGTAATTCTCAATATTTTTTTAGTTTTAAAAACTTATCCCAGGCCTTTTTTTAAAGTTATTCAATTGAAATTGCCATTTACCACCCTCTGCTGGAAGACCAGATTCCACGTTTACCGTTCGCACTTGTAAAGAAAACCTCTCCTAACTTGAAGATGAAACTTCTTTCTTCCAACTTAAAGGATGTCCACGAGTCCTCTGATAGGACCTATTAGTGAAAACAATGCACCAGAGAGTCACTGTATGGGCATTAATACTTTGTATAAGGTTATCATGTCCCCACGCAAACGCCGCTTCTCCAAATGTAAACAGCCCTAACTTGTCTAATCTGGCCTGCATTATTCAAGCCCCTTCCAGTCCCCTTATTAATTAGTTGCCCTTCTATGGACTGCTTCCTTCCAAGATGTCCTTTGTATATGGGATTTCCAAAACTGCACCGCAATTCCCAAATGAGGCCGTACCAGTGCCTGTAAAGAGGGAGGAATAATATTTTTCTCTCTGAATTATTCCCCTACTTTAGACAAGACAATATCTTGCTAGCTTAGCTGTTGCCTACCTGGCATTGTTGCTACAGCTAAGTCTGTAGATTACCCAGAACCCCCATTAATTTTTCATTTCAGATTTGACCTAAACACAGAGTTAGTATGGTGGTAGGTGGCAAAGGGATTATTAAAATCCCAAATGCATCACATTAACATTTATCAACATTGAATCTCATCTTGCCATGAGTTAGATACGAAGAGATAGATAGATAGATAGATAGAGAGATAGATAGATATCGATAGATGATAGATAGCAGAGATAGATGCCAGAGCTAGATAGGATAGATAGATAGAAAGATAGATAGATAGATAGATAGATAGCATAGATAGATGATAGATAGCAGAGTTAGATAGATAGCAGAGTTAGATAGATAGATAGATATACAGACAGACAGGACGAGACAGACAGGACAGAAGACGACAGATAGATATAGATAGATAGATAGTAGATAGATAATAGATAGAGATAGATAGATAGATAGATAGAGTAGATAGATAAGATAGATTAGATAGATAAGATAGATAAGATGATAGATAGATAGATAGATAGATAGATCAGATAGATAGATCGTAGATTAGATAGATAGATACGAAATAGACAGACAGGACAGACGCAGATAGATTAGAGTGATAGCAGAGTTAGATAGATAGTAGATAGATGATAGATAGATAGATAGATAGATAGATAGATAGATAGATAGATAGATAGATAGATAGATTAGTAGATGATAGATAGATAGGATACAGCAGAGTTAGATAGATAGATAGAATAGCAGAGATTAGAGATAGATTAGATGATGATAGATAAGCAGAGTTAGATAGATGATAGATAGATAGATAGATAGATAGATAGAGATAGATAGATAGAATAGATAGATACGTAGATAGATAGTAGATCATGTCCAAAAATGTAAATTGATTCCGCCAATAAAGCTCTTTTTGATTGATTGATTTGATAGATAGATAGATAGATAGATAGATAGCAGTTAGATAGATAGATAGCCAGAGTTAGAAGATAGATAGATAGATAGATAGATAGATAGATAGATAGATAATAGATAGTAGATAGATAGATAGAAGATAGATGTAGATAAGATAGATATAAGATTAGATAGAGTTAGATAGAGATAGATAGATGTAAAAGTAGTAGATACTAGTAATAGATAGAGGATAGATTAGACCTAGATTAGATAAGAGATAGACAGAGAGATAGATAGATAGATGAGATAGATAGATAGCTAGATAGATAGGAAGTAGATAGATAGTAGATAGATAGATAGATGATAGATAGTAATAGATAGATAGCAGATAGATTAGATAGATAGATAGATTAGATAGATAGATCAGAAAGTATAGCATTAGATAGATGAGATAGATAAGCGAAGATGTTAGAAGATAGATAGATAGATAGATAGATACGATAGATAGATAGAAGTAGATAGAGATAGAAGTAGATAGATTGAAGCAGATTAGATAGATAGATTGCAGGGTAGATAGATAGAGTAGGATAGAGTGATAGCAGAGTGTGACATATGACTATTATCCCCTACATTACCACATTGGAATCCGAGATCACTGACAGTGACTATTAACCCCTACATTACCACACTGGAGTCTAAGATCAATGGAAGTGACTATTACCCCCTACATTACCACTAGGAGTCTGAGATCAGTGAGAATAACTTTTAACCCCTACATTACCACATAGGAGTCTGAGATCAGTGACAATGAATTTTAATCCCTGCATTACCAAACTGGAGTCATGTGAAAGTGACTATTCCCCCATACATTACCACATGAGTTTGAGATCAGTGACAGTGATTTTTAACCCTTACATTACCACACTGGAATCTGAGATCAGTGACAGTGACTATTTATCCCCTACATTACCACATTGGAATCCGAGATCAGTGACAGTGACTATTAATCCCTACATTACCACATTGGAATCTAAGATCAATGGAAGTGACTATTAACCCCTACATTACCACATAGGAGTCTAAGATCAATGAGAGTGATAATTAACCCCTACATTACCAAATAAGCATCTGAGATCAGTGACAGTGACTATTAACCCCTACATTACCACATAGGAGTTTGAAATCAGTGACAGTGATTTTAACCCCTACATTACCACACTGGAATCTAGATCAGTGACAGTGACTATTATCCCCTACATTACCACATTGGAATCCGAGATCAGTGACAGTGACTATTAACTCCTACATTACCACATTGGAGTCTAAGATCAATGGAAGTGACTATTAACCCCTACATTACCACATAGGAGTCTGAGATCAATGAGAGTGATTATTAACCCCTACATTACCACATAAGCGACTGAGATCAGTGACAGTGACTATTAACCCCTACATTACCACATAGGAGTTTGAGATCAGTGACAGTGATTTTAACCCCTACATTACCACATTGGAGTCTAAGATCAATGGAAGTGACTATTAACCCATACATTACCACATAGGTCTGAGATCATGAGAGTGTTAGGGAATTAGTAGACCCACACAGTCTTGAAAGTCGATAGTAGAGATTTATTGCATATGCAATAAACCCATTAACCCCTACATTACCACATAAGCGTATGAGATCAGTGACTGACTATTAACCCCTACATTACTACATTGGTGTTTAAGATGCTGCTGCACCCATTGACTTTTAACCTCTACATTACCACATAGAAGTTTGAGATCAGTATAGTGGTTTTTTAACCCTGCATTCCCACATTGGAGTTTGAGATGCTGCACACACATGACTATTAACCCATACATTACCACAGTCTGAGATCAGTGAGAGTAACTTTTAACCCCTACATACCACATAGTAGTCCGAGATCAGTGACAATGAATTTTAACCCCTGCATTACCAAACTGAGTCAGTGAAAGTGACTATTAACCCCTACATTACCACATAGAGTTTGAGATCAGTGACAGTGATTTTTAACCCCTACATTACCACACTGGAATCTGAGATCAGTGACAGTGACTATTAACCCCTACATTACCACATAGGAGTTTGAGATCAGTGACAGTGATTTTTAACCCCTACATTACCACATAGGAGTCTGAGATAAGTGACTATTACCCCTACAGTCTACATTGGTGTTTAAGATGCTGCACCCCGTGACTTTTAACCCCTACATTACCACATAGAAGTTTGATATCAGTAACAGGGATTTTTAACCCCTGCATTACCACATTGGAGTTTGAGATGCTGCACACAGTGACTATTAACCATACATTACCACAGTCTTAGATCAGTGACCGCGACTTTTAATCCCTACATTACCACACAGGAGTCGGAGGTCTCCACATTACCACTATTAATTTGAAATTATGCATACATGGGTGGCTATTTAAACCACCACATCACCCCCCCCACACACACACACAACCAAAACACAAACTCCCCGAACAGTTCCTATAAACTCCAGCCTGGACTGCCAGTACATCCAGCTTCCAACAACCCAACATCCCCCCCATGTGAAAGTTACAGGCTACAGCCAGTACCTCCAAGCTTCAGTATAGACAGCCAGTACCTCCATATTCAACACTCCTCAACCCACCCCACTCAGTACTGCAGAGCTCTGTCTGCTGCTTTTGTAAAAAAAAAAAGTGCGCTCTACTTTCCGCTCTCTGATATCAGCAGGGGCACTGCCATAAGCATTTTTCTCATATGCCTCATTAGAGTGACGGCCCTGCTCCCATCCCTTTAACCTACAGTGATGGTGGCAGCACTCATACATCTATTTGCAAAAGACAACCTCTGTACATGATGCTGAGTACCTGCACTTCTTTGGTAATGATTGGAACCTGTCCTGTTAAACACTGTTTGGTCTTGGCTACTGTGCTGCAGCTCAGTTTCAGCTGTTGGCAATCTTATAGCCTAGGCCATCTTTATGTAGAGAAACTTTTTTTTTCAGATCCGCAAGTTTTCTTTATCATGAAGAGAGAATAACAAAACACCAAATTTAACACACCCCATTCACAACTGAGACCTTGTTTGTAACATTAACATTCACATGACACAGGGGAGGGAAATTGCTAAATGGGCACATTTTGGACATTTTTCACTTTGTTGCTAGCAGTTTAGACATTAATGGCTGTGTTTTTGATTTTTTGAGTATTTTGACAGCAAATTTACACCTTTATACAAGCTGTACACTGATTGCTTTACATGAAATGAAATATATATATTTTACTGTCACAAAATGAAGGGTGAACTCACTTCTGTGGGATACTGTAAACAACAAAGTAACTAACAGGTTAAGGTAGGTAAATAGCCTACCAAGAAATTCGTTGTGCGTGGAACATTATCTTATTCCCATAGTCACTGATTCTCATGTTAAAGGGACTGTCCATTCCTCTTTCCAAAAACTCATATAATGTAGATAACCCCCAAAACCTTAACTTCGTTTTAGTCACATTTAGAATCAGCTCCCACACAGAGTTATTACTTACATGCACTCCTCGCTCTACCGCTCTTCTGGGAGAGGCAGTCAGTGTAGGCCGTGACGGTGACGTCACGGCCAATCACTGACTGCCATTCCCGGAGCAGTCTCCACTGTGGCTGCTCAGAAACACAAAGAACAGAGCAGCCACAGTGGAGACTGGGAGAAGAACACGGAAGCGGCGGTGGAGCGAGGAGCTTGTGAGTATAATAACTCTGTGTGGGAGCTGATTTGTAAATTGTGACTAAAACGAAGTTAAGGTTTTGGGGGTTATCTACTTTATATAAGTTTTTGGAAAGAGGGTGGACAGTCCCTTTAAATAGTGGGGCCATTTCCTATATCCAATACCACTAATGGTCTATCTAGTCAACAATGCCAAGGCCCTTGTCTAATGCAGGAGGACACCCCTGAAAGTATTTGATAGATTTTTTTCCTCCAAACATCTTATCAAAGATGAAGAACAAACTGTACAATTTAGATAAGCCAATTCTTCTTGTTGTAATTCTCATAATTATCAAAATATATAAGCCTTCTCATGATGAAATATTTAAGAAACCTTAAATATTTAAGGACACAGCCAGCAGTCACACCTGAGATACCCTTAGGTTTCTCATAAAACTGACTTTTTAAAGTTCCAGATTAAACTGCCATTCCAGCCCTGCCCCTTTTAGAGTCTGGGACTCTTCTCAAACTGTCCAATGTGAACACATGCTTCTTGCAAAGCAGATCTTCCCATTACCTGAGTGGTGGACTGTGAGGGAGTAGGGTTAGACCAGCAATGTGATCTAGACTTTGAAGGTATGCAGAGCTTTGGGAAACTTCAAATGATGTGCAATTGCTGCAAGCTGACCTAGATTGTCAAAATGGGTAGCAGAATGGCAGATGGGATTCAATTTTATAATATAGGGTGATGCATTTGGGGTTAACAATCCTGGTGCCACCTACACCATAAATTACTCTTGTTAATGAATCTAGAGCTAGTAAAATATTGTCTTGTATAGAGAGGGGAATAGATTCAACAAAAAAATATTCTCCCTCTTTACAAGGCGCTGGTAAGGCCTCATTTGGAATATGCAGTGCAGTTTTGGAATCCTATATACAAAAGGGACATTTTGGAAATGGAAGCAGTTCAGAGAAGGGCAGCTAAAACTAGAAAGGGAAAGTTTAAGTATAAACTTTGAATTGGCTGAAAGACCGCATTTGGAAGGAATTTGTGTGTTTGTGCTGCAGATTTTAAAACTAAATATGCCAATGATGAGGACATTGTTGTTTTTTTCTTACCCTTTAAATATGTCACATGCATTAAAGGTAGTCAGTTGGGTGTTGTGTATCATATCAGGTTGGGGGAAAATACTAACTTTTTTGATGATTGGACAAAATGTGTTTTTTGACTAAGCTAAGTTACCTTTTAAATATGACTGCCATGGAAATGGAAGGGTGGGTCAAGTAGGTGTGTGTATCTGGATCAGGTTGGAAGTTAAAAAACAAACTTTTGATTATTGATCAAATTAGTTTTTTTTTTACTAGTTACCCTTTACGTATGGCTGCCATAGTAATGGATAAGTAGATCGGTAGATGTGTGTACCTGGGTCTGGTTGAGGGGGTATGTCTTTTTTGTGTTTACAACCATAAAACTATATTTATTAGGATGAATCTAAATTGTTTTTTTTACTTAGTTACCCTTTAAGTATGGCTGCCCACGTAATGGATAAGTAGATCAGTAGGTGTGTGTACCTGGGTCCGGCAAAAATTTTTAGCCCACGCCCCTTTCTCTGCCCCAATTAGGCCACACCCACTATGTACTTAATAGAGATGGCCAAAAAGACACGACAGATACACACAGCCCGATAGTGATAAACGACAGAAAGACAGAGAAATAGACAGACGAGATAGAGATCGGAAGTTGGAAGAGACACAAATTATGACACAAGGCACAGTAAACTGGCATTTTTCATTATATACTGGTAGCAATTTGGTAATTTAAAAACTTACTGTTGTGTTCAGTTGTAGTCAGATGCTTGCCCACACCTTTGGCCAGGGAGACATTCTTGTACCTTCTACATGGACCTCTGCCCCTATCATATCGCTATCTGTCCCTCTCTCTCTCTGTGTATATCTATCTCTATCTATATATCTGCCTCTTGTTTATCTATTTAACTATGTCTATCTGCTTCTTGTCTATCTCTCTGTGTCCTCTATCTATCTATCTATCTATCTATAACTGCTCTCTGTCTAGCTATCTATCTCTGCTATCTATCTATCTATCTATCTAACTCTGCTATCTATCTAACTCTGCTATCTATCTAACTCTGCTATCTATCTATCTATCTATCTATCTATCTTATATCTAAAGGGGCCCATACACTATGCAATTTTGTTGTACAATCGTCGTACGAACTCCACGATTGTACATCAATTGTATCGTTAATGGTATAAATAAAGTCTGGTGCAATTAAATTGAGAAGATCTGTTGAATCTGAAGGTGATCTGTCAGAACGGAAATTTTTTATCTGCTCAATAAAATTGTTTATGTGTATGGATGTTGTCCAACAAATGTCTTCTAACTCAATCCTGAAGTGTCAAATTAACAACTTCCTGGAAAAAGCAAGCTCACAGTCTGGAAGGTGTGAGACCATAGAGTGTATATTTGGTTCATGATGGCAATGTGTGATGCGGTACACATGACAACAACAGGCGCATTAATTGATGTACGAACACACATCGCATTCGTTAGCAAATAAAATATGAAAGAAAAACCAGCAACACAATCGCAAATTACTTCATTCTTCATTACCATTCGAGACCTCAACCCCAAAATTGCTTTTACATTCGTCATTTTCGCCATATTACACTATCAGCAACAATTAAATCTGCGCCAATATGGTGATTGGTTGCTTTCTAGCGCACATTCTATTCTGCACAATTTAGATCTTACCCAATCATATCTGCCTATTAATGCCAGATGTGACAGCAATTGGCAACAATTTTATTGTGTTCGTTAATTCCGATTGTATGACTATTGTTTCCAATTTAAATCTGGTCGTAGTTCATAGTCCAATTTCATTGCATCGTGTATGGGCCCCTAACTCTGCTATCTATCTATCTATCTCTGCTATCTATCTATCTATCTATCTATCTATCTATCTATCTATCTATCTATCTATCTATCTATCTCTGCTATCTATCTATCTATCTATCTATCTATCTATCTCTGCTATCTATCTATCTATCTATCTATCTATCTCGCTATCTTTCTATCTATCTATCTCTGCTATCTATCTATCTATCTATCTATCTATCTATCTATCTATCTTGTTATCTATTTACTTATGTTCTATCTGCTTCTTGCTATCTCTCGTGTTCTCTATCTATCTATCTATCTATAGTACTGCTCTCTATCTGCTATCTATCCAATTTCATTGCATCGTGTATGGCCCCCTTAACTCTGCTATCTATCTTCTATCTCTGCTATCTATCTATCTATCTATCTATCTATCTATCTACTATCTATCTATCTATTCTATCTATCTATCTATCTCTGCTATCTATCTATCTATCTATCTATCTATCTCTATCTCTTCATCTATCTTATCTATTTCTATCTATCTATCTATCTCATCTATCTATCTATCTATCTATCTATCTATCTATCTATCTTCTACTATCTATCTATCTATCTATCTTGTTTATCTATTTAACTATGTCTATCTGCTTCTTGTCTATCTCTCTGTGTCTCTCTATCTATCTATCTATCTATCTATGTAACTGCTCTCTATCTAGCTATCTATCTCTGCTATCTATCTATCTATCTATCTATCTATCTATCTAACTCTGCTATCTATCTAACTCTGCTATCTATCTATCTATCTATCTATCTAACTCTGCTATCTATCTATCTACCTCTGCTATCTATCTATCTATCTATCTATCTATCTATCTATCTATCTATCTATCTCTGCTATCTATCTATCTATCTATCTATCTATCTATCTATCTATCTACTCTCTGCTATCTATCTATCTATCTATCTATCTATCTATCTATCTATCTATCTATCTATCTATCTATATATCTCTATCTATCTAGCTATCTATCTATCTATCTATCTATCTACTCTATCTATCTAACTCTGCTATCTATCTGTATAACTCTGCTCTCTATCTATCTATCTATCTATCTATCTATCTTTCTGCTATCTATTATTTATCTATCTATCTATCTATCTATCTATCTATCTATCTATCTTCTGTCTGTCTGTCTGTCTGTCTATCTATCTATCTATCTTCTATCGATCTCTGCTATCTATCTCTCTAACTGCTAATCTATCTATCTATCTATCTCATCTTCTATCTATCTATCTATCATCTATCTATCTACCTAACTCTGCTATCTATCTATCTATCTATCTATCTATCTATCTATCTATCTATCTATCTATCTAACTCTGCTATCTATCTAACCCTGCTATCTATCTATCTATCTATCTATCTATCTATCTATCTATCTATCTATCTATCTATCTATCTATCTATCTATCTATCTATCTAACTCTGCTATCTATTTATCTAACTCTGCTATCTATCTATCTATCTATCTATCTATCTATCTATCATCTATCTTCTAATAACTGCTATCTATCTATCTATCTATCTAATCTGGCTTGACTCTGCTGCTAGTACTGCTAACCTATCTGTCCCTGGACTCCCTCCCTGATATCTCTCTCGCGCCGGCGCGCTCATGACATCGGCGCGCCGGCATTTGTGCATGACGTCATTTTCGCCGGCTGCGCGACGTGCCCAGAGGTTCGCGCAGCCAGGAAATCCGGAAGTTCTGGGGCACTTGCCGGAGCACCGCAGCAGTTAAAACATTCGGGGCATTTTGCCAAACAGGTAATGCAATTTCATTAAATAGCTTTAAAAGTGGGCTAGATAAGTTTCTAAAACTAAAAAATATTGAGAATCACTGGTATTATACATATACTGTAGTTCTGGTTGCTACAGGGATTACTATATATATTGAGAATTACTGGTATTAATACATATACTGTAGTTCTGATTGGTACAAGATACTATATAATATTGAGAATTACTGGTATTAATACATATACTGGTACTGTAGTTCTGGTTGGTACAAGGATACTATATAATATTGAGAATTACTGGTATAATACATATACTTTAGTTCTGATTGGTACAGGGTTACTATATAATATTGAGAATTACTGTATTAATACATATACTGTAGTTCTGGTTGGTACAGGATACTTAATAATATTGAGAATTACGGGTATTAATACTAATACTGTAGTTCTGATTGGTACAGAGATACTATATAATATGAGAATTACTGTATTAATACATATACTGTAGTTTTGGTTGGTACAGGTATACTCTATCAATATTGAGAATTACTAGTATTATAACATATACTGTAGTTCGATTGGTACAGAGAGTACTATATAATATTGAGAATTACTGGTATTAATACATATACTGTAGTTCGGTTGGTACCAGGATACTATATAATATTGAGAATTACTGGTATAAATACATATACTGTTCTGATTGTACAGAGATACTATATAATATTGAGAATTACTGGTATTATACATATACTGCGTTCTGGTTGGTACCAGGATACTATATAATATTGAGAATTACTGGTATAAATACATATACTGTAGTTCTGGTTGTACAGGGATTCTATAAATATGAGAATTACGTATTAAGGGTATGTCCACCCTAAATAAACTTTTGATATCAATTCCCCTGGGCTCCTGCCCCAACCGCTATATTTTTTATCTTTAGAAAGCCCCCCAAACTCTTTACTACCTCCCTCTTCTCCGACCGCGCACCCCGGCCCTCTGCTTGCAGAAAATGCAAGCAGAGGGGCGGGACCGGCAGCCGCGTCTGTGATTGGCTGAGCGGCAGCCAATCACGGACGCGGCTGCCGGCAGCTCACTCTCGGCGGAGGAAAGAGGAGAGGTAAGTAAAGTTTGGGAGCTTTCTAAAGATAAAAATATAGCGGTTGGGGCTGGGAGCCCAGGGGGAATCTTATACATGAAGGATTTCACGCTAGGGGAGGGAATCGGAGAGGGAGGGGAGGAGGGGGAGGGAGGGGGGGAGAAGGGCTGCAGTACGCATGCCAAACTTCCTGGAGGCCAGGTAGAAGGCAGAGTCCTATATTGACTCTGCTATCCTCCGTGTGGGCAGTTTTTGGGACTTTGGGGGGGGACTACAGGAACCAGATGGAGCTGGATGGAGGTAAGGATTAACTAATACACTACAATGGTGGGGCCAGTAGTTGGGGGGATTATAGTTTTGAGGGTGGACTGCCCTTTAATAATTACTGTAGATCTGGTTGGTATAAGGATACTATATAATTTGAAATTACTGGTATTATACATATATTTAGTTCTGTTGGTACAGGTATACTTATAATATTGAGAATTACTGGTATTAAAACATATATTGTAGTTCTGGTTGGTACAGGGATTACTCATAATATTGAGAATTACTGGTATTAATACATATACTAGTTCTGGTTGGTACAGGGATCTATATAATATTGAGAATTATTGGTATTACATACTATCTGTAGTTATGGTTGGTACAGGGATACTATAATATTGAGAATACTGGTATTAATACATATACTGTGTTCTGGTGGTACAAGGAATACTATATAATATTGAGAATTATGGTATAATACATATCTCAGTTCTGGTTGATCCAGGGATAATTTTCCGATTGCTGTTTGGAGTCAGGAAGGAAAATCCCCCCCCCCCCTTTTAGCTGTTTTTTGCCTTCCACCTGGATCAACTGTTAGGTAGGGTAAAAAAGGAGGGTGAATAGGTTGGACTTGATGGACGTATGTCTTTATTCAACCTCAATTACTGTGTAACTATGTTACTATGTAAGTGTAAAACCCACGCTACTGTACTATTGGGTTAGTTTGGTTTACACTCACATTGCAGGGCATGTGTAAGTCCCAAAAATCCGGACTTTGCCACAGCTTACCTGACCAATACATATTTTAGTTATGTTTTGTGATATCTAATAGTGTGAGACTTAACATTGTAATTTAATGGTGCATAAACCTGATTGCAAGCAGCGCTGCTTACCTTACTGCAATCCTGCATTGTACTAAGTGGTGTAAAGGATTTAGGGTAAACCCAGTGTAAAGGACCCAGTGTTTTAGTCCTCCCTTGGTTTTTGGGTGTGGGGTGTGAATTGGATTGCTAAACCACCACTATAGTTCTTACTTTACCCATTTTATATGAGGGTCATTTAGAGCTCAGCTGATATCCTTCATTTGTAAACATAATTGCAATATGACAAATACATTAGATGCAACTTCTAATGAATCATCTTGTTAAAACGTAAATTTCCATGTGATGGAAAACAACGTTAACTGATGAATTGCTAATTGCAAGCATATTACTAGGAAAGATCCTTGGAAGGTTTTCATTCATCCAGGCATGGTATATCTGTTGTATTCAGTTAGATCAACTGGACTTAAAGTTTAGTTACCCGTGTACCTGCATCTTAAGGAAAAGGAACATACCTTTGAAGATTGTAATGTCAACATCTTGGCAAAGGAAAGAACTGGTTCAAAGAGGGTGTCAACGAGGCCATTTATGTCAAATAAAGAAAACAAGCTTGAATAGAGGTGGGGGGTTTCAACACTAAACTGTCTGCCATGTACTGTGATACTATATTATTTCTCATTTCTATATGTTAAAGACTTTTTCTTATTGTTAAATTGGTGCTTTGTTATAATGGTTAGAAAAGATTGTAGTGCCGTATTAGTCCATTATAAGTATTACAGAGTCTGTGATACTTTTTCGAAGGACTAACCAAAATTATTAAGTTTGAAGCTTCGAGGCTATACCCTCTCAGGTCGGCAGTACCCTGATTGACCCCTCCCTTATTATCTTACACGGGTGATCTGTGACTCTATCCCTTATATCTTACATGGTGATCGGTGACCCCATCCTTATAATTTTATACAGGTATCTGGAGACCATCCCTTGTGTATACCTTACCCCATGTGATCTGGTGACACCATTTTATTAAGGTGGACTGACTTGACTTGACCCCAGTTTGAGTCCGAACTATTCGGTTCGAACGACCCGGATTCTCAAACTACTGGACCCGGATTTCCGGACTTTCGATATTTTCCGGACTTTCAATAATTACGAATGTTGAATGTTCGATGCTTGTGGTTCGAGAATTATCGAATTAAAAAATATGTACCCAGTCATCTGCCTGATACAACTAATTCAAGCGCCCCAAGCCATTGGCGCGCGCGGGGCCCCCCAGCGGTCAGAGCAACCCGCCCCCCGTATAACGCACCGGCGGCGGGGCCCACCAATCCATTGCAGGTGCCACCCCAATTGCCAGCCCCAGCGCGCTGGCAGGCCCGGTGAGAGCCCCACCCGACGGTGCACCCCCAGGCGTGGCCGAACCGTGCGCCGCCGAGGCAGCCGCGGCGAAGCGCGGGGACACCCGCACCCCACCCATCCAGCACCGCCGACCGCCTGAGCCGGCTGCCCTCCTGTGGCTGCAGCGGCGAGGCGCTCCGTCCGCCGGGCCCCCAATGCAGCTGTAGCGGCGGCCAGCCCCCCTGGGTATAACGCGTGCGTCCCCACTGCCATTTTGTCAGTTGTTGGAGTGTGTTTAGTGGAGACCTGACACTGTAGGAGTTGGAGAGAGTTTTGTGCTTTTTGATTGAGCTTTCTGTGTGTGGATTTTCAGTGTGGTGGTGTGAGACCCAACAGTCCTTTAAGGACTAACCTTGTGAAAACCAACAGTCCTTTTAAGGACTAACCTTCCTTGTGAGACCCAAAAGGACTCAACCCCCCTATAAGTCCTTTGTACAATTTTTGTGTTAGAACTTTTTAGAGTCCTAGTGTCCTGTTTTTTGTTTTGTCTTTTACATTGCCGGAAAACAGATCCTCTCATCTGCAAATTTTATATTATAATAATAAAAATATTAATATTAAAAAAAAACAATAATGTAAATATTTTTCGTGTGTACTTGTCCTTTAACTAACACTTTACTAACAGTTACATTAAAATTGACTAACACTCACTAACTTTAACTAACTCATGACTTTGAGTCCTCTTTAGGAGAAAGCACTAAGGCCCGCAATCATTTCTGTGGCGGTTTGCGAATTGCGAAGCGCTATCGCCATATCAGAAGTGCTATAAAAGTAACACGAAAAGTGCATTAACTTCACATCAGTGGTTTATACATAGACAGCGCGTCCAGAAAGATCTGCCGCAGAACCGCTGATTAGAGTGGTGCAAAACGGTGGTGTTTTTATACAAACTCAATCAGTTAAATTTTATATATAAATGTGATTCTTGCCTTGGACATTGTTCTGGATGTCTGTTGCTTTCAAGTCCAACCCACCTCTTTTCAGTTGTAAGGTGGTCATGCTGATTTGAAACTGGGTGGTGCCAATTGGGACATCCCCCGTCGACCCCCACCTGGTAAGGGTACTCCACACACACACTCTGCTTCCATGCTGGGCATGTTGTTTTGTAACTAATCTAATAGTGGATATAACACACACCCACTTTCGAGGCTTTGAATTTAGAGCCTGGACTGCATATAGAAAGACAATGTGAAGAGGGGATTATAATCGAATGCAGAAAAATCAAATATGCGAGTAAAATGTCTATTATCCAATATAAAATTTATAGTAAAGTATAGCAACCAAAAACTCGGTCAACCCCACAGGTTTGCTATAAACAACGTGCATTTATTGTGCAACGACATGTTTCGGAACAGTCTAGGTCCTTTCTCACACCAAAACATGTCGCAAATAATGCACGTTTGTTTATAGCAATACCTGGGTTATTTTTGAATTTATGCCAGGAACAGACATTGGGTCAGGGCCGGATTATCCACAAGGCACCCGAGGCAATGCCTGAACCCGGATTGCCAGGGGGGCCCATCGTGAGCCCATCCAGGGGCCCCAGTATCAATAAAAATTTTGCAATATTGGGCCTGAGAAAGAATTATGATTACCGTAACCTGCTCTGCTCTGTAGGCGCGGCCACTGGTGTAATCCGGACCAAGAGCCCCCCCTGAACTCCAATGAGGACTTCAGAATGAATAACCAATCATTCATTGATGGTTCAGTTTTTCTTGGCTCACATTGGTGGCCAACGCATCACTTGGCCGTGCGCCTGTGTGAGTGAGGCGCTAAAGTTCTGTTTTCAGCGGTCACGTGCCACTGACTGCTGCTGGGCTGAGTTGCGAGAAGAGAGGGGCGTCTGCCACGTATTAGTTCCTAAGTAAGTTGCTAGAGCCTACACGATTAGTGCACATATAATATTATGGAAACTTAGCTGTATGCCTGGCAGGGATTGGGGGGGGGGGGGGGTCACTGGTGGTGCAATCAATCAGACGGGAAATATGGGAATACATATAACTTCAAGCTGTATGGGGGGATATCAATCAGAGGGAAGAGGATATCATCAGATGGGATTGTATGCAACATGGCCCTCTGGAACCCCCAGTGCCCAACACACCCCTGGCCATCACCCATATCCCCCTTCTCCTCCCTCCCCCCAGGAAGGGGGATTGCCTGGCTGTTTCGTGGTACCCATGGGTCTATGGTTGTGCTGGTGGTGCGGGTTATATGCCTGGCAGTTGACCATGTGACATGTGCTGGGTCGGGCCAGAGGTAGGGTCACCCCCTTGTTTGGTCTGTTCGGTGCCAGCGGTCAGGGGGAGATGTGCTGGTTTGGTACAAGCACCAAATTCACTTTTTTGCTAAACAACGGTTGTAATCCTCATACCAAATTTAAATTGTCGTGTTCGATAGTTACAACGCACATCGTTTCGTATTTCCCCCATCGCATATATCTTAACCGTGTCTGTAACCCACTCCCTATTTATATTCAATGTCGTTTTACCATCTTAGTTCTATTCTTACTACATGTGGGCATTCCTAACCTTCCTGTCATGTACCACATCTTTTCTGGTACTTCGTATATACTACCACATTGCGTTTATCTGTGTGACACCCATCAGTATAACCCTTATGCCCCCAATGATTCTGGGTTTTTAACAACACATTTATTTGATCTTGACCGCCACTATATCCTACCTGTGATCTTGGTGACCCATCCCTTATATTCTACCAACCTATTTTTCTTACACGCATCCATTATCTTGCACCATGGCACTCCTCGGTAGAACCCCCATACCCTTTATTATTATCTTCGACCACCAATGTGATCTTTTGCGGTACACCCATCCCTGTATATATTTATACACACCGACTGGTGACCTTTATTGTCGGCTGCACCACACCATGTGACTCTGTAACCCTTCTTATATTCTTACACCATGCTGATTGTACTCCATCGGTTTGATCTTACCACCACGGATCTGTACCCCAACTTAGCCCCTTCTACAACATGTGATTCTGGTGGACCACATCCCTTTGTATTTATTTATCTTACCAGCCATGTTATCTCCGGTGATCCCCATCACATTATAGATCATCTGCAACCCATGTGATCTTCGGTGACCCATTCCCTATAATCTCGACAACCATGTATCGCCGGGCACCACTCTGTAGTAGCCCCTACCCTATATTCTTATACCCATGTTGATCTGGTGACCCCATACCCTATAATACTACAATCCTATCGTGCGAACTGTGATCCACCCATTCGTCATATACTCTTACACCCGGGAGTGGATTTATTTCCATAAACATTTTTATTTTACAAACTATTGAAAAGATAGGTAAGTTCCACTAATCCCCTGGTGACCAGGATAATATGGTTTTGGTGACAGTGCCAGCTTTGCTTCTATTCACTTCTCCTCTCTGGGACCTTCACATGCGCCGGGGAAAGGGAATCTTGACAGCGTTAAGTGACTCCTACCAACATATGACCGCACGCTTCAGCATTCCCACCTGTCCCCCCCGGTTATGCATTGAGAGGCGCTGGAACTGCCACTTGGCCGTGATTGGCTGCTGCCGCCACACCCCCCTAGTCTCACACTCTGAACTGTCGGTACCCTTTACACAATCTGAACTCTCTCCCGGTGCACGTTGTTGGGACTTGACAGAATGTGGAATCGGGTAGTTCTCAGGTGGCCGGCATGAAGCGAGGTTAGGACTTGTCCTCCCTGTTGGCCCCCCGACCTCGAGGGGCATCTGAAACAAGGAGCATCTTTTTTTGGGGACATGAGATGAGGTTCGGCAACCTTTAAAAATGAGAGATCACTCTCACTTCCAAACATGGTGATGACCCACCACAGTACGGACCTGGACACAGGAAGTGGGAAGCGGAAGGGAACGGTATGGGATTTTTGTGGGCCGTGGCAAGGATAAGCTGGTATTTGGGACTTGGGGGGTGTAGCAGATTTTTTTGCGTAATGTGGAGGACCGAAACAGGTAATGGTGAGTGGACAGGAACCTGGTAATGGGTATGGGAAAGGAGTATCTGGATGGGGAAGGAGGAAACAGTTATATGTTGGGCTTGTGGGAAAGGAAACAGATGAATGGGGGGGAGGGAAGACCCAGGTAATGGGTTTTTGATGTGCCAAGGAAAACAAGTAATTGGGGATGGAAGTGAAACAGGTAATGGGTGTGGGTGGGACAGAAACAGGTAACCGTGGTGGCGCAAGTGAAACATGGTATCAGGGTGTCGTAAGGAAACATTTGTAATGGGGGCTGGGCAACTGGTAAGGGGAACGCACACTATGGTAATGGTGCTTCTTGGTGGAAGGAATGGAACAGGGGTTAATGGTGGGGGGAAGGGAACGACAAACTTGGGATACAGAAGAACAGCGTAATGGGGCTGGCGCCGGTACAGGGAATGGAATCGATAGGAAGAAAACTATCGGTAATGGGGATAAAGAACAGGAAGGGTGGAGAACACGTGTTAATGGTGATAAGGAAATGGTCAGGTTTATGGGGTGTGCTGATAGGAAATTCAGGAATAATGGGAATGGCGAATGGTGGGAAGGAAAAATGTATGGGCTGTAATGGAAGGTAATGGGGACGGAAATGGGGTCTGGGACTGGGAAGGAAACCTTGGTAATGGTTTGGATGGAAGGAAAGGAAACCCTGGAGGGAAAGAAACATTCTTGGTGTAACTGTGGTTTATGGGAAGGAAAAGGTATGGTGTTGGGATTTGGAATGTAAGGGATTTTCTAGGTAATGGGGATGGAAATTGGGTGGGAAGGAACAGGTCATGGCGGTAGGCGAAGATCTAGATAGGGGCGTTTAATGGGTGTGATCGGAAACATTTGGGTAATGGGGGGAGGAGAAGACACTAGGTAATGGGGGGGGGCAGGAAATGTCTGGGTGGGAACAGAAAACATAGTCAGCGTGTTTGATTGTGAGGATAGGAAACCCAGTAACTGGGGATGGGAAATGGCGGGTGTGGAAGGAGCAACAGGTAATGGCGATGGAAGGAAACAATAATGTGTTTTTGGTTGGTGGTGGGAAGGAAACAAGTAATGGGGTTGCGGAAGGCAACCCGAAAGTAATGGGGATGGAAGGTAAAGGGTTAATAGGGGTAATGTGAAAGGAACCACGGCGTACACTAGGGGATGGAAGGAAATCAGGTAATGGCGGTTTGAAGGAAACAGGTAAGGGTTTCCCCAGTGGGACAGGAAACTTAGCGTAAGCGCCCTTGGTGTTTGGGACAGGCGACAGACAAATCCAGGTCCAATGGGGAAGAAGGTAAACAGGTATTTTACTGGGGATGGGAAGGAAAACAGTAACTGATGAACTGGGGGATGGGAAGGATAAAGCGGGAGGAGGGAATGGGAAAGACGGCTGTGAATGCGTGGATGAAGGTAATGGGATTTTGAATGAAGGAGCGTTGGGACTGTACCGTAGGTCCAATGGTATTGAGGATACATACTGGAACCAGTGGTGGAAGAGGAACAGGTATTTGGTCACCAGTTGGGGATGTGGAAGGAACCTGTAATGGGGGTGTTGATCAGAGTAAGGGGGGTGGAAGCGAAACAGGTTGTTTTAAGAAGGTACATGGGTTTGGAAGGAAAAGCTCAATTGAATGAACGATCAGGTACTGGGCTGTTGGAAGGATAGCTTCAGGTAATAGATTGGAAGGAACACAGGTATAGGGTGTAGGAAGGAAACGGGTTAATTGATGGGGGATGGTGCGGAATGAAATAGGTTAATCGGGACGTGGAAGACAACCGGTTTTATGGGGGGAACTAGGAAACGCCGGTACTAGCGTGGTGGGAAGGGAAACATTTGTTAATTGGGGATGGGAAGGAAACAGGTAATGGGGGGTGGGAAAGGCCCAATCAGGCAAACAGGACAACAGGTAATGGGGGATGGGAAGGGGAAACACGTGTTATATCGGGGATTGGTATAAGGGGGTGTATAGCCATCACCCGTAAGTGGGGGTATGGATATGGATAGCTATTGGTATATGGGGGACTGGGATGAAACAGGTAAGGTGTGTGGAAGGAAACAGGTATGGGGATTTTCCGCGGGAGGAAACGATGTACAAGGTGGATGTGGGTGGGAAGGAACGGTTAATGGGTTGGATGGAAAATTGGGGGTTCGTGGTCGAAGAGGAAACAGGTACATTAGTATACGTGGTTTGGTGAATGGAAGGTTTGGGGTGGAAGGGAACGGGTAATGGTGTCCCATGGTTTTAAGGACACAGTGTACTGTGATCGGGATGCGAAACAGTAATAAGGGGTCGCTGGGAAGTAACAGGTATGTTGTGGGGGTGGTGACGTTTAATCAGGTTAATGGGCCGGTGGAATGAAACCGTCGTATATGGCGGGTAGGAAAGAAACTGGTTAATGGGGGATGGGCAGAAACAGGTTAATGGGGGATGGGAACCCGTAAACCGTTCTCTGGAGGTGAGTGGGACAGGGAAACAGGTATGGGGATGGGGATGAATGTAGGTGGTGAAACCTCTGGACGGCGGCTGGAGGGTGTGGAGGAAGGTAATGGCGGTTGTGGAAGGAAAAAGTTGCTGGGTGGAGGTATACATTAGGGATGGCATAGGAAACAGCTACAGGGACCTGGGGTGGGCAGGACAAACAGGTTATGGGCTTATGGGAAGGACAACAGGTAAATGGGACGTGGGGTTCTCTGTGTAGGAAAGGCTATGGGGCATGGGAAGGAAACAGGTAATGGAGGGTTGGGATATGGAAACGGGTTTTTTCCCACCCCCAGGCCTAGGAGGGTGCCAGGGAAGGAAATATTTTTCAGGTAATGGGATGGAGAGGCAACAGGTATTATGTACTATGAGCAAGAAAAGAAGTTCTGAGGGGAAGGACAGTAATGGGGGGGGAAGGATAGCAGTGTAATTGGGTTGGGTGGAAAGGAAAACGTAAGGAGGTGGATTAGGATACAGGAAATTCTGGAGTCAGCGTCGCGTGGTAGAAAGGAAACATCGTATGGGGGTTGGGAAGGAAACAGGGTAATGGGGGTAGAACAGGAAACAGGTAATGGGGCGTGGGAGGAAAACGTATGGGGATGAGAAGGAAAAGTGAATGGGGGTATGAAAGGCAAATGGGTAATGGGGAGTGGTCCGGAAAACCGGGAATGGATCAGGGGGGAAGGCAACATCGGTACGGTGGGGGGGAAAGGAACAGTAACGGTTTTTTGTGGGGGGAAGGCAACAGGAACAGTGGGGGGGGACGGAAACATTTGGTAAATGGGACCGGTGGAAGAAACACGGTAATGGAATTGGTGGGAAGGAAAACCAGCTAATGTTGATTTTGGTTGGGATAATATTATTACCTCCCGGAGGATGACAGGACTTGCAGAGCTCCCTAATGGACTCCTGCTAGTACTCCTGGTTGGGTTATTTTTGTTTGGGATTTTTGGGGCTTGGCCGATAGCCAGAAGAACCAGATGGACTCCGCGGGATTGTTGCCAAGGTAAGGATTAAAATCTACCACTACACAATTGGGCAGTATTGTGGGGGATTATAGTTTTTGGGGCTTTTTTCCCGTGGACTTGCCTTCTTAAGGATACAACTAATAGAATGCATGTGTCCCTTGTGATATTACCTAAACTCTAGTGGCTTAGTGTGGTATGATGGCACTGGTACACTAGTAAGAAAATTACTACTGACAAATATACTTTTAAGCACATTATTTTATATATCCATGCTGTTATGGTAGGACTTAGATACCACTACCTCACCATAGTCCTTTAAAAAGGTTTTTGTTATTAACGTTCTGCATTCAAATCACTTCAAGCTGTATTTGCTTTTTATTGCTGAAGCAAATTCACAAACAAAAAATTTGCCCTTTATTAACAGTGAAAGTCGTGATTTGGGACGGTTTATATGCCGATCTAAACTACTGTTACTTAACTCATCTTACACTGCTAATTGTAAACGTATAACTAATTAATAATGTAACATAAACATGCCTAATAATCACTGGTTTTTTAAGAAAATAAAAAGCATTTTTTTAAAGAATAGATATCGACAGTGACTATTATCCCCTACATTACCACATTGGAATCCGAGATCACTGACAGTGACTATTAACCCCTACATTACCACACTGGAGTCTAAGATCAATGGAAGTGACTATTAACCCCTACATTTACCAAACCTAGGAGTCTGAGATCAGTGAGAATAACTTTTAACCCCTACATTAC
Organism: Hymenochirus boettgeri; assembly: GCA_019447015.1. Classification (NCBI taxonomy): domain Eukaryota; kingdom Metazoa; phylum Chordata; class Amphibia; order Anura; family Pipidae; genus Hymenochirus; species Hymenochirus boettgeri. The sequence goes on along the minus strand of CM033472.1, from coordinate 221,021,651 downwards.
CACATAGGAGTCTGAGATCAGTGACAATGAATTTTAATCCCTGCATTACCAAACTGGAGTCAGTGAAAGTGACTATTAACCCATACATTACCACATAGGAGTTTGAGATCAGTGACAGTGATTTTTAACCCTTACATTACCACACTGGAATCTGAGATCAGTGACAGTGACTATTTATCCCCTACATTACCACATTGGAATCCGAGATCAGTGACAGTGACTATTAATCCCTACATTACCACATTGGAATCTAAGATCAATGGAAGTGACTATTAACCCCTACATTACCACATAGGACTTTATTGGGCCAAATAAATATAAAAAGTTAGTTTTGGGGTGGACTTGCCCTTTAAGAAAGTTTCCCAATGCCATATACTCACCTATCTATAAGGACAAAAAAATGTACCTGATAGGTGGAACAATAAAACCACGAGATATAGAGAAATGAGTATTATTAAAACAAGCATATATAAAAACACATAAAGATCCTAATACATCATAATAACAATAGAGCTGGCCAGCTACAAATCAACATAGAATCACTAAAATATCTTTATAAATATATATGCCCCTCAGTAACAAAGACTTAAGGCCCCAGTATCAATGGATATCAAATAGATTACTATAGTAACGTGATAAAAGTGCACATGCATATAGATGTCCAGCTCATGATCCGTTTAGTGGACAAAGGTCCTATAAAAAGGGAGAGATGGTAATAGGTATGAAACAGTCCCTCCGGTGTGCGCTCACCACAGCAAAATTCTCAGGGGTGCGGGTTCGTCAGTATGCAGGCTGACGAAGCTATTGGTAGCGAAACGCGTAGCTTGACGTTTACGTATCAGCTCAGGGGTTGACGGGAACAGTGAACACGCTGTGTTTGAGTTAAACAGACGGCGATTTTGGAAGGACCTTGACAGGGAATATACCCACTTTGCCGTATTCGGATCCCAAGAAGGTGCCTAGCCACGGACATAAGCTGAAGTCCGGGGGACCGAAACGACTAACCACTTGGCTACATTGAAATTTCCGGAGTGGTGAAGTATTATTTATCTGTTGCATACTGTTACCCGCACCCCTGAGAATTTTGTGTGGTGTGCGCACCCCGGAGGGACTGTTTATACCTCCTTACCATCTCTCCCTTTTATAGGACCTTTGTCCACCATACGGGAATGAGCTGGACATCTATATGCATGTGCACTTTTATCACGTTACTATAGTAATCATTTGATATCCATTGACTGGGGCCTTAAGTCTTTGTTACTGAGGGGCATATATATTTATAAAGATATTTTAGTGATTATATGTGATTTGAGCTGGCCAGCTTATTGTTATTATGATGTATTAGGATCTTTATGTGTTTTATATATGCTGTTTTAATAATACTCATTTCTCTATATCTCGGGTTTTATTGTTCCACCTATCAGGTACATTTTTTGTCCTTATGTTTGGAGTGATGTAATTCTTTTTGAGTTACACCATATCACTTACACTGAGTAGGAGATTCAGGTGTACCTGTTGTCAAGTCTGTCGCATCATACTATTTGTTTGACTCACCTATCTATATTGTAATACCATTGACAAACAGGATAGAAACATTTGATCACATACAGGGAGATTCAATAAAAGTTCTTATCGTTTAAAATAGTGCTAATTTTGCCCCAAATAATAGGTGTTGTTTACACTTAAAAGCTAACATCTGATTGGTTGGGGCAAAATTAGCACCAACTAGTAGAGCTTTTATTGAATCTCCCTGAAAGTTTTTGACAGATCACAAGGATTGTTTGTTTGTTTTTAAAGTACACCATTCCCCCAACCCTCCTCCTGGAGGCTAGTTCCTGGGGGCGTGTCTTCCCTGTGCTGGGAATGCTGTCATTCAATGTGCATCATCATGGTAGCAGACACACCCACTTGACCTCAGGGATGACTGCAGTAAACAAATCCTTTCCTCCCCATCTCTGCAAGTTCCTTTTTACAGCAAATAATGCAGGGAGAGACGGGAGGAAAGGTTAAAACCTCTTTCCACACTATTGTAGCAAAGGCAGGGGGAACTGTGGGGAGAGGGGTGGAAGAGAAACACAATAAGATTTGTGAGGTGTGTATGTGTTGCCATCCCTCACAAACTAAAACACCCAATTCCGAGGTCCTGAGTTTCGATCCCACCCTTGGACACATCTGCAAGGAGTTTGTATGTTCTCCCCGTGCTTGCGTGGGTTCCTCCGGGCACTCGGTTTCCCCCACAATATAAAGATATACCGATGGGTTGTATGTGTCAAATAAATGTGCTTAAATTGTAAGCTCTTCGGGGCAGGGCCTGATGTGAATGTATACATGTAATTGTAAAATTGGGAAGATGTTGGCACTATATAAATCCACAATAATAATAATAATATGCAGAGGAACGAGCGCCAGCACTGTAGTAGCCAAGGGAATGCAACACTTGCGTTCCGATTGGCTGTCAGTCACACAGTGGGGTCATGTATTCCCGACAGATCATCGACCTTCTGCGCATGTGTAAAGCGAGCACACGCGTTGGTTGTTCTACGGCAGGCAGTTAGTGAAATGGGCGGAGCTTAAGCATGCATAGGAATCTGGGTAGAAAAACTTGGATTTCTGTGTAAAGAGGAACTGTGGTCCAAAAATGTCTTTAGGTAAATTGATAGGAATTGCTCTCCTGAGGGTTTTTGCAATTTATTTCCATTGTTTATTTTACATAGTTTTAAAGATATTACATTTTTTGTGTGATATGGCAGAGCATCACCAGGTCCCCTTCACTTCTGCTTCCTGCTCTGAAACCTGTCAGTCAATCCTCCCCTTGCAGCCCATGGTCCCTCCCACTCATGGACCTCCAGTTGCAGGCCCCTTGGCCCATTCCCTTGACACCCATGTGGCCCGCCCATTCGCGGGGTGCCATGGCCCCGCCACTCATGGGTGCCGTGGCCCACCCGCTCACATGTTCTGTGGGCCACCTGACACTCGCGTGTACCTGGGAGTAACTTCTTGTGTTCCTGGGTGTAACTTTTTGGCAGAGATTTGGGTCAATATTGTTATAATTTTCTTGTGTTCCAACAAAAATTGTCTCTCGTGTTCATAAAATTAGGCGTTGTACAAATGGTAGATTATTGCCTTTGAAACATCATTCTGGATCTCTTAAAGGGTATCTCCACCCTGAATTTTTTTATAATATATATATATACATACTGTAGGGCACACCGCCCACCCCCAACTGCCAAGTTAGATTTGTAAAAAAAATCACCATAGATTTACTTAGCTCCTTAGTTACCCCAGATATCTGCTCCCGCTTGCCAGAAGTTGCAAACAGGCTGGACCGGAAGCCGTGTCTGTGTTGGCTGAGATGCAGCAATCACAGATGTGCCTTCCGGCATGCAGACAGCCACGGGAACGAAGGAGCAAGTATGTTTCTGCTGCTTTTTTACAAATCTAACTGGCAGTTGGGTTGGGCTGGGGAACCCTACACTACTAAAAACTACATTTAAAGGTAAGGGGTGAGGCAGCTATGTAGGGATCCGGAGGGTGGGAGATGGGGGGGGGAAATGGCTCCCCTCTGCATGTCAGAGTCCTTAGTGAGGACAAGAAAGTAGCAGGGACCGGATGACTCACTGACAGCTCCTACTCTTCACTTTCTGAACTTTAGACAGACATGCAGGAGGACTATAAGAAGCTACAGTGTAGCGTTAATTAAGCATGAGATAAGCAATTTCTTCAAACCTTACCAGGTTGTAGGGGATATAATATTGTCTGCATTTAACATTTTCCTTTTTAGACATAACCCACACACCTAAAAGGAGAAGGAGACAGGTAAAGAAAAACAAAAAGGAAACCAAAACAGATGATGAAGAAGGAGATATATTTCAAATCAAAAGTTACCCAAAAAGGAAAGATCCCAAATCATACGTTGGGACTCCTCTCTCTACACGAGGTAGGGTTATTGTAATCTAAAATAAGCAACATTTTAAAACCTTGCCACATTCAGGGAAAATAATATTAACTGATTTTTTTTCTATTTAGACGCAACCCACACAAGAAGGAAGAGACGGGTAAAGAAAAAGATAACTGAAACAGTAAAAACAGATAAGGATGAGGAGGGAGATATAACAGGAACTGAAAGTGCTCAAAAAGGGAAGGATTCTAAAAAATATGTGGGGGCTCATCTTTCCATACAGGGTAGGTTTTTCTGTCACCGTAACTCCTTAATTTATATAATAACCTGTCTGTTTAGTTATACATGTTTCTGTATTTTGGTTACAGGTGGGATATGGGAAGCAGTGCTGAGGCCAGGAGATTGGGGCCAGTGCTATAGGTATGTTTTTGGGGTCACAGAGGACATGGACCAGAAAGGCTTTGAAGAGAAGGCAGCTGAGAAATTCCGAAATACCTGCAAAGAGCTGGAATTTAAATCCTGCTTTATTTTACCCATAGTCCCTACCTGATGAACCTAGGGTCCCCTAAACCAGGTAATTAGGTTCCCTGTTTACACTGGTTCACCCCACTCTGAGTGCAAAACCACTTTGTGATTTCTCCACCTTCTGTTTTTAGATGTGCTTCTAAAGAGTAGATCTATGCTGTTGAAGAATTGCAAAAGTGCCACCAGCTTGGCCTCACTTTGTACAACATTCACCCTGGGTCCCGTGTTGGTGCCATGTCGTCAGCAAGTGTCTGAAGCTCATTGCTGATGGCATTAACTTTGCCCCTCTCAGGTTCCAGGGGTCACTGTGGTGTGTACTTTTTTTTTTCTTTTTCCTACAGCCTATGGCTTACTAATGTCCACCAATTATGTCCACCGATTTTTAAAGATTCTTTGTTTCTGTTTAACTGAAGAATGGGAGGTAAATGCGCTATGAGAGGACAGAACTTACTTGGATCGCTCCAGCAACAGATTTACCGACAGGTCTCGATGCATCCATGCCCCTTGCACTGTGCACATGCATGCACAATGCAAAGTGCTGTGGATGCGTCGAAGGATGTCCGTGGCAAGACTGTCAGCGGCGCTGGAGCGATCCAATAAAGACATACGTCCATCCAGTCCAACCCATCTTGCTACACCCTCATTCCTGCCTAAATGTTGATCCAGAGAAGGCAAAAAAAAACCCACCAAATTTAGAAGGGGAAAAAAATTCCTTCTGAATTCAAGTGGTATCGGAAATATCCTGGATCAACTCTACTTTATGTATCAATACCAGTAACTTGCAACATTCCTTGTTTGCAGAATTCATCCGGTTGGTGTCCTCTGACATGTTCTATTGGTAAACAATGCCCCAGATACTTTATTGTATGGCCCGTTAATGTATTTATAGACCGTAATCATATCACCATGCAAGCACCTTTTCTCTAGCGTACATAGTTAAGTTATCCAATCTCTCTTTATATTCAAGCTCTCCCCAATTCCCTTATTAATTTAGTTGCCCTTCTCTGAACTCTATCCATTTCAAAGATGTCCTTTTTGTACACAGGATTCCAAAATTGCACTGCATATTCCAAATGAGGCCTTACCAATGCTTGTAAAGAGGGAGAATAACATTCTTCCCTTGAATCCATACCTCTCTTTATACAAGACAATACCATGCTGGCTCTAGTTGTTGTTGCCTGGCACTGCTTGCTATCTTTAAATTTGTTATCCACCAAAACTCCAAGATCCTTTTCTAACAGGGATTCACTTAACACAGAGTCATTTATAGTATAAGCAGCACAAGGATCATCACCTTACATTTCTCAACATTGAATCTCATCTGCACTTAGTACCCGAATGAGACACTATCTTGATCGCCTGCAACAACTGCACATCCTCTGAAGCTTTAATGGTTTTAAGTTTTGTGTCATCAGCAAACACAGAAAACTTGCTGACAATACCCTTTCCAAATCATTAATAAATAGAAAATAGAAGCAGCCCAACACATAACCCCGTGGCACCCCACTTAGCACTTTAGTCCATACTGATGAAGCCCCATTAACAACTACTCTTTGCATCCTATTCATCAAAAAATTCTATCCATGTACAAATGTGCCACCCCAGCCCAATAGACCTTAGCTTATACATTAGTCGCATATGGAGGACTGTATCAAAAGCCTTTGCAAAATCCAGTAACTACATCCACTGCTTTGCCAGAGTTTAAATTTCTACTTACTTCCTCATAAAAGCCAAGCAAGTTAGTTTGGCATAAATCCATGCTGGTTACTACTTATAAGGTCAGTCCTTGAAAAATACTCTAGAATAGGTTCCTTATTGAACTTTCCAGTATCCTCCCCACCACTAATGTTAAACTTACAGGCCTGTAATTACCCGTCTGTGAATGACTAGCTTTTTGAATATTGGAATAACATCAGCCTTTTTCCAATCCAGAGGCACACATCCAGACTGAGTGAATCTGCAATAAAACTGAACTTAGTCCATAAGGACCCGAGGATGTATTTTATCCGGTCCAGAGATTTATTAATATTAACCTTTTTTAGTTGTATCTGTACCTTACCCTCAGTTAACCAAAGGTCACTTGTATCTTTTTTATTGCTACTATATGATATATATTATGATGCTTTGTTCGCTATCCTAACTTCATTATTAACTTTAGCTAGTTTGATTGCTTTCTTACACATCTTGTTTTTTTAATCCCTAAAGGCCCTTTCTGTTCCCTTTGACTTAAAGGTTTTAAATGCCTTTTTCTTCCTTTCTATTTCCTTTTTACATCAGAATTCAGACACATGGGTGCAGATTTATTTTTTTTACATTATTTTCCAAGGGAAATACCGTATATACTCGAGTATAAAACCGACCGAGTATAAACCGAGGTACACAATTTCCCCTAAAAATCTAATAAAAGTTGTTTACTCGAGTATAAAAGAGGGTAGTAACTTGGAATTCAAGATGTTGGAAACTAAACTCCCAGCTAATAAAGCATGCTGGGAGTTATAGTTTCCAAACATCTTGAATGCCACCCTCCCACCCAGTTCAGTTTGTACCTGTGGGCTCTCCTTCATTCAAGGGTTTCCTGTTGCTGGCATTGAAGGTAAGTGTCTTCTCCATTCGGCAGCAGCATCTCCCATTCCGGTTTCCGCGCGCTCATTCCCTGTACTGGCGGCTGACGTTACTAATTGGCGCCGGGCTTGGCGCCGGGCAGTGACGTCAGCCGGCGCGCCAGTACATGGAATGATCGTGTGGCTGCGGAATGGAGAGGACGCTGCTGCCGGAATGGAGAGGACGCTTACAGGTACCTTCAACTTAGTGGCTCGAGTATAAACCGAGTCCAAGTTTCAGGCTGGTTTACAGCCTGAAAAACTCGGTTTATACTCGAGTATATACGGTAAGTATAAACTTAGCTGTGAAATGGCTTAAAATCCCCTAAACATAGTCCACTTCTGTTCAGTACTTTTACCTGATAATAACATTATGCGAGTTCAGATGCTGAGAGCAGAATCTTAAAAAATCGGTGGACATAAACCTTTAAACGAACTCCAGCCTGTATCACCCTATCTTCATTTGCTTTTCCTGTCTGTGTAAAAATTTTTTATTTATTAACATTTTCTACTACAAACTCTTGGCCTGTGTTAACCTTCTCTACTTCTCATGCATGCCACTTATTTGCTGGTCTGTTAAAGGTTATCTGTTGTGGTTCTTGTTATTCACTGTGGTTTTGTCCTGCAACCCAGTGTTAGAGAATATGAGTTGTCAGGGCAGTACAGTTGGAGGTCGTTTTGAGGAGCTGCGTGGATTATAGACCAAGTGACAGAAAAAGCCGAATTGGAGTGTGTCTTGATACGTGTCATGCTTTTGCGGCAGGTAAGAGACTTATATAGATTTTTTTTTATATACTTTAGAAAGTTAACAATGATAGTAAATGTTTCTTCTTTTATTTACAGGTTATGACCTCTCGAAGAAAGCCGGACTGCAAAGCATGCTGGATGAATTTAGCAAGGTTGTAGGGATTTCCTTTCTTAAAGCCGTACATCTAAATGATTCCAAAGGTCAGTCCTCATAATCATGCATTTATTGTAATACCATAATATATATATAATATATATATAACTTGATTTTGGAAGGGCATGTTTGGTTTTCCATTTCTAGATTTAAATAATGTTGCAACTAGAGATGAACGAAACAGTTTGACTCTGAAATCAGATTTTTGCAAATTTGAAAAAAAACCCAATAAAGGGAAGTCAATTTCCAAAAGTTTTGAAAATGTAAATGGTTGCATTTTTTTTTATCTAATATCAATATTAACTTGTACAAATGGCATAGGGACCTGGGAATGGTTTGGGGAACATGTATCAATGCCCACAACTTTAAAAATCATAAATAACAAAAGTTCACGTGCAACTGTTTTTTAGAGGTTTGCATCGTATTTTCTATATTTAGCAATATTTCAATATATATGATCCCATTGGAACGTCAAACAACCAGTTTTTGACTGAGATTTGCTAAATGGAAGGCCACCCATCAGGTATTCAATGTCTACAAAAAATAATATTCCTCTTTCAGCCTCAGGGGGACCCAGGTACAATGGGGTTAAGTTCCTACCCCAAGTAGCGGACACTTTAAATTCTTAGAAATGAGGCTCCGGTCCCGCCCCCTAGCTATAAGTACCTGGGCGCCGAAAGCCTCCTCAGTTTAAGTGTCCGTTCAGGAGTAGGATCACTAGCGCACCTCCGTACACACGGAACGAACGTTCCCATATCGAACGTTCCAACAATGAACATTTCTTTTGAAACCGCATAGAGGGTGCCTAACACCGCGCTGCTTGCAAAAAGGCGTCACAAAGCTCCCCCTCTCCTGCAAGGGTAACATGCCACCTTGCCCCTGTTAACCCGCACTTTGGTGGCCATCTTGGATACAGCTACAGCAGAAGGAAAACTGTTCCAGCCCACAAGGATCTGGTCCTGAAGTCTCCTCCAGATAAGCAAATCTTTATTTCTTTTTATTCCTTCTGCCTAATCTCAGCAGCTATGTCTGCTACAGAAAAGCACAATAGGACCTATAATCCAGCACTACAATTGCACTGCATGCAATGCTAAATTGCCAGACAGTCACCCTGATCCAATATGTGGTTCCTGCAGCAAGAACCATGACCCTTCTAATGAGCAAGGTCCCAGGCAGGACCTGAGTGGCCAAATCCCTTTAGAACCTCCATAGATTCCCTTAGGAATCAAAATACAGGGTCTGTGGTGCAGGCAGCTCCCGTTGTTCCCCCCAGGAGTCTGAACCTGCTTGGACTAGATTACTAGCAGAAATATGTCAATTCTCTCGCTTCCCTATGTCAGATGGCCCAACATGCCACCCAGCAGGGCGCGGATATTATGGCAGAAAATTTCTACTACAGCGCCAGAGCCCATATCTTCCACCTCTCAGGCGGGAGCCGCCAACCTATTAGAGGAGGAGGAGTTATATGAGGAATGCGTGAAGACTCAGAGGCAGTAGGGGACGATTTTTATCCGTCCATAGATACCGACGCCCTTATCAATGCGACCATAAGGTCCCTAAATATCTCTGATACAGAGGCCCAACAAGACCTACTGCACTCCTTTTCTCTAAATGTAAGAGGAACATCACTTGTTTCCCGTCACAAAGCCAGCTACAGCAGATAGTCTCGGACAAATGGTCGGTCCCAGACAAAACGCTAATGTTCAGCCAACAGTTTCAAACTCTTTTCCCTTTTCCAATAAGATGTGGACTGCTGGGCTAGTCCTCCCTAGTCGACCCTCCAGTGGCCAGACTATCTTGGGCAACTACTATTCCCCTATCAGAGGCGGCAACCTTTAGGGATCCCCTGGTCGACCGCACTGAGATTTCTGAAAACAGCTTTTACCTCTGCGGAAAACAGCATTAAGACCAGTGTTAGCCCCCACATAGTTGGCAAAGGCCTCACAGACCTGGATTCAGGATATTATCCTTGATGCCAGCAAGATCTGGCAAATAGTTCTTTGCTCCCAACATTAGACAGCTGGCGGATGCAGTTTCATATATAAGCAATGCCTCTCTCAGAAGCAGTACGGCTAATAGCCCGCACCTCAGCAACAGCAACGTGGCCTTAAAAAAGGCACTCATCAGTTACTATTCTCAGGGTGTTTCCTGTTTGGTCCCGAAACTGGACAAAATGATTGCCCAGGTCACGGGGGGTAAGAGTACCATAGTGCCTCAGAGCAGGGTAAGGAGATCCCCTACTTTTCATAGGTCTCAGTGCTTTTGTCCCTTTCGGGCTCCAAGGCCTGGTCAGGACTCGTCCTCTGACTCAGCACCTCCCAGACAGCCCTCAAGACCTAGGGGCTCATGTCTTCTGGTAGAGGAACCTTCAGAGGTTCGGGACCAAGGTCAAAACAATCCTGACTATCTTCCATCCCAGGTGGGAGGGACGCCTGCGCTTTTTCCATGCTTACTGGAGACACCTAAAGCAGACTCCTGGACATTACGTGTGTTAAAACACGGGTACAGGATAGAATTTGCCAGCAGGCCGCCTCACGTTTTCTGTCCTCCAGACTTCCAAGGTGTCCCATAAAACGGAAAGCACTAGATCAGGCAATCCTCTCTCTTCTGGCAGCGGTGAATTCTCCAGTCCAGCCTTCTCAGAGAACCATGGTTTCTATTCAAACCTTTTCGGTTCCAAGAAGGAGGGACTGTTTAGACCAGTGCTGAACTTAAAAGCACTAAACTGCTAAATCCACAAGTACCACTTTAAGATGGAGTGCCTAACGACAGTCATCTAAACTTTAAAAAAAGGAGACTTCCTAGTAGCTTGAACATCAAGGATGCATACCTCCACATTCCCATTTGGCCTGGCCACTACAAATTTCTCAGATTCATGGTGGGTCAATTCCACTTCAATTCACCGCCCTTCCATTTGGGCTAGCGACGGCACCTCGGATGTATATCCAAGATCATGGCCTGCATTCATTAGTCTCCAGAACATATTCTTCCTTTCTTACCTGGACGACATCCTGGGCAAGGCACAATCCCAGGTAGCAAGGTGCATCGAGAACCTGTCCCACTTCGGGGTGGATTTCAATCTACCAAAATCCTCGCTTATTCACAATAACACTGAGGAACAGGCTGTCTCAGCACCTATCCAATATTAGATTAGCACAACGTGAAAAAATGACAAGAAAACACTGACTTCCTTGGCAAACCGTTTTCTTATATTACGGGGGTCCAACAAGGGTTTCAAAATATTTGGACTTAAGAAACTGCACCCTAGCATACGTACCAGATCACCAAGGGAATGAACTAGGATTTTGACTTATCTTCCTTATATAAATAACTATTTATTACTTTCTTTACAGCTATACTGCATGATCTATTTCATAAGATTGAAGAAAAACTATCATTACAATTTCATTATTTTTCATTATTTGTCTTCAGTAATACATTTTGGAGATGTATTTCATAAGAACGGACCTTTCCATTCTTCTTTTGTGGACTTTTCTATTCTCCCTTTTTTGACGTCTTTACCCATCCATTTGAGGACCTTTGTTGGTATACCATGGTTACTTATTTCGGATATGAATGGACAATTATCTTCTTTTATCTGGATATACTTACCGGAATATAGGAATATGTGTCCAAAAATTATTATAATAGATTTATGGACTATATCGAACTTAACTTCTACTGAGGATAAGGACTTGTATATGTGAGAGACTCTCCGTTAAACTTTCTTCCCATTTGAATATATTGTATTGTACTATAACTATTAGAGGGATATTGGTGATAACTACTTTGTATGTAATAATCTATAATATGTTTAATTCTATAATTGGCTGGAGCAATTTGAAAATCCCATAGATCGGGATATCAATTGATATCCTTTATAGATGGGTATGGATGCATCCATAATATAAGATGTAAGACATGGTGGTGGTAATTTCGCTTATAGTGAGGTATCATATGTTTTAAATGTGTAATATATAATAATATTGACTGAGGGTTACCAAGGCAACTTACGCTAACTCTATGTACCGATCACTTCCTGACGTAATGACTTACGGGTTGAGTTCTGCACTGGCACATCTATGCGCACACTACAATGATGTAAATGGCGTTTAGGCCTAGCGGTATAAATAGCCCACGGACTGACTGGGAAATTAATAGTTGAGGAAGCTCTGAGGACGAATCAGGAGCAAACCTGTCCTACCCGGCTGTCTTTTAGACTGCTCCCTTTCTACAACATAGCCTTACTTGGACTACCAGTATGTCCCTCTAGCACATGTTGGACCCCCCACAGACGGTTTACCTAGACCGGACAGGTGACATTATGTTAGCTACATTTATTATATGAGGCTATTGTTATATATATGACTTAATATAGGATGTCTAATATACTATAAGAAAGGGTAGCTGTGTATATTTTTAATGGTTTTTTAACTCTGATATCCCTAAATTGTAATAAAGGATTTTTATATTTTCCAATATACATAGTGTTGCAGTATACCGTAACTTTTTTGCTTTGTTGAGATTATCTATTATCCCATACTCACACACCTCCCTATTTAGGGTTAACACCAGTGCCCTGTTTTTTTTTCTCAGATTCACGGTGGGTCAAACCCACTTCCAATTCACGCCCTTCCATTTGGGCTAGCGACGGCCCCTCAGATGTTATATCCAAGTTCATGGCCTGCATTCATTCGTCTCCAGAACAATTCTTCCTCCCTTACCTGGACGACATCCTGGTCAAGGCACAATCCCAGCTTCTGGCTCAATCCCAGGTAGCCAGGTGCATCGACAACCTGTCCCACTTCGGGTGGATTCTCAATTGACCAAAATCCTCACACAGGATGTCCTTTCTGGGTATGTCTTTCGATAAAGTAAAACACAAGATTTTCCTACCAGAAGACAAGGCATCCAGTCTAGTCTTCGGACATAGCATGCTACGTCATGTCCAGAAAACAAGTCACCATCAGACAGCCAGGAGACTTATTGGAAAGATGGTGTCCTCAGCAGAAGCAATCCCATATGGGATATTCCACCTAAAACCTCTGCAGAGACACATTCTACAACATTGGGACAAGTCCTCCCTTTCTTTGGACCTGTCTCTGCCCATTCCTCTAACATCAGACAATCCCTTCACTGATGGACAAGACCAAGCATCTGCTGAAGGGAAAAGACCTGTGCCACCCCGACTTGGACGGTAGTCACCACAGACGCCAGACTTCTCGGCTGGGGAGCTCTATCAGAGGCTGGCCAAGCTCGGGGCAGTGGTCCCAAGAAGAATCCTCTCTGCCGATCAACATTCTGGAGCTTTGGCCATTCACAATCCCCTGCTCTTCTGGACCACCTTCCTGACAGGGAAGGTGTCCGGATTCAATCAGACAATGCCATGGCTGTGGCATACCTGAACAACACCAAGGGGGTACGCACAGCATCTCGGCCATGGACGAAATTTAGAGGATTCTATCCTGGGCAGAGGCTCACTTCCAGCCTACTCAGCGGTCTATATCCCAGGGATTCAGAATGACATCCAGGAACAACTACAACATGGCATGTGGGATGGATACCCTAGTACTTCAATGGGGTTTCTCCCTACTCTATGTCTTTTCTACCAATCGCCATGATTCCCAGGCTATTGAAGAAGTTCAAGATGGAAAGGGTCCTCACCATATTGATCGCTCCCTTGGCCCAGCAGAGCGTGGTTCTAGACCTTCTAGCCATGACATCAGACAGTCTACAACTTCTTGCGACAACCTGCGACAACTTCTGTCGCAGGGTCCTCTCCTCCATCCTTCCAACGCCCCACCTGTCGGCGTGGAAACTGAATCCGACATACTAAGACATCCATCAGCAGTAATTCCAACCATGCTTTTGCCAGAAAGCCTCCTCTTCTCAATTTATTTTAGGGTCTGTGTCCTGGTGTAGGGAGCGCGACTTCCCGGGAGGTCTTTTGCACTTTTCAACTGCTCTGTTTCCTCAATCAGGTGACATGGGTCTCTCCCTTAGTGTCCTAAAGGGTCAAGTCTCGGCTCTGTTTTTTCCATCATAGGATAGCCCAGAAAAGGGATGTTTGCACCTTTCTGCAAGGGGTGGCTCACATTTTCCTCCCAAAAGGACGCCTATTCAACCCTGGGACCTAACTTGGTTCTCAGGGCCCTTAGATCTCATCCTTCGAGCCTCTAAAGTCAATTCCTTTGACTTTGTTATTGTGGAAAATCATCTTCCTATTGGATACTCAGAGCTGGCAGCTCTCTCAGTAGACCCGGCCTGCTTACGTTTTTTACACGACGACAGCAATTCTACGACTGTTTTTACCAAAGATGGTATCATCCTTCCACCTTAACCAGGATACCATTGTCCCTTCCTTCTATCCTCATCCGTCCTGTCTCAAGAAAGATGACTTCATTGCTTGAATGTAGTTAGAGCTCTTCGTGTTTAGTACACCAGAACTAAGGCTTTCAGATCTTCTCAAGCTTTTTGTTCTCCGGCAGGGGTACATCGCGGGTCCAGAGCCTTGCCAAAGATCGGCTATCATACACTGTTACTGATTTGCTGGGTGCTCCTCCCTGACGGGTTGCAGCCCATTCAACGGGCCATGGGAGCTTCATTGGCTCCTCGCAAAGAAACTGTAGATCAGATATGCCGAGCAGCAACTTGGTCGTCATTACGACATTCATTACATTTTATAGACTCCATGTCTTGCCTCCGCAGAAGTGTCATTGGGACGTCCTGTGTTGCAGGCTGTGGAGAGGTAGTTTTTCCCTCCCTATTGCTATTGGGATTGGGATGTCCCCATTGTGCCTGGGTCCCCCTGAGGCTGAAGAGAAAAGAGATTTTTTTACTTCTGTAAAATTGTTTCTTTGAAGCCGAAGGGGGCACAGGCACCACCTCCCAGTAATATTTTTTCTAGGTGGCTGGTTTTATTTTGTGTTTTGGCTTGTTGCCACAATGTTCAAATGTTTAGAATTTGTTATTATTATTATTATCTGTACTCCTTCGCTCCCTCTTTGGCACAGTAGGAGGCTTCCGGCACCCAGGTACTTATAGCCAGGGGGCGGGACTGGAGCCTCCATTTCTAAAGATTTAAAGTGTCCCCTCCTTGGGGTAGGAACTTAACCACATGTGCTGGGTCCCCTTTCGCTTCATAGAAATATTCTCTTTCCCATGAAAAATTCTCTTTTTCTCATGGGAAAGAGAGCAGCTAAATCCTGCTCCTTTTGTGCTGTCTAAATATTCATATGCTCATTAAAGAAACTCTCTTGGAATGAAATCTCCCTGAAATTCTGTGGGTGTGACTCTTACCTCGGAAATCAGCAAAGATAGTCACCTGTAAGCTAGGTACACATTAGATCGTGATGTTGAACTGTGGCACTCTAGATGTTTGGAAACTACAACTTGGGAGTTGAAGTTTCCAAAACATCTGGAATGTCAAGGTTTGACATCAGTGGGAGCCATGGAGGTCTTGTTGTCATTCCCTCTACCCTCTTTAAGAAAAGAACAGGCTTCTTGGTAAAATACAAATTACACGTTATTATTATTTTGCGCATATTTTTTTCGAATTATATAAGGGATAATGCGCTCCCTTACAGTGTAATATGAGCATATTATGTAACTGAGGAGTCTCTGACCATGCAGCCTCTTTTATACAGGGCAGGGAATTACAAATTGACCATATATTACAGTGTATAAGGGAGGCATTATTTCTATATTCTTATAATAAATAAGGGTGATTAGTCTTTCTGATTTTTTCCCCAACCCACCCTATTACTCACACTGCTGGTATGCACCTCTGCCTGCCTACAGGTATTAACAAAACAATCTGCTTACTTTTATTTTCATGTATAGTAAGTAACAGTTATTACAGTGTTTACTTACGGAATGTAAAAGCTTCCTTTCCTTTCTTACTACATAAGCAGATTGTTTTGGTTAATTCCTGTAGGCAGGCAGAGGTGATGAAATGGAGAGGTGCAGTTAGAGAGGTGCAGGGATATATTCTTATAAAAACCTTTTAGCTACACCCTCTCCTTTCAGTCCAGAGCCTTATGTATTACAGGATGTATAGCTTGTTGCTTTCCAGTTATTACTGAACTACAACTCTCAGGACCATCCAAGGCTTATGAAGATGCTGGGAGTCGTGCCTCTGAACCAACTTAAATTGGAATCCACACATAAGCCTTGCACAGACATCTAATACTGTCAGCCAAGTGTCAATGAACATTTAAAGACCAACTATTTCAGCTGATTGTGGCAGCACCTGTTAGTATCTGGTCAGAGATGTTGTGATTTGACCTGTCAGACCAGTGAACGATGTGAACCGCCTATACAAAGAAGTGGTTGGGTGTTTGTCAGGGACTTCCCATCCGACAGTAATCCTATGCCTATTGGGCCTTAATTACTTCTTTAGCAGATGTTTCCTGATTACTTCATGGTAAAAGAGGGTAATTATTTTATTTTGTTTAAACTCTTTTAACTCTTCTGGTCCAATAAGCCATAAAAACATTATCTACAAATCTTTAAACTGTTGCTTTTTCAGCTGCTGCCTACCAGGGCACAAATCCAGATTGTTTTTCCTAGCTGCTGGACCAATCGGAATGGGAGCAGAGCTCGCCAAATCTATTGACCGTTTCAGGCATACATTTCTCATAAAACCTTTTGGAGCTAATATTATAATTTGGAGATGAGGAAAAGACATTTTTTCAGTATACAGACTCTTCAGACCTCATTATAATTAGAATACATTTTTTAAAGGGTATGTCCACCCTTAAATCTATTTTTTGATATAGCCTTCCCCTCGTCTCCCGCCCCAACCGCATCATTTTTATTTTTAGAAAGTGCCCCAAACTTTTACTTACCTCCCCTCTTTCCTTCGCCGCGCTGCCGGCCCTCTGCTTGCGAGAATGCAGCAGAGGGGCGGGACCGGCAGTCGCATCTGTGATTGGCTGAGCGGCAGCCAACACGGACGCGGCTGCCGGTCATTCAGTGCAGCGGAGGAAAGAGGGGAGGTAAGTAAAAGTTTGGGGCACTTCTAAAAATAAAAAATGATGCGGTTGGGCTGGGGGACCAGGGGGATTACTATATTAAAGGGGATTAATGCTAGGGGGAGGGAATCCGGAGAGGAGGGGGAGGAGAAGGGCTGCAGTACGCATGCCAAACTTCTCCCGGAGGCCAGGTAGGAGGCAGAGTCCTATAGGACTCTGCTATCCTCCTGGTGGGCATTTTGGGATTCTTTGGGGGGGGACTACTGGAGAACCATATGGAGCTGGGATGTGAGGTAAGGATTAAACTACACTACACAATGGGGCCAGTAGTGTGGGGGGATTATAGTTTTGGGGGTGGACATGCCCTTTAATACATTTTTTAGTTTCAAATATAGATATAACCATATTAATTTTTATTTATTAAGTATCTCATTCATAGAGGGACATGGGCCTTTCCAGTGTGCAGCTAGTGTACCTCACTGCTGTGGCATACATTTCGAACAAATATTCGGTTATGGTTAAGTAGTTCGTCTTTATGAAGGTTAAGCAATGCTTCCCACGGGTTAAGCATTATTGGGGTTCTTAGTACCTGGGATAACCAATCTTGGCATTTGTGCCATAGTTCTTGAACTTTTGGCAACTCCACCAACAGTGGAGGCTACCTGCCTTTCCTCTGCATCCCTGAACATATGGTGGAACTAGTGGATATATTTGTGTATAATAACTGAGTATTTGTACCACTCATACAAGATTCTAAATGATTTTCTTTAATTATTACATTTTAGAACATTTATATGAGTTCTCTAGAGCTTTTATCCATTGGTCATCGTGAGTAGTAGAGAGTACCTAGGTTACTTCTCCCATTTTTCTGTTGCCGCCGACCTGAAAGGTTGCTTATCATTATGAGATTAGGCCTGGGCCCCTTAGGGATCTGCTACATATTTTGCCTAATTTTGGGCAGTCTGTCATACTGGGTTTAGGGCAGTGTTCTCTATGAAATGTATAATTATGGAGTATTGGAACCACATCCTTGGATGTATTTTTTTAACTTTTCCTTTGCTTCCTCCCAGGTCATGGGCCTATCAGCGGTTACCAAGTCCTCCACTCTATATGTTCCCTTTTTTTTTTTCCATGCCAAGCTAAATGTCTCAAGTATATCTGGAGCAAAAAGAGGGGTTTCCACAAAATGGGGGTATTTGGATACGTTTGTGATGTATCCAAGCGCTTGAATATGCTTATCCCATGTATCAAGAGAGGCTCATTATATAAGGGTTGGTTTTCCAAAGTCCCCTCAGGTTTGCTGGCTAAGGAGGTTCTCGTTGCCCATTTAAAGGAAAAAATAGTTATTAGTTTGGTAGTGGCTTTCGGTAGATGAAGAGGGTGGCAACAGTTTTTATTGGGATTTACTTCTACTGAGACTTTGCCAAATCTCTCCAGCAGGCTGTATAGATTTGGTAGGGAAGTCAGTGGTTTAGACAGTGATAAAAGGGTATCATCTGCAAAGAGTGCTATTTTTAATCCTCTCCTCCAGCTTCTATTCATGAATATCTGGGGCTGCTCACACGCTTGCTGCCAGAGGTTCTATACATAACGCAAACATAACAGGGAGAGGGGGCACCCCTGTCTGGTACCATTAAGGATGGGGATATTCTCTGATTGGTATTCCATATGCGTTACTCTTGCATTTGGTGTGGCGTTATAAGGCCATGACCCCACTTGCGTAATTTCCTTTATCCCAAATTTTAACAGGACCGCCTGGAGGTAAGGCCAGGTGACCCTGTCAAAAGCCTTCTCCGTGTCAAGAGACAAAAACAGGATGGCAGGCTTGTGTATCTGCTATATGTAGTAGGATTAGGGATCTTCTTATACTATCCGTGGTTTGTCTATTCGAATGAATCCTGAAATTAGAATATATTTTAATTAGCCTTTTCAATGATATATATAATATATATATGTTGGGAAGACCACCCAAATGTTAAAATCATGCATCTCCCAGCATACGAAAAGAAATAAGTTGCCTGTACACAAGCACTATGTGAGGCAGGCCCTGGAGAGGGTCTCGAATATAGTAGGGGTGGAGATCGTGGTCTCAGATTGGTGGTACACCAACTTAAAGGGTCTCTATAGTGAAAAAAACACCTTGCCCCTTTGCAAAGTTAAATTCATGTACTCTGTGCTGCCTTATCCTATCTATGTCAGTGACTCTGTTTAACCATGGTGTCAGATCTGTGTGCAGCACTTCCCCCTCCCCTCTGTACCTCCTCCATGTCTCAACTCTGGCTAACCGACAAGCTTATCATGTGCAGTAGGAGTTAAAAGTTCACATCCTGAAAAACACACCCACACACAGTGGCCAATAGAAAGCAAGCTGTCCTGGAGACACGGAAGAAGGAGATCAGTACAGTTTACGATCTCTCACTTTGTGGACCAATCATCAATCAGTGAAAGCTATTAAGAAGGGGGGTCAAGTGCAGCCTTATATCAACATCAAAGCTACCTCTCTCCCCCTGCTAATGCTGTTATCTCTATGTTTTATTACAGAGCAGGGAGGGGGGGATC
Organism: Hymenochirus boettgeri; assembly: GCA_019447015.1. Taxonomy (NCBI): domain Eukaryota; kingdom Metazoa; phylum Chordata; class Amphibia; order Anura; family Pipidae; genus Hymenochirus; species Hymenochirus boettgeri. Next base: position 221,002,193 of record CM033472.1, on the reverse strand, counting down.
ACGTCACAGGGATTTGATTGACAGTCCAAGTAGGAGTGAGGAATGCAATCACGTATTCTTCTAACTGGTGTATCTCGACAGAGAGGAATCTGAAAAAAATGAAGACACTCTGGGGTTGTGGGGAATTATAGAACACATGGAAAGAAGAAAAAAAAAGTTCATTTTCCCCACTATAGATGACCTTTAAGAGTCTATACTCGGATGGGTAAATAAAGACTACGATCTCTACCACTACCTTAAATAATGTTGAGTACTGATATACCTTTGTCTTTTTTCTGAAATAGAGAATTAGAGTGTGGATTGAATTTTATATGAATGTAAGGGGTTAATTTCAAGGAGAATGTTCTAAGATGTGGTTGGGCTATGTAGTCAGTTCCTGGGGGGGAGGGGTATGTAAGATTGTGTTCTATATCCAGCATTATGTGAATGTTTGTACCTGACGAAGGGGAGTGCGATCCCTGAAACTTAGTACATTTACATGTGTGTAAACACTAAATAAAAGTGTTAAAGTCAAGACCTGCGTGCGGCGAATTGCTGCTTGTCTATATATGTGGAGGAGCAAAGCAGGCATAATCCCTTTCTACCAGCACCAGCGAAAGTATACTAGTTTGCGGTGGACTCTCTGGTTTTGGTAATATATTATATATATATATAATCAGAGGAGGAAATCCTTTGCACTCCAACACAGTGTTTCAGCCGCCCCGGTGCTGCCGAAGAGCTAACGGTAGGCAAAGTGAAGTACCGGCGCACACATGGGGTCTTATTTAAACAATACAAACTATTTTATTCAGCATAAGCGTGATACAATCAACGCGTTTCAGCCCTCTAAGATCAGGCCGTCATCGGATATATATTTATATATATATATATACACACACACACCCACACACAATTTTATATCAATTCTGGAAATAAAGCACATAACTGTTTAAACCACAGACAAGAAAAGAAATGATCAGGTTTGCTGCCATTCCCTATTTATATTTTTTGGGCACTGATTTTTTTCTCCTGTGTAAATGGGTCTAGTATTAATTTAAAAAAATGATCTTTCTAGCAGTGCAATGTTTATGCAGCAGAAGACATTGTCAGTGTAACTCGGAATCTCTGGGCCTGCCAGCAAAACTATCATGGTGCCCCCTATAGTGCTTCATTCACAGTGGTTTTCTGGGAGAAGGCTATGTCTGTCATAGGAAAAATAGAAGATGGGGCCCCCTTATCTCCCGGGCCCCCTGGTGTTACACCCCTGGACATAGTAAGACATGCCTACATGGGTCCATTTTTTTTAACTGTTTATATTCAAACAGAGTAAAAAAAAATCAACCAGTTTACTCTATCTGTACAGTGTTCCACACTGTTTACAAATGGTCGGTGATCTGTAAGCTGCCAGCATGGTGACTTACTAAATGTCCAGGGACTGCCTACATAGGGTGGGCATTTATATTCAAAACTTTTTCCCGTGTTGTTCACATTGTCTTGTGATTCAACAACTGCTGGACAGGTATGGTAAATGTTCCAGTTTACAATTTGTCAGGCTAGATTTAAAACGCCACTTGCAATTGCGGAGAGGTTGGCTGCAAGTTAGATCGTCATGAGTATTGGGTATGGACACATGGACTAGAATTTCAGGAATGTGATGAATGAACCAAGATTTAATGGAATCCCCATGATACTGGAGACACCCTCAGGTATTATTGGTGAGAAACAAGGAGTTAAGTATGGTAATGGAGGACACATTTTCTGTTTACATCATTTGGCTATTCCCTGGAACAATGTTATTCTGATTAGCAAAATCTCCTTGAAAAGGAATACAACTGTTAAAAGGGGAACTGTGCATCCAACCCCATGCTTCTTTCCATTAGATTACCCAGACTAAGGACTTAAAACTGTTAGGTCCTCACGCCTGGATCTTTATAATACTTAAAGGGATGTCCACCCCCAAACTATAATCCCCCCAACTACTGGCCCCACCATGTAGTGTAGTTTAATCCTTACCTCAATCCCAGCTCCATAGGGTTCTCCGTAGTGCCCCCCCCCAAATCCAAAAACTGCCCACCAGGAGGCTAGCAGTCCTATAGACACTGCTTGCCTTCTGGCCTCCCGGAGATTTTGGCCGCGTACTGCAGCTCTTCTCCCCCCTCCCTCCCTCCTCCCGTTCTGCTATCCCTCCCCCTAGTCTTCAAACCCCTTTATGTCAGCCTTCCCCCATGTCCCCCAGCCCAACCGCAATTAATTTTTTTTAGAAAGCTCCCCATCTTTTACTTACCTCTCCGCTTTCCTACGCGGAAATGAGCTGCCGGCAGCCGCGTCCGGATTGGCTGCCGCTCAGCCAATCACAGACGCGGCTGCCGGTCCCGCCCTCTGCTTGCATTTCCTCGAAGAGAGAGCCGGGCGCGCGTCGGAGGAAAGAGGGGAGGTAAGTAGAGTTTGGGGGCTTTATAAAAAATAAATAATGCGGTTGGGGCTGGGAGCCCATGGGGATGGCATATAAAAATGAATATTGGGTGGACATGCTCTTTAAACTTGTGAGTCACCAGACTGACAATTGAATTGGTAGGTGTAAAAGCAAATCTAAGGTGAGGACCTAACAGTTTAGATCTATGATAGCTAACTGTATTAATATTGCTATAAAGCAATAGGATAGACCACCTATATTATCCAGCATGTCATCTATGTAACCTCTTTCAGAATATACATGCAGGTAAAATCTTTGTTTATAAAATTGAGTCTGCTATGTCCCTTTCCAACAACATTGTCATGAAGCATTTAACCAAGAATAGAGTTCCAGTTTCCTCAAATTAGAATCCGATTGCAGAGCATTTTAGGGTCGTTTCGAAAGGTTGTGGGGTTTTAGTTTCGGAAGGGAAACACTTTCCCTAAGTGTCTAAATTAAACAACCCTTTGAGACTGAGACCTGTCAAAGTATGTAGTCACATTGCTGTTCAATTATCTAAAGCTTTACTGTTTTCAGAGGGCAGCCTGCAAGGAACTGCTCCCAATGCTAGTCTCTTACTCCTTTTGAAAGTTAAAAAGAATTCAGTGATTTCACACAAGGGTGCTATCCTTCAGATCTGTAAAAACTGAAGCTAGATATGAGAAGTAATGAAGCGTTAATGAAAGCATTAAGATCTAAACTATCCCCACTTATCTCTATACCTGATCTTGTTCAAGAGATGCATGCAAGAAAGTCTTGTAAACAAGGTTATTTTCAATTCCGTGAGGTACACATGAACCATGGTCAGCACATCGACCAGCCATTGCAACTTAGCTATAGAGTTTTTAAAAAATCAATCAGTAAAATATAGGTTGTGGGTAATGTCTTCTACTTGCTGACTAAAAGCCAGATAAAGCCCATTTGTAATCCACATGCTCCACGACTTAAGGTGCTACAAACTTATGACATTAGAGATGTCACAGTGAAGCTCATACTGCTGCCACCAGCTTTTCCTCCCAAGTGCCCCAACAATTTTTGGGACATCATTTAAAAGATGGCTTGTGGGTCTGGTAGTGCCTGCTGTAGTATTCTGTGAGCCCAGTAGCTTTAAGCAGGTGTTATGAACAAGGAGCTGGAAGAATAAAGACAATACAACCATTTTGCCTGTCATGTGTCTATAACATCAGGGCAACAAGGAAACTAAGATACTGATCTCTTTGTTTGTAACATTAGTTCTAGAATATGCTGGATACATCACAGGATAATATGATGGGGGTGTAGTAAATGAGGGTGATGCTGCTAATAATAATTAAATGTCTTGTTTAATAATACGTTGTCATGGTGATAGAAAGTAGAATGAAACCCATCTGCTTGTTTTGGCATTGTAACAGTTAAAATGCCCATTGCATTGAGTAACAGCAAAACGTCATCCAAAAGAAAATCTTAAACTAGTTCTATTTCTCTTGTCTTAAAGGGTATCTGTGGTCTCTTATTCTTTCCGAACAAGTGAGGTTTTGTTTGGAAAGCCTTCTGCAGTACTTCAAATTAACCCTAAATCACATCTAGAGATGAAATTATGAGAAGTTTTTGCTGGAAAGATTAAGTATTACCTTCTGCTTTCATCCATGTGACCAGCTTGTAGTCATGTGCCCAGCCTCTGCCTGCATTAATAGGCTCCACATCTCAACTGTAATTTTTTTTCCCTAGTACTTTCTGTTTTCCCCAGCGTATTAGTCTTAACTTGCATGCTTCTCCCCTGGTCAGAGTCAGGTGATCTCTCTCAACCAACTGGAAGCAGGAATTTGGACATTCACCCCATATATTTCTCACAGGCTGCAGCTAGAGATGTACTTTTTAAAATCATTTGTAAAGAAAAGACAGCAGGCTTTCATTTACCCTAACTTGTTTGGAGACCACAGTTGCCCTTTAAAGGCATGTCTACCCCCAAAACTATAATCCCCCCAACTACTGGCCCCATCATGTAGTGCAGTTTTACTCCTTACCTCACATCCCAGCTCCATATGGTTCTCCTGTAGTCCCCCCCCCAAAGTCCAAAAACTGCCCACCGGAGGATAGCAGAGTCCATATAGGACTCTCCTCCTACTGGCCTCCGGGAGAAGTTTGGCAGCGTCCTGCAGCCCTTCTCCCCCTCCCTCCCTCCTCTCTCCCCCTCGGATTCCTCCCCCTAGCATCAATCCCCTTGATATAGTATTCCCCCCCCTGGTCTCCCAGCCCCAACACCGCTTCATTTTTAGTTAGAAAGTGCCCCAAACTTTTTACTTACCTCCCCTCTCTTCCTCCGCTGGCACTGAATGGACCGGCACCGCGTCCGTGATTGATGCCGCTAGCCAATCACAGACGCGACTGCCGGTCCGCCTCTGCTTGCATTTCTCGCAGCAGAGGGCCGGCAGCGCGGCGGAGGAAAGAGTGGAGGTAAGTAAAAGTTTGGGCACTTTCTAAACCTAAAATGAAGCGGTTGGGAGACCAGGGGGAAGGCTATATCAAAACAGTTTTAAGGGGGACATACCCTTTAAGCAGTTAATGCACTATACGTACAATGGTGGTTGAACTCTCTTGTATTTTTTTCTGCAGGTCAGAAGACTATTCAGGGAAATAAATTTGCTGAATTCTCTGTGCACAGAGGGTGGGAGCAGAAGGTCATTCTGTTGGAAAGCACTGATAACTTCAGACTGATGGCAGGCCCAGAATATGTCACATTAGGGTAATACCCAGAGGGTATGAATCACCTGCCCAACAAAACAGATCGCTATGTGAAACTTTCTGGACTGTCTGGGTGGCTGACTGGATTTGTTGGGTTTTTTTTATGTTGTGCTGTGAGCACAGTGAGCAGAATTTTCTAATTTAATCTATAGGCAAATACATGTGACAATAAAATGGGTGAAATCACAAACGTGTAATGACAGGTGAAAATATAGTGTATATTACTACAACCTGGGCAAAAATACTGCAGAGCGTTCTGTCTTGCAATTAAAATGAATGATCCTTAGCAACATTGCACAATGTGTTATTTACAAGTGTAAACCTCGTATTTGCCATTTTTCCTTTCTTTGTGCTGAATAATTTCATGTTAATAGCCAGTTGAAATATCTAATTTTATTACAGTTAAGTAAAGTGTTAAAGTTGTGTGTTTACCCTGGGTCTGCCTTTTAGGTTTAGCAAGCTGAATACTTCCTTGTATAAATAATTACGAATATATATGTTTAACACATGCAGACTATGTGATGTTATGTGTATTACCTGTTGTATTTTAATCTGTCTGGAAGAGTAGAAAAATGTGACTGCAATCATTTCTCTGCAATCTCTGTAACAGAAGACACATACAGGTTGGGCCAAACTGGCAAATAAAATAATAGTTCTGGACATTTGGCAGACAGTAAGCATGACTGTGTGGATTAGGTGGCGGATCAGTCAGTGCCCGCAGACACCAGCTCAATGTTTTCATTCATCAGAACGAGATCATTTGGAGTGCCATTACAGGACCAATATCACTACCATTTTGGTCAAAAAGCTGCCCATTAAGTGCTAAACAGGTCTCACACCTGATACATAAATAAAGCTCTCTAAAGCTAATGATATACCTGAGTGTTGTTTTTTCTGTTTAAAGGGGAAATGTGGTTCCAAAATGACTTTAGGTAAATTGATAGGATTGCGCTCCTGATAATTTTTGGCAATGTTTATTTTCCATTGTTTATTTTGCATAGTTTTGAAGATATGTTACATTTTGTGTTTGTGATATGGCTCGGCTCACCTGCCACTTCCTGCCTAAACCATGTTAAAAAAATCCTGCCCTGTGTCCTACTCCCCTTTTGCAGCCCCCCATGTCCCTCTCACTCCTGGAACCATGGTCCCTCCAGTTGCAGGCCCACCTTGGCCACTTCTCTTACAGCCCCATGGTGGCCACCGCCACCCACATACCGCTAAGCCCCGTCACCAGGTGCCAAAACCCCGCCCACTTGCGGTGCACTCAGACAACCACCTCTGTGGAAATACCTTTTCACGCAGTGAGAAAAAGAGTGAGAACTCTGCCTGTAAAAGTTGTTTTATCACATACTGGGAAAAAGGTGTGATTCCCCTTACCTACTCTGTCTGGACACGCAGAGGGAGGAGGGACTTCCTGTCTCCCTCACACACTGAGGGAGTTTCTGAGGCTGTGACTCGCCGCGGCACTGTGCAGGAGAGCTTTAGATATCTCACATGTTCAGCCTTCCTATCCATTAACTTTCCTGTCAGTCCATTTCTTTATATACTGGGCTGTGGAGCACAATAGAGAGGTGGTTGATGCTCGTTTTAATAGGTAGGAAAAATGGCCATTTACATTAAACTTAACTTTTTTGAACAACAGTTCCCCTTTAAAATGCAACTGGCTTTTATAGTGATGAGAGTCTGAAGACAATTGTCTTGTTATAAAAAATGGGCTCCCCACAGCCCACAAGCCTGTGATACGTGGTGAATGCATCCTTCTAATTCTTGGTGGTTTGGGCACATAAGCCACAAGTGAATTAGGCCTAGGGCCACACTACCACAATGCGGATTTTGGGTTGCACAATTTTGTGCGCTTAGGGCACGCTTCTGTTGTACAATAAAGCATGTGATGGCCACCCACAAATGGTGTGCATGTGCCTACGCACATAGTGGTTTATAGACCCTATTTCCATGTAACTGCATCCCCATCACTCACTCAACATTTTTGTATTAGTGGGTGTTAGCCCTAACCGTTAACTCCACTATTCAACCATTACTTACCAGGACGGCTCACTGTTCGGGAAGCCGGTGTGGTTGTGAACAGTTAGTGTACCACAGGCCTGATATTATTATCTTACAGGATAAGTGCACTGTAAAACAAGTATCTTCATTGGAAGCTGGCGCTTTTAAAATAGATGCTGCCATATATATTTCCCCTCTGCTTTCTTCTTCCTGCTTGAACCTTTCAAACAGTAATGCCGTGGTTCGTGCCACTCCTCCTGCTTTAGCTGTCAAACAGTAATGCCTGTGAGTTCGTGCACTCTCCTGCTTGAAGCCTCAAAACGGTGACTGCATCTGGTAAGTTCCCCGATGCACTCTCCTGCTTGAGCCTCAAACGTAATGCCTGTGGAGTATCACGTGCACTCTCCTGCTTGAGCTTCAAACAGTATGCCGTGAGTTTCCGTGTCACTCTCCTGCTTGGAGCCTACCAACCGTAATGCCTGATGAGTTCCGTGCATACTACTGCTTAAGCCTCAAACGGTAATTGCCTGTGGTCTCGGTGCACTCTCTCAGCTTGAGCCCTCAAACGGTATTGCCTGTGAGTTAGTTCCGGCACACTCCTGGCTTAGCCTCAACCGCTAATGCCTTGGTTCCGTGCACTCTCCTGCTTGAGCCTCACACGGTAAGCCTGTGAGTTCCTTTCTAGCCTTTTAAGGGGAAATTAAGACAAAATCTCTTAATAGAAAGAACAGATTAGTCTCACCTCCCCATAGCTATAGGCAGATGGGTTAGAGCCCCCCAGACCTAGCCTTTACATATCTAAAATTGCTGATTCTTTCCTCCTCTGTATAGTGGACTATGTAGCAAAACCCCCATGGGATCTCCTGGCTCCTCCAGCTTCTTGGTCTCAAAAGGTAAGATCACGGTTGTTAACTGTGCGCGCACATGACATCGCGCGCATGAAACCTGACATCAATGCACACCGACAGTGTGTGCATGCGTGAATCATCTCGCTGCGCCCCCAAGCATGGCCACAGCGAGACTACGATGGAATCATGCGTGCACACGTTTACGCGGTACGCACCATGTGCATACACACACGCCGCGGTCAACCCACGTATAACACGGGGCTTACTTTTGAAACAAGGATGCTGGAGGAGCAGGGATAATCAAGGGGCAGAGTTCTACAGAGGTCCACTATACAGAAGGATGAATCCAGCAAATTTGCAGATGTACGGTAGGACCTGGGGGGTGGGGTGTCGGGGGGGGAATAGAAAAAAAAATGAATTGCCAAAAATTAGTATGAGCTTGCAGCTTCCACTAACATTAGTGGTTTTTACAGCATACTATCCTTTGTAAACTTGTGGTACTGGGGATCAGTTCCCACAATCCTCCTTAGCCTAGGTCATACTAGCCTAGTTAATACAGTGGGTTACAATTCACAGAAAGCTGCTAAAACAAGCATATATAAAAACACATAAAGATCCTAATACATCATAATAACAATAGAGCTGGCCAGCTACAAATCAACATAATAGAATCACTAAAATATCTTTATAAATATATATGGCCCCTCAGTAACAAAGACTTAAGGCCCCAGTATCAATGGATATCAAATAGATTACTATAGTAACGTGATAAAAGTGCACATGCATATAGATGTCCAGCTCATGATCCGTTTAGTGGACAAAGGTCCTATAAAAAGGGAGAGATGGTAATAGGTATGAAACAGTCCCTCCGGTGTGCGCTCACCACAGCAAAATTCTCAGGGGTGCGGGTTCGTCAGTATGCAGGCTGACGAAGCTATTGGTAGCGAAACGCGTAGCATTGACGTTTACGTATCAGCTCAGGGTGGTGACGGGAACAGTGAACACGCTGTGTTTGAGTTAAAAGACGGCGATTTTGAAGGACCTGACAGGGAATATACCCACTTTGCCGTATTCGATCCCAAGAAGCGTGCCTAGCCACGGACATAAGCTTGACAGTCCGGGGGACCGAAACGACTAACCACTTGGCTACATTGAAATTTCCGGAGTGGTGAAGTATTATTTACTCTGTTGCATACTGTTACCCGCACCCCTGAGAATTTTGCTGTGGTGTGCGCACCCCGGAGGGATGTTTCATACCTCCTTACCATCTCTCCCTTTTATAGGACCTTTGTCCACCATAACGGATCATGAGCTGGACATCTATATGCATGTGCACTTTTATCACGTTACTATAGTAATCTATTTGATATCCATTGATACTGGGGCCTTAAGTCTTTGTACTGAGGGGCATATATATTTATAAAGATATTTTAGTGATTATATGTTGATTTGTAGCTGGCCAGCTCTATTGTTATTATGATGTATTAGGATCTTTATGTGTTTTTATATATGCTTGTTTTAATAATACTCATTTCTCTATATCTCGGGTTTATTGTTCCACCTATCAGGTACATTTTGTCTTTGTTTGATTATTTTGGATTGAGTTAATTCTTTTGAGTTACACATATCACTTTACCTGAGTAGGAGATCAGTGTACCTGTTGTCAAGTCTGTCGCATCATACATGTTTGACTCAACCTATCTATATTGTAATACCATTGACAAACAGGATAGAAACATTTGATCACATACAGGGAGATTCAATAAAAGTTCTTATCGTTTAAAATAGTGCTAATTTTGCCCCAAATAATCAGGTGTTGTTTAACACTTAAAAGCTAACATCTGATTGGTTGGGGCAAAATTAGCACCAACTAGTAGAGCTTTTATGAACTCCCTGAAAGTTTTTGACAGATCACAAAGGATGTGTGTTTGTTTTAAAGTACAACCATTCCCCCAACCCTCCTCCTGGAGGCTAGTTCCTGGGGGGCGTGTTTCCCCTGTGCTGGGAATGCTGTCATTCAATGTGCATCATCATGGTAGCAGACACACCCACTTGACCTAGGGATGACTGCAGTAAACAAATCCTTCCTCCCCATCTCTGCAAGTTCCTTTTACAGCAAATAATGCAGGGAGAGACGGGAGGAAAGGTTAAAACCCTCTTTCCACACTATTGTATGCAAAGGCAGGGGGAACTTGTGGGAGAGGGGTGGAAGAGAAACACATAAGATTTGTGAGGTGTGTATGGTTGCCATCCCCTCACAAACTAAAACACCCAATTCCGAGGTCCTGAGTTTCGATCCCACCCTTGGACACATCTGCAAGGAGTTTGTATGTTCTCCGTGCTTGCGTGGGTTTCCTCCGGGCACTCCCGTGTTCCCCCACAATCATAAAGATATACCGATGGGTTGTATGTGTCAAATAAATGTGCTTAATTGTAAGCTCTTCGGGGCAGGGCCTGATGTGAATGTATACATGTAATTGTAAAATGGGAAGATGTTGGCACTATATAAATCCACAATAATAATAATAATATGCAGAGGAACGAGCGCCAGCACTGTAGTAGCCAGGGAATGCAACACTGCGTTCCGATTGGCTGTCAGTCACACAGTGGGGTATGTATTCCCGACAGATCATCGACCTTCTGCGCATGTGTAAAGCGAGCACACGCGTTGTGGTTCTACGGACAGGCAGTTAGTGAAAGTGGGCGGAGCTTAAGCATGCATGGAATCTGGTTAGAACAACTTGGATTTCTTGTTAAAGAGGAACTGTGGTCACAAATGTCTTTAGGTAAATTGATAGGAATTGCTCTCCTGAGGGTTTTTGCAATTTATTTCCATTGTTTATTTTACATAGTTTTAAAGATATTTACATTTTGTGTGTGATATGGCAGCAGCATCACAGGTCCCCTTCACTTCCTGCTTCCTGCTCTGAAACCTGTCAGTCAATCCTCCCTTTGAGCCCCCATGGTCCTCCCACTCATGGACCCTCCAGTTGCAGGCCCCCCTTGGCCCTTCCCTTACAGCCCCTGTGGCCCCGCCCATTCGCGGGGTGCCATGGCCCCGCCCACTCATGGGTGCGTGGCCCACCCGCTCACATGTTCTGTGGGCCACTCTGACACTCGCGTGTACCTGGAGTAACTTCTGTGTTTCCTGGGTGTAACTTTTGCAGAGATTTGGGTCAATATTTGTTATAATTTTTCTTGTGTTCCAACAAAAATTGTCTCTCGTGTTCATAAAAATTAGGCGTTGTACAAATGGTAGAATTGCTCTTTGAACACATCATTCTGGATCTCTTAAAGGGTATCTCCACCCTGAATTTTTTATATATATATATATAACTACTGTAGGGCACACCTGCCCACCCCAACTGCCAAGTTAGATTTGTAAAAAAAATCACCATAGATTTACTTAGCTCCTTAGTTACCACAGATATCTGCTCCTGCTTGCCAGAAGTGCAAACAGGCTGGACCGGAAGCCGTGTTGTGATTGGTGAGATGCAGCTAATCACAGATGTGCCTTCCGGCTATGCAGACAGCCACGGGAACGAAGGAGCATAAGTATGTTTCTGCTGCTTTTTTACAAATCTAACTTGGCAGTGGGTTGGGCTGGGGAACCCTACACTACTAAAACTACATTAAAGGTAAGGGGTGAGGCAGCTATGTAGGGATCCGGAGGTGGGAGATGGGGGGGAAATGGCTCCCCTCTGCATGTCAGAGTCCTTAGTGAGGACAAGAAAGTAGCAGGGACCGGATGACTCACTGACAGCTCCTACTCTTCACTTTCTGAACTTAGACAGACACTGCAGGAGGACTATAAGAAGCTACAGTGTAGCGTTAATAAGCATGAGATAAGCAATTTCTTCAAACCTTACCAGGTTGTAGGGGATATAATATTGTTGCAGTAACATTTTCCTTTTTAGACATAACCCACACACCTAAAAGGAGAAGGAGACAGGTAAGAAAAACAAAAAGGAAACCAAAACAGATGAGAAGAAGGAGTATATTTCAAATCAAAAGTTACCAAAAGAAAGATCCCAAATCATAACGTTGGGACTCCTCTCTACACGAGGTAGTGGTTATTGTAATCTAAAATAAGCAACATTTTAAAACCTTGCCACATTCAGGGAAAATAATATTAACTGATTTTTTTCTATTTAGACGCAACCCACAAGAAGGAAGAGACGGGTAAAGAAAAAGATACTGAAACAGTAAAAACAGATAAGGAGGGAGGGATATAACAGGAACTGAAAGGTGCTCAAAAAGGGAAGGTTCTAAAAAATATGTGGGGGCTCATCTTTCCATACGGGTAGGTTTTTCTGTCACCGTAACTCCTTAATTATATAATAACCTGTCTGTTTAGTTATACATGTTTCTGTATTTTGGTTACAGGTGGGATATGGGAAGCAGTGCTAGAGGCCAGGAGAATGGGGCCAGTGCTATAGGTATTGTTTTTGGGGTCACAGAGGACATGGACCAGAAAGTCTTGAAGAGAAGGCAGCTGAGAAATTCCGAAATACCTGCAAAGAGCTGGAATTTAATCCTGCTTATTTTACCCCATAGTCCCTACCTGAGAACCTAGGGTCCCCTAAACCAGGTAATTAGGTTCCCTGTTTACATGGTTCACCCAACTCTGAGTGCAAAACCACTTTGTGATTTCTCCACCTTCTGTTTATAGATGTGCTTCTAAAGAGTAGATCTATGCTTGTTGAAGAATTGCAAAAGTGCCACCAGCTTGGCCTCACTTTGTACAACATTCACCCTGGGTCCCGTGTTGGTGTGCCATGTCTGTCAGCAAGTGTCTGAAGCTCATTGCTGATGGCATTAACTTTGCCCACTCTCAGGTTCCAGGGGTCACTGTGGGTGTGTACTTTTTTTTTTCTTTTTCCTACAGCCTATGGCTTACTAATGTCCACCAATTATGTCCACCGATTTTTAAAGATTCTTTGTTTCTGTTTAACTGAAGAATGGGAGGTAAATGCGCTATGAGAGGACAGAACTTACCTTGGATCGCTCCAGCAACAGATTTACCGACAGGTCTCGATGCATCCATGCTCCTTGCACTGTGCACATGCATGCACAATGCAAAGTGCTGTGGATGCGTCGAAGGATGTCCGGGCAAGACTGTCAGCGGCGCTGGAGCGATCCAATAAAGAAATACGTCCATCCAGTCCAACCCATCTTGCTACACCCTCATTCCTGCCTAACTGTTGATCCAGAGGAAGGCAAAAAAACCCACCAAATTTATGAAGGGGAAAAAATTCCTTCCTGAATTCAAGTGGCTATCGGAAATATCCCTGGATCAACTCTATTTATGTATCAATACCAGTAACTTGAACATTCCTTGTTGCAGAATCTCATCCGGTGTGGTGTCCTCGACATGTTCTATTGGTAAACAATGCCCCAGATACTTTATTGTATGGCCCGTTAATGTATTTATAGACCGTAATCATATCACCATGCAAGCACTTTTCTCTAGCGTAATAGTTGTAAGTTATCCAATCTCTCTTATATTCAAGCTCTCCCAATTCCCTTATTAATTTAGTTGCCCTCTCTAACTATCCATTTCAAAGATGTCTTTGTGACACAGGATTCCAAATTGCACTGCATATTCCAATGAGGCCTTACCAATGCTTTGTAAAGAGGGAGAATAACATTCTTCTCCTTGAATCCATACCTCTCTTTATACAAGACAATACCATGCTGGCTCTAGTTGTTGTTGCCTGGCACTGCTTGCTATCTTTAAATTTGTTATCCACCAAAACTCCAAGATCTTTTCTAACAGGGATTCACTTAACACAGAGTCATTTATAGTATAAGCAGCACAAGGATCATCACCTTACATTTCTCAACATGAATTCATCTGCCACTTAGTAACCGAATGAGACAATCTATCTGATCCGCCTGCAACAACTGCACATCCTCTGAAGCTTTAATGGTTTAAAGTTTTGTGTCATCAGCAAACACAGAAAACTTGCTGACAATACCCTTTCCAAATCATTAATAAATAGATTAAATAGAAGCAGCCCAACACATAACCCTGTGGCACCCCACTTAGCACTTTAGTCATACTGATGAAGCCCCATTAAAACTAATCTTTGCATCCTATTCATCAAAAAATTTTCTATCCATGTAAAATGTGCCACCAGCCCAATAGACCTTAGCTTATACATTAGTCGCATATGGAGGACTGTATCAAAAGCCTTTGCAAAATCCAAGTATACTACATCCACTGCTATGCCAGAGTCTAAATTTTTACTTACTTCCTAATAAAGCCAAGCAAGTTAGTTTGGCATAAATCCATGCTGGTTACTACTTTAAGGTCAGTCCTTGAAACATACTCTAGAATAGGTTCCCTTATTGAACTTTCCAGTATCCTCCCCACCACTAATGTTAAACTTACAGGCCTGTAATTACCCGTCTGTGAATGACTGCTTTTTGAATATTGGAATAACATCAGCCTTTTTCCAATCCAGAGGCACACATCCAGAACCTGAGTGAATATCTGCAATAAAACTGAACTTAGCTCCCATAAGGACCCGAGGATGTATTTTATCCGGTCCAGGAGATTTATTAATATTAACCTTTTTTAGTTGTATCGTTACCTTACCCTCAGTTAACCAAAGGTCACTTGTATCTTTTTTTATTGCTACTATATGATATAATATATGATGCTTTGTCAGCATTCCTAACTTCATTATTAACTTTAGCTAGTTTGATTGCTTTCTTACACATCTTGTTTTTTAATCCCTAAAGGCCCTTTCTGTTCCCTTGACTTAAAGGTTTTAAATGCCTTTTTCTTCCTTTCTATTTCCCTTTTTACATCAGAATTCAGACACATGGGTGCAGATTTATTTTTTTTACATTTATTCCAGGGGAAATACCGTATATACTCGAGTATAAACGACCCGAGTATAAACCGAGGTACACAATTTCCCTAAAATCTAATAAAGTTGTTTACTCGAGTATAAACCGAGGGTAGAACTTGGAATTCAAGATGTTTGGAACTACAACTCCCAGCTAATAAAGCATGCTGGGAGTTATAGTTTCCAACATCTTGAATGCACCCTCCCACCCAGTTCAGTTTGTACCTGTGGGCTCTCCTTCATTCAAGGGTTTCCTGTTGCTGGCATTGAAGGTAAGTGTCTTCTCCATTCGGCAGCAGCATCCTCTCATTCCGGTTTCCGCGCGCTCATTCCCTGTACTGGCGCCGGCTGACGTTACTAATTGGCGCCGGGCTTGGCGCCGGGCAGTGACGTCAGCCGGCGCGCCCAGTACATGGAATGATCGTGTGGCTGCCGGATGGGAGCGGCGCTGCGCGCCGGAATGGAGAGGACGCTTACGTAACTTCAACTTATGGCATCGAGTATAAACCGAGTCCCAGTTTCAGGCCGTGGTGTTTGTGTTCCCCGTGTGCATGGGACAGGAGATACTGAGGTATAGCACGAGTACTGATACGCGTAAGGCTAGGACTCAACGTTATTTTTTGCGTGTGTTTACCTGGCTTACCATCCCCTTCAACATAGTCCCACTCGCTTCGTTCAGTCTCTTTACACATATAATACATTATGCGAGTTCAGATGCTGAGCGCAGTAATGTCTTAATAATACATCATAATAACAATAGAGCTGGCCAGCTACAAATCAACATAGAATCACTAAAATATCTTTATAAATATATATGCCCCTCAGTAACAAAGATCACTAAAATATCTTTATAAATATATATGCCCCTCAGTAACAAAGACTTAAGGCCCCAGTATCAATGGATATCAAATAGATTACTATAGTAACGTGATAAAAGTGCACATGCATATAGATGTCCAGCTCATGATCCGTTTAAGACATTACTGCGCTCAGCATCTGAACTCGCATAATGTATTATCAGGGTAAAGAGACTGAACGAAGCGAGGTGGACTATGTTGAAGGGGAGGTGGTAAGCCAGGTAAAACACACGCAAAAAATAGACGTTGAGACCTAGGCCTGTCGTGCTGTTACTCACGTACTCTGTGCTATACCCTCATATCTCACTGTCACCATGCACACGGGGGAACACATAAAAAACACACACACTGGGGCCTGAAATGGACTTCGGTTTTACTGCGATAGACCACTAAGTGTGAATACCGTAAGCGTCCTCTCCATTCCGGCGCGCAGCGCGTCTCCCATCCGCAGCCACACGATCATTCCATGTACTGGGCGCGCCGGCTGACGTCACTGCCCGGCGCCAAGCCCGGCGCCAATTAGTAACGTCAGCCGCGCCAGTACAGGGAATGAGCGCGCGGAAACCGGAATGAGAGGATGCTGCTGCCGAATGGAGAGACACTTACCTTCAATGCCAGCAACAGGAAACCCTTGAATGAAGAGAGCCCACAGGTACAAACTGAACTGGGTGGGAGGGTGGCATTCAAGATGTTGGAAACTATAACTCCCAGCATGCTTTATTAGCTGGGAGTTGTAGTTCCAAACATCTTGAATTCCAAGTTCTACCCTCGGTTTATACTCGAGTAAACAACTTTATATAGATTTTTAGGGAAATTGTGTACCTCGGTTTATACTCGGGTCGGTTTTATACTCGAGTATATACGGTATTTCCCCTGGGAAATAAATGTAAAAAAAATAAATCTGCACCCATGTGTCTGAATTCTGATGTAAAAAGGGAAATAGAAAGGAAGAAAAAGGCATTTAAAACCTTTAAGTCAAGGGAACAGAAAGGGCCTTTAGGGATTAAAAAAACAAGATGTGTAAGAAAGCAATCAAACTAGCTAAAGTTAATAATGAAGTTAGGATGCTACAAAGCATCATATATTATATCATATAGTAGCAATAAAAAAAGATACAAGTGACCTTTGGTTAACTGAGGGTAAGGTAACGATACAACTAAAAAAGGTTAATATTAATAAATCTCCTGGACCGGATAAAATACATCCTCGGGTCCTTATGGGAGCTAAGTTCAGTTTTATTGCAGATATTCACTCAGGTTCTGGATGTGTGCCTCTGGATTGGAAAAAGGCTGATGTTATTCCAATATTCAAAAAGCAGTCATTCACAGACGGGTAATTACAGGCCTGTAAGTTTAACATTAGTGGTGGGGAGGATACTGGAAAGTTCAATAAGGGAACCTATTCTAGAGTATGTTTCAAGGACTGACCTTAAAGTAGTAACCAGCATGGATTTATGCCAAACTAACTTGCTTGGCTTTATTAGGAAGTAAGTAAAAATTTAGACTCTGGCATAGCAGTGGATGTAGTATACTTGGATTTTGCAAAGGCTTTTGATACAGTCCTCCATATGCGACTAATGTATAAGCTAAGGTCTATTGGGCTGGTGGCACATTTTACATGGATAGAAAATTTTTTGATGAATAGGATGCAAAGATTAGTTTTAATGGGGCTTCATCAGTATGACTAAAGTGCTAAGTGGGGTGCCACAGGGTTATGTGTTGGGCTGCTTCTATTTAATCTATTTATTAATGATTTGGAAAGGGTATTGTCAGCAAGTTTTCTGTGTTTGCTGATGACACAAAACTTAAACCATTAAAAGCTTCAGAGGATGTGCAGTTGTTGCAGGCGGATCAGATAGATTGTCTCATTCGGTTACTAAGTGGCAGATGAGATTCATGTTGAGAAATGTAAGGTGATGATCCTTGTGCTGCTTATACTATAAATGACTCTGTGTTAAGTGAATCCCTGTTAGAAAAGATCTTGGAGTTTTGGTGGATAACAAATTTAAAGATAGCAAGCAGTGCCAGGCAACAACAACTAGAGCCAGCATGGTATTGTCTTGTATAAAGAGAGGTATGGATTCAAGGAGAAGAATGTTATTCTCCCTCTTTACAAAGCATTGGTAAGGCCTCATTGGAATATGCAGTGCAATTTGGAATCCTGTGTCACAAAGACATCTTTGAAATGGATAGTTAGAGAGGGCAACTAAATTAATAAGGGAATTGGGAGAGCTTGAATATAAGAGAGATTGGATAACTTACAACTATTACGCTAGAGAAAAGTGCTTGCATGGTGATATGATTACGGTCTATAAATACATTAACGGGCCATACAATAAAGTATCTGGGGCATTGTTTACCAATAGAACATGTCGAGGACACCACACCGGATGAGATTCTGCAACAAGGAATGTTCAAGTTACTGGTATTGATACATAAATAGAGTTGATCCAGGGATATTTCCGATAGCCACTTGAATTCAGGAAGGAATTTTTTCCCCTTCATAAATTTGGTGGGTTTTTTTGCCTTCCTCTGGATCAACAGTTAGGCAGGAATGAGGGTGTAGCAAGATGGGTTGGACTGGATGGACGTATGTTCTTTATTGGATCGCTCCAGCGCCGCTGACAGTCTTGCCCGGACATCCTTCGACGCATCCACAGCACTTTGCATTGTGCATGCATGTGCACAGTGCAAGGAGCATGGATGCATCGAGACCTGTCGGTAAATCTGTTGCTGGAGCGATCCAAGGTAAGTTCTGTCCTCTCATAGCGCATTTACCTCCCATTCTTCAGTTAAACAGAAACAAAGAATCTTTAAAAATCGGTGGACATAATTGGTGGACATTAGTAAGCCATAGGCTGTAGGAAAAAGAAAAAAAAAAGTACACACCCACAGTGACCCCTGGAACCTGAGAGTGGGCAAAGTTAATGCCATCAGCAATGAGCTTCAGACACTTGCTGACAGACATGGCACACCAACACGGGACCCAGGGTGAATGTTGTACAAAGTGAGGCCAAGCTGGTGGCACTTTTGCAATTCTTCAACAAGCATAGATCTACTCTTTAGAAGCACATCTATAAACAGAAGGTGGAGAAATCACAAAGTGTTTTGCACTCAGAGTTGGGTGAACCATGTAAACAGGGAACCTAATTACCTGGTTTAGGGGACCCTAGGTTCTCAGGTAGGGACTATGGGGTAAAATAAGCAGGATTAAATTCCAGCTCTTTGCAGGTATTTCGGAATTTCTCAGCTGCCTTCTCTTCAAGACTTTCTGGTCCATGTCCTCTGTGACCCCAAAAACAATACCTATAGCACTGGCCCCATTCTCCTGGCCTCTAGCACTGCTTCCCATATCCCACCTGTAACCAAAATACAGAAACATGTATAACTAAACAGACAGGTTATTATATAATTAAGGAGTTACGGTGACAGAAAAACCTACCCGTATGGAAAGATGAGCCCCCACATATTTTTTAGAACCTTCCCTTTTTGAGCCCTTTCAGTTCCTGTTATATCCCTCCCTCCTTATCTGTTTTTACTGTTTCAGTATCTTTTTCTTTACCCGTCTCTTCCTTCTTGTGGGTTGCGTCTAAATAGAAAAAAATCAGTTAATATTATTTTCCCTGAATGTGGCAAGGTTTTAAAATGTTGCTTATTTTAGATTACAATAACCACTACCTCGTGTAGAGAGGAGTCCCAACGTTATGATTTGGGATCTTTCTTTTGGTAACTTTTGATTTGAAATATACTCCTTCTTCTCATCTGTTTTGGTTTCCTTTTTGTTTTTCTTACCTGTCTCCTTCTCCTTTTAGGTGTGTGGGTTATGTCTAAAAAGGAAAATGTTACTGCAACAATATTATATCCCCTACAACCTGGTAAGGTTTGAAGAAATTGCTTATCTCATGCTTATTAACGCTACACTGTAGCTTCTTATAGTCCTCCTGCAGTGTCTGTCTAAGTTCAGAAAGTGAAGAGTAGGAGCTGTCAGTGAGTCATCCGGTCCCTGCTACTTTCTTGTCCTCACTAAGGACTCTGACATGCAGAGGGGAGCCATTTCCCCCCCATCTCCCACCTCCGGATCCCTACATAGCTGCCTCACCCCTTACCTTTATGTAGTTTTAGTAGTGTAGGGTTCCCCAGCCCAACCCACTGCCAAGTTAGATTTGTAAAAAACAGCAGAAACATACTTATGCTCCTTCGTTCCCGTGGCTGTCTGCATAGCCGGAAGGCACATCTGTGATTAGCTGCATCTCACCAATCACAACACGGCTTCCGGTCCAGCCTGTTTGCACTTCTGGCAAGCAGGAGCAGATATCTGTGGTAACTAAGGAGCTAAGTAAATCTATGGTGATTTTTTTTACAAATCTAACTTGGCAGTTGGGGTGGGCAGGTGTGCCCTACAGTAGTTATATATATATATATAAAAAATTCAGGGTGGAGATACCCTTTAAGAGATCCAGAATGATGTGTTCAAAGAGCAATTCTACCATTTGTACAACGCCTAATTTTTATGAACACGAGAGACAATTTTTGTTGGAACACAAGAAAAATTATAACAAATATTGACCCAAATCTCTGCAAAAGTTACACCCAGGAAACACAGAAGTTACTCCAGGTACACGCGAGTGTCAGAGTGGCCCACAGAACATGTGAGCGGGTGGGCCACGGCACCCATGAGTGGGCGGGGCCATGGCACCCCGCGAATGGGCGGGGCCACGGGGCTGTAAGGGAAGGGCCAAGGGGGGCCTGCAACTGGAGGGTCCATGAGTGGGAGGACCATGGGGGCTGCAAAGGGAGGATTGACTGACAGGTTTCAGAGCAGGAAGCAGGAAGTGAAGGGGACCTGTGATGCTGCTGCCATATCACACACAAAATGTAAATATCTTTAAAACTATGTAAAATAAACAATGGAAATAAATTGCAAAAACCCTCAGGAGAGCAATTCCTATCAATTTACCTAAAGACATTTTGTGACCACAGTTCCTCTTTAACAAGAAATCCAAGTTGTTCTAACCAGATTCCATGCATGCTTAAGCTCCGCCCACTTTCACTAACTGCCTGTCCGTAGAACCACAACGCGTGTGCTCGCTTTACACATGCGCAGAAGGTCGATGATCTGTCGGGAATACATACCCCACTGTGTGACTGACAGCCAATCGGAACGCAGTGTTGCATTCCCTGGCTACTACATGCTGGCGCTCGTTCCTCTGCATATTATTATTATTATTGTGGATTTATATAGTGCCAACATCTTCCCATTTTACAATTACATGTATACATTCACATCAGGCCCTGCCCCGAAGAGCTTACAATTTAAGCACATTTATTGACACATACAACCCATCGGTATATCTTTAGATTGTGGGGGAACACGGGAGTGCCCGGAGGAAACCCACGCAAGCACGGAGAACATACAAACTCCTTGCAGATGTGTCCAAGGGTGGGATCGAAACTCAGGACCTCGGAATTGGGTGTTTTAGTTTGTGAGGGGATGGCAACACATACACACCTCACAAATCTTATTGTGTTTCTCTTCCACCCCTCTCCCACAAGTTCCCCCTGCCTTTGCATACAATAGTGTGGAAAGAGGGTTTTAACCTTTCCTCCCGTCTCTCCCTGCATTATTTGCTGTAAAAAGGAACTTGCAGAGATGGGGAGGAAAGGATTTGT
Organism: Hymenochirus boettgeri; assembly: GCA_019447015.1. Lineage (NCBI taxonomy): Eukaryota > Metazoa > Chordata > Amphibia > Anura > Pipidae > Hymenochirus > Hymenochirus boettgeri. The sequence goes on along the minus strand of CM033472.1, from coordinate 220,980,803 downwards.
TTACTGCAGTCATCCCTGAGGTCAAGTGGGTGTGTCTGCTACCATGATGATGCACATTGAATGACAGCATTCCCAGCACAGGGGAAACCGCCCCCCAGGAACTAGCCTCCAGGAGGAGGGTTGGGGGAATGGTTGTACTTTAAAACAAACACACATCCTTTGTGATCTGTCAAAAACTTTCAGGGAGTTCTAAAAGCTCTACTAGTTGGTGCTAATTTTGCCCCAACCAATCAGATGTTAGCTTTTAAGTGTTAAACAACACCTGATTATTTGGGGCAAAATTAGCACTATTTTAAACGATAAGAACTTTTATTGAATCTCCCTGTATGTGATCAAATGTTTCTATCCTGTTTGTCAATGGTATTACAATATAGATAGGTTGAGTCAAACAATAGTATGATGGCGACAGACTTGACAACAGGTACACCTGATCTCCTACTCAGGTAAAGTGATATGTGTAACTCAAAAGAATTAACTCAATCCAAAAATAATCAAAAAAGACAAAAATGTACCTGATAGGTGGAACAATAAACCCGAGATATAGAGAAATGAGTATTATTAAAACAAGCATATATAAAAACACATAAAGATCCTAATACATCATAATAACAATAGAGCTGGCCAGCTACAAATCAACATATAATCACTAAAATATCTTATAATATATATGCCCCTCAGTAACAAAGACTTAAGGCCCCAGTATCAATGGATTCAAATAGATTACTATAGTAACGTGATAAAAGTGCACATGCATATAGATGTCCAGCTCATGATCCGTTATGGTGGACAAAGGTCCTATAAAAGGGAGAGATGGTAAGGAGGTATGAAACTCCCTCCGGGTGCGCACACCACAGCAAAATTCTCAGGGGTGCGGGTAACAGTATGCAACAGAGTAAATAATACTTCACCACTCCGGAAATTTCAATGTAGCCAAGTGGTTAGTCGTTTCGGTCCCCCGGACTGTCAACTTATGTCCGTGGCTAGGCACGCTTCTTGGGATCGAATACGGCAAAGTGGGTATATTCCCTGTCAGGTCCTTCACAAATCGCCGTCTTTTTAACTCAAACACAGCGTGTTCACTGTTCCCGTCACCACCCTGAGCTGATACGTAAACGTCAATGCTACGCGTTTCGCTACCAATAGCTTCGTCAGCCTGCATACTGACGAACCCGCACCCCTGAGAATTTTGCTGTGGTGAGCGCACACCGGAGGGACTGTTTCATACCTATTACCATCTCTCCCTTTTTATAGGACCTTTGTCCACTAAACCCAGCGTATAGATAGTAATGCAGTATAGAGATAGATAGATAGATAGATAGGATAGATTAGATAGATAGTAAGTAGAGAAAGATAGATAGACAGACGGATAGTATTAGATAATAGATAGATAGATGTGATAGGATAGATAGAGATTAGTAGATAGATAGATAGAATAGATAGATAGATAGATAGATAGATAGATAGATAGATGAATAGATATGATAGATAGATAGATAGAGATAGATATTGCAGATAGATAGAAGACAGACAGACAGACAGATAGATAGATAGGCAGAGTAGATAGATAGATAGTAAGATAGATAGATGTAGATAGATAGAAGATAGATAGATAGATAGATAGATAGATAGCAGAGTTAGATAGATTAGATAGATAGATGATAGCAGTTAGATAGATAGAATAGATAGATAGATAGATAATAGATAGATAGATAGATAGATAGAGAGATAGATACAGAGTTAGATAGATTGAATAGATAGATAGATAGATGATAGGATAGATAGATAGTAGATAGATGATAGATAGATGAGATAGATGAGATAGTAGAAGATAAAGGATAGAGGAGCTAGAGAGTTAGGATAGATAGATAGATAGATAGCTAGATAGATAGATAGATAGTAGATAGATAGATAGATAGATAGATAGATAGTAGAATGATAGATAGAAGGTAGGTAGGTAGATAGGATAGATAGATAGCAAGTAGATTAGATGCCAGAGTTAGATTAGATTTTATGTGTTGTAGAATAATAGATTAGTAATAGATAGATAGATAGATAGATAGATAGATAGATAGATAGATAGATAGATAGACTAGATATTAGCAGTTAGATAGATTAGCAGTTAGCAGTTAGATAGATAGCAGAGTTAGATAGATGGATAGCTAGATAGATAGATAGCAGAGTTAGATATATAGATAGATAGTAGATAAGATAGATAGATAGATAGATAGTAGATAGATTAGTAGTAGAGATAGCAGAGTTAGATGCGAGTTAGAGTAGTAGATAGATAGATAGATAGATAGATAGATAGATAGCTAGATAGATAGATAGATAGTAGATAGATAGAGAGATAGATAGATAGTTAGAAGATAGATAGAAGTAGTAGGTAGGTAGGTAGTAGATAGATAGATAGATAGATAGATAGATAGATAAGATAGATAGATAGAGTAGATAAGATAGCAGAAGTAGAGACAGAGTTAGATAGATAGGGTAGATAGATAGATAGATAGAGCTAGATAGATAGATACGATAGATAGACGATAGAGCAGATAGATACGATAGATTAGATAGATGAGATAGACAGGACAGACAGACAGGACAGACAGACAGACAGGACAGGACAGATAGATAGATAGGTAGGTAGGTATGGTAGGTAGGGTAGGTAGGTAGGTAGGGGGAGGTAGGTAGATAGATTAGATAGATAGATAGATAGATAGATAATAGTAGATTACTAGAGCAGCAGATAGATAGATATAGATAGAAGATAGATGATTAGATAGCGAGATAGGATAGATAGATAGATAGATAGATAGATAGATAGTAGATAGCATTAGATGAGATAGATAGCAGAGTTAGATAGACAGAGTAGAATAGATAGAGAGAAGATAGATAGTAATAGATAGAAAGACAGACAGTACAGAAGACCGACAGGACAGACAGACAGACCAGCACAGATAGCTAGATAGATAGATAGATAGATAGATAGATAGATAGATAGTAGATAGAAGATAGAAAGGTAGGTAGGTTAGGTAGGTAGATAGATAGATAGGATAGATAGCAGGTTAGATGCAGAGTAGATAGATAGGTATAGATAGATAGATAGATAGAATAGAGAGAGATAGCAAGTTAGAAGATAGCAGGTAGCAGTTAGATTAGATAGAGGAGTTAGATAGATGATAGATAGATAGAAGATTAGCAGAGTTAGAATATAGAGTTAGATAGATAGATAGATAGATAGATTAGATAGCAAGATAGATAGATAGATAGATAGGATAGATAGATAGATTAGCAGAGTTAGATGCAGAGTTAGAGTAGATAGAAGATAGATAGATAGAAGATAGAAGATAGATAGATAGATAGATATATAGATGAGATCAGATAGAGATACGATAGGTAGGTAGGTAGATAGATAGATAGATAGATAGATAGATAGATAGATAGATAGATAGCAGAGTTAAGATGCCAGAGTTATGATAGATAGGTTAGATGATAGATAGAAGATAGATAGATAGATAGATAGATAAGAAGATAGATAGACTAGATAGATAGATAGATAGAAGATAGATAGATAGATAGATAGATATAGCAGTAATAAGATAGATAGATATAGATAAAGATAGATAATAGATAGATACAGAGTAGATAGATAGATGATAGATAGATAGATAGATAGATAGATAGATAGATGAGATAGATAGATAGATAGATTAGATAGATAGTATAGATAGACAGACAGACAGAAGACAGACAGACAGACAGACAGACAGACAGACAGACAGATATGATGAAGATAGAATAGATAGATAGAAGATAGATAGATTAGATAGATAGCAGAGATAGATAGAAGATAGATAGATAGATAGATAGATAGATAGATAGATAGATAGATAGATAGATAGATAGATAGATAGATAGATAGATAGATAGATAGATAGATAGATAGATAATAGATATATAGTAGACAGAAGACAGACAGACAGACAGACAGACAGACAGACAGACAGACAGACAGATAGATAGAAGATAGTAGATAGATAGATAGATGTAGATAGATAGATAGATCAGCGAGATAGATAGATAGATAGATAGCAGATAGATAGTAGATAGATAGATAGATAGATAGATAGATAGATAGATAGATAGATAGATAGATAGGATAGATAGATAGGGAGGTAGGTAGATAGATAGATAGATAGATAGATAGATAGAGCAGATAGATAGATGATAGATAGGTAGATAGATAGATAGATAGATAGATAGATAGATAGATAGATAGCTGCAGAGTAGATAATAGCAGTTAGATAGATAGATAGATAGATAGATAGAAAGACAACAGACAGACAGACAGACAGACAGGACAGACAGACAGACAGACAGACAGATAGATAGATAGATAGATTGATATAGATAGCAGAGTAATAGATAGATAGATAGAGTTAGATAGATAGATAGATAGTTAGATAGATAGATAGCAGTAGTATATAGATAGCAGAGTTAGATAGATAGATAGATAGTAAAGGTAGCAGTTAGATAGATAGATAGATAGATAGATAGAGAGACACAGACAAGAAGTATATAGACATAGTTAATAGATAAACAAGAGGCAGATATATAGATAGAGATAGATATACACAGAGAGAGAGAGGGACAGATAGAGATAGATAGGGGCAGAGGTCCATGTAGAAGGTACAAGAATGTCTCCCTGGCCAAAGGTGTGGGCAAGCGTCTCTGACTACAACTAAACACAGCAGTAAGTTTAAATGACCAAATTGCTACCAGTATATAATGAAATTGCCAGTTTACTGTGCCTTTGTGTGTCATTAATTTGTGTCTCTATCCAAACCTCTGATCTCTATCTCTGTCTGTTTATTTCACTGTCTTTCTGTTATTTATCATATCGGGCTGTGTGTGTCTATGTTTGTGGTTTTCTATCTGTCTGTATCTTTTTGGCAATCTCAGTCTCGCAAGTACATAGTGGGTGGCCTTATTGGGCGGAGAAAGGAGGCGTGGCCCTAAAAAAGTGGCGGTTCCCTAAAAAAGGGGTTCCCAAAAGGGACCCTGATACTTCTTGAACCTAGATATGCCCCTGCCAGACAGTAAAGGTCCCATACAGTGAGAACGAACAGTTAAGGTCCCATACAGTGAGTACAGGGAGTAAAGGTCCCATACAGTGAGAATGGCAGTTAAAGGTCCCATACAGCGGAGAACAACAGTAAAGTCCCATACAGTGAGAACAGACAGTTAATGGTCCCATACAGTGAGAACAGACAGTAAAGGTCCCATTCAGTGAGAACAGACAGTAAAGGTACCCATACATTTTCTCTTTCTTTCTCCTGTTCTATCCTTATCTCTCACATTCTCTCTCTTCTGCAGTCTTGTCCTCTGTCTCTCTAGTTCTTGTCCTGTTGTATCTATTCATATCTCTCTACATATCTATATCTTGCAGTTTCTATCATCTATCTCTCATGCTCTTTCTCTCTCCTGCAGTATCTTTACTCTTTCTCACCTTTCCCCCTCTCTCCTGCAGTCTCGTATCTCTCAAACACTCTCTCTACTGCCAGTCTCTCTCTCTCACTCTACTTCAGTCTTTATACTCTGTATCTCACCCACTCTCTTTCTTGAAATCCTAATCATCTGTCTCTATCATACTCTCCCTTTCTCTCAGCATTATCATCTCTCTTTTCTCACTGGCGGGGTGCTTCTAGAATTTTTGGTTTGCAAAAATGTGGGTAATGGCTTGTGGAGGTGGGCATGGTGAATTAACAGTGTCTGGTGTGAATAGAGGGCTGACTTTAACATTGGCTGGTGAAACTGGAGGGGTGACATGACACTGTCTGGTGAACTGGAGGGTGGCCTAACAGTGGCTGCTGAGCCCTCCAGCCTCGTGTTCAGCGGACACTGTTAGTTCAGCCTTACAGTTTCCCAGCCCACTGTTAGCTCAACCTTCCAGTTCAGCAGACACGTTAGGTCACTGATGTTGGCATATAGATACACATAAAAGGTGGTAATATATGTGCCAAAAGGAGTGTCCCCAGAGACTGGTATATTCAAGTTTGCCCACAGTGAGTTTGACTGGACATACAATTTGCCCATAGAGTGACTGGTAATACAAGTTTTCATACAGTGACCAGGACATACAAATTTGAACACATTGATATGGTACAAATAAGTTTGCACACAGTGACTGGTACGTATAATATTGCCCACAGTGTGACTGATACATATAATATTGCCCACAGCGGACTAGTATGTTTAATAGTGCCCATGGGTGTGCCATGGTACATTATTTAATAGTGCCCCAAGTGTGACTGTACATTTATAGTGCCACACTTTGACTGGTACATTATAGTGCCACACAGTGGGACTGGTACATTTAATAGTGCCCACAGGTACATTTAATAGTGCCCACGGTGGGACTGGTACATATAATAGTGCCCATAGTTGAGATGGTACATTTAATAGTGCCCACAGTGTGAATGGTACATTTAATATTGCCCTCAGTGGTGACTGGTACATTTAATAGTTCCCACAGTGTGACTGGTACATTTAATAGTGCAAATGCACAAGCCTACCAAAATAGCAACTGCTGTACTAGATAGGTGCAATCCTCACAGCCCCTTACCCCAAGGGCCAATGCAATCTATTATTAAAGAATTATTTTTTGTTACAAAATCCTAGCAAAAATACTGGCCAACAGGCTACAGAAAGTGATACAGCTAATATTCATACAGCCAAACTGGCTTCATGCCAGGAAAGTCAGCCAGGTAGACCACGACCTTTCGGGATCCAGAACAATGTTATCATTAGATGCGCAGAAAAGCGTTTGATTTTGTCGAGTGGCCTTTTTGGTCCTGTTTACACAAAATTTGGGTTGGACATCATACAGAAAATGGGTCCAACTCCTATATGCTCAGCCCACTGCGTGATAATGGTAAGGGCGAGTGCTCATCCCCCTTCCCACTGACCAGAGGAACTCGCCAAGGATGCCCCTTGTCCCCATACTTTCGTTTAGCTATTGAACCCTAGCCATTCAACTAAGGGCATGCCCCAAAGATACAAGGGCTGAGTATTGGACAACATTCCTCGCTTTTGAGCTATACATGATTTGTACCTGGCGGACTTGCAGGAATCCCTAGTCAAACATACCAGATAGTTAAGAACTGGGCCTGCCCTGCTACTGGATTGTACATAACTGGAATAAAATCGTATCTCTTCCCAATAGATCTCACCTATACTCCCTCCTCAGATAGAAAATCTCATCCCAATTGCTGAAGAATTTAAATATCTCGGGATCATAATAACTAAAACAACAGACCCTTTTGTCGAACGAAATATAACTCACTACTAGACCTAATTAAATCAAAAGTTAAACTTGGAAAAACCTCCATAAATCTTATTGGCCAGATTAATCAATTAAGATAATACTACTCCCCAAAATCCTGTATATATTACAACACAGTGCAAACTATTTACTCCCCTCTTTCTTCAAAGAACTCAACAGCCACTTGATCTCATATCTATGGGGTGCAGGTAGAGCGAGAACAAAGCTTATCAAACACTCAGAGGGACTAGCTCTCCCAATTTTCACCTCTATTATTGGCGGGACAAACTCAAGCTACTATAAAACATGGAACCATGACCGACACACATTAAACCTACATACAACACAGAACCACTCTACAGGCATACCTACCTACTCACCCCTACACATTCCTTAATTTCCCTCATAATAAAACTTCCACTGGAAGGCACGGAACTACATAAACAGAAATTCCAGTGTGGGGAAACAAACAATTCGGATCCTGAAATATACAGATATACCAGAAAACACTCCACTATGGCAAACCAACAAATACCCTCCTGCTTCCCTGCTAGTAACAATCTGGGAAGCTATCAACATTCATAATTTGGGCAGGTGATACGAAAACAATAGGCTGATATCATTTCAAGAGCTTCAAACTGAGTATAAAAGTTCCCAATAATTATGTTTCGAATCTGAACACTTAAATACGTTTTATACTGAATTCCAAAAAACTAATATACAAGTAACCCGAACACCAATGGGCAGATAGTTATAAAAGTGAGGAAAGAAACGGCTGATACAAGGTTATACTCCTGCTACTAAAGCTAAAATTAAACGAGAATAACAGTATCATAAACAGTGGCAGAGGTACATTACCTGATATAACCGAAGTGATTGGGATGAGTTGGCAGAACAGACACATATCGCATGTCTCACCAACAGCCCCCCAACAACTCATGCAAATATTATATTCTCCACCAGGTATATCTATCACCATATAGACTAGCCAAAATATCTCCTACATATCTCAGCATCCTGCCCAAATGCCACACACCCCAGCTTGATTTTTGGCACCTTATTTGGCAGTGCCCTAGGGTCTTAGATTTGGGGATAAAGTCTAACTTTCCTAAACAATAAATGTCAAGTATCAGTTTCTAGGGACCCCAAAATGTGTATACTGGGAATACACAGACCTCTGGACAATACTCAACTAACTTTTTGAGGCAAACCATCTTCTATGCCAGGAGAGTACTAATGCTATCATGGATGTTTACAGGAACTCCGAAATTTAAAGCCTGGAAAGCAATTGTAGCTCATATGCTACCATTCCTAAATTTAATATATATAAATAGAGGAAATACCCTCAAATTCGAGAAGAATTTGGGCCCCGTGGTACGACTCCATGGCTGCGTGTATTGGAGGCCAGACCCTGGATACCTTGTGCCCTACAGAAGGATCAGTCCAAGAACTTCCCCTACTAGCTAAATGCATAAGATATATGATATAACACTTGCTAAAAAAAGGAATAATGTGCGATTATTGTACTGGAAAATAGTAATGTAAACTGCATTACCCCTTGCTTATGCAAATAAGGAATACCCATTTTCCCCAACACCCCCCTCCCCTGATGGTAATTGTTATGCTAATCCCCTTTCCTCGGTTAAATGATATCTCAAAATGTTTAATATACTGTATAGATCTAGATGATATGTATAAAAACAACAATATGATGAACAAATGTAAACCCTTCTCTTTTGATTGTATAAAGATAATTTTGTAAATATATGATATGTATCGCTAGATGCTGAAATAAATAAAATTGCGGTTAAAAAAAAAAAGAATTATTTTTTGAAGATTATTTATTGAGCAAAAACATAAAACGTTGAAACGAAACGTTGAAAGGTTTGAACTCAGTTCTGGTGATGGCAGAGAAGAGAGACAGATCACCAACAGCAAAAGTGGCAAATGAATGGACTTTCTGGGTGCTTTTCACTCTTGTACGTGCTATCATGGCGGCCCACGCTTTACGTTTAAGTTGTGAACACAAACAACTGCGCTTCTCACCCTGCCCTCATGGGAAAGATGGCCCTGACAGGCAGATAAGATAGATAAAGACAGAGAGAAGATTGACTGATAGAAAGAGGAGCGGTTTGGATAGATTAGATTGCCGTTTAAGATACACAATGTACAATATGCACATAAGAGTTTGAGATCGAGTGACAGTGACTTTTAACCCCTATATTTACAACCATTGGAGTTTGAGATGCTGCCACACATGACTATTAACCTACATAACCACTACGAGTTGAGATCAGTGACAGTCACTATTAACCCCTACATTACCACATAGGAGTCCAAGATCAGTGACAGCGACTTTTAACCCCACATTTCCACATAGGAGTCCGAGATCAGTGACAGTGACTTTTAACCCCTACATACCACATAAGGAGTTCTGAGATCAGTGAGAGTAACTTTTAACCCCTACATTACCATAGGAGTTTGAGATCAGCCGACAGTGATTTTAACCCCTACATTACCACACTGGAATCTGAGATCAGTGACAGTGACTATTATCCCTACATTACCACATTGGAATCCGAGATCACTGACGAGTGACTATTAACCCCTAAATTACCACACGGGAGTAAGATCAATGGAAGTGGACTATTAACCCCTACATTACCACATAGGAGTCTGAGATCGTGAGAAAACTTTTAACCCCTACATTACCACACTAGGAGTCTGAGATCAGTGACCAATGAATTTTAACCCTGGATTACCAAACTGGAGTCAGTGAAAGTGACTATTAACCCCATACATTACCACATAGGAGTTTGAGATCAGTGACAGTGATTTTTAACCCTACATTACACACACTGGAATCTGAGATCAGTGACAGTGACTATTTCCCCTACATACCACATTGGAATCCGAGATCAGTGACAGTGGACTATTAATCCCTACATTACCACATTGGAATCTAAGATCAATGGAAGTGGACTAGAACCCCTACATTACCACATAGGAGCTAAGATCAATGAGAGTGATAATTAACCCCTACTTACCAAATAACATCTGAGATCAGTGACAGTGACTATTAACCCTAACATTACCACATAGGAGTTTGAAATCAGTGACAGTGATTTTAACCCCTACATTACCACACTGGAATCTGAGATCAGTGACAGTGACTATTATCCCTACATTACCACATTGGAATCCGAGATCAGTGACAGTGACTATTAATCCTACATTACCACATTGGAGTCTAAGATCAATGGAAAGGTGACTATTAACCCCTACATTACCACATAGGAGTCTGAGATCAATGGAGAGGTGATTATTAACCCTACATTACCACATAAGCGACTGAGATCAGTGGACAGTTGACTATTAACCCCTACATTACCACTAGGAGTTTGAGATCAGTGACAGTGATTTTAACCCCTACATTACCACATTGGAGTCTAAGATCAATGGAAGTGACTATTAACCCATACATACCACATTAGGAGTCTGAGATAATGAGAGTGTTAGGGAAATTACAGTAGAGCCCACCAGTCTTGAAGTCGAAGTAGAGATTTATTATGCATATAAATAAACATTAACCCATACATTACCACATAAGCGTATGAGATCAGTGACAGTGACTATTAACCCTACATACTAAATTGGTGTTAAGATGCGTGCTGCACCAGTGACTTTTAACCTCTACATTACCCACATAGAATTGAGACAGTATAGTGGTTTTTAAACCCCTGCATTACCACATTGGAGTTTGAGATGCTGCACACACATTGACTATTAACCCATACATTACCACAGTCTGAGATCAGTGAGAGTAACTTTTAACCCCTACATACCACATAGTAGTCCGAGATCAGTGACAATGAATTTTAAACCCCTGCATACCAAACTGGAGTCAGGTGAAAGGGACTATTAACCCTACATTACCACATGGTTGAGATCAGTGACAGCGATTTTTAACCCCCTACATTACCCCACTGGAATCTGAATCAGTGACAGTTGACGTATTACCCCACATTACCACATAGGAGTTTGAGATCAGTGACAGTGATTTTTTAAACCCCTACATTACCACATAGGAGTCTGAGATAAGTGACTATACCCTACAGTACTACATTGGTGTTTAAGATGTGCAACCCGTGACTTTAACCCCTACATTACCACATAGAAGTTTGATATCAGTAACAGGGATTTTAACCCCTGCATTACCACAATTGGAGTTTGAGATGCTGCACACAGTGACTATTAAACCCATACATCCACAGTCTTAGATCAGTGACCCGATTTAATCCCTACATACCACCAGGAGTCTGAGGTCTCCACATACCACATAATATTTGAAATTATGCATACAGTGGGTGGATATTTAAACACACCACATCACCCCCCCCACCACACACACAACCAAACACAAAAATCCCTGAAACAGTTCCTAAAACAATCCCAGCCTGGACTGCCAGTACATCCAGCTCCAACAACCCAACATCCCCCCCATGTGAAATAGTTACAGGCTACGCCCAGTACCTCCAAGCTTCAGTATAGACAGCCAGTACCTCCATAGTTCAACACTCCTCAACCCCACCCCACGTCAGTACTGCAGAGCTCTGTTGCTGCTTTTGTAAAAAAAAAAGTGCGCTCTACTTTCCGCCTCTCTGAATCAGCAGGGGCACTGCCATAAGCATTTTTTCATATGGCCTATTAGAGTTGAGGGCCCTGCTCCATCCTTTAACCTACAGTGATGGTGGCAGCACTCATACATCTATTTGCAAAAGACAACCTCTGTACATGATGCTGAGTACCTGCACTTCTTTGGTAATGATTGGAACCTGTCTGTTAAACACTGTTTGGTCTTGGTACTGTGCTGCAGCTCAGTTTCAGGCTGTGTGGCAATCTTATAGCCTAGGCCATCTTATGTAGAGAAACTTTTTTTTTCAGATCCGCAGAGTTTTCTTATCATGAAGAGAGAACTATAACACCAAATTTAAAAAAACCCCATTCACAACTGAGACCTGTGTTTGTAACATTAACAATTCACATGACAACAGGGGAGGGGAAATGCCCTGATAAATGGGCACAATTGGGACATTCACTTGTGCTAGCGTTAGACAAACTTGGCGTTGTAGCTTTTTTTTGATTGGTTTTGAGTATTTTGACAGCAAATTACACTTTATACAAGCTGTACACGATGATTGCTTTACATGAAATGAAAAATAATAAATATTTACGTACAAAATGAGGGGTGAACATCACTTCTGTGGGATACTGTTAAAACAAAAAAGTAACTAAACAGGTTAAGGTAGGTAAATGCCTACCAAGAAATTCAGTTGTGCGGGGAACATTATCTTATTCCCATAGTCACTGATTCTCATGTTAAAGGGACTGTCCATTCCTCTTTCCAAAAACTCATATAATTAGATAACCCCCCAAAACTTAACTTCGTTTTAGTACAATTTAGAAATCAGCTCCCACACAGAGTTATTATACTTACATGCTACTCCTCGCTCTACCGCTCTCGGAGAGGCAGTCAGTGTAGGCGTGACGGTGACGTCACGGCCAATCACTGACTGCCATTCCCGGAGCAGTCTCCACTGTGGCTGCTCAAGAAACACAAAAAGAACAGAGCACCACAGTGAGACTGGGAGAAGAACACGGAAGCTGGCGGTGGAGCGAGGAGCTTGTGAGTATAATAACTCTGTGTGGAGCTGATTTGTAAATTGTGACTAAAACGAAGTTAGGTTTGTGGGGTTATCTACATTATATAAGTTTTTGAAGAGGGGTGGACAGTCCCTTTAAATAGTGGGCCATTTCCTATATCCAATAACTCACTAATGGTCTAATCTAGTCAACAATGCCAAGGCCCTTGTCTAATGGCAGGAGGACACCCTGAAAGTATTTGATAAGATTTTTTCCTCCAAACATCTTAAAAGTGAAGAACAAACTGTACAATTTAGATATGAAGCCAATTCTTTTTGTTGTAATTCTCAGATATTACAAAATATATAAACCTTATCATGATGAAATATTAAGAAAACCTTAAATATTTAAGGACACAGCCAGCAGTCACACCTGAGAACCCTTAGGTTTCTATAAAACTTACTTTTTTAAGTCCAGATTAAACTGCCATTCCAGCCCTGCCCCCCTTTTAGAGTGCTGGGAACTCTTCCAAACTGGCCAATGTGAACACATGCTTCTTGCAAAGCAGGATCTTCCCATTACCTGGAGTGGTGGAATGTGAGGAGTAGGATGGGTTTAGACCAGCAATGTGATCTAGACTTTGAAGGTATTGCAGAGCTTTGGGAAACTTCAAAATGATGTTGCAACTTGCTGCAAGCTGACCTAGATTGTCAAATGGGTAGCAGAATGGCAGATGGGGATTCCAATTTTACATAAATATAGGGTGATGCATTTGGGGTTTAACAATCCTGGTGCCACTACACCATAAATTACTCTGTGTTAAGTGAATCTAGAGCTAGTAAAATATTGTCTTGTATAGGAGAGGGGAATAGATTCAACAGAAAAAAATTTCTCCTCTTTACAAGGCGGCTGGTAAGGCCTCATTTGGAAATGCAGTGCCGTTTTGGAATCCTATATACAAAAGGGACATTTTGGAAATGGAAGCAGTTCAGAGAAGGGCAGAAAACTAGAAAAGGGAAAGTTTAAGTATAAACTTTGAATTTGGCTTGAAAGACCGCATTTGGAAGGGAATTGGTGTGTTTGTGCTGCAGATTTTAAAAATCAATAATGCCAATGATGAGGACATTGTTGTTTTTTTCTTACCCTTTAAATATGTCACATGCATTAAAGGTAGGTCAGTTGGTGTGGTGTATTCATATCAGGTTGGGGGAAAAATACTAAACTTTTTTGATGATGGACAAAATGGTTTTTGACTATAAGTTACCTTTTAAAAAACTGCCATGGAAATGGAAGGGTGGTCAAGTAGGTGTGTGTATCTGGATCAGGTTGGAAGTTAAAAAAAACAAACTTTTGATTATTGATCAAAATTAGTTTTTTTTTTTACTTGTTACCCTTTAAGTATGGCTGCCATAGTAATGGAAAGTAGATCGGTAGATGTGTGTACTGGGTCTGGTTGAGGGGTAGGTCTTTTTGTGTTTACCAACCATAAAACTATATTTATTGAGGATGAATCTAATTAGTTTTTTTGACTTAGTTACCCTTAAGTATGGCTGCCACACAGTAATGGATAAGTAGATCAGTAGGTGTGTGTACCGGGTCCGGCAAAAATTTTAGCCCACGCCCCTTTCTCTGCCCCAATTAGGCCACACCCACTATGTACTTAATAGAGATGGCCAAAAAAGACCCAGACAGATACACACAGCCCGATAGTGAATAACAGACAGAAAGACAGAAGAAATAGACAGACAGAGATAGAGATCGGAGAGTTGGAAGAGGAGACACAAATTAATGACACAAAGGCACAGAAACTGGCAATTTCATTATATACTGGTAGCAATTTGGTAATTTTTAAACTACTGGTGTTCAGTTGTAGTCAGATGCTTGCCCACACCTTTGGCCAGGGAGACATTCTTGTACCTTCTACATGGACCTTGCCCCTACTATCGCTATCTGTCCCTCTCTCTCTCTGGTATATCTATCTTATCATATATCTGCCTCTTTTTATCTATTTAACTATGTCTATCTGCTTCTTGTCTATCTCTCTGGTCTCTCTATCTATCTATCTATCTAGTAACTGCTCTCATGTCTAAGCTATCTCTCTTGCTATCTATCTTTATCTATCTACTCTGTATCTATCTAACTCTGCTATCTATCTAACTCTGCTAGTATCTTATTCTATCTATCTATCTATCTATATATCTAAAGGGGCCCATAACACTATGCAATTTTTGTACAATCGTCGTACGAAACTCCACGATTGTACATCAATTGTACGTTTAATGGTATAAATAAAGTCTGGTGCAATTAAAATGAGAAGATCTGATGAATCTGAAGGTGATCTGTCAGAACGGAAATTTTTTATCTGCTACAATAAAATTGTTTATGTGAGGGATGGTTGTCCAACAAAGTCTTCTAACTCAATCCTGAAGTGTCAAATTAACAACTTCCTGGAAAAAAGACAGAGCTCACAGTCTGGAAGGTGGTGAGACCATAGAGTGTATATTTTGGTTCATGATGGCAATGTGTGATGCGGTACACATGAAACAAACAGGGCATTAATTGATGTACGAACACACATCGACATTCGTTAGCAAATAAAATATGAAAGAAAAACCAGCAAACACAATCGCAAATTACTTTATCTTCTTACCATTCGAGACCTCAACCCCAAAAATTGCTTTTACATTCGTCATTTTCGCCATATTACACTATCAGCAACAATTAAATCTGCCCAAAATGGTGAATTGGTTGCTTCTAGCGGCCACATTCTATTCTGCAACAATTTAGATCTTACACAATCAATATCGGCCTATTAATGCCAGATTGTGCACGCAAATGGCAACAATTTATTGGTTCGTTAATGTCGATTGTATGACTATTGTTTCCAATTTAAATCTGGTCGGTAGTTCATAGTCCAATTTCATTGCATGTGTATGGGCCCCTTAACTCTGCTACTATCTATCTATCTCTGCTATCTATCTATCTATCTATCATCTATCTATCTATTATCGATCTATTATCTAATCTCTGCTATCTATCTATCTATCTATCTATCTATCTATCTCTGCTATCTATCTATCTATCTATCTATCTATATTGCTATCTTCTATTCTATCTATACTATGCTATCATCTATCTATCTACTATCATATCTATCTATCTATATTGTTATCTATGTAACTTATGTCTCTCTGCTTGTCTATCTCTCTGTGTCTCTCTATCTATCTATCTATCTATCTATGTAACTGCTCTCTATCTAGCTATCTATCCAATTTCATTGCATCGTGTATGGGCCCCTTAACTCTGCTATCTATCTATCTATCTCTGCTATCTATCTATCTATCTATCTATCTATCTATCTATCTATCTATCTATCTATCTATCTATCTATCTCTATATATATCTATCTATCTATCTATCTATCTCTCTATCTAGCTATCTATCATCTATCTATCTCGATCTTTCTATCTATCTATCTATCTATCTATCTATCTATCTATCTATCTATCTATCTATCTATCTATCTATCTTGTTTATCTATTTAACTATGTCTATCTGCTTCTTGTCTATCTCTCTGTGTCTCTCTATCTATCTATCTATCTATCTATGTTAACTGCTCTCTATCTAGCTATCTATCTCTGCTATCTATCTATCTATCTATCATCTATCTATCTAACTTGCTATCTATCTAACTCTGCATCACTATCTGTATCTATCTAATCTACTCTGCTATCTATCATCTACCTCTGCTATCTATCTATCTATCTATCTATCTATCTTCTATTATCTATCTATCTCTGCATATCTATCTATCTATCTATCTATCTACTATCTATCTATCTCTGCTATCTATCTATCATCTATCTATCTATCTATCTACTATCTATCTATCATCTATCTATATATCTTTCTATATCTATGCTATCTATCTAATCATCTATCTATTACTATCTATCTATCTAACTCTGCTATCTATCTGTATAACTCTGCTATCTATCTATCTATCTATTCTATCTATCTATCTTTCTGCTATCATATATTACTATTATCTAATCTATCTATCTATCACTATCATCATCGTTGTCTGTCTGTCTGTACTATCATCTACTATCTGATGTATCAGTCGCGGCACTAGCATCAATGTAGCGAGCAGTACACACGACGAGCGGCATCGACAGCGAAGCGAGGCGAGCATCACTACGACGAGCGATCACGCGACACGACGAGCCATAAGCGACTGCATAGCCTAGCGATCTGAGCGAGCGAACATCATCTACTACGATCTATCTATCTACTACTATCTATCTATCTATCTATTAACTATGCATATTTATCTAACTCTGCTCTATCTATTCGATCTATCTATTATCTACATATCTATCTATCATCTATCTATCTAAGTAACTGCTATCTATCTATCTATCTATCTAATCTGGCTTGACTCTGCTGATCTAGTACTGCTACTATCTGTCCCTGGACTCCCTCCCTGATATCTCTCTCGCGCCGGCGCGCTCATGACATCGGCGCGCCGGCATTGTGCATGACGTCATTTCGCGCGGCGCGGACGTGCCCAGAGGTTCGCGCAGCCAGGAAATCCGGAAGTTCGGGGCACTTGCCGGAGGCACCAGCAGTTAAAACATTCGGGGCATTTTGCCAAACATGGGTATGGCAAGTTCATTAAATAGCTTTAAAAGTGGGCTAGATAAGTTTTCTAAAACTAAAAAATATTGAGAATCACTGGTATTAATACATATACTGTAGTCTGGTTGCTACAGGGATACTATATAATATTGAGAATTACTGGTATTAATACATATACTGTAGTTCTGATTGGTACAGAGATACTATATAATATTGAGAATTACTGGTATTAATACATATACTGGTACTGTAGTTCTGGTGGTACAAGGATACTATATAATATTGAGAATTACTGGTATTAATACATATACTTTAGTTCTGATTGGTACCGGGTTACTATATAAATTGAGAATTACTGGTATTAATACATATACTGTAGTTCTGGTTGGTACAGGGATACTATTAATATTGATAATTACTGGTATTAATACATATACTGTAGTTCTGATTGGTACAGAGATACTATATAATAGAGAATTACTGGTATTAATACATTACGTAGTTTTGGTTGGTACAGGGATACTATATATATATGAGAATTACTAGTATTAATACATATTACTGTAGTTCGATTGGTACAGAGAGACTATATAATTGAGAATTACTGGTATTAAACATATACTGTAGTTTGGTTGGTACCAGGATACTATATAATATTGAGATTACTGGTATAAATAAATATAATGTAGTTCTGATTGGTACAGAGATACTATATAATATTGAGAATTACTGGTATTAATAAATATACTGCAGTTCTGGTTGGTACCAGGATACTATATAATATTGAGAATACTGGTATAAATACATATACTGTAGTTTGGTTGGTACAGGGATACTATATAATATTGAGAATTACTGGTATTAAAGGGTATGTCCACCCTAAAATAAACTTTTTGATATAAGATTCCCCCTGGGCTCCCAGCCCCAACCGCTATATTTTTATCTTTAGAAAGCCCCCAAACTCACTTACCTCCCTTTTCCTCCGCCGCGACCCGGCCCTCTGCTTGCGAGAAAATGCAAGCAGGGGGCGGGACCGGCAGCCGCGTCTGTGATTGGCTGAGCGGCAGCCAATCACGGACGCGGCTGCCGGCAGCTCACTTCGGCGGAGGAAAGAGGAGAGGTAAGTAAAGTTTGGGGAGCTTTCAAAGATAAAAAATATAGCGGTTGGGGCTGGGAGCCCAGGGGGAATCTTATACATGAAGGATTTCACGCTAGGGGGAGGGAATCGGGAGAGGGGGGGGAGGAGGGGGGGGGGGGGGGGGGAGAAGGGCTGCAGTACGCATGCCAAACTTCTCCTGGAGGCCAGGTAGAAGGCAGAGTCCTATATTGACTCTGCTATCCTCCGTGTGGGCAGTTTTTGGGACTTTGGGGGGGGACTACAGGGAACCAGTGGAGCTGGGATGTGAGGTAAGGATTAAACTACACTACATGGTGGGGCCAGTAGTTGGGGGATTATAGTTTTGAGGGTGGACTGGCCCTTAAATATACTGTAGATCTGGTTGGTATAAGGATACTATATATATTGAAATTACTGGTATTAATACATATATTTTAGTTCTGTTGGTACAGGTTATACTTATAATATTGAGAATTACTGGTATTAAAACATATATTGTAGTTCTGGTGGTACAGGGATCTACATAATATTGGCATTGAGAATTACTGGTATTAATACATATACTGTAGTTCTGGTTGGTACAGGGATACTATATAATATTGAGAATTATTGGTATTCATACATATACTGTAGTTCTGGTTGGTACAGGGATACTATATAATATTGAGAATTACTGGTATTAATACATATACTGTAGTTCTGGTTGGTACAAGGATACTATATAATATTGAGAATTACTGGTATTAATACATATACTTCAGTTCTGGTTGATCCAGGGATAATTTTCCGATTGCTGTTTGGAGTCAGGAAGGAAATCCCCCCCCCCCCTTTTAGCTGTTTTTTGCCTTCACCTGGATCAACTGTTAGGTAGGGTTAAAAAAAGGAGGGTGAATAGGTTGGACTTGATGGACGTATGTCTTTATTCAACCTCAATTACTGTGTAACTATGTTACTATGTAAGTGTAAAACCCACGCTACCTGTACTATTGGGTTAGTTTTGGTTTTACACTCACATTGCAGGGCATGTGTGAAGTCCCAAAAAATCCGGACTTTGCACAGCTTACCTGATCCAATACATATTTTAGTTATGTTTTGTGATATCTAATAGTGTGAGACTTAACATGTAATTTAATGGTGCATAAACCTGATGCAAGCAGCGCTGCTTACCTTACTGCAATCCTGCATTGTACTAAGTGGTGTAAAGGATTTAGGGTAAACCCAGTGTAAAGGACCCAGTGTTTTAGGTCCTCCCCTTGGTGTTATTGGGGTGTGGGGTGTGAATTGGATTGCTAAACCACACTATAGTTCTACTTTACCCATTTTATAATGAGGTCATTTAGAGCTCAGCTGATATCCTTCATTTGTAAACATAATTGCAAGATGACAAATACATTAGATGCAACTTCTAATGAATCATCTTGTTAAAACGTAAATTTCCATGTGATGGAAAACAACTGTTAACTGATGAATTGCTAATTGCAAGCATATTACCTAGGAAAGATCCTTGTGAAGGTTTTCATTCATCCAGGTCATGGTATATCTGTTGTATTCAGTTAGATCAACTGGACTTAAAGTTTAGTTACCCGTGTACCTGCATCTTAAGGGAAAAGGACATACCTTTGAAGATTGTAATGTCAACATCTTGGCAAAGGAACAGAACTGGTTCAAGAGAGGTGTCAACGAGGCCATTTATGTCAAAATAAAGAAAACAAGCTTGAATAGAGGTGGGGGGTTCAACACTAACTGTCTGCCATGTACTGTGATACTATATTATTTACTCATTTCTTATATGTTAAAAAGACTTATTTCTTATATGTTAAATTGGTGTCTTTTGGTTATTAATGGTTAGAAAATGATTGTAGTGCCGTATTAGTCCAATATATAGGTATTAAAAGAGTACTGTGATACTTTTTCTAAGGACTAACCAAAAGTTTATTAAGTTGACAAGCTTTCGAGGGCTATACCCTCTTCATCAGGTCAGAGCAGTACCCTGATTGACCCCATCCCTTATATATCTTACACCGGGTGATCTGGTGACTCTATCCCTTATATCTTACAATGGTGATCTGGTGACCCCATCCCTTATATATTTTATACCAGGTGATCTGGAGACCTCATCCCTTGTATACCTTACCCCATGTGATCTGGTGACACCATTCCTTATTAAGGATGGACTAGAACTTGAACTTGAACCCGAGTTTGAGCCGAACTATTCGAGTTCGAACGGACCCGGACTTCTCAAACTATCCTGGACCCGGATTTCTCGGACTTTCGATATTTTCCGGACTTTTCAATAATTATCGAATGTTTGAATGTTCGATGCTTGTGGTTTCGAGAATTATCGAATTAAAAAAAATATGGTACCCACATGTCCAAAATCAACCAATGGCAGTTATATTGAGTATTGCCAGCCCCCTGGGTATAAAAGGCAGTGCGTCCAGCGCCATTTTGTCAGTATGTTGGAGTGTGTTTAGTGGAGACCTGACACTGTAGGAGTTGGAGAGAGTTTTTTTGTGCTTTTTGAGCTTTCTGTGTGTGGATTTCAGTGTGGTGGTGTTGAGACCCAACAGTCCTTTTAAGGACTAACCTTGTGAAAACCAACAGTCCTTTTAAGGACTAACCTTCCTTGTGAGACCCAAAAGGACTAAACCCCCCTATAAGTCCTTTGTACAATTTTTGTGTTAGACTTTTTAGAGGTCTAGGTGTCCTGTTTTTTGTTTGTCTTTTTCATTGCCGGAAACAGATCCCTCATCTGCAAATTTATATATATAATAATAAAAAATATTAATATTAAATAAAAAACAATAATGTAAATATTTTTCGTGTGTACTTGTCCTTTAACTAACATTTACTAACAGTTACATTAAAATTGACTAACACTAACTAACATTAACTAACATATGCACTTTGAGTCCTTTAGGAGAAAAGCACTAAAGGCCCCGCAATCATTTGTGGCGGTTTGCGAAATTGCGAAGCGCTATCGCCAATCAGAAGTGCTATAAAAGTAACAAGAAAAGTGCAGTAACTTCACATAGTGGTTATACATAGACAGAGCTTGTCAGAAAGATCTGCCGCAGAACCGCCTGATTAGAGTGGTGCAAAAGGTGGTGTTTTATACAACTCAATCAGTTAAAATTTTATATATAAATGTGATACTTGCCTTGGACATTGTTCTGGATGTCCTGTTGCTTCAAGTCCAACCACCTCTTTTGCAGTTGTAAGGTGGTCAGCTGGATTTGAAACTGGGGGTGCCAATTGGGATCCCGTCGTACCCCCACCTGGTAAGGTACTCCACTACCACACACTGCCATTCCATGCTGGGCATGTTGTTTGTAGACTAACTAATAGTGGAATAACACACACCCACTTTCGAGGCTTGAATTTAGAGCCTGGACTGCATATAGAAAGACAATGTGAAGAGGGGATTATAATCGAATGCAGAAAAATCAAATATGCGAGTAAAATGTCTATTATACCAATATAAAATGTATAGTAAAGTATAGCAACCAAAAACTCGGTCAACCCCACAGGTATTGCTATAAACAAACGTGCATTTATTGTGCACACGACATGTTTCGGAACAGTCTAGGTCCTTTCTCACACAAAACATGTCGCAATAAATGCACGTTTGTTTATAGCAATACCTGGGTTATTTTTGAATTTATGTCCAGGAACAGACATTTGGGTCAGGGCCGGATTATCCACAAGGCACCCGAGGCAAGTGCCTGGAACCCGGATGCCAGGGGGGCCCATCGTGAGCCATCCAGGGGCCCCAGTATCAATAAAAATTTTGGGCAATATTGGGCATGAGAAAGAATTATGATTACCGTAACCTGCTCTGCTCTGTAGCGCCGGCCACTGGTGTAATCCGGACCAGGAGCCCGGCCCTGACATCCAATGAGGACTTCAGAATGAACTAACCAATCATTCATTGATGGTTCAGTTTCTTGGCTCAACATTGGTGCGCAACGCATCACTGCCGTGCGCCTGTGTGAGTGAGCGCATAAAGTTCTGTTTCCAGCGGTCAAGTGCCACTGACTGCTGCTGGGCTGAGTGCGAGAAGAAGGGGCGTGCGTGCCACGTATTAGTTCCTAAGTAAGTTGCTAGAGCCTACACGATTAGTGCACATATAATATTATGGAAACTTAAGCTGTATGCCTGGCAGGGATTGGGGGGGGGGGGGGTCACTGGTGGTGCAATCAATCAGACGGGAATAATGGGATACATAGAACATTCAAAGCTGTATGGGGGGATATCAATCAGAGGGAAGAGGATATCAATCAGATGGGATTGTATGCAACATGGCCCTCTGGAACCCCCAGTGCACACACACCCCTGGCCATCACCACCATATCCCCCTTCTCCCTCCCCCCAGGAAGGGGGATGTGCTGGTGGTCCCATGGGGATGTGTGTGCTGGTGGTTCCAGGGTTATATGCTGGCAGTGCCATGGACATGTGCTGGTGGTGCCAGAGGGATATGTGTCGGTGGTGCCAGCGGCAGGGGGAGATGTGCTGGTGGTACCAGCAAAATATACTTTTATTGCTAAACAACGGTGTAATATACCAAATAAATTGTGTCATATATCTTACACCACGCAATCTGGTGACCCCATCCATTATATATCTTACACCACGTGATCTGGTAACCCCATCCCTTATATATCTTACACAGCGTGATCTGGTGACCCCATCCCTTATATATCTTACACCATGTGATCTGGTGACCCCAACCATTACATATCCTACACCATGTGATCTGGTGACCCCATCCCTTATATATCTTACACCATGTTATCTCGTGACCCCATCCATTATATATCTTGCACCATGTGATCTGGTGACCCCATCCCTTATATATCTTACACCATGTGATCTGGTGACCCCATCCCTTATATATCTTATACCATGTGATCTGGTGACCCCATCCCTTATATATCTTACACCATGGGATCTGGTAACCCCATCCCTTATATATCTTACACAGCGTGATCTGGTGACCCCATCCCTTATATATCTTACACCATGTGATCTGGTGACCCCAACGATTACATATCTTACACCATGTGATCTGGTGACCCCACCCTTATATATCTTACACCATGTTATCTGGTGATCCCATCCATTATATATCTTGCACCATGTGATCTGGTGACCCCATCCCTTACATATCTTACACCATGTGATCTGGTGACCCCATCCCTTATATATCTTATACCATGTGATCTGGTGACCCCATCCCTTATATATCTTACACCATGTGATCTGGTATCCCACCCATATATATCTTACACACGGGGATTGGATTATTCCATAACATTATTTTACAAAATAGACAGAATGGTAGAATAAATCCCTGGTGAAGGTAATATTGGTTTTGGTGACAGTGCCATGCGTTCTATTCACTTCCCTCTCTGGGACCTCACATGGCCGGGAAAGGGAATCTGCAGGGTACGTGACTCCCAACATAGACCCGCACCGATAGAGTTAGCATTGAGAGGCGCTGGAACTGCCTTGGCCGTGATTGGCTGCTGCCTGCCACACCCCCTAGTCCCCATTGACTGTCCGGTTCCCTTACCAACTGACCTCTCCGGTGCAGTTGTTGGACTTGACAGAATGTGGAATCGGGTAGTTCCCAGGTGGGCCCTGGAGCGGGTAGGACGTCCCCACTGTGGCCCACTGAGGGGGATTCTAGAAAGAGGCTCGGGGACATGAGAGGCCGGAACCTTTAAAAATGAGAGGATCATCACTTCCAAACAGGACCCCCACATCAGGTGGACGGAAGGAAACAGGTAATGGGATGGGAAGGGGAAGGAAACGGATGGGAAATGGGGGGTGGTAAGGAAAGAGTTAATGGGGATGGGAGGAAACAGGTAATGGGGAGTGGAAGGAAACCGGTAATGGGGATGGGAAGGAGACTGGATGGGAAGGAAACGTAATGGGGGGTGGGAAGGAAACAGATAATGGGGGGTGGGAAGGAAACAGGTAATGGGGATGGGAAGGAAACAAGTAATGGGATGGGAAGGAACAGGTAATGGGTGGGTGGGAAGAAAACAGGTAACGTGGATGGGAAGGAAACAGGTAATAGGGGGTGGAAGGAAACAGGTAATGGGGGTGGGAGGAAGGTAATGGGGTTGGAAGGAAACAGGTAATGGGAGTTGGGAAGGAAACGGGTATTGGGGTGGGAAGGGAAGAAAACAGGTAATGGGGATAAGAAGGAAACAGGTAATGGGTGGGAAGGAAACAGGTAATGGGGATAAGAAGGAACAGGTGGGATGGGAAAAACAGGTAATGGGGATGGAAATGGGGGGTGGGAAGGAAAACAGGTAATGGGCATGGGAAGGAAACAGGTAATGGGGATGGGAATGGGGGCTGGGAAGGAAACCGGTAATGGGGATGGAAGGAAAGGAAACTGGATGGGAAGAAAACAGGTAGCGTGGATGGGAAGGAAAAAGGTAATGGGGGGTGGGAAGGAAACAGGTATAGGGATGGAAATGGGTGGGAAGGAAACAGGTAATGGGGATGGGAAGGAAACAAGTAATGGGGTGGATGGGAGGAACAGTAATGGGTAAGAATGGGGGGGGAAAACAATGGTGGGGGGAAAAACTGGTGGAAGAAAACAGGTAGCGTGGATGGGAAGGAAACAGGTAATGGGATGGGAAATGGGGGTGGGAAGGAACAGGTAATGGGGATAGGAAGGAAACAAGTAATGGGGGTGGGTGGGAAGGAAACAGGTAATGGGGGTGGGAAGGAACAGGTATATGGGGATGGAAAGGAAACGGGTAATAGGGGATGGAAAGGAAACGGGTAATAGGGGATGGGAAGGAAACAGGTAATGGGGTTTGAAGGAACAGGTAATGGGAGTGAAAGGAAACAGGTAATTGGGGGGAAGGGGAAGAAAACAGTAATGGGATAGAAGGAAACAGGTAATGGGGATGGGAAGGAAACAGGTAATGGGATGGGAAATGGGGGATGGGAAGGAAACAGGTAATGGGAGGAAGAATGGAAATGAGGGGTGGGAAGAAACAAATGGGGAGGGAAGAAACAGTAATGGGAGTGGGTGGAAAGGAACCAGGGGTGGGAAAGGTATGGGTGTGGGGATATGAGGGTGGGTTAAGAACAGGTAATGTGGGTGGGTGGGAAGGAAACGGGTAATGGGGATGTGAAGGAAACAGCTAATGGGAATGGGAACGAATCAGGTAATGGGTGTGGGAAGGAAGCAGGTAATAGGATGGGAAGGAAACAGGTAATGGGGTAGGAAGGAAACGGGTAATGGGGGAGGGAATGAAATAGGTAATGGGGATGGGAAGAAAACCGGTTATGGGGGGAAGGAAACGGTAATAGGGTGGAAGGAAAAACAGGTAATGGGGATGGGAAGGAAACAGGTAATGGGGGATGGGAAGGAAACAGGCAAGGAAACAGGTAATGGGGGATGGGAAGGAAACAGGTAATAGGGGGTTGGAAGAACAGGTAATGGGGGTAGGAAAGTAATGGGGGATGGATGGAAACGAAGGTAAGGGTGGGAAGGAAACAGGTAATGGGGATGGGGAGAAACGGTAATGGGAGTGGGTGGGAGGAAACAGGTAATGTGGGGATGGAAATGGGGGGTAGGAAGGAAACAGGTAATGGGTGTGTGAAGGAGACGGGTAATGGGGGTTGGAAGGGAAAACGGGTATGGAATGGGATGGAAGAACAGGTAATGTGATGGATGAAACAAGTAAAGGGGTGGGAAGATAACAGGTAAGGGGTTGGGAACAGTAAGGGGTGGAAGGAAACCGGTAATGGGGGTAGGAAGGAAACAGGTAATGGGGATGGGAAGGAAACAGGTATGGGGGATGGGAAGTAAACCGGTAATGGGAATGGGAAGGAAACAGTAATGGGGATGGGAGGAAACAGGTAATGGGGGTGGTGGAAGGAAACAGGTAATGGAGGTGGGAAGGAAACAGTAATGGGTGGGAAGGAAACATGTTATGGGGATGGGAAGGAAACAGCTAATGGGAGTGGGTGGGAAGGACACAGTTATGGGGATGGGAAGAAACAGGTAATGGGAGTGTGTGTGAGGAAACATTTAGGGATGGGAAGAAACAGGTATGGGAGTGGGTGGGAAGGAAACGGGTAATGGGGATGGGAAGGAAACAGGTAATGGGGTGGGAAGGAAACAGGTATTATGCGATGAGAAGAAAAGAGTAATGAGGGGGGGAAAACAGGTAATGGGGGTGGGAAGGAAGCAGGTATTGGGTGGTGGAGGAAACGTAATGGGGGTTGGAAGAGAAACAGGTAATGGGGGTAGAAAGAACAGTAATGGGGGTTGGAAGGAAACAGGTAATGGGGGTAGAAAGGAAACAGGTAATGGGGGTGGGAAGGAAACAGGTAATGGGGATGAGAAGGAAACAGGTAATGGGGGGATGAGAAGGAAATGGGTAATGGGGAGTGGGAAGGAAACAGGAAATGGAAGGGGGGAAGGCAACAGGTAACGGTGGGGGGGAAGGCAACAGGTAACGGTGGGGGGGGAAGGCAACAGGTAACAGTGGGGGGGAAGGAAACAGGTAATGGGAGGTGGGAAGAAAACAGGTAATGGAAGGTGGGAAGGAAACAGGTAATGTGAGGTGGGAAATATTACCTCCCGGAGGGGAGACAGGAGGCAGAGTCCTATATGGACTCTGCAGTACTCCTGGTGGGCATTTTTGGGGACTTTGGGGGGGGATAGCAGAAGAACCAGATGGAGCTGGGATGTAAGGTAAGGATTAAACTACACTACACAATGGGGCCAGTAGTGGGGGATTATAGTTTTGGGGGTGGACATGCCCTTTAAGGATACAACTAATAGAATGCCCTGTGTGATATTTACCTAACTCTAGTGCCTTAGTGTAGGAGATGGCATGGTACAATAGAAGGAAATTATACTGACAAATATATTTTAAAGCCATTATTTTATAATCCAGCTGGAGGTAGGACTTAGTATCCCTACCTCCCATAGTCCTTTAAAAGGTTTTATTAAGTTAGCTTCAATATCATTCAAGCATGTATTTGCTTTTTAATGTCTAGCAAATTCACAAACAAAAATTGCCCTTTATTAACAGTAGAAAGTGTGATTTGGGAGGTATAGCATTAGTACTGTTTAACTTAACCATTACATCTAATTGTAAAGTAAATATTAATAATGTACATAAACATGCCTGAATATCACTGTTTATTTAAGAAAATAAAAAGCTTTTTTAAAGAATAGATATTTGACCTTAAAGAGGAAGTTCAGTGGAAAAATAACATTTTTAAATGAGTATATTACTTACATATTTGTTTCAGATTCTTTGCAACCTCCTTTTGTGGTTGTTAGTAAGCTGCCATTTAAGGTCCTACACAAGTCCTTGTTCTTCCCAGGATGCTCCTTTGTAATGTTCTTCACTGTAATTTATACTGTACCTCAAAAAGATTTTTAGTGGGCAACTGTATAGGGGAAAGACCATAATGGATACTACAAGTATCCATAGTTCACCTATGTTACACCTTAAATAGACACACATAAAATACACAATACACCACACACACATCTTCACCTCCAAATGTGAAATCACTCAATAAATACCCATCACTGTGTTATTGTGTGATCTCAAGTTTGGAGTTGGGGGTGTGGTGTATTGTTGTGTGTCTATTAAAGGTGTAACATGGGTAGATTATCGATACTTGAAAAAGGACACCTGTAGGCCTGAAATGTAGTACGGTAACTGAAACTTAGTAACTCGTTTTTTTCTTAGCTTTAGTCCTGTGCAGTATATATCTCCATCACAATATGTCTTTGAGGAATTAAGAAAGTGTTACGGAATACCAGTTATTATATATAACTAGACTGGATTCGAGAATACAAAGACGTGCACTTTTATTGGTACCCCTAGCATGTACATGTATAATGGATGCATTTAGAGGTTCTGCATTCAGGAAGTCAGTGCTTTGGATGCATTTATTAATGTTCAGAGAAATTGCTGGATGGGCGAAGGTTATTACCAGGAACCCCTGTGACATTACCCCACAAGCCACAATTTCCATTACTTGGTTTTGACGTCAGAGGGCACCAAGCAAATTGTTAAAAAGTGGATCAAGAGAATTTTTTTTTATAAAATCACATTTGTTTTCTTTATTAAAGCTAAAATATCTAGATAAACACTAATTTATCAACACTGTAGAAAAGGTGGAATAGGAAAATTACAGTTCTCTCAGCTGCCATGCATAAAAATAGTGCATTTCCAAATACTTTTCGTATGCTTTTCTGTTCATGTTTAACCGCATTTAAGGGCATTTGCTTTCCCATGGTGTTGTGGGTAAAAATGTACCTATGTCCAATGTGTTAATGTTTTCTTGTATCAGCATTCTTATTTGCTTCCATAGACTGGAACTGAGTCTGATCTAGAGAGAAAAACGGTGATCCTGTGCAACAGATCACAACACGCCTACGGCCTAGTCCCTAAGATTTCCACTATTATAAAGAGGGTTTGGTTGCAGATCGCAAATGAACATGAAAACAGATTACAAAATGCAACAAAAAGTTGGCCATATAACTAAAGCAAAAAGATGATAGACATTTAGTAGGGCATTTTCATGTTTGATGGTTAAGTGCTATTAGTCATATAGGGAAATGTGAGACTGAGCTATATGAAAGAATTATTGCCCAAGTATACGTTAGCTTTTTCTGTGAGCTGCTGGTGTTAGAATATAGAGTAAGTGCGCTCTACAAGATAGCACTGTATATTTACAGGGAAATGTTATACACAAGGAGTCTCTATTTGCTTTACGAGGCGGGGGTGAGTTTCCATTGCATCTCTGTGGTCTTACAATATTACAACTTTCTAGTTACACATAGCTATGCTAATGTTAGGTTTCTGATTTACTTTCCATGGGATTTAGTCTGGCAGACAGAGCAGAGGGCAGTCAAGCAAAAACATGTATCCTCCCACACATGGCATTATCTTGGGCTCAGGGAGATCCTCTTAAAGTAAAAGACAGTTGACACAACTAAAACGTTTATCTGCGCAGTCATTGTCCCCACTGCTTCCATTTCATAGTAACATAGTAATTGAGGTTGAAAAAAAACATCAAGTCCAACCTATTTACCCTCTTTTTCTTTTTTTTTTTTTTTAACCCTACCTAACAGTTGATCCAGAGGAAGGCAAAAAAAGGGGGGAAAATTCCTTCCTGACTCCAAACGGCAATCGGAAAGTATCCCTGGATGTATTAATACCAGTAATTCTCAATATTTTTTAGTTTTAGAAACTTATCGAATTTCTTTTTTTATTGCATGGAAAAGCCGAATTAAAAAATAACCAATAACATTTGATATCTTATGAGGGAATATCCTCACAGATAAATATGCTTTCAAAAAAGGGGGGTATTTTCTCATTTCAATTAACATAACTTGCTCATCCAGTGATATATACTTCCAAAGTACTGACTTCCTGTTTGCCAAACCCCTTATAGTGTTTGTTGTGGTCCCTGGGTTAATTGAGTAGATCTGAGCATGCTTGATCCTTCCAAAAGCCATTCAGTATAAATTACTGTAAGAACTTTACAAGGAAGTGTGCATTCTGGGAAGGACCATTGCAGAACCTGAAATGGCAGCTCACTACTGACCATAGCAATGGGTATAAAATCAACGGATTTTTAAAAAATAAAGACATTTTGTAGAATACCCAGATATGTTTTATATATAATTATTTGGAAGTTTTTCTCAATTAAAAATGTTCTCAATATTTTTAAGAGACACAAAACTAAACTATCTAGTACAGTAAATCTTTATCCATTATTCACAGGGAGGTGAGATTGCTTATTCCCACGTCCCTGTTATAAATAAAAAGCCTGGGTTACACAAATTTACCTACTAGCACTCCACTTGTAGCTTCTCCCCAGCTGACAGGTGAGCTATCCTGATTGCATTCCTATTTTTAACACTGGTGCCCATGCGCAAAAGATAGATGTTTAGACACACTGAAATTCCAGACTGCTTCCTGGTTCTGATTAACTATAGTTTTGCGCATTATTGCGCTTCACTGTCAGTGTGACAGCGAAGGATCGCGCAAAAGGTAAGTTTGTTCTATCTTCATACCTGGCTCCACAGGCATTGTTTGAAGAAAGAAAAGTAAGACAAAGCTCCTTATCCTCCTTGGCAAGGTACACACAAGGCTTAAGGAGATTGTCCAAACACTTACCCCACAGGAGCACACCCGTTATGGAGCTCGCGGCACTAAACAGTCGACAGGCTGCTTCGGCATGCAGAGACTCGATCATGAACCTTGAAATATAAGTCGGAGCAGGCAGCACGCAAGCGGTTAAAAGTAACAATCCTTTATTTTCTCTAGTTAAAGGAACACTAAATCCACAAAATAAGTATTTGCCATTCGTTTGATTATTCCAGGGAGGTAGAACGCTTATTCTCACCTCCCGTGAATAATATTACGCTCGGGGGACCTGGAACTTACCTTACCGCGCTCCACTCGCAGCCGCTTCTTCACTGACAGCCGCTCTGACCCACCCGCGCGCCCTATCTTAGGCGCAATGCGCGCCAATACAAAAGATAGGGCGCGCGATCGGTAGAGAACAGCTGTTCAGTGAAGAAGCGGCTGCGAGTGGAGTGGCGGTAATGTAAGTTCCAGGTCCCCCGAGCGTAATATTATTCACAGGGAGGTGAGAATAAGCGTTCTCACCTCCCTGTTTTTAATATACAAACGAATGGCAAATACTTAATTTGTTGGGTTTAGTGTTCCTTTAAAATCAAACACGAGCTGTTCCATAGAGAGCTAGCATACTGCACACATCAAGGGGGTGGAAGTGTTTCGTGACAAACAGTAACTTCATTAGAGACGTGACACAAGGCTTACTGCTGCACAACCTTTTCTGCTAATAGATCTACCAACTCGTGACTCAAAAGGAGGTCGGTAGAAAAGCCGGTATACTGTTGACGATTTTTCTGCCCGGAGCTTAAAGGGCATCTATAGTGAAAAAAAAAACTTTGTCCCTTTGCAAAGTTAAATTCATGTACTCTGTGCTGCCTTAATCCTATCTCTGTCAGTGACTCTGTTTAACCATGGTGTCAGATCTGTGTGCAGCACTCCCCCCTTCCCCCTCCCCTCTGTTACTTCCTCCATGTTTCAACTCACAACCGACAAGCTTATCATGTGCAGTAGGAGTTAAAAGTTCAACATCCTGAAAAACACCCACGCACTGTGGCCAATAGAAAGCAAGCTGTTCTGGAGACACGGAAGAAGGAGCTCCGTACAGTTTACGATCTCTCACTTTGTGACCCATCATCAATCAGGGAAGTCTATTAAGAAGGGGGGTCAAGTGCAGCCTTATATCTACCATCAAAGCTACCTCTCTTCCCCTGCTAATGCTGTTATCTCTATATTTATTACAGAGCACGGAGGGGGGATCATGTCACAGGGATTTGATTGACAGTCCAAGTAGGAGTAGAGGAATGCAATCTCGTATTCTTCTAACTGGTGTATCTCAGGACAGAGAGGGAATCTGAAAAAAGTGAAGACACTCTGGGGGTTGTAGGGAATTATAGAACACATGGAAAGAAAGAAAGAAAAGTTCATTTTCCCACTATAGATGCCCTTTAATTCTGTTTATTAAAATATGCAGCACTGGGTAAAAATTACCGGCATGTGTGATCTAATAAAAAATGTTCCACAAATTGCTATAATTCCAGTAAACATATTCTGAGTGAGCCATTCGAAAAGTTACAGGGTTGCATTAACAATCTTTAGGGCTAGGTCCTACCTTCAAAATTCAGAACATGTTTTACCCCACAAACGTGATTCCGGTTCAGTTTAAATGGTTCTATTATGTGCGCCATACTCAGATCTCTTATTGTAATGTGTACGTGCTTGACTTCGGCATATCACATGCGTTCCAATAATACAGAAATGTATTGGAGCGCAGCCCACATATCAACGTTGCGAAAATTCTGTATGCGTTGTCATGATTTTTTAAAAAAAATAAGAGAACGTTCAAAGAGATAATGTTCTTCATTTTACATATTCAGTTCCCAAAATAAAATAAATCTATGTGCACCTAGACACAGAACTCTAAAGCGAAACAACTTTATTCGTCTTCCAGTGAGCTTGGGTGTACTTTGTTTTTGTAACCTATATTTCTTGTCAGACAACTAGCTCATTCACCGTAACAGTTTAAATTTGTGAGACGGTGTTTGTATTTGTCTCTGTACAATTCAGCAAACTTTATGAAAATAATCGAAAGGTCTGTTTGTTTGAAAAATTGTTCAGACACAGTGAAATTTTTTCCCGATTACTGTATGTGGTTTTAAATATTGTCAGTGTTGTTCGTGTTTGTCTGATGTGGATATTGGCTTGTGTGTACCCAGCCTTAAAGGGGAAGTTCAGTGCAAATACATATGCTTTTCAGAAAAAAGAACAAACTTTTTTCATCCCAATGACCTTAATCTGCCAATTCAGCATTTTGTCTGTGTATAAATAACTGCAACCGAAATACTAACTTCCTGTTTGCAGGACCCCTAGTAGAGACCGTTATGGTCTTGCACTTGACCCAGCGCCTGGGTTGATTCAGTTGCTCAGTACAGATCTGAGCATCTTTGGCCCATCACCAACAGCCAATCAGTAGAAATAACTGTTAGGAACATTCCAAGGATGTAGTGCATCCTGGGAAGAAGAAGGACCATTAGAACCTGAAATGTTAGATCACTAATGTCAACAGCAGGGAACAGCAAAGAATATGAAATCAACTGATTTTTCAAAATGGGAGAAGATATGTAGAATAACTAAGTGCATTACACAAACTAACAATTTAACAAATATTGATAATTTCCACTTAACTGTCCCTTTAAAATTTCCCTCTGTCGCAGTCAGCTCCCTGTACTGTGTGTAGCCACATATTTGACAGCTGATTTTGCAGATTCTGTCTTTCATCTGTCAAAGATTGGTACTGTACCCAGCTTTAGCTGTCTTCTTGCTAATGGCAGGATATTTATATAAATATATAAAACCTTAATAAGGATAAAGCAATTATTTTAAGTGATAGGTTGCTGCCTTAGTTCTTGCTAAACTAGGACTGAACAGGAAAACATAACAAAGGCCCATGGGTTTTCGTTTTATTCATAGTAACATAGTAATGGAGGTTGAATAAAGACATACATCACATGCCATCAAATTCAACCTTTATATCCCAGCGCAATTGCCATTTCTCCAATGTAAACATTCTTAATTTGTCAAATCTGTCTGCATAGTCAAGCCCCACCATTCCCTTTATCATTTTAGTTGCCCTTCTCTGAACTGCTTTCATTTCCAAGATTTCCCTTTGTATATGGGATTCCAAAACTGCACAGCATATTCCAAATGTGGCCTTACCAGTGCCTTGTAAAGAGGGAAAATAATATTTTTCTCTCTTGAATCTATTCCTCTCTTTATACAATACAATATCTTGCTAGCTCTATTTGTTGCTGTCTGGCATTGTTTGCTAGAGCTAAAGGGGGCCATACACTTTAGCAATAACAGTATTTACACATTCGTCAGTGTGTAGGGGCTCTTTCAGGGCGATCATAGTGCAGCCGAACAACCGTAGTCGGCATTACGGTCGGTTTCCGTTGGTCGGTATCAGGAGCCGATCTCATCAAATTGTGTGGCCGCACGGCTGACCGATCCCTATACTGCATATGGGGATCGGTCCGGTCAGTGTTAGCGGTCCCCACAGCATGTGCGCCGACAGATACCAATGTGATCTGTCGGCACACATGCAGTGGAAATTGTCTGTGTATGGCCACCTTAAGTCTGTTATCTACTATAGTCCACATTTTTTTCCCCAACAGGGATTCAGTTACAGAGTAATTTATGGTGTAGGTGGCACAAGGATTGTTAAACGCCAAACGCATCACCTTACATTTATCAACATTGAATCTCATCTGCCATTCTGCTGCCCATTTTGATAATCTATCTAGGTCTGCTTGCAGCAATGCATATTTGAAGATTCCAAAGCTCTGAATAGTTTTGTGCCATCAGCAAACACAGAGACCTTGCTCTCAATACCTACTTCTTAAAGGATAACTAACGTGTGTGTAAAAGTTTTTTATAAAACAATTAAAATGAAAAGTAGTTGGGACAGGGATATAGGATTGGTAATTCCTACCTCCCAATATTGTTTCTGTGAGGAGCATCAGCCCAAAGAAAACGGATTCTAACAGTCTTCCTCATGGCTTTAACACTAATACAGGACTAGTCCAGCACTAACCTGGAAAATGAAAACTGTACGTTTCGTAACTCCTAAATGAAACGATATTGTTATTGATATTATTAATCAATTCTACCTCTCTGCCCCACGTACTTTCCATTTTTAAAAAGTTACATTTCAGAGTATAGTTATCCTTTAAGTGATTTATAAACAGATTTAATAGCAGCACTCCCAGTACAGAACCCTCAAGCACTCAACTTTCACCCACATAGATGTAGCTCGATTGACCACCACTCTCCACAGCAACAACCAATTTTCAAGCCATGTATAAATGTTTTTTTTCTAGGCCACCAGACCTCAGTTTATACATTAGACATTAGGTGCCAGTGTGGCACAGTATCAAAAGCTTATCAATGCAACGCTGTAGTGGGAACTGGACACATTGGATTTTATAGAAAAATGTAAGCCTCTGCGTTATCGCATACCATATGCATTGCATTAAAACCCTATAAAACAGACAGTGTGAAAGAGCCCTTATGCCAGAATGGAGGCAATAATTATATGCAAATATCTGGTTAATAGCTAATAATGTGCTGAATATATCAGTTTTACACTTATCTTAGTGCTACCTTGTAGTGCAAATTTTTACGTGGTATTTTAGGGCACTTTACAGGAGCGCAAATCCCTGCTTACCTTAACGTGATCCCTCAATGCAATGACAGACATAATCGAATCTCCCCATAAATGGCATTTTCTTTTTAT
Organism: Hymenochirus boettgeri; assembly: GCA_019447015.1. Lineage (NCBI taxonomy): Eukaryota > Metazoa > Chordata > Amphibia > Anura > Pipidae > Hymenochirus > Hymenochirus boettgeri. The sequence continues at coordinate 220,945,137 of CM033472.1, read as the reverse complement.
TTCCCTTATTATCTGCACCTTAAACCCACAGAAGCTAACCTAATATTTTTAAACTTGTTTCCTAAAGGTATAAATTTAGAAGTGTAGCAGTTTAATACCCCTTTAAAAGCAGTCCACCTTTGTTCAGTATTGTTACCAAAGAACATCACACCGCACTCAATGAGCAGGAATGATTCTTTAATAACATAAAATTAGCTTTTTAAAAAAAGGTTTTGTTAAAGGGAATGTCACCCGCTCTTTTAAAAAATGAATATATTGTAGATTACTCCCCAAAACCCAAAAGTTTTTAGTCAAAAGCTTTAATTCGTCTCCCACACTGAGCTATTATACTTACATGCTCCTCCTCGCTCCACCGCCGCGGCTCTGCACTTCCGGGTAAGGCAGTCAGTGTCGGCCATGACAGTGACGTCACGGCCAATCACTGACTGCCATTGCCGGACCAGTCTCCACTGCGGCTGCTCAAGAACACAAAAAGAACAGAGCAGCCACAGTAAGGAACCCGGAAGCGGTGTGGTGTTTGTAAGTATAATAACTCTGTGTTGGAGCAGATTTAAAGCTTTTGACTAAATGATCTTTAGGTTTTGGGGGGTAATCTACAATGTATTAATTTTTGAAAAGAGGGGTGGACATTCCCTTTAACCTAATGCACTTTTGTTTTTTGCAATGTATATTAAAGGGCATGTCAACTTTTAAAAACAAAAAAAGTGGCTCTGTTATATGCCTGCAAAACCAACTGCTCTTTTTACCTGTTTATTACCCATTTATTATTTAGTATGTTCTCCATTACTAGAAAAGGTATCTGCCTCCTTCCTCTTCTCAATGAGCTTTTTATTAGTTTGAGCATATGCAGAGGAGGCAGCAGGGGAATCAACAGTCAATTATCTGTTGGGATGTTAGCAGTCACAGCTTTGATTGACTGCACGGAGGGAGGAACCAGCTTACTCTGCCTGAATGGATGCAATTATTATCCTTAAATAATGTTCTGAATATATCATTTTGATTTGAGGGCAGGAAACAGACATGTGACCAGTTTTTTGTGGACATGGCCTTTAAATCACAATATATCATGGTCACTATTCCCTAAGAATGTCAACAATCTGTGAAAGAAAATGCTCATATAGCAAATTTAGGAACTTGACCTTTTAAGGTGCTGGCGGACCTTTTTTTTTTTTTTACACTGGTTGTTTCCTAAAGGTATAAATTGAAAGTGTAAGATTTTAATACCCCTTTAAAAGCAGTCCACTTGTGTTCAGTTTTAAAATAGAATGTATTGCAATATATTCCATTGCATAAGCATTAACCTGTACATGGCACATTTTAAGAAAACTGGAATTGTTAAGATTTAACACACACGTGTTATGTGTGTTTTTATTGCATCATCTATTTCTTTGTATGTGTGAGGTGACTGTCCCTGCGGTTTTTTAGTAGTAACATTACTGCTCAATCTTTCTATTTTTATTCCACTTTGGATTTATGTTGGTTAATTCTATTCTTAGGTATCTTGAATTTCTGTGCCAATAACTACTTAGGCCTGTCCAGTCACCCTGAGGTCATCCGCGCAGGATGTGAAACACTAGAGGAGTTTGGGGCCGGATTAAGCTCAGTGAGATTTATCTGTGGCACGCAGGTGAGATGACATGTGTTTGCATTAACATGGAATAAACTACTCGCGTACTTCTGCATATTTTTTTCCGTGCTGACAACATTCATATAACAAAATGGTGTTTTTCTATGGGTTTATTAGCTAGAACATAGAAATAAAAGGAAACATGGAAATCTGCTGTTTATTTGAAAGAAGAGGTAACAAGATTATTCTGTTTCACTTAGAATATACATAAGAGTCTTGAAGAGAAGATTGCACGGTTCCATCAAAGAGAAGATGCCATCCTGTATATTAGCTGCTTTGATGCCAATGCTGGCTTATTTGAGGTAATTAATCCAATTTATGGTCCCTTGTGGCTGGTGACATGATCCCTATTAATGTCGATGGGGCTAGTTCAATTGAAGAACCCTTGGATAGCAGGTGTCACTAGCAGCAGTGGCATTTGGGAAAATAAGGAGAAGAAACATTTGAAATTGAATTTTCAATTGAAGCTTTAATTGAGAACGCTAAAATATAATGGTTCAGGTCTTAACATGGATGTGTTCATAACTCATTTACTGTAATATTCTGTCAACCCTAAAAATCACCACATCTATGATGGCCGCAATAATTGCTTCACAGGTCAAAACTGCTATATAAATACTTTTCCCAATTATTTTAACAAATGATATGTTGTATTATATACCATTTGCAAGTCATCCTCCTTATTTACCATAGTAAATTCTCTTAATTAATTGGATGCTGCAAGGTTAAAGATGGCGTTGGTTCTTTTAATTGTTAAGAATGTGCATGGCTGTGCATTAACTCTACTAATCCCTTTGGTGTTGCTCCTTCCTTTATTAGGCATTACTGACCCCTGAAGATGCAATTTTATCAGATGAGCTAAACCATGCTTCGATCATTGATGGTATCCGTCTGTGTAAGGCCAATAAATACCGCTACAAACACATGGACTTAGAGGATCTAGAGACCAAGCTTAAGGATGCACAGGTATTTGAAGTTTACTGTCTGGTTTTTAAACCAATATAGATTTGACCTATGCTATAAGATGATGCAGACAATACCTTTAACTTTGTTAACTGAATATTTTAATGGAAACATTTAAGTACATCTTGTTCCCTTATTTGGACACTATGCACATACCCACAAGGAACGTTCATCTCAAACAACAACAGATAAAGATGGGGGTGTACAAATTCCAATTTAGTCCAGGGAATATGCTGGATGCAAATGTGTGAAATTAGTCCCATTCGATTAAGCCATTCATTCCTTTTATCCCTTACATAAAGTGTTATACAGATGTGCAATACTGTCAGCCAAAGTGGGTGACAAACGTTTGGACAACATCTGCTCCCAATCCTACTTGTGTGATGCCTCCCATTGTCACCATTTGCCACACTATTAAATCAATTAACGTCACAAGCCTCCAGACTCGTAAGATTGTTGGCCAGACAACAGTTACATCTGTACATGCATTAAGAGGCAGTGATATTTATGAGTTTTGTTTTTCTTGTATTGGTAATAGCTAAAATAGCGCAATCCCATACAGCTCAAACAATGACAGCTATTTATATTACGCTTGAAATCTGTCCAAGATCAGTGGATGGAACAGATAGACGGATAGATTTCCAAATGGTCACTCCAGGCAGACTATCGAATTGACAGCCATAAGCATATCAATTATTTCCATTGTCCTGATCTAATCATTTGGCAATATTGACCCGAGTAAGCCAAGCTTTAGTCTTCTAGAAGCAAGAGATTGTATTAGCTTTAGGTTATAATTTTGACACCATCTTTTACGAGCAACATTCTACCGGCCAATAAACCAATTGTTTGTCACGGCTGTTGAAGGCCATGAAATCTGTCAAATTTTTCCCGGCTTTTTCAGTTTCAGATCGAAATTACAACTGGTTTGTCAAAACTTCTACTGAGAATAGTATGGTTAATCGGTGTGAAATGTAATACTGTCTGTACTGGGTCATAGGGGACTCTGCATCTAAAGGTTATTAAACTCACCTCCCACGTCATTTAATCAAATCTTCCAGAACCGCCTTTCCCGTTCTTTTTCACGACCAACATACAATCGCAACGGTCCCGTCTGGCCCATTCATTTTGCAATCATATGTCGGTTGCGAAAAAGAATGGAAAAGATGTTTCCAAAAGAATTGATCGAATGTAGTGGGATCGGTCAGGAGATGAGTTTTAATGCATGGGCACCATTAATGCAATCCAAACACAGCTGTATTATTCAAAAAGCAACTGCTACTTTGATCACAGATGAAGGCCCCCTACTGGCAGTGATTTGTCAAAGACCTTTTCTGCTAAGTAAACTAAAATGGATAGGAGAATGAAGGATATAATAAAAGTAAAGCTTTAAAGCCTATCAAACCACAACTAGGAAAAATCGTCATGGCCCCTTAAAATAACGATTCTGGATTCATGCAACAGTATCAAGGCAGAAAGCACTGTTATCCAAGAATAACAATGTTCTCATGGTCCAGGGGCATGTTTAGGGGGGGTTACTGGTGCCTGGAATCCCCACTTTCTGCCTGGTTAGTGCAGTCTGCTGATCTACATCTCCTGCTGTCCATAGATTGTTACATAGACTGTTACATAGATTTACATAGACTGTACATAGATTGTTACATAGACTGTTACATAGATTTACATAGACTGTTACATAGATTGTGCACAGATTGTTACATAGACTTATATAGATTGTTACATAGACTGTTACATAGATTGTACACAGATTTTTACATAGACTTATATAGATTGTTACATAGACTGTTACATAGATTGTACATAGGTTGTTACATAGACTTATATAGATTGTTACATAGACTTACATAGATTGCTACATTGTTAATTGAGCTGTGAGTGAGAAGCAGCATTTTTTGTTTGTTTCAAAAATTTATCCAATCTGCCCTGTGATTGACAGCATTGAGATCAACATTAACCCTGCAGTTGCCTGAGGTTATTGTCTAGACTGTGAGGGAGCTTAGTGAGCAGGAATAGGGACTTTAGGACATCCTGGTGGTGGTTGTATAGTGACTGTCAACATCCCATTATATATTTTTATATAGACTGCAAGGTCTTTGGGCAGGACCCTCTTTCCTATTGTATCATGGTATTCCTGTAAGCCATCACTTGTGTACTTATATTATGTATTACCTGCGTATGTAGTATGTAGTTGTACAGCGCCACGGAAGATGTTGGCGCTATATAAATCCATAATAATAATAATAATAATATATATATACAGGCGTGATGGTTGCGTATATTTTTATACAGAACAATCAATAGATGTGCTCATACGTAGTCCAATGTTATTTGCTCCCTCTACTGTAGTAAAAGGAGCTGGTAATGGAAATGGAAATTCTCCATTTTGTCCGATAGGTCCTGATATGAAAATTCTGTCAGATCCTCCGTCAGGGTCACAGGTCTGACTTTGAAAGACACTTATAATAATGTACAGCAGATGTGGATTACTCAGTAAAACAGAACGTTAGGCTGGGTACACACAGACAAAATTCTCCTCCTGACCATTTGCCACTAGCGAGGCCAGGTGAATGTATCCCATAGACTGCTTGATCTGCGGTGATTTATCGACATGCCCGATCACCCTTTTGTCTGATCTGCCAGCAAAACTACCTCAGATTTCTCAGCCTGACAAACACAGAAATATCAGTTGGTTGGGTTGGCATGTGTTGTACCCAGCCTTAACAAATATACTTTATAAAATAAATGGGATATCTGTATTTCCCAACTGTGATGACAATCATAGCAAGTAGAGAATACATATATAATATTATATGATCCAAATATAATAGAATATATGGATGTATTTGGTCATGAAGTTCCTACTGTGCTTGTTCAGTGGTAACCCATTCAGGAATCTTCCCCCCTTGAAAATCCTGCGCTTGCCACTGCTGTCGTTTTAAAAAAAAAAAACGAGGTAATGCCCACTTTGAGGTAACAACTTGGTACGCTGTAAACATAGTATTAGGTCTCATTCACACTAGGATGGACCAGAAACATGCAGTCCATTTTTCTGTACATTCCTTTTTATAAAAGCCCAGGGTGAGGATCTAAACCGCTAGGTCCCCACCCCTGGGTTAAGCATCTAACTCCCGCACTTATCTATTAAGCTTGCGATCACCAGTGTGCTGTTCTCCACCTCCCAATTCCAGTCTGATAACAGTAGGTCATCATCCCGCAGCACGGAAGTAGGAATTGGAAAAGAACGTGCCAGCAATCACAACTTTAAGAGGTAAGTGCAGGAGTTAGACGCTTAACCCAGGGGTGAGGACCTAGCGGTATAGGTCCTCACAATAGATTCTTTCAAATGGGTGTGTGTGTGTGTGTGATAAGCCTTAAGGATGGGTCTTTACACTGATAATGATGAATTCATCCTTAGTGTGCAGATCCCACATTCAAAAGTGATAAAGGGCAACTATAGCAGAAATACAGCTTAATAAAAAACATTTCTTTCAAATGGATGGAGAATGGGATTGGGTCTGAGGTGAGCAATTTGTCCTATAAAGGGTATCTCCATTGGGAAAAATTAATTTGGGCTATTCAGCTTTATTGAAGAATGGGAGGTACAGACACTATTTCTTACCCCTTGTTCTTCAATAAAACCTGCAGGAGCCAGTAACAAAATGAACAAACTTACCTGTCTCACGCTCCTCCTCTGTTCTTCTGACAAGTCCCAATGGAGTTCCTACAGTATGCGCATGTGTGTACAGTAGGAACTCAGTCGGGTAGGAGCCCTGGGGGCCCCCACGCGAGATTTGGAGGCCAGGCCCTTCACCTACCCCCTCCCTTTCCCAGATCGGGTGTATGAAGGAAACATGAGGGCCCGCTAAAAAACATGAGTTTTTAGCGGGCCCTCTTACCATCTGGGCCCCTTTGCAGGGACGATTGTTATGCCACTGCAGTCAGGACCTGTCAAAAGAACAGCAGAGACATACAAGGCCAGGTAACTTTTCATTCCTGGCTCCAGCAAGTTTTATTGAAGAACGGTAAGACACAGCTCCTTTATCTCCCGTTCTTTAATAAAACTCATTTTCCCCAGTAATTGTCCCAAATTCATTTCCCTCTGTAGTGTTTGTCTCTCCATTTCTTTATTGATGGCAGTGTATGAGTTCAGAAGCCGTCAAATGTGTAATAGCCAGACAGGTAAAACTAATACAAACACTTTTCTCTGTAACTCACCCTTCTTCTTGGCTGTGTTGAGTAAAGCTGGGTACACACCTATCGATTTTCCCTCTTGACCGACCGTTCGATACTTTCGAACGGTCGGCCAGGAGGAAGGACTATCGGTCGCGGCAAAAGCAGCCGCGTCCGATAGTCACCGCGACCGATCGTGCGGTCCATAGAGGACCGCACGATCGGACGAGGTTTTCCACCCTGTCCGATCGTCCTTTCGTCCGATTCGGACGAACGGTCGATCGGACATGGGCACTTTCGGATGCGATAATTTCGGTCCGATCGACCGATACACTGAACTATCGGTCGATCGGACCGAAATATCTCATCGTGTGTACCCAGCTTTACTTTCAGCCCAGAAATCTGTGCTCTGTGCCATGGACATTGTAGGAGGCAGACAGGTGAGCAGCCTTCCCCCATTCATTCTAACAAATGGAGTTAATGCAGATAATCTTTCCTCACTCACTGCTGGCTGTGCTGGGGATGTAAACAAGAGACTAACAATGTACCAGATTGTGAACTTTTCTTCCTTGGCTGCTATGCTGTGCTCAGGTGCGCAACAATGTATCAGATTGTGAACTTGAAAGTTGCTGTACGCTTCTGCACATGCTCTTTTCTGCACAGCAGATCAAGGAAGCTACAATCCCCTGTGTACTAAATAAAAAGAGAAGCAGGTATGGTCTTGCTCCCCCAGGGATTGTAATCACTAGGCTAGGACTGATGCTGGGATACTGCCTTGGAGCGGCGCATCAGCTTATGCAAGTTTGTATAATAACCCTTCATTGCTTGCATATGTGTTTGATTATTATATCTAATTAATTTATGCTTATATGTGTAGTTGAGTGCTGGAGTCTTTTGTGTAATGTATAAATTGCCGGTCCTCCTTTGCACTGCACCTGAATGAAATTTAGAATAAAGATTTGAACTGCATTTCTTTGTATTTGTGTGTATATATATATATATATATATATATATATATATATATATATTGCTAGGAATAGAATGGAGTCATAAAAAGTTAGTAAAAGCAGCTGATTAATATTGTTCCTGGTAGGCTCTGTGCAGGAAAATAATTGTAGAGCCACAGCAGCTATCCATGGCTTTTATTTGGGCGGGGGGCAATAGATGCACATGCTCAAAAGGCCGCTTGAAGCCTAAGTGGCAGCAAAATGGAAATCTTTTAAGTTACAGAATCCACTTTTTCCTACTTTATTCCATGTTTCCATTCTGTATTACCTAGATTACATAAAGTGATACTGTATTTTTGTTTTGGCCCTTAGAAGCACCGGTTGCGTCTCATTGCCACAGATGGGGTTTTTTCCATGGATGGAGACATTGCACCTCTTCGTGAGATTTGTGATCTGGCGAAACGTTACAACGCCTTAGTCTTCATAGATGAATGTCATGCCACTGGTTTTATGGGACCAAATGGACGGTAAGTCAAAAGGTAGAACCTGAATTGTTCAGTACCAACAGTAGACAGGTTAGTGCAGTCATAGCTAGAGAGCTATTAAAGGGTCTCTAATGTGGGAAAATTAACTGTCCTGAGATACACAAGTTAGAAGAAGATGTGATTGCATTCCTTTACTCCTACTTGTACTGTCAATCAAATCCCTGTGACGTGATCCTCTTCCCTGCTCAAGTCCATCCCTCCTCCCTGCTCTGTAATAAACATAGAGATAAGAACATTAGCAGGGGGAGAGAAGTAGCTTTGATGGCAGAGATAAGGCTGCACTTGACCCCCCTTCTTCATAGCTTTCACTGATTGATGATGGGTGACAAAGAGAGAGAACATATTTTATCAGGACACCCGTGTCTCCAGGACAGCTTGCTTTCTATTGGCCACTGTGTGTGGGTGTGTTTTTCAGGATGTTGAACTTTTAACTCCTACTGCACATGATCAGCTTGTCGGTTAGCCGGAGTTGAAAAGGGGGGGAGTGCTGCACACAGATCTGACACCATGGAAAAACACAGTCACTGACAGAGATAGGAGAAAGGCAGCACAGAGTTCATGAATTTAACTTTGCCATGGGCCAATGTGTTTTTTTACTATAGATGCCCTTTAATATTAACAGAAGTTATGTGTATATATTGGCAATTTTAGTTTTGCTTTTCTAGTTGTAGATTTAGGAGTGTGAGAAGGAGATTGGGATTAGGTTCTTGTTCTTAACCCCACATTCTGTATTTACCTCTGACAGGGGTACAGATGAGCTTCTTGGAGTCATGGATAAGGTTACAATAGTGAATTCTACCCTTGGCAAAGCACTAGGAGGAGCTGCAGGTCAGGTGCTTAATACATTGTCATAATGATGTTTTGCTGCTAATTTATCGACAGTCTTTAATTTAATTTATCAACAGCCCTGTAAGCAGGCGAATTTTCAGTTATATGACGGCACATTGAGATCTGGTTCTGCTAAAACCCCATTCCAAAGGGCCAACGTTCACTGTAGAGCAAAATGGAACCAGAAGGCTACACGGGTGAACAGAGGAAGAATGGATATGTCGTCCCAAAACTTTGGACTGCTTTGTAATAAGGATTAATTCCTTAATCTCGCCTGTTCATCCATGTAGCGTTCTGCTTCCATTTTAATCCACCACTCTCTGTGTGTAAATGGTCTATCCAGGTATACAGTGTACTTGCTTTAAAGGGTAACTGTGGTCCAAAAACAACTTTAAGTAAATTGACAGGAATTGATTTCCTGAGTATTTTTGCAATTTTTACATAGTTTTGAAGGTATTTACATTTTTTGTGTGATATGGTAGAAGCATCACCAGATCCTTTGCACTTCCTGCTTCCTGCTCTGAAACCATGTGACGGTCCCGCTTCCCTGCCTCCTCCTCCTTGTGGGTCCCCATGGGCCTTTCCCTTGCTGTCCCCTTTAAAACCCATTGTAGCCCCTCCCACACCACCTCCAGTCACTGTAGGTCAATCTCTTCCTGGTTTATTTTGCTTTCTCCTGCACCGAGCATGTGCCAACCGCAGATTAGAAGGAGGAACTAGTATTGTGACCGCAGCTGCAGAACCTCCCACCCCCTAATTTTCTGATCAGCGATTTCTTTATATCTTGGGCTGTGCAGCACGTAGAAATGTGGTTGATGGCTCATTTTAAAGGTAGGAACCAGGAAATCAACTTGTTTGTAGACCACGGTTCCCCTTTAAATGACAGGCAAAGTACAGCATGAGATTGTGTCAAGATGAAAAGTTAGCAAAATTTGTAACAATATTTGTCACTGAAAGGAAATAAATGATATAAAGTCATAGACAGTGGGGGAGGGATGGAGTATCCCTTTAACTTTGTTTTTAAATGTAAAGTATATTTATCTAAATTACAATTTGGTTTTGTCATGTTGCCATCCTTCTCCATATTAGTGATTGATCCTAATTTAAGTTTTGCAGCCAGTGGACAACTGAGCTCTTCTAATGGTGTGTTTTGTATTTGCAATATGTATCTACCATAGTTAGACAAATCTATGCCATAACTTCTGAAGGTGCAGGTGTCTTTTGTACAATGCTTACATTGTTTGCAATTCAAATAAATATAAAAATAAACAGCTGATCTGCCATTGAAATAATCAAGGAGCAGATGTAAATCAAGCCTGCTGAGAAGTAGCTAATGTCATTACAATAGTCAGGAGTATCCATTTGGGTTTGTAGTGATAAATATTATTCTTAGAGTGACAACCTTACATCAATGTGAGAAAAAACTGGTTGCAAGCAGCTACGTGGAAATATTTGTTTTTTTTAATGAATGGTAGAAATTCTGAGGAATCATGCCTTTAGGAATGACTGTAATGTTTGTTAAGAAGATGGTGCACCAATGAGTGCCTGATTACCGTTGGCATCAAGTTTAAAGGGTATGTCCACCCCCCACACAAACTTTTAGTATTAGACTTAATTGCCCCACAAAACCTCGACCTTGAGATGTTCTTAGTTTTCAAAGCTGCTGGTAAACCTTCTTACCAGCCTTCATTCCCTCTGCATTCTTCTGCTTAGCTTTTCTGTTCACGGAAGCTGTAGAAGGAGCTGGACCGGCAGCAGCACCTCTGATTGGCTGAGACATTGCATCACTGATCACTATAAACACCCCTTTGTAAGATAGTGATGTCGGTCAGTAGGTGCTTCACACTGCAAACCATAGGACTACATTGCACTATTGATGGCTCCATAAAGCTGTAACCAGTCTGGGACTGGCTGTCTGCATTTTGCTAATGAAATGCTGTTAAACTATAGTGCGTATAAAGTTTTTTCAAAAACAGTTAAAATGAAAAGTACGTTGGGGCACAGAGGATTGGTATGTTCTACCTCCCAATATCATTTCTATGAGGAGCAGCAGCACAAAGAAAATTGCTTTCGCCAGACTTCCTGAGTGCTTCATCACAATCTTTAATACAAAAAGCCCCAGGGCCATATCCTGGCAGCTGAAAATTCTATGTGCTGTAGGTGGAAGGTGAGAATAATCAACCTATTAAAATAGATGAAAAGAGACTGCACCACTATAAAATGGAGGGCTGGTAAAACGCTATTTAATCAAGCGGTGCCACGAGTAAAAACTCAATATCAATAAATAATGGAAGGTAAAGCCTTCACAAAAAGTTACTGCCGTATCGCCTGTATCCTATTAGCACACTTTGTATAGTTGATCAGGTAATGGTGAACACTGCTTTACAGGTGCAGATTACTGGTGTGGTATATGTGTATAAAATAAAAGACGTTATGGTCATTTGCAAATTTTTGGTGTTAATTGGAGTGCCACTAACGAGGCTTTACCTTCCATTATTTTTTGAGAATAATCAACCTACCTCCCTGTTCCAGGTACTTTTCATTTCTAAAAATGAAATATTTTTTTCAGTATAGTTGTCCTTTAAAGCCTTTCAAAATGTAGAGCATTTCCAAATGGGCTACCATGGTAAAATGGAAACTACCCAGAAGTCTCTGTGTTCCTTATATTCATATCAGTGGGGAGCTCTATAGCCTTAAACTCTCACTATCTTACTCAATTCCTTAGTGACATCAGTATCCTGACTTTGTTGGAAGTTTTCAGAACAATCGCTGGGCTGCAGACTTGACATTCTGTAGATAAGGTTAAGGAATTACAACCTAAAATTAGTGGGGTCCCTCAAGTAAAGAAAGTTAAACAGTTAGTGCGCAATCAGAGTAAAACGACACTAATTTAATGTAGTTTTTATTATAATGCATCAGTATGTGTTTTATTTCTAAAGGTGGGTACACCACTGGCCCGAAGCCTCTGATTGAATTTCTTCGACAACGATCCCGACCATACCTCTTCTCAAACACACTTCCGCCAGCTGTTGTAGGCAGTGCATCTAAAGCCCTGGATCTTTTAATGGATAGTAATGAGATTGCACAGTCAATGACCAATAAAACAGCACGGTGAGAAACAGCCTATTTGTCTAGTGCTATGAGCTGTTAATATCTAATTCTAATAATCTGTGACAATGAAAATAACTCAAAATGCGTGTTAGTTTCTTAATTGTCTGCCATTCATTTTGTTGATTTAGTTGTTTTCTTTGGAAGAAATAAACTGTGACACTATACATGTGTATTGAGTGACAGCTACTGGTGCAGGAACTGACAGAACTCTGGCTCCTCCCTAAATCTACTTGTGCAGGAACTGACAGAACTCTGGCAAAAAGCAGTTAATTACTACATTAGTATAGTGTCCCTTTAAATACATGTTTCCTATTAACCCACTCGAAATATGCTTGTGAAGGTTCTCATTCATCCAGGTCATGGTATATCTGTTGTATTCAATTAGAATCTTCTGAATTGAGAAAGCCAGTCGGATGACTAGCGAAACGTCTTCAAGAACTACATTTCAAGTCCAGTTGATCTAATTGAATACAACAGATATTAACCCACTCATTCTGAATATATTAAACCATACAAGCAGGATGGACTATACTTACTTTCAACTGTGATCAGTGTGAGTAATAAGTCTACTTTTGCAGATTTCGCACGAAGATGACAGAGGCAGGTTTCACCATTGGTGGTAAGGGTCATCCCATTTGCCCTGTGATGCTCGGAGATGCCCGTCTGGCAGCAATGATGGCAGATGACATGTTGGAAAGAGGTACGAGTCCCTGAAAGAGAAAAAAGACAATGTTGCATTCTGGAACACCCATCCCTTAAAGGGCATGTCCACCCCCAAAACTAAAATTTAACCCACTACTGGCCCTTTGTGTAGTGTTAAAAAATCCTTATCCCTCTGCTCCTTATGATTCTCCTGCAGTGCCTGTTCAAAGTTACAAAAACTGAAGAGTAGATGCTGTCAGTTAGTCATGCAGTGCCTGCTTCTTCCTGGTCCTTGTTAATGTTTGGGCATGCGCAGGGGAGCCCTCCCTCCATCCATCAGGATCCATCTTTGCCGCTTGGTGCCCTACCTCAAAAAAGTGTTGCTGTAGTGTAGCCAACCCCCAACTGCCATGTTCGTTTTGTTTAAAAAGCAGCAGAAATGTACTTACATTGCTTCATTCCCCCGGGGCTCTGCATTGCCGGTTGCCGATCACAGACAGGGCTGCCGGTCCGGCCCCCTGCTTGCAACTTCCGGAAAGCAGAGGGCCTGGATCAGAGTGACGGGGAAAGGGAGCAATGTACAAAGTACATTTCTGCTACTTTTTTAACAAAACAAACATAATGGTTGGGGGTGGAATAGGAAGCCCCACTGTATATTAAAGGTTTATTGGGTAGAGATACCTGGGCAAAGTAAGGCCCTTTGACTGCCCCTGACTGGCTCCTCAATACCTAAACCCAAAAAATAAAATGTGATTTTTATAGAACGGATCTAAAATATAAAAAAAATATTAAAAATTGTAGCAAATAAAAAAAACAAAAAAAAAACGGATATTAATTTCATCTGTTTATAAAATCCAGTTTTGCAATCTCTATAATGAGAACAGAGTTGAACCTATTGGCCCGGCCCTTCACAACCGTTTAAGTACCTCATGCTTCCCCCCGAGAAATTTAATTGCCCACCCCTGCTTTTAATAGTGGTCTACTCCAATATGTTAACTGGAAATTTGGAGTATACCCAGATAAGTTCCTACTAAGGCAAGCCAGACCCGCACTTTTTGAGCTTTACTTCTTTCAAAAGAAAGTGACACAGAGGGCTATCTTATTTTTTGAAAAGTTTGTTTCCAGCTTACAGGTTTGTACACACATCCAACGTGATGGACTAGGCACAACCCCCGAGTGAAAGGTACACCCGCGGTGAACGTCCATTTCGGCTACTAATTGCGCGTGTGTAATCAGACAATGCCAGAGCAATGGCTTACACATGTATGATTATTGTCTGAAACGCCTATTAGTTGAGTGTGTGAAGTAAGGATCCGCACTAACCGGTGCCGAAAGGAATTCAGAAGACCACTGCTTACTGCTGCATAAAATTCTTTATTGGTACATGGCTGACGCATTTCAGACTAAACAGTCCTTAATCATAGGCACACCACTACTGTGATTAAGGACTGTTTAGTCTGAAATGCGTCAGGTGTGTACCGATAAAGAATTTTATGCAGCAGTAAGCAGTGGTCTTCTGAATTTCTTTCGGCACCGGTTAGTGCAGATCCTTACTTCACTTGCCTTTGATAGTAACTAGTTTATGTTTAATAGTTATAGAGCCCTTGTAGACTATCAGGATTATTTAATAAAAGTTCTTATGGTTAAAAATGGGGCTAATTTTTCCCCAACCAATCAGATGTTATTTAGCATTTAAAATCTAGCATCTAGTTGGTTGGGGCAAAATTTCACCATTTTTAACGATAAGAACTTTTATTGAATAACCCTGTATAAATTCGGAGGTGCACTCTAAAACCTGAGCTACTACAGGTGAGTCACAATATGTTTTCCAAAAAAAAGCAGTGCGCCTCTTATTCTGAAATAGCAATTAGTTTACCTTTAAAAGGAAAAACGACAGTTGGTTATTTTATTTTGGTTTGTTTCTTTTGAATTATTTAAAAGTTTGGAATCTTCCCTGCAAAATGGATAATGAAAAGGGGAAGGGGGGGGTGGAAGCCCTTGAAAGCAGGCAGGAAATAGAAGAAAGGTAATTAATTAACAAGGAATGTTTTGAATGGGAAGTCAAACATTTAGGAATAATAATGAGGTAAAATAGTGCCCATCACAGTATCTGTTTACTGGTTTACCAGGTTAGCAATGGCAAGAAGCCACATTTTTTTACAGATAAGCTCAGTGGTAAAGCAGTTTATAATTAATCAACACAAAAAACCCCAAAAAAGTGTAACTTTGTTTAAATAACTTTAATCTACAAATACAAAAATATGATTCATAAGCAAACTTTCCCTTTAATTCAGACATTTGCAACTGTGATCTATCCATATGGTGCTTACCTAAAAGGAGAGATGGATGTTAAGAGCTATAGTTTAACAACAGCTATAGGAAATTTATGTTTTACATATTTAATGTGTTCTAGAGCAATACACAAGAAGGAATCATGTTTCATGATGATCTACATACAGTATATGACCAGTTTCCTCATTCATTTTCTAGGTATTTACGTCATTGGCTTTAGTTACCCTGTGGTGCCAAAAGGCAAAGCTCGGATACGTGTACAGATTTCTGCTGCCCATAGCGATGATGATATTGACAACTGCATACAGGTGTTTACTGAGGTGGGCCGCAAGCATGGAGTGGTATCCTGAATGGCCCAGGGGCAAACAACGCCAAACAAAACTGAGCCAAGAAGATAAGTCTCTCAGCACAGAGCCAATATGTCTTCCAAGGAACAGAATGTTGACAGAACCTTTAACCTGCAATGTCTAAACAGCAAGTTTTAATATTTATATTGGGGATGGGCAACCTGTGGCTTTCAAACTGTTGCTGATCAGCAGATTACAAATGTACCTACTATTGGGGCGCTGTGTCCAGACCACAGATTGACCACCAATGATATGCAACTCAAAGTATCCCGATTAAATCTCAGCATATCACACAGCTGATTTGAAAAAAAAAGAAATGATTGAAAAACCAAATCAAATTAAAAGGTGATGGGTTTGTTCTTAAACATGTATCGGTTTACTTAATTTGGTTCTTATAACTGCCGGTGTCTCAATTGTGGAATTTCAGAAACAATGAATTACATATGTGTATAGGAGAAAAAACATTCTACATGTGTGTAGATGTATATGAATAAAATGACAAGGCCGTATTGATCAAAACTTTATCAATTCTAGAACCAAGCATTAGCTCTATATTTAGTATCAGGCCAACTGATTTATCGCTGAATGTTTTCCAAAAGAAAAGTCATGTTGCCCTGGAATTATTTCAGTATTTCTAGATAAGTGAAAATTGGCGTAAATATGCGTTTATCGTTTTGTTTCTATAAGTATAAGGCATTAGAAACATTAATTATACAGATGAATATTCCGCTATTTAATTCATACACATGCATCAGACCTGCTTATTGAAAACTGTTTGGGTTCTGTTATGTCCTTCACTTTTATCCTAGAAACACTTTCTAAGATATGTTTGTTCTCTGAGAAGCTTCTACTATAAAACACTAACTGCCCGAATCAGCATCACCGCCAAATATCTGATAACCCATGTTTCATATTAACCCTTTTCCTGAAAAATGTACCATTTATGCAGTCTTTGGTACAGCAGTTTTCTCAATTCCCGTCAAGTAATACAGATTTAAGGAGCCACCAAAGCTGTGACAGAACTACTAATCTTTACATTCCTTCCAATTCTAAAACAGAGGCATTCCAAGATAAAGTAAAAGTTTTATTTCAGAACTAAGTGAATGATAGAGTGATACCAGAGTACAAACAGTAGTTGTACTCCTAAAAGGCCTTGCATTGTTATTTTATCTGCAGGTACATTTGCATGCAGCCACAACTGGGTATGGAACCTGTCTCCAGGTGCACTGCTGAGTAGCCCAACCTACGCCAGTGTCCTTCATCCAGCAGTGCCAAGCTAGAAGTTTTATTTGAGTGAGCTGTGCCTGGCGGCAGACCATTCCTGGTGGCCAGGAGCAGGCAGTGTTAGTAGTATCACAATCTGTGTGTCGAACCCATCTTGGCCAGAAAACAGGTCCAAGGTCAACCCAGGTTGATGTTAGCTGGCAGCTAGCCCTCTGCACCAGCCATCGGCGTATTATATTTTCAACCACTTTTGTGATATTAGCAGATAGTTGTTCTGGCAGTTTCAAATGTTCAAATTCTATTGCTTGGGCTTCTTGAGCAAGTTTCTTTCGGTAGCGGCTTGCACCATCATAGAGGTCCTGGCTGTGCATAGAAAGCACACTTGTACCATTATCTACAGGTCGCTCCACAGACATCCAAAAGGGGTCAAAGGAGGATCCAAGAAGGCGAAGGAGCCGCGGTACACGGAGGTGCTTAGGTTTGGGGGAATAGTGGTAGTCTTGTGGAGACAAGGAAAGGCTGTAAGGACGAATGCCAGAGGAAAGTCGGTGGCGTAGTGAGTTGAAATCCATATCTGACTCATCAGAACGGTGAATGTCAGTTGTAGAGTCACAGAATATTGTGGGCAACAAAGTCCCAAAAGTTGCTAGCCACAATAAGAGGATATTTGTCAGTAATCCCATTTCAGGCCTGATCTTTCCTTTTTAGCTTTATCGACTTTGTGTCTCCTGTTAAAGAACCTGGTCCATTTATATTTTGGCTTAGTTCTTCCTTAGTTCTTTCCTTTCTGTCTGAAGCTGGTTAGTTCCCTCACAGCCTTTGAGTCATAAAGTCCCTCCTTCTCCCGTTCTACAGTAATCTCTAAATCCTTGACAACATTTAAATTACTCCCTTCCCCTAGTCAGTCTCCCCTCTCACCCCTTTAAATTGTTATGTCTCATGTTATCCGAAACTCAATTAAAACTAGATTTGAAAATCTTTTTTTATTGTTCTAAACCTCAATTCTATGGTGACCTCATAAACACTGTGTGATCACTGTGAGTTTGGTGAGTCAGTATGTGACATGGCTACCCTGATATTTTACCAGTGAGTAAGAGATTTTGGTATTTTTATTGGCCCAGACAGGCTCCGTTTACCTAGTCTAGGTGGAAAGTAGAATATATCGTTATAAGAGAACAGGAAGGCGTTTTTTGTATGAGTTAAAGGGAAAGTCCACCCTCAAAACTATAATTGTTATTGGCCACAATTCTAGCTTTAACAAGCCAACCCCCATTAAAATCCATTCAGCCAATTTTAAGATAGGCTTTCTCATGATGTCAGCCATGTCTGTGATTGACACAGACGTGGCTGACGTCATGAGGAAACACAGCGGGAACGAGTATAGTTGCCATTATTTTTTTTATAAATAATACGGCGTTTAGGTCTTGGCAGGGGGCATCTGTGATATCCTAAAAGGATTTTATGCTAAGTTGGAGGGGGACCGAGGATGGATCCGGATGGTGGGAGGGGGGTGCAAAGGCAGGATGAAGGCATGGTAAAGGCACGGCTTGAAGTCATGTCAGAGAGCTTGGATTACCGTTGAGATGCTCCTGGTCTGCAAAAAGCATGTTGTAAAAATGTATAAATCTTCAAATTGGCTGAACGGATTTTAATAGGGGAAGGCTTGCTTTAAAGCTAGAATCATGGCCAATAACATATAAAATTATAATTTTGGGGGTGGACATTCCCTTTAAAGGACAACTAAAGCCACAGAACAACACTGAACCAGAAGGCAGAACACCTTGATATAAAGCCAGTAATCTGTGTCTTACCTCTCATTTTGATATGGGAGCTGGGAAATTTACCTAAATAATATATGGTTTGTGCTTAACATCACAGCATTCTAATATCACACAGTCTGGTCAACGACCATTATGTTCTGCCCATGCTCAGTCCTTAGCTATGGCAGAAACTTGTTACAGTTGGTCACACCCATTAATAACCTCTAGCCAATCCTTTTACAGGACAGATAAAGCAAGGAAGCATGTGACTGAGGCAGGAGGTGTGGTCTGACACTGCACATTCACACAGATACTTAATTCAGTTCTTAACAGGCTTACATTTATTTTAATGCAATTTACTGAAGTCATATTATATAGCTTATTGGTATTTTTAGGGGGGTTGTTTTCAGATTCTGGAGTATAAAAAATGGATTTAGTTCTCCTTTAATACCTGTTCGCATTATCGGACATAGCTGCAGTGTAGAGGAGACTTTTTTTTTTTACCCGTTGAATATTTGTAATTATTTACAATATATATTTATAATATTGGACATTTTATAAATTTAAATAGATTCATCTGGTCCCCTACAGTAAGGCTATTGGGTGTGCTAAATAGAGCTTGGGTATATATGGGTGTTTGTGTGTGTGTACATATGTGCATATACAGAGAAAGATGTAACATTACAACAGTTTGTTGTTTTCTTTTAACCAAGATAACCTTGTTGCTAACAGTGCGGACATGAATGATTTCCAAGGAAATGTGTCTCAAGGGTAAGGCATTAGTCAGGCATGGTGACCTAATTATATAAACAGCAGAGGGTGGAATTAATATATTAATCTGCAAGCCTTTTCGTACCGCAAACAGCGAAATGATAAAGAGGTGAAGTGTGTATCTATGAATTCTTGGATTAAGTAAAATATGTGCAGTAATGTATTCAAAATTATATGGGAGAATAAACCCATATAAATCTTTTATCTGTATGAATTTACTGTTTTAAAGGTTGCTTCCCCTTCAGTACGACTTCAGTGTAGGTTTCCTGCCCTGATCCAGATGAAAGACAAACATCTTCCATTGTGGTGCATGTGGGGGCAGTTTAGTTATGCAACTACCCTGACACATTGTGACCTTTTGTGGGGACCCCAAGACATCTCCATTGTAAAATGTTACCAGTATGATCAGTTAGTAGTGACAAATTGCAATTGTGACTAATAAAAATAACTGTTTTAAGAAAAACCTTAGGCTGGGTGGTACTCCCATGGTACAGCCTGGACGCAGTCTATAAGCACTTAGGTCTGGTACACATACATACATTTTTTTTATCCCATTTTTCAGGCCAGCAGACGACAGATCAATAAACAAGTAGTGTGCGAGTCAAAAAAACATGGCATCGTCGATTGATTAGCCTATTTGATAGCTCTTTTATTTTATTTTTATTTCTGTTCTATTATTGGTTGCACCAAAAATCTCCATTGATATTTTAGGACGATTTACCAAAACATCATGTTGGCAGTCGACTGAACCAAAATATCATCCCATAAGCATCTAAGGATTCACGTTAATAAAGTGGTTCTACAAGTTACCTTATGGGGTGTAGTTCCCTTTTTCACACACTGCTGGGATAACAAAAACTTTTATCTTTAGGAATGCTATTAAAAATATCACTACTGCTCGTAGACTGGGGTGATATGTTCTTAGGTAAGGATACTGAACAGAAGTGGACTGTTTTTAAAGAGGTATTATACTATTATATTTCTAAATTTATACCATTAGGGAACAAGTGTAAAAAAAAACCTTAATGCTCAGGTAAAAAGGGAAATGGAAATAAAGTGGCTTTTAAAATGTTTTTAAGTATATCAATAGTAAAAAATTAGGACAGTGAATATGGGACCATTAAAGTGCATAGCCTCCCTCCCCATAATGCCAATTCAGATTCTAAATATACTTACCAGCCATTGTTCCTGCTACATCTTCCAATTGCGGAAGCAACAGAAGGGGTGGACCAGCAGCCACTCAGTTATTGTCTGAGTATCACCTAACTGCACGGAACAGCAGTGGGAGGGAGGGGGACGGGGAAATCCACTGCATATGATAGAAACTTCTAGGAGGCAGAAACGGATTACACTAGTAAAGGCTCTTACTCTTCAGTTGCCTGAAGGTAAAGGTAAGGTTCATTTAACACTACACGGTGTGCTCAGCATTGGTGCAAATTTAAGTAAGGGGTGGATATTCCCTTTAAATAATGGGGCTAAGATGGTTATAGAGGATGCCGAAAAGGCATGCAAAACAGTTTTTAAAGTAGACTATAGAGAATCCTAGTCCTTATAGCAGGGACTGTAATATCAACAGTGTAAATTAGGAAAATTCACTCTGGCTGACCGAGGATATGGTACGGAAACAATTAGACAACGTTAGTGTCAATAAAGCCCTAGGACCTGATAAAATACATTCTCTGATCTTAGCCCAGTTTTATCTAGACCAGTTTCTTATCTTTTCAGATTCACTTGTGCCTGGTGATGTTCCTCTAGACTGGAAAAAAGCCAAATGTAATACAAATATTTAAAAAAGGAAGGTGTTCCCTGCCTGGTAACTATAGACCTGTAAGTTGAACATCAGTGTAGGGAAGATACTGGAAACTTTGTTATGGGATCCAAAACTGATCTTATAAGTGATCGTCAGCATGGATTTATGAGAAATATGTCAGACTTTCTTGCTTAATTTCTTTGAAGTGGTAAGAATTAAACATTTTGGCAAAGCAGTGAATGTAGTATACTTGAATAAATATACAAAATAGCAGAAGCCAAGAGTCCCACTTATACACAGGACCAAAGACCTGTGGCACTCAACCACTATCAACCCAACCCAAAAATAAAATATATGGCTATGGTTAGGGAATACCTTAACCTACCAGCAAAGTAGAATCTAAACAAAACAGGTACAGTGCTGCACACTATACTTTATTACAAATCATTAAAGGTAATGTGAAACATATGGAGGCAAACAGTAATATTATCCATGGCCTTTAAGTCCCAAGCATATATGATGTTGGAGATGGAAATGAAAATCATAATACAGTCACAGATGCTCCATGTGTAAGAATTGTAACCCCTCACTGTCCCCGTCCTAGTTATCATCGGCCCATTAATCCAAAAAGACACAAATCAATGCGGTAGGTCTGTCCCCATATTTTCAGAGCATGAAAGACATACAGTTATATAAATAGTCAATCTCAACAATAAGCGATCACCAGTTCAATTGTGTTACTCTACAGGGGTAGATGGTAGGTATTGTCCAGTTAGCACACTGCGTAGTCCGTCCACTGAAGTCCCCAATCTGTACTACTCCGGATAACAACACCAAAAGTCCATCAGGATCCACAAAGACCACATTTGATGTACAAGTCCCATCAACTTGGATACTAGCAGGGTACACAGGGTCTCGCCACATGTAAGCCTGCAAAGCCAAACTTGACCGACACGCGTTTTGGGAACTCCTGACCTTCTTCCAGGTTACATGACCATGGCTTCCATTGTACTTAAATATTGTAGGCGTGTAGCATTTTATTCATCCGTGCTACAACAAAATAACTTGTATAATTAATTGTTCCTATTTAGTGCACAATATAAAAACTGGTAACATTGTCATTATATTTAACATGGGAGAATGCAAATTTAGGCAAAAATTAAAAATAGAGATATATATGAAAACAGTGGGTTTATATCAGGGGATACGAGGAAAAGAAAAGGTAAATACAAAGATACCTCAATTAACATGTTGCATTATCGTTCAAGCGGTCAATACTAAGCAGGTGTAAATATGGGAATGTTTAACATTAATATATAAAATGTTAATTAAAGAACATACATTGAATCAGAACCCATTTTACAGGTTGGACAAAAAGATTATAAGAACATATTGAACTGGAGCTCCTCATTTAAGCCTCCCGGGGTCAGTGTTTTCAAAGTGAAGATCCACCATGTCTCCCTCTGCAAGATCTTCTGATCCTTATTTCCCCCTCTGATCAATGGAGGGATTTTTTAATACCCTAAACCTAAATGTCAGACCAGTTGGTGTCATGGTGGTCCCGAAAATGTTGGGCCATGCTACTTTCATCATCATTCTTTCTTATATTCCTAATATGTTCTAATATACATGAGCGTAACTGTCTCTTGGTTTTGCCAATATAAATCTTCTGACACTGACATACAATAGCATAGACAACCCCAATGGTTTTGCAATTGATAAATTGCTTAATAGGGTAATCCTTCCCTTCTACTGTAAAATTGCATCTCTTAATCATGAAAGGGCATATTTTGCATGATTCACACTTGTGGCTCCCTTTCAAGGGTTTTTTGTTCAACCAGCAGCTATCCGTTTTAGGTTTGGGGTCAAAATGGCTTCAAACCAACATTTGGCCTATAGTTGGAGCTTTTTTCTGTACCATTATTAGATTTTTTTTGGTATAAACTTATTTAGAGTTTCATCTGTAAGCAAAATCGGCCAATGTTTGGCCAGTATTTGTTTTAGACTACTCCAATCATTATTAAAACTAGTAACAAAAGAGATCTGTTCTGAGCTTCTATTCTTAGTTGGGCCAAACCCCATTTGAATATTTAGCATATCTTTATATGCCTTTCTAAGCCATTGCTTGGGATATCCTCTCTGGGTAAATCGGGCTTAAAGATCTTTTGCTGCCCTTTCAAAATTATCAAAGTAGCAGCAATTTCTCCTTAATCGGAGATATTGGCTGATAGGTATGCCTTTTAGAAGTGCTGGAGGATGCATAATCTGGGCACGTAGTAAGCTATTCCCTGCTGTGGGTTTTCTGAATACTTCTGTTTGAATAGTATTCCCCACTTTCTTAACCAAGAGATCGAGAAATGCAATTCTGTGGGAATCGGTCTCACTCGTGAATTTTAAGTTCCAGGTATTGATGTTAATCTCATCGATGAACCTCTGGAACTCATATTTAAAACCTTCCCATAGAATTGGCATGTCATCAATATAACAGCCCCAAAAATGTATTTTCTCCATTGCCCAAGACGAATTTTCACTTGAAAATATGTGCCTCTTCCATGCCCCAAGATAGAGGCCGACATTTGTCGGGGCGTACGCAGTCCCACGACTGATGGAAGTATCTGCCCTCAAATGTTATTCATCAAAATAATCTGTAACAGTTCAAGAATCAGTTCTGATTCTTTAGAATACTTCTTTATAGTTTCAAAAAAAATTCCTTATTACCTGTATTCTTTTATCATGGGGAATTAAAGGCTACAAGTCTTCAACATCAATACTTTCCATCAACATGGATTAATTTACTCATAGTTAAGTCACCTGATAACATCCCTGGTATCTTTCAAATAAGATGGTAATGTATCCAGGAATGGCCTCAGAGCTTTATCAACAAAGCGAGATATACCCTCCGTAGGGCTGCCCATCCCTGAAATAATCAGATACCCAGGGGGATGGTAGTATTCTTGTGTATTTTTGGCAACCGGTACAAACAAGGAATCACTGGATGTTCATTGTAAAGTTAAGTAAAATAGCTCTTGGTTATTACTTTATTATGCAGAGCTCTGTTAAGGCATTCTTTTATCTTTGAATGGACTTCAGGGATGGGACAATCTTTAAAATTGTTAAGTTGCCTGGTTTAACAATGATCTCAGGATTATTTTGAAGCTCCTTAAGAGCACTTAATTCATTCTTATTAAGATTCAACACATATTTAGTCGGTTTAAAATTTTGAATTTCTCATTCCACAAGATTAACAAAAGTTTTAACAATTGGACATGTGGATAAAGGTGGACAAAATTGAGACCTTGTCTTAACCTCACAATTTTGAAGTAATTTCAAATTTAAGAGGGCTTCATCAGACTCGTTTAAATGCATATCTTTTAACTCTAATAAAGTATCTACAATGAAATGATCAAACATATTTTAGTCTATAGTTGGGCTCAATAGTGTCCACATTACCAGACTTATCCAAAAAAATATTTTTTAAAACCAGTTTCCTGGCAAACAAATGCAAGTCTTTAATGACTGTGAATGTGTCCATACTTTTAGTGGGGGCAAAATTGAGACCTTTATCCAAATGACCAACATGTTTTGACTGCATATCAAATTTAGATAGATTGAGCACTGTGTTTACTTTTTGGGACCTACAGGTGAGTTTGTCTTTTGGTTTCCAACACCCCGTCTGAGTCTGTGTCTAAATAAGATTACTTTGGTGAATATTATTTAGTGAGTAGGCTACAAAGGTTGGACTAGGTGGATGTATGTCTTTATTCAACCTCAAATACTATGTTATTATGTTATTATTATTGATTTATATAGCGCCAACATCTTCCGTGGCACTTTACAATTACATAGTCAAACATTACATACAGGGTAATACACGTTATACAAGTCATACATATAACATACACAGGTAATACATAGTATAAGTAAACAGAGTGATGTGTTTCTTACAGCAATACCGTAATACAATAGGAGAGAGGACCCTGTCCAAAGAACTTACAATCTAGAGGAAATGGGGATGAGACATAAGGTTGCGGGAATCGGTAGGCTGTAAATAGATTGGCAGTGGAGTGTGAAAGGCGGGTTGGATCATATTGGGTAGTAAGTAGGGTAATGTCTACGCCAGGTTATATGCTTGCTTGAAAAGGTGGGTTTTAAGGTTACGTTTGAAGGTTTAAGGGATGGTGAGTGACGGACAGACATAGGAAGGAAGTTCCAAAGCAGAGGGACAGCACAAGCCTGAATACGGGCATAGGAAGAGGTTACATGGGTGGATGAGAAGAGGAGATTGTTTGTGGAGCGGAGATTGTGCCTGGGACTATATCGGTGGATCAGCTGTGAGATATATGAAGGGGCTGTGTTGGATAGTGCTTTATAGGATAGGGTAAGCAGCTTGTAAGACTAGGGAGGGGAACAGATCGTGAGGGTGGGAAAAGG
This sequence comes from Hymenochirus boettgeri, assembly GCA_019447015.1. Lineage (NCBI taxonomy): Eukaryota > Metazoa > Chordata > Amphibia > Anura > Pipidae > Hymenochirus > Hymenochirus boettgeri. The sequence goes on along the minus strand of CM033472.1, from coordinate 220,919,711 downwards.
ACAAGTTCAGTCTTGTCCATGTTGAGATTGAGGAAGCGGGAGGACATAAAGGCAGAGATGGCACTAAGGCAGTTGGGGACCTGGGATGTCAGTGTAAGGAGGTCTGGGGCGGAGATGTAAATTTGGGTATCATCCACATACAGGTGATACTGGAATCCAAATGAACTAATGAGTTGTCCAAGGCCATAGGTGTAGATGGAAAAAGGAGAGGACCGAGTACTGAGCCTTGCGGGACCCCCACAGGGAGGAGGCGAGGGGTGGAGCTAATTCCATAGTGGAAAACACTAAAGGTCCAACCAGAGAGATAGGAGGATAGCCAACTAAGGCTGAGTACACATGGAGGGACAATTTGTCCCGAGCGAGCAATCGGCCGGGACAAATGTCCTTCGGTTGCGGCAAATTCGGCCGTGCGGCTCCAAAGGGAACCACACGATCGATCGGGATTTTCCGACACGTCTGTTCGTCCAATCCGGACGATCGAGGTTGGTTGCCGCCACCCGCCCCAAACCAGCGAATATTTTTGCCTGATCGACCGAAAGTTCCGTAAATCGGTCGATCGGCTGAAAATATTGCCTGGTGTGTACCCAGCCTAAGTGCAATGTCTTGGATACCCAAGGAGGCCAAGATCTGAAGAAGGAGAGGGTGATCAACAGTATCAAAAGCAGAGGACCCATGTTAACAAGGTGGTTCTACAAGTTACCTTATCATTTTGTCTACATTTTGTTAACTAAATAATGACACATGGAAATCTGTGCTGTTTTACATTTGAGGTCAGATGTAAATAATTTTAGAACCTAATGACCAGATAATTTTTCTAGGTTTTCATAAATAAAACAATAGGATTGAAACACCATACTCTCTCTTTTCCATGACTGTGCGTTAAAAGGGAATGTCCAGCCTAAAATAAACTTTTCATAAAAATGTACACCCCCCCAACCCAGGTTTCGTATTATCCATACATGCCAAAGATGCACCTGAAGTGACTTACCTAACCCAGTCCCTCAACGCTCCTACTCTGCACTGCGGCTGACGGTCGCTCGACCAGGAAATAGAGCAGCTGTCAGCGCAGAGCCCACTGCTCCTGTTTTTGCTCGAAGGGTGGCGCCCAGCCTGCGAGGGACTGGGTTAGGTAAGTCACATTAGGGTTATTTTTGGCATGTATGGATAATGCAAAACCTGGGATTGGGGTGGTGGTGTACATTTCTATGAAAAGTTTTTCTTAGCCTGGACATGCCCTTTAGTGTAATTAAAGGGTCCTCTAGCAGCTTTGTCTCAGCGCTGGCACCACCTGAGATGCCGTCATGTGCACACACATCATACTCTACCAGTGATATCCAACCTTGGCACTTCAAATATGTAAAAACTACAACAAACATCTGGCGTGCCAAGGTTTGTTAGTAACGTTAAAAAATAAGTAAATTTGGGAAGTTAAAGCAGCAATCTTGTCCTTTAATTTCAATCTAAACATTTACAAGCCCTTTGAGTTGAAGTTTTTTGCTTTATATTAGAAATCCTAAAACTAAGGGCCTTCAGGTGTTGTAATATCTTTCAATCCTTGCTGTGGCTAAACAGGACGCCACTTCCAAATTCTGCCACAAGAGGGAGCCAGATGCACATATAAGGATTTAATAGGGTTGGAGTGTTTTAAGAAACAAAGTTGCATAGGACTAATTGAAACTCACTTGTACCGTTGAGTTATTTACACAGACAACAGATCGGCCTTTAGTGTCTTTCTAGCCAGACATTTATCTATCTACCTCAATTACCCAGAACTCTTATCAAGGAAGTGCAACTGCCAGGGACGCCGGAAGTTGTTGAGGGAGGTGTCCGCTACGTAACCACTGGATTAACGATCCCGGAAGTAAAACCACCACAACGTCCTACCAGCAGGGGGCAATATTTACTCTTATCAACGGGGTTTCTGGTATGTGGAATGCATTTTCTGTGGTTCTCTAGGCCACTTGCAGGGTGATAGGAGGGCGGCTTGGCCTTTTACGCAACAACAGGTGGATGGTCACTGGAAGGAGCCTCAGTATTGTGTGTTATTGTGCAGTGTAGTGATAGTTTATGTGTAGTTTGGTTTGCTATAAGGCTGCATGCTGGGAGTTGTAGTTTTCAAACATCTGGAAGGGGGCAAGTGTAACATCCCGGAATTAGAGGTTGTGGTAGACCGGTTAGGGCCAGGCCACACCAGTCCGTTTAATCAGATCGTTTGTTCTAAAGTACATGATAGTGTTTGCCAGTTACTGTGGCCACACTGGCAGGGAGATGTAATAAAAGTTCTTATTGTTAAAAATTTTGCCCCAACCAATCAGATGTTGGCTTTCAAATGGTTAACAACACCTGATTGGTTGGGGCAAAATAAGCACAATTTTTAACGAAAATAACTTTTTTAAATCCACCCGTAGGTGCACTGGGACCTGTTGCACTGTGATCCGTTGATCGGATCGGATCCCCGAAAATAACAGGGATCGCAGCTCAAGAATGCATGTGATATATTCACTTAAGTGTTCCTTGGCCTAAGAAGATAACATCTGATTGGTCAATTTAGTGTATAGGGAGTCGGCAACGATTGTTAGGGTGTGTGGCAGTCACAAATGATCTCCCTATACTATATATTGAGAACTTTTTTGACTGTATGTAGCCAGCTTTACAATGAGAGGAAAGGGGAAAATATATGGTGGACTAAGAACCCCATTCTACCCATACCAGGTTTGTACCACTGCCATCTTTCCAAAATAAAATAAATCTAGCTAAACAAGAACAAAATTTGATACATCTAATTAGGGTTCATTCACACTAGTTTGACAGATTGACCCGGTCCGTTAAAAAAAAGTACTGCTGTATGAATTTCTGTCTGGAAACAGACATGTTTTGATTAAAAATATTGTCAAAATGGACAAAAAACATGGACTGTCTGTTGTGGTCCATTTTGTTCCGTTTCTAGTGTGAATGTAGCCTTACCAATTTGGGGAAAAAATGAGTATGAATGCTCCAGACTCTCTCTAATACATGTTATAGTACTCTCTCTAGTATACTCTATTACTCTGTCTAGTACAAATTCTTATACTCTCTAGTACATGTACTTGTACTTTCTAATACTCTCTCTAGTACACACTTAACTTCACTTTCTAGTATTCTCTTATTACAATGCGTAAAGCCAGTGTTGCCAGGGTCTGGTGAACTGGAGTACTGACCTACCAGTGGCTGGGTACTGGAGGACTGACATATATTTGGCACATGCAGGGTGGTAATATGTTCCAGAGTGCCCCGAACAGAGACTGGTAACTATAAGTTGCACATAGTGACTGGTACATATTAGTTGCCCACAGTAACTGGTACATACATGTTTGCCCACAGTGACTGGTGCATGCAAGTTTGCCCACAGTGACTGGTGCATGCAAGTTTGCCCACAGTGACTGGTACATACAAGTTTGCCCACAGTGACTGGTACATACAAGTTTGCCCACAGTGACTGGTACATACAAGTTTGCCCACAGTGACTGGTACATGCAAGTTTGCCCATAATGATCAGTACATACAAGTTTTGTCCACTGTGACTGGTACATATAAATTTAATCTTACTGTGCCAAGACTTAAGAGATCAGAGGCAGGATCAGGGTGAGTGACACTCTCTATTACTCTCTGCAGGACTACTTGCAAGTGTTAGGCTGTGCAGAAGCGGGTACTGAGATCCAAAAGACTGGACTTGTGGCAATCACACTTCTTCTGGTTGCACTTTTTACAACCACAAGTTCCAGTTTATTAGCTATTTTTCCCCACTTCCACTGCCTGCTGCATGTGTAGAGCGAGAGTGCCGATGATCCCAAAGCCTGTTTTTGGAGAATGACAGACTAACATAACCATTACGTTAGTGTTTGTCACTTGCTCCTCCAATAAACTAATTTCAGAGAGATTGCATAGAATTTCAGCTAGTCACAGATGTGCAATTCAGGACAAGGCCCAATTGCAAATGACCTGGATGGGACTGTGCATTTGGATATGATAAAAATGGGGGAACTCACACTTTATCAAAAGGAAATAAAGATAAAACACTAATAGGAAAGGTAATTTTAAAGATAGTTTCTTTCTTTAAAGGGCATTTCCACCCCCAAATCTAATTTTTTTTTCAAGTGCTGGCCACTATGTGTAATTAAAAAAATCCTTACCTTACATTCCTGCTCCTTCTGGTTCTCCTGTAGTCCTTGCCCAAAGTCCAAATAACTGAAGAGCAGTAGCTGTCTTCCTGTCCAATCTTCTCTGCCTTCTCTGATGCCTCCAGGAGGGATGCTGACATGCGCAGGGGAGCCCTTTCTCCCCCTCCCTCCAGATCCCTTCCTCCTAGCATTAAATACTTTTCTCATAATGTGCTTTAGGGTTGCCCACCCCCAACTGCTATAATAAGACACAAAAAATGCCCCTCTCTGCTGTTTCCTGTTAGCAGAGAGGGAAGAGGAGCCTCGCAGGAGCGAAGGGGCTGTAAGTAGTTATCTGAAAGTTTATTTTTAGTTTTTTTATAGCAGTTGGGGGTGGGCAACCCTCAAGAACATTATGTCCAAAGTTAGTTTTTTAAGTGGCCACACGCTTTAAATAGACATTCATGCCAAAGACTAGTGCACATGGCAGACAAATTGCCATTTTGTCTGACATTCCCACATCAGCATTAAAGTTACTGCAGTAAAATTTGGATAGACTGTAGCTAGGAGCTTGATCCTGGAGTCATTTTAAAGGTGGGACCAAGGTGTACCATTTCTAATAAAAGCCACTTGCATGGAGACTACATTTCCCCTTAAAGCTGAAATTGCTTTTGTCAAATCAAAAGAGTTGTCCACTAGTCTTTTGTTCACCACAATGATAGCAAAAAAACTCTGCTAATTGACTGTAGTGCCCTCTAACATACAGTTTTGTTTGAGGGTTATCATACCTACCTCTTTTCCAAGGAAACCCAACTTTGATCATCTCCATTCCTCACCATTATAGTTGCTCATTTTTGTATTCTTTCCACTTTGTTTATATTCTTTCTGTGGAATGATGCCCAAAACTGCAAATTATACTGAAGATGAGTTCAGAAATCAGCTCTATATAGAGACAATTATGCTTTACCTCGACTTTATACAATGAGGTATTTTATTTATTTTAGCAGGTACCACCTGACACAGCTCATTTGTCAATGACTACCAAGTTCTTCTCTACTGAATCAACTCCAAACACTGTTCTATTTGACATTAAATGACAATTACGCTCACCTATTCCCCGTTCTATAGCTGCATAGTACCCAGGGTGAGGAACTAAATTGCTACAGTAAGTCCTCACCCCTGGTTAACAGCGGATATACTTACTCCACATTTCCCTCAGCACTCTTGTCCATTTCTTTTCCTATGACACTGTCAGTGACAGTCTGCGCTGTAGCCAATGGGTAGACACGCTTCTTTGCAGAGTGTATCATCCCATTGGTTACATCGCGGACTGCGGAAGAGGACTGGAACACAGAGGGAAACTTAGTTTAAGTAAGGTACAGTACCCAGGGGTGGGGACTTAATGTTTTAATAGGAGGAAGAAACAAAGTAAGAGGGAGGTGAGTATAATTGTCCTCTATTGTTGCTTTTGACAAAATACATAACTTTGTATTTATCAACATTAAAACTGCCATTGTCTAGCCCAATTTAAGAATCAATTTAAATCACTGGAGATGTCTTGCACTGAGCCTATAATCCTGCACAATTGAGGTAATTTATGAACATGTTAAAAAAACACTGCACCCAGGACAGACTCCTGAGGATCACAACTGATTACACTGTTCCCACTATAAATTTTTCCATTCTTTGTAATCTATCCTTTAGGCTAATTCCCCACTGCAACACACAAGAAATGAATTGTAATTTTTGCAATGTATTTCTGCACGCTTTTTAACCCTTCGCTTCCATTTGCTACAATATTGCTAAATTGCAACACATGCAATCTGCACCAAAAATGTAAACATATTGCAATTTTGACTCAAGTGTAACACAGGCAGTGGGGGCAGCTACATTTCCTCCTATTGTCATGCAATGTGCAAAACACAATCTGAATCATGGCAGTGTGGCCTAGGCCTTAACTTGTTCTCAACCCACATACAAATGGTAAGTTGTATCTTCCCCTGCTTTTTTGCATTTTTTCTTATTTTTATTTTAACCAAGAAATCTTTGAATGTAATCAGGTTTTACACCTATTGGAAATCCTATCAACTGCCGATTATTTTTTAAATATTTTTCTTTGTCTTCCGATCACAGGAGAAATGGAAGAAATCGGAAGAAAGCATCTGACTTCTAAGAAGGAAGAAAAAAAACCATTTAGACGTCAACTAGAAGAAGAGTTGCAAGGTCAGCAGGGACGCCTCCCTAATGAGGCAGAGTGAAGCACATTACAGAACAGCACCCTGTAGGGAGGCGCCATTTTGATGCCTCCCCCCCTTCTGACTGGCAATTCATTTGAGAACACATCTCTTACTCCTCCCCCTGCACATATTACCTTTCCCTTGATTGTTCCTAGTTGTTTGGGGGAGGAGGGGGGCAGAGCTGTGTTCATTGCTGTGGAGAGAGACAGAGATCTGTTCCCCATTGTAAGTCCCTAGTCCCACACAGTGTTGTACAATGTGATTTACATTGAAGGAGCTTTCAAGGTGACTGACCCACAAGGCAAAGAAGACACTAGCCAGGTTAGTGTGTGGGAAAGGTTAACGAGAGCTGGAGATGATGATGGGACACACACCACAAGGTGTTAACTTTTATTTCTAGCAAAAATGTTTCTTCAATCCTTCAAACTACTGGAGTCTCTGTAATATGTCGCAGTGTTAGCCCTGTAGATCCAAAATCAATGTTGGGCATTATTTACCAGTCACTCTGGGAATCATTTACCAGTCACTGGGGGCATCTAATACCAGTGACTGTGGGCATCATTTACCAGTCATTGTGAGCATTATTTAACAGTCATGTGTATAAAGCCCCTCCCACTTCAGGACAAGCCTTACCCCCAAGGAGGGGAGCAGCATTTGGAGTTTTTTTCGAGTGCCAATAAGTCTAGAGACGGCACTGTAGGTCAGGAAACAATATTAATGAGAATTGTAATGTAAAGCATGTAATAAGCAGAACATAGGCATAGGGTTGTAGTATACAAAACAAATCAGATCATAGACTCCTGCCTCACTTGGACAATACATATAATGCAGAGCTTGAAACTTCCTACTTTATTATGGTCCTTTCAGTGTATTGTTCTTGAAACAGTTCTTAAAGGTCATGTCCACCCCCAAAACTATAATCCCCCCAACTACTGGCCCCATCATGTAGTGTAGTTTAATCCTTACCCTTACATCCCAGCTCCATATGGTTCTCCTGTAGTCCCCCCCAAAGTCCCAAAAACTGCCCACCAGGAGGATAGCAGAGTCCGTATAGGACTCTGCCTCCTACCTGGCCTCCGGGAGAATTTTGGCTTGCGCACTGCAGCCCTTCTCCCCCTCCCTCTCACGATTCCCTCCCCCTAGCGTAAATCCCTTTAGATATAGTATTCCCCCTGTCCCCCCAGCCCCAACCGCTACATTTTTATTTTTAGAAAGTGCCCCAAACATTACTTACCTCCCCTCATTCCTCCGCCGCACTGAATGACCGGCAGCCGTGCCGTGATTGGCTGCCGCTCAGCCAATCACAGACGCGCCTGCCGGTCCCGCCCCTCTGCTTGCATTTTCTCACAAGCAGAGGGCCGGCAGCGCTGCGGGGCGAAAGAGGGAAGGTAAGTAAAGTTTGGGGCACTTTCTAAGAATAAAAACATAGCGGTTGGGGCTGGGAATACTATATTAAAAAAAAAAAATTAATTTGTTTTAAGGGTGGACATACCCTTTAATGCTGGCCTTACACCTGCCTGCTGGTACTTTGATTCAACTTTAGATCGAAGGGCTCCCCTGCGCTTGCCTATGTCCTCTCAGAGGACAAGGAGGAGGCAGAAACCTTTCATACCTTTCAGACAGCCCCTACTCTTCAGTTTCCTGCACTTTGTACAAGCACTGCAGGAGAACCATAAGGAGCAGAGATGTAAGGTAAGGATTTTTTAAACTACACAGTGGGTGTAGTTTTGGGGGTGGACATGCCTTTTAATGTCAGAACATTCCCCAAAACACTGTTTTATGTTTAGCCATGCTTTTTGGGATAAAATTTTTTTCCTTTTAAAGCCTGAACCCAAATTCTATGTTTGTCTAGATTTTCTAGAATTATATGTTGCCTAGAAGGTTAGAATAAGATAAGCCACCTGTCTAATAGAATTCCCTTCTCGAAAGGCCTTTAACCTCAATTTAGCTCTTTATCGGTTAATTGTAAGTTATATTTAAGAATTTTTGCTAGTTCTTCTTATAAAAAATAACATTTAAAAATCCATTGTATCTTATTTTCACCTTATATGATAAGTTTTGTTATCTAGAAATGATCTATTATATGCACAGAGTTTGTCAGTTGACTGAAAGTCCATATAATGAGCCATGGTATGAACATTGGGGAGAATCTGCTCATTCATCAACACTTTTTTTTTTTCATATAAAAAAGATCTTTATGTTTCACTCAACAAAAATGAAGTACTATGGCAAGATATATATTTATATATATTTTTATACTGTATGAACTGTATGTGTGTACTGCATGCTATTACACCATGTGCATATATGCTGTTCATTATAAAAATAACTTTTTTACGATAATCTGTTTATATCCACCATTCTCAGAGAACATTGGTTTTGTGCATATTGATCATTTTAGGGATTAGAAATGCTTTGGTAGGAATTGTGCTTGATAAAATTCATAGGTAGGATGTGAATTTTCTGTTTGTAATTGCATCTCTGATAATTCAGTATAGAGAATGATCATGGCTTTGCAGTGCTAATTTATCATTTTAGTGCTGAGTCATGTCTTAGAGCAATGATACACAACATGTGGGCTGCAAGCGGTCCGGCCGCATTTTTTCACGGCCTGCACGGAGCCATGAGTGGGCGTAGCGGGGGCGTAACCGGGTGGGCTGTGGGAGAGCTACTCCCCGTGGCCCGCTCACCGTGCTCAGTGCCACTAGTGCAGCCCCCAGTGTTTGCTGGGTTGGGCACCCCTGTCTTAGAGAGAAATTATTATTTTCATTAAGGAGTTATATAGCGCCAGCATCTGTGGTGCTTTACAATAACGTTACATACAAGGGTAATATATATTGTACTAAGTCATAAATATTGCATACAAAGGTAATGCATATAATAAGTACAAAGTGATTAGTTATTTACAGCAATACTGTTATACAATAGGAAAGAGGACCTTGCAATAGAAATGGATGGACACCTCAGTAGACAGAAAGGAGAATGCCTTATAGTCCGTATGTATGTATATATATATATATATATATATATTCATTCTGTACATATCACCCAGTAGGTTTAGAATGTGAAACAATAAATGGACTAAAAGGCCTATTTACACTGCAGTAGTCATTGATTCAGAAACAGCTGGAAGCTATTCACATGCAATGTTCTGGGAATGATTATCTTCCTTTAATGAAGATTTACTCACACCTAGTATACTGTTTTAAATGTTTTTTTAGCAAGTGCCACAGAGTACATACTATTGGGTGTACACAACTAATGAATATCATAATGCAATACTGGTTAAAAAAAATACAGTAAATCCCAATTAGGATATTTCCTAGAGTTCTAGTCTCAGATACTACCAACATAGATGCGTCACACAGATACAGTACACAAGGACCCTAACAACATAGCGATGTGCTTCTTTAATCACTTGGTTGAAAAGACATGAAGTTCAAAACAGGAGATCCACTTTACTGATTAAATCAGTTGTGCTTATATAGGTATTATAAGTATACAGAAGTTGTGTTAAAGGGTATCCACCCAAAAATAAACTTTTTATATGTCTTTATTAAAAGCACCAACCTCAAACGCCAGTTCATTTTTCTCAAATCATTGCTTTGCCTGATATTAATGAATGATATATATCAGGCTGCACTTCCTCTCCACTTCCACTTTAGATGACCCTGAGCTGCAGCTTAGAAAAAAAAAAAATTCTTGCCTGTGTTTGTGTGTGTCTCTCTCTCTATCTCTCTCTCTGGGCTGGCTGGCTGCAGCTGTTGATCCTGGATTTCTTCAGTACACATAACTTTACAGCTGTGATTGGTTGAGAGGGAAAATCCAGGGATCCAGGAGTCAGACCATTACTGATGCAACTTCCTCTGTTCTCACTGCTGGATGCTAACATACATGCTCAAGAACATGAAAAGAACAGAGGAAAGGTAATGTAACCTGTCTCTGTTCATCGCTGTATTGGTCCATGCTGCAGGATTAAGCCAGCTACAAAGGTCTGTAACTTTTGAACCACTGGACCGATTTACATGCTGTAAAGTTTGTTTTGGAGCACTTTGATATACCACCAAATCAGATCATAGACTCCTGCCTCACTTGGACAATACATATAATGGCAGACTTGAAACTTCCTACTTTATTATGGTCCTTTCAGTGTATGTTCTTGAAAATTTCTTAAAGGTCATGTCCACCCCCAAAACTATAATCCCCCCAACTACTGGCCCCATCATGTAGTGTAGTTTAATCCTTACCCTTACATCCCACTCCATATGGTTCTCCTGTAGTCCCCCCCAAAGTCCCAAAAACTGCCCACCAGGAGGATAGCAGAGTCCTATAGGACTCTGCCCTACCTGGCCTCCGGGAGAATTTTGGCTTGCGCACTGCAGCCCTTCTCCCCCTCCCTCCTCACGATTCCCTCCCCTCCTAGCGTAAATCCCTTTAGATATAGTATTCCCCCTGTCCCCCCAGCCCCAACCGTACATTTTTATTTTTAAAGTGCCCCAAACATTACTTACCTCCCCTCATTCCTCCGCCGCACTGAATGACCGGCAGCCGTGCCGTGATTGGCTGCCTCTCAGCCAATCACAGACGCGCCTGCCGGTCCCGCCCCTCTGCTTGCATTTTCTCACAAGCGAGGGCCGGCAGCGCTGCGGGCGAAAGAGGGAAGGAAGTAAAGTTTGGGGCACTTTCTAAGAATAAAAACATAGCGGTTGGGGCTGGGGGGACAGGGGGAATACTTATTAAAAAAAAAAATTAATTTGTTTTAAGGGTGGACATACCCTTTAATGCTGGCCTTACACCTGCCTGCTGGTACTTTGATTCAACTTTAGATCGAAGGGCTCCCCTGCGCTTGCCTATGTCCTCTCAGGAGACAAGAGGAGGCAGAAACCTTTCATACCTTTCAGACAGCCCCTACTCTTCAGTTTCCTGCACTTTGTACAAGCACTGCAGGAGAACCATAAGGAGCAGAGGGTAAGGTAAGGATTTTTTAAACTACACAGTGGGTGTGTTTTGGGGGTGGACATGCCTTTTAATGTCAGAACATTCCCCAAAACACTGTTTTATGTTTAGCCATGCTTTTTGGGATAAAATTTTTTTCCTTTTAAAGCCTGAACCCAAATTCTATGTTTGTCTAGATTTCTAGAATTATATGTTGCCTAGAAGGTTAGAATAAGATAAGCCACCTGTCTAATAGAATTCCCTTCTCGAAAGGCCTTTAACCTCAATTTAGCTCTTATCGGTTAATTTAAGTTATATTTAAGAATTTTTGCTAGTTCTCTATAAAAAATAACATTTAAAAATCCATTGATCTTATTTTCACCTTATATGATAAGTTTTGTTATCTAGAAATGATCTATATATGCACAAGAGTTTTGTCATTGACTGAAAGTCCATATAATGAGCCATGGTTGAACATTGGGGAGAATCTGCTCATTCTCAACACTTTTTTTTTTCATATAAAAAAGATCTTTATGTTTACTCAACAAAAATGAAGTACTATGGCAAGATTATATTTAAATATATTTTTACTGTATGAACTGTATGTGTGTACTGCATGCTATTACACCATGTGCTATATGCTGTTCATTAATAAAATAACTTTTTTACGATAATCTGTTTATACACCATTCTCAGAGAACATTGGTTTTGTGCATATGATCATTTTAGGGATTAGAAATGCTTGGTAGGAATTGTGCTTGATAAAATTCATAGGTAGAATGTGAATTTTCTGTTTGTAATTGCATCTCTGATAATTCAGTATAGAGATGACATGGCTTTGCAGTGCTAATTTATCATTTTAGTGTGCTGAGTCATGTCTTAGAGCAATGATACACCACTGTGGGCTGCAAGCGGTCCCGGCCGCATTTTTTCACGGCCTGCACGGAGCCATGAGTGGGCGTAGCGGGGGCGTAACCGTGTGGCTGTGGAGAGCTACTCCCCGTGGCCCCGCTCCACCGTGCTCAGTGCCACTAGTGCAGCCCCAGTGTTTGCTGGGTTGGGCACCCCTGTCTTAGAGAGAAATTATTATTTTCATTAAGGAGTTATATAGCGCCACATCTGTGGTGCTTTACAATACGTTACATACAAGGGTAAATATATTGTACTAAGTCATAAATATTGCATACAGGATGCTATAATAAGTACAAAGTGATTAGTTATTTACAGCAATACTGTTATACAATAGGAAGACCTTGCAATAGAAATGGATGGACACCTCAGTAGACAGAAAGGAGAATGCCTTATAGTCCTTATGTATGTATATATATTATATATTATATTCATTCTGTACATATCACCCAGTAGGTTTAGAATGTGAAACATAAATGGACTAAAAGGCCTATTTACACTGCAGTAGTCATTGATTCAGAAACAGCTGGAAGCTATCACATGCAATGTTTCTGGGAATGATTATCTTCCTTTAATGAAGATTTTACTCACACCTAGTATACTGTTTTAAATGTTTTTTTAGCAAGTGCCACAGAGTACATACTTTGGGTGTACACAACTAATGATATCATAGGCAATACTGGTTAAAAAAAATACAGTAAATCCCAATTAGGATATTCCTAGAGTTCTAGTCTCAGATACACCAACAGATGGCCACATTATACTGTACCAAGGACCTAACAAACATAGCGATGTGCTTCTTTTAATCACTTTGGTTGAAAAGACCTATGAATTTCAAAAACAGGAGATCCACTTTACTGATTAAATCAGTTGGTGCTTATATAGGTATTTATAAGTATACAGAAGTTGTGTTAAAGGGTATGTCCACCCAAAAATAAACTTTTTATATGTTCTTTATATAATAGCACCAACTCAAACGCCATGTTCATTTTTCTCAAAATCATTGCTTTGCCTGATATTTAATGAGATATATATCAGGCTGCACTTCCTCTCAACTTCCACTTTAGATGACCCCGAGCTGCGCAGCTTAGAAAAAAAAAAAATTCTTGCCTGTGTTTGTGTGTGTCTCTCTCTCTCTCTATCTCTCCTCTGGGCTGGCTGGCTGCACTGTTATCCTGGATTTCTTCAGTACACATAACTTTACGCTGTGATTGGTTGAGAGGGAAATCCAGGGATCCAGGAGTCGACCATTACTGATGCAACTTCCTCTGTTCTCACTGCTGGATGCTAACAGACATGCTCAAGACATGAAAAGAACAGAGGCAAGGTAATGTAACCTGTCCTGTTCATCGCTGTATTGGTCCATGCTGCAGGATTGCCAGCTACAAAGGTCTGTAACTTTTGAACCACTGGACCGATTTACATGCGTAAAGTTTGTTTTGGAGCACTTATTTGGCCAAATAATATAAAAAAAGTTAGTTTTGGGGGTGACTTGCCCTTTAAGAAAGTTTCCCAATGCCATATACTCACCTTCTATAAGGACAAAAAAATGTACCTGATAGGTGGAACAATAACCCACGAGATAATAGAAATGAGTATTATTAAAACAAGCATATATAAAAACACATAAAGATCCTAATATCATAATAACAAGGAGCTGGCCAGCTACAAATCAACATAGAATCACTAAAATATCTTTATAAATATATTGCCCCTCAGTAACAAAGACTTAGGCCCAGTTATCAATGGATATCAAATAGATTACTATAGTAACGTGATAAAAGTGCACATGCTATATGTCCAGCTCATGATCCGTTTAGTGAAGGTCCTATAAAAAGGGAGAGATGGTAATAGGTTGAAACAGTCCCTCCGTGTGCGCTCACCACAGCAAAATTCTCAGGGGTGCGGGTTCGTCAGTATGCAGGCTGACGAAGCTATTGTTAGCGAAACGCGTAGCATTGACGTTTACGTATCAGCTCAGGGGTTGACGGGAACAGTGAACACGCTGTGTTTGAGTTAAACAGACGGCGATTTTGGAAGGACCTTGACAGGGATATACCCACTTTGCCGTATGATCCCAAGAAGCGTGCCTAGCCACGGACATAAGCTTGACAGTCCGGGGGACCGAACGACTAACCACTTGGCTACATTGAAATTTCCGGAGGTGTGAAGTATATTTACTCTGTTGCATACTGTTACCGCCACCCCTGAGAATTTTGCTGTGGTGTGCGCACCCCGGAGGGACGTTTTCATACCCCTTACCATCTCTCCCTTTTTATAGGACCTTTGTCCACCATACGGATCATGAGCTGGACATCTATATGCATGTGCACTTTTATCACGTTACTATAGTAATCTATTTGATATCCATTGATACTGGGGCCTTAAGTCTTTGTTACTGAGGGGCAAATTATTTATAAAGATATTTTAGTGATTATATGTTGATTGTAGCTGGCCAGCTCTATTGTTATTATGATGTATTAGATCTTTATGTGTTTTTATATATGCTTGTTTTAATAATACTCATTTCTCTATATCTCGTGGTTTTATTGTTCCACCTATCAGGTACATTTTTTGTCCTTATGTTTGGATGTGATGTTAATTCTTTTTGAGTTACACCATATCACTTTACCTGAGTAGGAGATTCAGGTGTACCTGTTGTCAAGTCTGTCGCATCATACTATTGTTTTGACTCACCTTCTATATTGTAATACCATTGACAAACAGATAGAAACTTTGATCACATACAGGGAGATTCAATAAAAGTTCTTATCGTTTAAAATAGTGCTAATTTTGCCCCAAATAATCAGGTGTTGTTTAACACTTAAAAGCTAACATCTGATTGGTTGGGGCAAAATTAGCACCAACTAGTAGAGCTTTTATTGAATCTCCCTGAAAGTTTTTGACAGATCACAAAGGATTGTTTGTTTGTTTTAAAGTACACCATTCCCCCAACCCTCCTCCTGGAGGCTAGTTCCTGGGGGCGTGTCTTCCCCTGTGCTGGGAATGCTGTCATTCAATGTGCATCATCATGGTAGCAGACACACCCACTTGACCTCAGGGATGACTGCAGTAAACAAATCCTTTCCTCCCCATCTCTGCAAGTTCCTTTTTACAGCAAATAATGCAGGGAGAGACGGGAGGAAAGGTTAAAAACCCTCTTCCACACTATTGTAGCAAAGGCAGGGAAACTTGTGGGAGAGGGGTGGAAGAGAAACACAATAAGATTTGTGAGTGTGTATGTGTTGCCATCCCCTCACAACTAAAACACCCAATTCCGAGGTCCTGAGTTTCGATCCCACCCTTGGACACATCTGCAAGGAGTTTGTATGTTCTCCCCGTGCTTGCGTGGGTTTCCTCCGGGCACTCCGGTTTCCCCCACAATCATAAAGATATACCGATGGGTTGTATGTGTCAAATATGTGCTTAAATTGTAAGCTCTTCGGGCAGGGCCTGATGTGAATGTATACATGTAATTGTAAAATTGGGAAGATGTTGGCACTATATAATCCACAATAATAATAATAATATGCAAGAACAGCGCCAGCACTGTAGTAGCCAAGGGAAGGCAACACTTGCGTTCCGATTGGCTGTCAGTCACACTGGGGGTCATGTATTCCCGACGATCATCGACCTTCTGCGCATGTGTAAAGCGAGCACACGCGTTGGTTGTTCTACGGACAGGCAGTTAGTGAAAGTGGGGCGGAGCTTAAGCATGCATAGAATCTGGTTAGAACAACTTGGATTTCTTGTTAAAGAGGAACTGTGGTCCAAAATGTCTTTAGGTAAATTGATAGGAATTGTCTCCCTGAGGGTTTTTGCAATTTATTTCCATTGTTTATTTTACATAGTTTTAAAGATATTTACATTTTTGTGTGTGATATGGCAGCAGCATCACCAGGTCCCCTTCACTTCCTGCTTCCTGCTCTGAAACCTGTCAGTCAATCCTCCCCTTTGCAGCCCCCATGGTCCCTCCCACTCATGGACCCTCCAGTTGCAGGCCCCCCTTGGCCCATTCCCTTACAGCCCCATGTGGCCCCGCCCATTCGCGGGGTGCCATGGCCCCGCCCACTCATGGGTGCCGTGGCCCACCCGCTCACATGTTCTGTGGGCCACTCTGACACTCGCGTGTACCTGGGAGTAACTTCTTGTGTTCCTGGGTGTAACTTTTTGGCAGAGATTTGGGTCAATATTTGTTATAATTTTTCTTGTGTTCCAACAAAAATTGTCTCTCGTGTTCATAAAATTAGGCGTTGTACAAATGGTAGATTATTGCTCTTTGAAACAATCATTCTGGATCTCTTAAAGGGTATCTCCACCCTGAATTTTTTTATATATATATATATATACATACTGTAGGGCACACCTGCCCACCCCCAACTGCCAAGTTAGATTTGTAAAAAAAAATCACCATAGATTTACTTAGCTCCTTAGTTACCACAGATATCTGCTCCCTGCTTGCCAGAAGTTGCAAACAGGCTGGACCGGAAGCCGTGTCTGTGATTGGCTGAGATGCAGCTAATCACAGATGTGCCTTCCGGCTATGCAGACAGCCACGGGAACGAAGGAGCATAAGTATGTTTCTGCTGCTTTTTTACAAATCTAACTTGGCAGTTGGGTTGGGCTGGGGAACCCTACACTACTAAAAACTACATTTAAAGGTAAGGGGTGAGGCAGCTATGTAGGGATCCGGAGGGTGGGAGATGGGGGGGGAAATGGCTCCCCTCTGCATGTCAGAGTCCTTAGTGAGGACAAGAAAGTAGCAGGGACCGGATGACTCACTGACAGCTCCTACTCTTCACTTTCTGAACTTTAGACAGACACTGCAGGAGGACTATAAGAAGCTACAGTGTAGCGAATTAAGCATGAGATAAGCAATTTCTTCAAACCTTACCATGTGGTAGGGGATATAATATTGTCTGCATTAACATTTCCTTTTTGACATAACCCACACACCTAAAAGGAGAAGAGACAGGTAAAGAAAACAAAAAGGAAACCAAAACAGATGATGAAGAAGGAGATTATTTCAAATCAAAAGTTACCCAAAAGGAAGATCCCAATCATACGTTGGGACTCCCTCCTCTACACGAGGTAGGGTTATTGTAATCTAAAATAAGCAACATTTTAAAACCTTGCCACATTCAGGGAAAATAATATTAACTGATTTTTTTTCTATTTAGACGCAACCCACACAAGAAGGAAGAGACGGGTAAAAAAGAATACTGAAACAGTAAACAGATAGGATGATGAGGGAGATATAACAGGAACTGAAAGTGCTCAAAAAGAGGATTCTAAAAAATATGTGGGGGCTCATCTTTCCATAACAGGGTAGGTTTTCTGTCACCGTAACTCTTAATTTATATAATAACCTGTCTGTTTAGTTATACATGTTTCTGTATTTTGGTTACAGGTGGGATATGGAAGCAGTGCTAGAGGCCAGAGAATTGGGGCCAGTGCTATAGGTATGTTTTTGGGGTCACAGAGGACATGGACCAGAAAGGCTCTTGAAGAGAAGGCAGCTGAGAAATTCCGAAATACCTGCAAAGAGCTGGAATTTAAATCCTGCTTTATTTTACCCCATAGTCCCTACCTGATGAACCTAGGGTCCCCTAAACCAGGTAATTTAGGTTCCGTTACATGGTTCACCCAACTCTGAGTGCAAAACCACTTTGTGATTTCTCCACCTTCTGTTTTATAGATGTGCTTCTAAAGAGTAGATCTATGCTTGTTGAAGAATTGCAAAAGTGCCACCAGCTTGGCCTCACTTTGTACAACATTCACCCTGGGTCCCGTGTTGGTGCCATGTCTGTCAGCAAGTGTCTGAAGCTCATTGCTGATGGCATTAACTTTGCCCCTCTGAGATATAGAGAAATGAGTATTATTAAAACAAGCATATATAAAAACACATAAAGATCCTAATACAACGTGATAAAAGTGCACATGCATATAGATGTCCAGCTCATGATCCGTATGGTGGACAAAGGTCCTATAAAAAGGGAGAGATGGTGGAGGTATGAAACAGTCCCTCCGGGGTGCGCACACCACAGCAAAATTCTCAGGGTGTGGGTAACAGTATGCAACAGAGTAAATAATACTTCACCCTCCGGAAATTTCAATGTAGCCAAGTGGTTAGTCGTTTCGGTCCCCCGGACTGTCAATCTATGTCCGTGGCTAGGCACGCTTCTTGGGATCCGAATACGGCAAAGTGGGTATATTCCCTGTCAAGGTCCTTCCAAAATCGCCGTCTGTTTAACTCAAACACAGCGTGTTCACTGTTCCCGTCAACCCCTGAGCTGATACGTAAACGTCAATGCTACGCGTTTCGCTACCAATAGCTTCGTCAGCCTGCATACTGACGAACCCGCACCCCTGAGAATTTTGCTGTGGTGAGCGCACACCGGAGGGACTGTTTCATACCTATTACCATCTCTCCCTTTTTATAGGACCTTTGTCCACTAAACGGATCATGAGCTGGACATCTATATGCATGTGCACTTTTATCACGTCCTACAGACAGGTTATTATATAAATTAAGGAGTTACGGTGACAGAAAACCTACCCTGTATGGAAGATGAGCCCCCCACATATTTTTTAGAATCCTTCCCTTTTTGAGCACTTTCAGTTCCTGTTATACTCCCTCCTCATCCTTATCTGTTTTTACTGTTTCAGTTATCTTTTTCTTCCCGTCTTCCTTCTTGTGTGGTTGCGTCTAAATAGAAAAAAAATCAGTTAATATTTTTTCCCTGAATGTGGCAAGGTTTTAAAATGTTGCTTATTTTAGATTACAATACCCTACCTCGTGTAGAGAGAGGAGTCCCAACGTATGATTTGGGATCTTTCCTTTTTGGGTAACTTTTGATTTGAAATATATCTCCTTCTCTCATCTGTTTTGGTTTCCTTTTTGTTTTTCTTTACCTGTCTCCTTCTCCTTTAGGTGTGTGGGTTATGTCTAAAAGGAAAATGTTAATGCAGACAATATTATATCCCCTACAACCTGGTAAGGTTTGAAGAAATTGCTTATCTCATGCTTATTAACGCTACACTGTAGCTTCTTATAGTCCTCCTGCATGGTCTGTCTAAGTTCAGAAAGTGAAGAGTAGGAGCTGTCAGTGAGTCATCCCGGTCCCTGCTACTTTCTTGTCCTCACTAAGGACTCTGACATGCAGAGGGGAGCCATTTCCCCCCCCATCTCCCACCTCCGGATCCCTACATAGCTGCCTCACCCCTTACCTTTAATGTAGTTTTTAGTAGTGTAGGGTTCCCCAGCCCAACCCAACTATGCCAGTTTTTGTAAAAAAGCACAGAAACATACTTATGCTCCTTCGTTCCCGTGGCTGTCTGCATAGCCGGAAGGCACATCTGTGATTAGCTGCATCTCAGCCAATCACAGACACGGCTTCCGGTCCAGCCTGTTTGCAACTTCTGGCAAGCAGGGAGCAGATATCTGTGGTAACTAGGAGCTAAGTAAATCTATGGTGATTTTTTTTACAAATCTAACTTGGCAGTTGGGGTGGGCAGGTGTGCCCTACAGTAGTATAATATATAATTATAAAAAATCAGGGTGGAGATACCCTTTAAGAATCCAGAATGATTGTTTCAAAGAGCAATAATCTACCATTTGTACAACGCCTAATTTTATGAACACGAGAGACAATTTTTGTTGGAACACAAGAAAATTATAACAAATATTGACCCAAATCTCTGCAAAAGTTACACCCAGGAACCACAAGAAGTTACTCAGGTACACGCGAGTGTCAGAGTGGCCCACAGAACATGTGAGCGGGTGGGCCACGGCACCCATGAGTGGGCGGGGCCATGGCACCCCGCGAATGGGCGGGGCCACATGGGGCGTAAGGGAATGGCCAAGGGGCCTGCAACTGGAGGGTCCATGAGTGGGAGGACCATGGGCTGCAAAGGGGAGATTGACTGACAGGTTTCAGAGCAGGAAGCAGGAAGTGAAGGGGACCTGGTGATGCTGCTGCCATATCACACAAAAAATGTAAATATCTTTAAACTATGTAAAATACAATGGAAATAAATTGCAAAAACCCTCAGGAGACAATTCCTATCAATTTACCTAAAGACATTTTTGGACCCAGTTCCTCTTTAACAAGAAATCCAAGTTGTTCTAACCAGATTCCTATGCATGCTTAAGCTCCGCCCACTTTCACTAACTGCCTGTCCGTAGAACAACCAACGCGTGTGCTCGCTTTACACATGCGCAGAAGGTCGATGATCTGTCGGGAATACATGACCCCACGTGTGTGACTGACAGCCAATCGGAACGCAAGTGTTGCATTCCCTTGGCTACTACAGTGCTGGCGCTCGTTCCTTGCATATTATTATTATTATTGTGGATTTATAAGTGCCAACATCTTCCCAATTTTACAATTACATGTATACATTCACATCAGGCCCTGCCCAAGAGCTACAATTTAAGCACATTTATTTGACACATACAACCCATCGGTATATCTTTATGATTGTGGGGAAACCGGAGTGCCCGGAGGAAACCACGCAAGCACGGGAGAACATACAAACTCCTTGCAGATGTGTCCAAGGGTGGGATCGAAACTCAGGACCTCGGAATTGGGTGTTTTGTTTGTGGGGGATGGCAACCAATACACACCTCACAAATCTTATTGTGTTTCTCTTCCACCCCTCTCCCACAAGTTCCCCCTGCCTTTGCATACAAAGTGTGGAAAGAGGGTTTTAACCTTTCCTCCCGTCTCTCCCTGCATTATTTGCTGTAAAAAGGAACTTGCAGAGATGGGAGGAAAGGATTTGTTTACTACTGCAGTCATCCCTGAGGTCAGTGGGTGGGTCTGCTACCATGATGATGCACATTGAATGACAGCATTCCCAGCACAGGGGAAGACACGCCCCCAGGAACTAGCCTCCAGGAGGAGGGTTGGGGGAATGGTGTACTTTAAAACAAACACACAATCCTTTGTGTCTGTCAAAAACTTTCGGGAGATTCAATAAAAGCTCTACTAGTTGGTGCTAATTTGCCCCAACCAATCAGATGTTAGCTTTTAAGTGTTAAACAACACCTGATTTTTGGGGCAAAATTAGCACTATTTTAAACGATAAGAACTTTTATTGAATCTCCCTGTATGTTGATCAAATGTTTCTATCCTTTTGTCAATGGTATTACAATATAGATAGGTGAGTCAAACAAATAGTATGATGCGACAGACTTGACAACAGGTACACCTGAATCTCCTACTCAGGTAAAGTGATATGGTGTAACTCAAAAAGAATTACATCACATCCAAACATAAGGACAAAAATGTACCTGATAGGTGGAACATAAAACCACGAGATATAGAGAAATGAGTATTATTAACAAGCATATTAAACACATAAAATCCTAATACATCATAATAACAATAGAGCTGGCCAGCTACAAATCAACATTAATCACTAAAATATCTTTATAAATATATATGCCCCTCAGTAACAAGACTTAAGGCCCCAGTATCAATGGATATCAAATCGATACAATACAGGTTCCAGGGGTCACTGTGGGTGTGTACTTTTTTTTTTCTTTTTCCTACAGCCTATGGCTTACTAATGTCCACCAATTATGTCCACCGATTTTTAAAGATTCTTTGTTTCTGTTTAACTGAAGAATGGGAGGTAAATGCGCTATGAGAGGACAGAACTTACCTTGGATCGCTCCAGCAACAGATTTACCGACAGGTCTCGATGCATCCATGCTCCCTTGCACTGTGCACATGCATGCACAATGCAAAGTGCTGTGGATGCGTCGAAGGATGTCCGTGGCAAGACTGTCAGCGGCGCTGGAGCGATCCAATAAAGACATACGTCCATCCAGTCCAACCCATCTTGCTACACCCTCATTTCCTGCCTAACTGTTGATCCAGAGGAAGGCAAAAAAACCCACCAAATTTATGAAGGGGAAAAAATTCCTTCCTGAATTCAAGTGGCTATCGGAAATATCCCTGGATCAACTCTACTTTATGTATCAATACCAGTAACTTGCAACATTCCTTGTTTGCAGAATCTCATCCGGTGTGGTGTCCTCTGACATGTTCTATTGGTAAACAATGCCCCAGATACTTTATTGTATGGCCCGTTAATGTATTTATAGACCGTAATCATATCACCATGCAAGCACCTTTTCTCTAGCGTACATAGTTGTAAGTTATCCAATCTCTCTTTATATTCAAGCTCTCCCAATTCCCTTATTAATTTAGTTGCCCTTCTCTGAACTCTATCCATTTCAAAGATGTCCTTTTTGTACACAGGATTCCAAAATTGCACTGCATATTCCAAATGAGGCCTTACCAATGCTTTGTAAAGAGGGAGAATAACATTCTTCTCCCTTGAATCCATACCTCTCTTTATACAAGACAATACCATGCTGGCTCTAGTTGTTGTTGCCTGGCACTGCTTGCTATCTTTAAATTTGTTATCCACCAAAACTCCAAGATCCTTTTCTAACAGGGATTCACTTAACACAGAGTCATTTATAGTATAAGCAGCACAAGGATCATCACCTTACATTTCTCAACATTGAATCTCATCTGCCACTTAGTACCCGAATGAGACAATCTATCTTGATCCGCCTGCAACAACTGCACATCCTCTGAAGCTTTTAATGGTTTAAAGTTTTGTGTCATCAGCAAACACAGAAAACTTGCTGACAATACCCTTTCCCAAATCATTAATAAATAGATTAAATAGAAGCAGCCCAACACATAACCCTGTGGCACCCCACTTAGCACTTTAGTCCATACTGATGAAGCCCCATTAACAACTACTCTTTGCATCCTATTCATCAAAAAATTTCTATCCATGTACAAATGTGCCACCCCAGCCCAATAGACCTTAGCTTATACATTAGTCGCATATGGAGGACTGTATCAAAAGCCTTTGCAAAATCCAAGTATACTACATCCACTGCTATGCCAGAGTCTAAATTTCTACTTACTTCCTCATAAAAGCCAAGCAAGTTAGTTTGGCATAAATCCATGCTGGTTACTACTTATAAGGTCAGTCCTTGAAACATACTCTAGAATAGGTTCCCTTATTGAACTTTCCAGTATCCTCCCCACCACTAATGTTAAACTTACAGGCCTGTAATTACCCGTCTGTGAATGACTAGCTTTTTTGAATATTGGAATAACATCAGCCTTTTTCCAATCCAGAGGCACACATCCAGACCTGAGTGAATCTGCAATAAAACTGAACTTAGCTCCATAAGGACCCGAGGATGTATTTTATCCGGTCCAGGAGATTTATTAATATTAACCTTTTTTAGTTGTATCTGTACCTTACCCTCAGTTAACCAAAGGTCACTTGTATCTTTTTTTATTGCTACTATATGATATATATATATGATGCTTTGTTCAGCTATCCTAACTTCATTATTAACTTTAGCTAGTTTGATTGCTTTCTTACACATCTTGTTTTTTTAATCCCTAAAGGCCCTTTCTGTTCCCTTTGACTTAAAGGTTTTAAATGCCTTTTTCTTCCTTTCTATTTCCCTTTTTACATCAGAATTCAGACACATGGGTGCAGATTTATTTTTTTTACATTTATTTCCCAGGGGAAATACCGTATATACTCGAGTATAAACCGACCCGAGTATAAACCGAGGTACACAATTTCCCCTAAAAATCTAATAAAAGTTGTTTACTCGAGTATAAACCGAGGGTAGTAACTTGGAATTCAAGATGTTTGGAAACTACAACTCCCAGCTAATAAAGCATGCTGGGAGTTATAGTTTCCAAACATCTTGAATGCCACCCTCCCACCCAGTTCAGTTTGTACCTGTGGGCTCTCCTTCATTCAAGGGTTTCCTGTTGCTGGCATTGAAGGTAAGTGTCTTCTCCATTTCGGCAGCAGCATCCTCTCCATTCCGGTTTCCGCGCGCTCATTCCCTGTACTGGCGCCGGCTGACGTTACTAATTGGCGCCGGGCTTGGCGCCGGGCAGTGACGTCAGCCGGCGCGCCAGTACATGGAATGATCGTGTGGCTGCCGGAATGGAGAGGACGCTGCTGCCGGAATGGAGAGGACGCTTACAGGTACCTTCAACTTAGTGGCTCGAGTATAAACCGAGTCCAAGTTTTCAGGCTGGTTTTACAGCCTGAAAAACTCGGTTTATACTCGAGTATATACGGTAAGTATAAACTTAGCTGTGAAATGGCTTAAAATCCCCTTAAACATAGTCCACTTCTGTTCAGTACTTTTACCTGATAATACATTATGCGAGTTCAGATGCTGAAGAGCAGAATCTTAAAAAATCGGTGGACATAACCTTTAAACGAACTCCAGCCTGTATCACCCTATCTTCATTTGCTTTTCCTGTCTGTGTAAAAATTTTTTTATTTATTAACATTTTCTACCTACAACTCTTGGCCTGTGTTAACCTTCTCTACTTCTCATGCATGCCACTTATTTGCTGGTCTGTTAAAGGTTATCTGTTGTGGTTCTTGTTTATCACTGTTTGGTTTTGTCCTGCAACCCAGTGTTAGAGAATATGAGTTGTCAGGGCAGTACAGTTGGAGGTCGTTTTGAGGAGCTGCGTGGAATTATAGACCAAGTGACAGATAAAAGCCGAATTGGAGTGTGTCTTGATACGTGTCATGCTTTTGCGGCAGGTAAGAGACTTATATAGATTTTTTTTTCTATATAACTTTAGAAGTTAACAATGATAGTAAATGTTTCTTCTTTTTTATTTACAGGTTATGACCTCTCGAAGAAAGCCGGACTGCAAAGCATGCTGGATGAATTTAGCAAGGTTGTAGGGATTTCCTTTCTTAAAGCCGTACATCTAAATGATTCCAAAGGTCAGTCCTCATAATCATGCATTTATTGTAATACCATAATAATATATATAATATTATATATAACTTGATTTTGGAAGGGCATTGTTTGGTTTTCCATTTCTAGATTTAAATAATGTTGCAACTAGAGATGAACGAAACAGTTTGACTCTGAAATCAGATTTTTGCAAAATTTTGAAAAAAAACCCAATAAAGGGAAGTCAATTTCCAAAAGTTTTGAAAATGTAAATGGTTGCATTTTTTTTTATCTAATATCAATATTAACTTGTACAAATGGCATAGGGACCTGGGAAATGGTTTGGGGAACATGTATCAATGCCCACAACTTTTAAAAAATCATTAAATAACAAAATGTTCACGTGCAACTGTTTTTAGAGGTTTGCATCGTATTTTCTATATTTAGCAATATTTCAATATATATGATCCCATTGGAACGTCAAAACAACCAGTTTTGACTGAGATTTGCTAAATGGAAGGCCACCCATCAGGTATTCAATGTCTACACAATAAATAATATTCCTCTTTCAGCCTCAGGGGGACCCAGGTACAATGGGGTTAAGTTCCTACCCCAAGTAGCGGACACTTTAAATTCTTAAGAAATGAGGCTCCGGTCCCGCCCCCTAGCTATAAGTACCTGGGCGCCGAAAGCCTCCTCCAGTTTAAGTGTCCGTTCAGGAGTAGGATCACTAGCGCACCTCCGTACACACGGAACGAACGTTCCCATATCGAACGTTCCCAACAATGAACATTTCTTTTGAAACCGCATAGAGGGTGCCTAACACCGCGCTGCTTGCAAAAAGGCGTCACAAAGCTCCCCCCTCTCCTGCAAGGGTAACATGCCACCTTGCCCCTGTTAACCCGCACTTTGGTGGCCATCTTGGATACAGCTACAGCAGAAGGAAAACTGTTCCAGCCCACAAGGATCTGAGTCCTGAAGTCTCCTCCAGATAAGCAAAATCTTTATTTCTTTTTATTCCTTCTGCCTATATCTCAGCAGCTATGTCTGCTACAGAAAAAGCACAATAGGACCTATAATCCAGCACTACAATTGCACTGCATGCAATGCTAAATTGCCAGACAGTCACCCTGATCCAATATGTGGTTCCTGCAGCAAGAACCATGACCCTTCTAATGAGCAAGGTCCCAGGCAGGACCTGAGTGGCCAAAATCCCTTTAGAACCTCCATAGATTCCCTTAGGAATCAAAATACAGGGTCTGTGGTGCAGGCAGCTCCCGTTGTTCCCCCCAGGAGTCTGAACCTGCTTGGACTAGATTACTAGCAGAAAATATGTCAATTCTCTCTGCTTCCCTATGTCAGATGGCCCAACATGCCACCCAGCAGGGCGCGGATATTATGGCAGAAATTTCTACTACAGCGCCAGAGCCCATATCTTCCACCTCTCAGGCGGGAGCCGCCAACCTATTAGAGGAGGAGGAGTTATATGAGGAATGCGTGATAGACTCAGAGGCAGTAGGGGACGATTTTTATCCGTCCATAGATACCGACGCCCTTATCAATGCGACCATAAGGTCCCTAAATATCTCTGATACAGAGGCCCAACAAGAACCTACTGCACTCCTTTTCTCTAAATGTAAGAGGAACATCACTTGTTTCCCGTCACAAAGCCAGCTACAGCAGATAGTCTCGGACAAATGGTCGGTCCCAGACAAAACGCTAATGTTCAGCCAACAGTTTCAAAACTCTTTTCCCTTTTCCAAATAAGATGTGGACTGCTGGGCTAGTCCTCCCATAGTCGACCCTCCAGTGGCCAGACTATCTTGGGCAACTACTATTCCCCTATCAGAGGCGGCAACCTTTAGGGATCCCCTGGATCGCCGCACTGAGATCTTTCTGAAAACAGCTTTTACCTCTGCGGAAAACAGCATTAAGACCAGTGTTAGCCCCCACATAGTTGGCAAAGGCCTCACAGACCTGGATTCAGGATATTATCCTTGAATGCCAGCAAGATCTGGCAAATAGTTCTTTGCTCCCCAACATTAGACAGCTGGCGGATGCAGTTTCATATATAAGCAATGCCTCTCTAGAAGCAGTACGGCTAATAGCCCGCACCTCAGCAACAGCAACGTGGCCTTAAAAAAGGCACTCATCAGTTTACTATTCTCAGGGTGTTTCCTGTTTGGTCCCGAAACTGGACAAAATGATTGCCCAGGTCACGGGGGGTAAGAGTACCATAGTGCCTCAGAGCAGGGTAAGGAGATCCCCTACTTTTCATAGGTCTCAGTGCTTTTGTCCCTTTCGGGCTCCAAGGCCTGGTCAGGACTCGTCCTCTGACTCAGCACCTCCCAGACAGCCCTCAAGACCTAGGGGCTCATGGTCTTCTGGTAGAGGAACCTTCAGAGGTTCGGGACCAAGGTCAAAACAATCCTGACTATCTTCCATCCCAGGTGGGAGGGACGCCTGCGCTTTTTCCATGCTTACTGGAGACACCTAACAGCAGACTCCTGGACATTACGTGTGTTAAAACACGGGTACAGGATAGAATTTGCCAGCAGGCCGCCTCCACGTTTTCTGTCCTCCAGACTTCCAAGGTGTCCCATAAAACGGAAAGCACTAGATCAGGCAATCCTCTCTCTTCTGGCAGCGGTGAATTCTCCAGTCCAGCCTTCTCAGAGATACCATGGTTTCTATTCAAACCTTTTTCTGGTTCCAAAGAAGGAGGGACTGTTTAGACCAGTGCTGAACTTAAAAGCACTAAACTGCTAAATCCACAAGTACCACTTTAAGATGGAGTGCCTAACGACAGTCATCTAAACTTTAAAAAAAGGAGACTTCCTAGTATGCTTGAACATCAAGGATGCATACCTCCACATTCCCATTTGGCCTGGCCACTACAAATTTCTCAGATTCATGGTGGGTCAATTCCACTTCCAATTCACCGCCCTTCCATTTGGGCTAGCGACGGCACCTCGGATGTTATATCCAAGATCATGGCCTGCATTCATTAGTCTCCAGAACATATTCTTCCTTTCTTACCTGGACGACATCCTGGGCAAGGCACAATCCCAGGTAGCAAGGTGCATCGAGAACCTGTCCCACTTCGGGGTGGATTCTCAATCTACCAAAATCCTCGCTTATTCACAATAACAACTGAGGAACAGGCTGTCTCAGCACCTATCCAATATTAGATTAGCACAACGTGACAAAAATGACAAGAAAACACTGACTTCCTTGGCAAACCGTTTTCTTTTATATTACGGGGGTCCAACAAGGGTTTCAAAATATTTGGACTTAAGAAACTGCACCCTAGCATACGTACCAGATCACCAAGGGGAATGAACTAGGATTTTGACTTATCTTCCTTTATATAAATAACTATTTAATTACTTTCTTTACAGCTATACTGCATGATCTATTTCATAAAGATTGGAAGAAAACTATCATTACAATTTCATTATTTTTCATTATTTGTCTTCAGTAATACATTTTGGAGATGTATTTCATAAGAAACGGACCTTTCCATTCTTCTTTTGTGGACTTTTCTATTCTCCCTTTTTTGACGTCTTTACCCATCCATTTGAGGACCTTTGTTGGTATACCATGGTTACTTATTTCGGATATGAAATGGACAATTATCTTCTTTATCTTGGATAATACTTACCTGGAATATAGGAATATGTGTCCAAAAATTATTATAATAGATTTATGGACTATATCGAACTTAACTTTCTACTGAGGATAAGGACTTGTATATGTGAGAGACTCTCCGTTAAACTTTCTTCCCATTTGAATATATTGTATTGTACTATAACTATTAGAGGGATATTGGTGATAACTACTTTGTGATGTAATAATCTATAATATGTTTAATTCTATAATTTGGCTCTGGAGCAATTTGAAAATCCCATAGATCGGGATATCAATTGATATCCTTTATAGATGGGTATGGATGCATCCATAATATAAGATGTAAGACATGGTGGTGGTAATTTCGCTTATTAGTGAGGTATCATATGTTTTTAAATGTGTATATATATAAATAATATTGACTGAGGGTTACCAAGGCAACTTACGCTAACTCTATGTACCGATCACTTCCTGACGTAATGACTTACGGGTTGAGTTCTGCACTGGCACATCTATGCGCACACTACAATGATGTAAATGGCGTTTAGGCCTAGCGGTATAAATAGCCCACGGACTGACTGGGAAATTAATAGTTGAGGAAGCTCTGAGGACGAATCAGGAGCAAAACCTGTCCTACCCGGCTGTCTTTTAGACTGCTCCCTTTCTACAACATAGCCTTACTTGGACTACCAGTATGTCCCTCTAGCACATGTTGGACCCCCACAGACGGTTTACCTAGACCTGGACAGGTGACATTATGTTAGCTACATTTATTATATGAGGCTATTGTTATATATATGACTTAATATAGGATGTCTAATTATACTATAAGAAAGGGTAGCTGTGTATATTTTTAATGGTTTTTTAACTCTGATATCCCTAAATTTGTAATAAAGGATTTTTATATTTTCCAATATACATAGTGTTGCAGTATACCGTAACTTTTTTGCTTTGTTGAGATTATCTATTATCCCATACTCACACCTCCCCTATTTAGGGTTAACACCAGTGCCCTGTTTTTTTTCTCAGATTCACGGTGGGTCAAACCCACTTCCAATTCACCGCCCTTCCATTTGGGCTAGCGACGGCCCCTCAGATGTTATATCCAAGTTCATGGCCTGCATTCATTCGTCTCCAGAACATATTCTTCCTCCCTTACCTGGACGACATCCTGGTCAAGGCACAATCCCAGCTTCTGGCTCAATCCCAGGTAGCCAGGTGCATCGACAACCTGTCCCACTTCGGGTGGATTCTCAATTGACCAAAATCCTCACACAGGATGTCCTTTCTGGGTATGTCTTTCGATAAAGTAAAACACAAGATTTTCCTACCAGAAGACAAGGCATCCAGTCTAGTCTTCGGACAATAGCATGCTACGTCATGTCCAGAAAACAAGTCACCATCAGACAAGCCAGGAGACTTATTGGAAAGATGGTGTCCTCAGCAGAAGCAATCCCATATGGGATATTCCACCTAAAACCTCTGCAGAGACACATTCTACAACATTGGGACAAGTCCTCCCTTTCTTTGGACCTGTCTCTGCCCATTCCTCTCAACATCAGACAATCCCTTCACTGATGGACAAGACCACAGCATCTGCTGAAGGGAAAAGACCTGTGCCACCCGACTTGGACGGTAGTCACCACAGACGCCAGACTTCTCGGCTGGGGAGCTCTATCAGAGGCTGGCCAAGCTCGGGGCAGTGGTCCCAAGAAGAATCCTCTCTGCCGATCAACATTCTGGAGCTTTGGGCCATTCACAATCCCCTGCTCTTCTGGACCACCTTCCTGACAGGGAAGTGTGTCCGGATTCAATCAGACAATGCCATGGCTGTGGCATACCTGAACCACCAAGGGGGTACGCACAGCATCTCGGCCATGGACGAAATTTAGAGGATTCTATCCTGGGCAGAGGCTCACATTCCAGCCTACTCAGCGGTCTATATCCCAGGGATTCAGAATGACATCCAGGAACAACTACAACATGGCATGTGGGATGGATACCCTAGTACTTCAATGGGGTTTCTCCCTACTCTATGTCTTTTTCTACCAATCGCCATGATTCCCAGGCTATTGAAGAAGTTCAAGATGGAAAGGGTCCCTACCATATTGATCGCTCCCTTTTGGCCCAGCAGAGCGTGGTTCTCAGACCTTCTAGCCATGACATCAGACAGTCTACAACTTCTGCGACAACCCTGCGACAACTTCTGTCGCAGGGTCCTCTCCTCCATCCTTCCAACGCCTCCACCTGTCGGCGTGGAAACTGAATCCGACATACTAAGACATCCCATCAGCAGTAATTCCAACCATGCTTGTTGCCAGAAAGCCCTCCTCTTCTCAAATTTATTTTAGGGTCTGTGTCCTGGTGTAGGGAGCGCGACTTCCCGGGGAGGTCTTTTGCACTCTTTCAACTGCTCTGTTTCCTGCAATCAGGTAGACATGGGTCTCTCCCTTAGTGTCCTAAAGGGTCAAGTCTCGGCTCTGTTTTCTTCCATCATAGGATAGCCCAGAAAAGGGATGTTTGCACCTTTCTGCAAGGGGTGGCTCACATTCTTCCTCCCAAAAGGACGCCTATTCAACCCTGGGACCTAACTTTGGTTCTCAGGGCCCTTAGATCTCATCCTTCGAGCCTCTAAAGTCAATTCCTTTGACTTTGTTATTGTGGAAAATCATCTTCCTATTGGATACTCAGAGCTGGCAGCTCTCTCAGTAGACCCGGCCTGCTTACGTTTTTTACACGACCGAGCAATTCTACGACTGTTTTTACCAAAGATGGTATCATCCTTCCACCTTAACCAGGATACCATTGTCCCTTCCTTCTATCCTCATCCGTCCTGTCTCAAGGAAAGATGACTTCATTGCTTGAATGTAGTTAGAGCTCTTCGTGTTTAGTACACCAGAACTAAGGCTTTCAGATCTTCTCAAGCTTTTTGTTCTCCTGGCAGGGGTACATCGCGGGTCCAGAGCCTTGCCAAAGATCGGCTATCATACACTGTTACTGATTTGCTGGGGCTGCTCCTCCCTGACGGGTTGCAGCCCATTCAACCAGGGCCATGGGAGCTTCATTGGCTCCTCGCAAAGAAACTGTAGATCAGATATGCCGAGCAGCAACTTGGTCGTCCATTACGACATTCATTACATTTTATAGACTCCATGTCTTTGCCTCCGCAGAAGTGTCATTGGGACGTCCTGTGTTGCAGGCTGTGGAGAGGTAGTTTTTCCCTCCCTATTGCTATTGGGACTTTGGGATGTCCCCATTGTGCCTGGGTCCCCCTGAGGCTGAAAGAGAAAAGAGATTTTTTATACTTCTGTAAAATGCTTTTCTTTGAAGCCGAAGGGGGCACAGGCACCACCTCCCAGTAATATTTTTTCTAGGTGGCTGGTTTTATTTTGTAGTTTGGCTTGTTGCCACAATGTTCAAATGTTTAGAATTTGTTATTATTATTATTATCTGTTACTCCTTCGCTCCCTCTTTGGCACAGTAGGAGGCTTCCGGCACCCAGGTACTTATAGCCAGGGGGCGGGACTGGAGCCTCATTTCTAAAGAATTTAAAGTGTCCCCTCCTTGGGGTAGGAACTTAACCACATTGTGCCTGGGTCCCCCTTTCGCTTCATAGAAAATATTCTCTTTCCCATGAAAAAATTCTCTTTTTCTCATGGGAAAGAGAGCAGCTAAATCCTGCTCCTTTTGTGCTGTCTAAATCCTTCATATGCTCATTAAAGAACTCTCTTGGAATGAAATCTCCCTGAAATTCTGTGGTGTGTGACTCTTACCTCGGAAATCAGCAAAATTATGTAGTCACCTGTAAAGCTAGGTACACATTAGATCAGTGATGTTGAACTGTGGCACTCTAGATGTTTGGAAACTACAACTTGTTGGGAGTTGAAGTTTCCAAAACATCTGGAATGTCAAGGTTTGACATCACTGTGGAGAGCCATGGAGGTCTTGTTGTCATTCCCTCTACCCTCTTTAAAGAAAAGAACAGGCTTCTTGGTAAAATACAAATTACACGTTAATTATTATTTTCGCATATTTTTTTCTAATTATATAAGGGATAATGCGCTCCCTTACAGTGTAATATGAGCATATTATGTAACTGAGGAGATCTCTGACCATGCAGCCTCTTTTATACAGGGCAGGGAATTACAAATTGACCATATATTACAGTGTATAAGGGAGGCATTATTTCTTATATTCTTATAATACATAAGGTGTGATTAGTCTTTCTGATTTTTTCCCCAACCCACCCTATTACTCACACTGCTGGTATGCACCTCTGCCTGCCTACAGGTATTAACAAAAACAATCTGCTTACTTTTATTTTCATGTATAGTAAGTAAACAGTTATTACAGTGTTTACTTACCGGAATGTAACAGGCTTCCTTTCCTTTCTTACTACATAAGCAGATTGTTTTGGTTAATTCCTGTAGGCAGGCAGAGGTGTAAATGGAGAGGTGCAGTTAGAGAGGTGCAGTGGAATATATTCTTATAAAAACCTTTTAGCTACACACCTCTCCTTTCAGTCCAGAGCCTTATGTATTACAGGATGTATAGCTTGTGGCTTTCCAGTTATTACTGAACTACAACTCTCAGGACCATCCAAAGGCTTATGAAGATGCTGGGAGTCGTGCCTCTGAACCAACTTAAAAGTTGGAATCCACACATAAAGCCTTGCACAGACATCTAATACTGTCAGCCAAAGTGTCCAATGAACATTTAAAGACCAACTATTTCAGCTGATTGTGGCAGCACCTGTCAGTATCTGGTCAGAGATGTTTGTGATTTGACCTGTCAGACCAGTGAACGATGTGAACCGCCTATAACAAAAGAAGTGGTTGGGTGTTTGTCAGGGACTCCCATCCGACAGTAATCCTATGCCTATTTGGGCCTTAATTACTTCTTTAGCAGATGTTCCTGATTACTTCATGGTAAAAGGGGTAATTATTTTATTTTGTTTAAACTCTTTTTAACTCTTCTGTCCAATAAGCCATTAAAAACATTATCTACAAATCTTTAAACTGTTGCTTTTCAGCTGCTGCCTACCAGGGCACAAATCCAGATTGTTTTTCCTAGCTGCTGGACCAATCGGAATGGGAGCAGAGCTCGCCAAATCTATTGACCGTTTCAGGCATACATTTCTCATAAAACCTTTTGGAGCTAATATTTATAATTTGGAGATGAGGAAAAGACATTTTTTCAGTATACATACTCTTCAGACCTCATTATAATTAGAATACATTTTTTTAAAGGGTATGTCCACCCTTAAATCTATTTTTTGATATAGCCTTCCCCCTGGTCTCCCCCCCAACCGCATCATTTTTATTTTAGAAAGTGCCCCCAAACTTTTACTTACCTCCCTCCTTCCTTCGCCGCGCTGCCGGCCCTCTGCTTGCGAGAATGCAAGCAAGGGGCGGGACCGGCATTCGCATCTGTGATTGGCTGACGCCAGCCAATCACGGACGCGGCTGCCGGTCATTCAGTGCAGCGGAGGAAAGAGGGGAGGTAAGTAAAAGTTTGGGGCACTTTCTAAAAATAAAAATGATGCGGTGGGGCTGGGGGACCAGGGGGATAACTATATTAAAGGGGATTATGCTAGGGGGAGGGAATCCGGAGAGGAAGGGGGAGGAGAAGGGCTGCAGTACGCATGCCAACCTTCTCCCGGAGGCCAGGTGGAGGCAGAGTCCTATATGGACTCTGCTATCCTCCTGGTGGGCAGTTTTTGGGACTTTGGGGGGGGACTACTGGAGAACCATATGGAGCTGGGATTGTGAGGTAAGATTAAACTACACTACACAATGGGGCCAGTATTTGGGGGGATTATAGTTTGGGGGGTGGACATGCCCTTTAATACATTTTTTAGTTCATAATATATATATATACCATATTAATTTTTATTTATTAAGTATCTCATTCATAGAGGGACATGGGCCTTTCCAGTGTGCAGCTAGTGTACACCTCACTGCTGTGCATACATTTCGAACAAATATTCGGTTATGGTTAAGTAGTTCGTCTTTATGAAGGTTAAGCAATGCTTCCCACGGGTTAAGCATTATTGGGGTTCTTAGTACCTGGGATAACCAATCTTGGCATTTGTGCCATAGTTCTTGAACTTTTGGGCAACTCCACCAACAGTGGAGGCTACCTGCCTTTCCTCTGCATCCCTGAAACATATGGGTGGAACTAGTGGATATATTTTGTTTATTAATACTGAGTATTTGTACCACTCATACAAGATTCTAAATGATTTTTCTTTAATTATTACATTGTTAGAACATTTATATGAGTTCTCTAGAGCTTTTATCCATTGGTCATCAGTGAGAGTAGTACCTAGGTACTTCTCCCATTTTTCTGTTGCCGCCGACCTGAAAGGTTGCTTATCATTATGAGATTAGGCCTGGGCCCCTTAGGGATCTGCTACATATTTTGCCTAATTTTGGGCAGTCTGTCATACTGGGTTTAGGGCAGTTTTCTCTTATGAAATGTATAATTATGGAGTATTGGAACCACATCCTTGGATGTATTTTTTAACTTTTCCTTTGCTTCCTCCCAGGTCATGGGCCTATCAGCGGTTACCAAGTCCTCCACTCTATATGTTCCCTTTTTTTCCATGCCAAGCTAAATGTCTCAAGTATATCTGGAGCAAAAGAGGGGTTTCCACAAAATGGGGTGTATTTGGATACGTTTGTGATGTATCCAAGCGCTTGAATATGCTTATCCCATGTATCAAGAGAGCTCATTATATAAGGGTTGGTTTTCCAAAGTCCCCCTCAGGTTTGCTGGCTAAGGAGGTTCTCGTTGCCCATTTAAAGGAAAAAAATAGTTATTAGTTTGGTAGTGGCTTTCGGTAGATGAAGAGGGTAGGCAACAGTTTTATTGGGATTTACTTCTACTGAGACTTTGCCAAATCTCTCCAGCAGGCTGTATAGATTTGGTAGGGAAGTCAGTGGTTTAGACAGTGATAAAAGGGTATCATCTGCAAAGAGTGCTATTTTATAATCCTCTCCTCCAGCTTCTATTCCATGAATATCTGGGGCTGCTCACACGCTTGCTGCCAGAGGTTCTATACATAACGCAAACAGAAGCAGGGAGAGGGGGCACCCCTGTCTGGTACCATTAAGGATGGGGATATTCTCTGATTGGTATTCCATATGCGTTACTCTTGCATTTGGTGTGGCGTATAAGGCCATGACCCCACTTGCGTAATTTCCTTTTATCCCAAATTTTAACAGGACCGCCTGGAGGTAAGGCCAGGTGACCCTGTCAAAAGCCTTCTCCGTGTCAAGAGACAAAAACAAGGATGGCAGGGCTTGTGTATCTGCTATATGTAGTAGGATTAGGGATCTTCTTATACTATCCGTGGTTTGTCTATTCAGAATGAATCCTGATAATTAGAATATATTTTAATTAGCCTTTTCAATGATATATATATATATATATATGTTGGGAAGACCACCCAAATGTTAAAATCATGCATCTCCCAGCATACGAAAAAGAAATTAAGTTGCCTGTACACAAGCACTATGTGGAGGCAGGCCCTGGAGAGGGTCTCGAATTATAGTAGGGGTGGAGATCGTGGTCTCAGATTGGTGGGTACACCAACTTAAAGGGCATCTATAGTGAAAAAAACACCTTGCCCCTTTGCAAAGTTAAATTCATGTACTCTGTGCTGCCTTAATCCTATCTATGTCAGTGACTCTGTTTAACCATGGTGTCAGATCTGTGTGCAGCACTTCCCCCTCCCCTCTGTTACCTCCTCCATGTCTCAACTCTGGCTAACCGACAAGCTTATCATGTGCAGTAGGAGTTAAAAGTTCAACATCCTGAAAAACACACCCACACACAGTGGCCAATAGAAAGCAAGCTGTCCTGGAGACACGGAAGAAGGAGATCAGTACAGTTTACGATCTCTCACTTTGTGACCAATCATCAATCAGTGAAAGCTATTAAGAAGGGGGGTCAAGTGCAGCCTTATATCTAACATCAAAGCTACCTCTCTCCCCCTGCTAATGCTGTTATCTCTATGTTTATTACAGAGCAGGGAGGGGGGGATCACGTCACAGGGATTTGATTGACAGTCCAAGTAGGAGTAGAGGAATGCAATCACGTATTCTTCTAACTGGTGTATCTCGACAGAGAGGGAATCTGAAAAAAATGAAGACACTCTGGGGGTTGTGGGGAATTATAGAACACATGGAAAGAAAGAAAAAAAAGTTCATTTTCCCACTATAGATGACCTTTAAGAGTCTATACTCGGATGGGTTAAATAAAGACTACGATCTCTACCACTACCTTAAATAATGTTGAGTACTGATATACCTTTGTCTTTTTTCTGAAATAGAGAATTAGAGTGTGGATTGAATTATTATTGTAATGTAAGGGGTTAATTTCAAGGAGAATGTTCTAAGATGTGGGTTGGGCTATGTAGTCAGTTCCTGGGGGGGAGGGTATGTAAGATTGTTCTATATCCAGCATTATGTGAATGTTTGTACCTGACGAAGGGGAGTGCGATCCCTGAAACTTAGTACATTTACATGTGTGTAAACACTAAATAAAAGTGTTAAAGTCAAGACCTGCGTGCGGCGAATTGCTGCTTGTCTATATATGTGGAGGAGCAAAGCAGGCATATACTCCCTTTCTACCAGCACCAAGCGAAAGTATACTAGGTTTGCGGTGGACTCTCTGGTTTTGTGTAAATATATATATATATATATATAATCAGAGGAGGAAATCCTTTGCACTCCAACACAGTGTTTCAGCCGCCCCGGTGCTGCCGAAGAGCTACGGTAGGCAAAGTGAAGTACCGGCGCACACATGGGGTCTTATTTAAACAATACAAACTATTTTATTCAGCATAAAGCGTGATACAATCAACGCGTTTCAGCCCTCTAAGATCAGGCCGTCATCAGGATATATATATATATATATATATATACACACACACACACACACAATTTTTATATAATTCTGGGAAATAAAGCACATAACTGTTTAAACACAGACAAGAAAAAGAAATGATCATGGGTTTGCTGCCATTCCCTATTTATATTTTTTGGGCACTGATTTTTTTCTCCTGTGTAAATGGGTCTAGTATTAATTTAAAAAATGATCTTTCTAGCAGTGCAATGTTTATGCAGCAGAAGACATTGTCAGTGTAACTAGGAATCTCTGGGCCTGCCAGCAAAACTATCATGGTGCCCCTATCAGTGCTTCATTCACAGTGGTTTTCTGGGAGAAGGCTATGTCTGTCATAGGAAAAATAAGAAGATGGGGCCCCCTTATCTCCCGGGCCCCCCTGGTAGTTACACCCCTGGACATAGTAAGACATGCCATACATGGGTCCATTTTTTTTTAACTGTTTAATTCAAACAGAGTAAAAAAAATCAACCAGTTTACTCTCTGTACAGTGTTCCACACTGTTTACAAATGTCGGTGATTCTGTAAGCTGCCAGCATGGTGACTTACTAAATGTCCAGGGACTGCCTACATAAGGGTGGGCATTTATATTCAAAACTTTTTCCCGTGTTGTCACATTGTCTTGTGATTCAAACAACTGCTGGACAAGGTATGGTAAATGTTCCAGTTACAATTTGTCAGGCTAGATTTAAAACCCACTTGCAATTGCAGGAGAGGTTGGCTGCAAGTTAGATCGTCATGAGAATATTGGGTATGGACACATTGGACTAGAAGGTTTCAGGAATGTGATGAATGAACCAAGATTTAATGGAATCCCCATGATACTGGAGACACCCCTCAGGTAATTATTGGTGAGAAACAAGGAGTTAAGTATGGTAATGGAGGACACATTTTCTGTTTACATCATTTGGCTATTCCCTGGGAACAATGTATTCTGATTAGCAAAATCTCCTTGAAAAGGAATACAACTGTTAAAAGGGGAACTGTGCATCCAACCCCCCTGCTTCTTTCCATTAGATATACCCAGACTAAGGACTTAAACTGTTAGGTCCTCACGCCTTGGATCTTTAATAATACTTAAAGGGCATGTCCACCCCCAAAACTATAATCCCCCCAACTACTGGCCCCACCATGTAGTGTAGTTTAATCCTTACCTCACATCCCAGCTCCATAGGGTTCTCCTGTAGTGCCCCCCCAAAATCCCAAAAACTGCCCACCAGGAGGCTAGCAGGTCCATATAGGACACTGCTTGCCTTCTGGCCTCCCGGAGATTTTGGCCATGCGTACTGCAGCTCTTCTCCCCCCTCCCTCCCCCTCCCTCCCGTTCTGCTATCCCTCCCCCTAGCTTCAAACCCCTTTATGTCAGCCTTCCCCCATGTCCCCCAGCCCCAACCGCATAAATTTTATTTTTAGAAAGCTCCCCAATCTTTTACTTACCTCTCCGCTTTCCTACGCGGAAATGAGCTGCCGGCAGCCGCGTCCGTGATTGGCTGCCGCTCAGCCAATCACAGACGCGGCTGCCGGTCCCGCCCCTCTGCTTGCATTTCCTCGCAAGCAGAGAGCCGGGAGCGCGTCGGAGGAAAGAGGGGAGGTAAGTAGAGTTTGGGGGGCTTTATAAAAAAATAAATAATGCGGTTGGGGCTGGGAGCCCATGGGGAATGGCATATAAAAAAATGAATATTAGGGTGGACATGCTCTTTAAACTTGTGATCACCAGACTGACAATTGAAATTTAGGTAGGTGTAACAGCAATCTAAGGTGAGGACCTAACAGTTTAGCTATCCTATGATAGCTAACTGTATTCATATATTTGCTATAAAGCAATAGGATAGACCACCTTAATTATTATCCAGCATGTCCATCTATGTAACCTCTTTCAGAATATACATGCAGGTAAAATCTTTGTTTATAAAATTGAGCTGCTATGTCCCTTTCCCAAAACATTGTCATGAAGCATTTAACCAAGAATAGAGTTCCAGTTTCCTCAAATTAGAATCCGATTGCAGAGCATTTTAGGTCGTTATCGAAAGGGTTGTGGGGTTTTAGTTTCGGAAGGGACAACATTTCCCTAGATGTCTAAATTAAACCAACCCTTTGAGACTGAGACCTGTCAAAGTATGTAGCACATTGCTGTTCAATTATCTAAAGCTTTTACTTGTTTTCAGAGGGCAGCCTGCAAGGAACTGCTCCCAATGCTAGTCTCTTACTCCTTTTGAAAGTTAAAAAAGAATTCAGTGATTTCAACACAAGGTGCTATCCTTCAGATCTGTAAAAACTGAAGCTAGATACTGAGAAGTAATGAAGCGTTAATGAAAGCATTAAGATCTAAACTATCCCCACTTCCATCTCTATACCTGATCTTGTTCAAGAGATGCATGCAAGGAAAGTCTTGTAAACAAGGTTATTTTCAATTCCGTGAGAGTACAAACATGAACCATGTGTCAGCACATCGACCAGGCCATTGCAACTTAGCTATTAGAGTTTTTAAAAAATCAATCAGTAAAATCTAGGTTGTGGGTAATGTCTTCTACATTGCTGACTAAAAGCCAGATAAAGCCCATTTGTAACTCCACATGCTCACGACTTAAGGTGCTACAAACTTATGACATTAGAGATGTCACAGCTGAAGCTCATACTGCTGCCACCAGCTTTCTCCCAAGTGCCCCAACAATTTTTGGGACATCATTTAAAGATGGCTGGTCTGGTAGCTGCTGTAGTATTCTGTGAGCCCAGTAGCTTTTAAGCAGGGTGTTATGAAACAAGGAGCTGGAAGAAGAAAGACAATACACCATTTTGCCTGTCATGTGTCTATAACATCAGGGCAACAAGGAAACTAAGATACTGATCTCTTTGTTTGTAACATTAGTTCTAGAATATGCTGGATAATCATCAGATAATATGATGGGGGTGTATGTAAATGAGGGTGATGCTGCTAATAATAATTAAATGTCTTGTTTAATAATACGTTGTCATGGTGATAGAAAGTAGAATGATAACCCATCTGCTTGTTTTGGCATTGTAACAGTTAAAAATGTCCCATTGCATTGAGTAAAGCAAAACGTCTATCCAAAATAGAAATCTTAAACTAGTTCTATTTCTCTGGTTCTTAAAGGGTATCTGTGGTCTCTTATTCTTCCGAACAAGTGAGGTTTGTTTTGGAAAGCCTTCTGCAGTACCTTCAAAATTAACCCTAAATCACATCTCTAGATGAAATTATGAGAAGTTTTTGCTGGAAAGATTCAGATATTACCTTCTGCTTTCATCCATGTGACCAGCTTGTAGTCATGTGCCCAGCCTCTGCCTGCATTAATAGGCTCCACATCTCAACTGTAATTTTTTTCCCTAGGTACTTTCTGTTTTCCCCAGCATTAAGTCTTAACTTGCATGCTTCTCCCCTGGGTCAGAGTTCAGGTGATCTCTCTCAACCAACTGGAAGCAGGAAATTTGGACATTCACCCCAATATTATTTCTCACAGGCTGCAGCTAGAGATGTACTTTTTAACTCATTTTAAAGAAAAGACAGCAGGCTTTCATTTAACCCTAACTTGTTTGGAGACCACAGTTGCCCTTTAAAGGGCATGTCTACCCCCAAAACTATAATCCCCCCAACTACGGCCCCATCATGTAGTGCAGTTTAATCCTTACCTCACATCCCAGCTCCATATGGTTTCTCCTGTAGTCCCCCCCCAAAGTCCCAAAAACTGCCCACCAGGAGATAGCAGAGTCCATATAGGACTCTGCCTCCTACCTGGCCTGAGAAGTTTGGCATGCGTCCTGCCCTTCTCCCCCTCCCTCCCTCCCTCCTCCCCCCGGATTCCCTCCCCCTAGCATCAATCCCCTTTGATATAGTATTCCCCTGGTCTCCCAGCCCACCCGCTTCATTTTTAGGTTTAGAAAGTGCCCCAAACTTTCTTACCTCCCCTCTTTCCTCCGCTGCACTGAATGACCGGCAGCCGCGTCCGTGATTGGATGCCGCTCAGCCAATCACAGACGCGACTGCCGGTCCCCCCTCTGCTTGCATTTTCTCGCAAGCAGGGCCGGCAGCGCGGCGGAAAGAGTGGAGGTATAAAAGTTTGGGGCACTTTCTAAACCTAAAAATGCAGCGGGGGGAGACCAGGGGGAAGGCTATATCAAAAAACAGTTTTAAGGGTGGACATACCCTTTAAGCAGTTAATGCACTATACGTACAATGGTGGTTGAACTCTCTTGTATTTTTTCTGCAGGTCAGAAGACTATTCAGGGGAAATAAATTTGCTGAATTCTCTGTGCACAGAGGGTGGAGCAGAAGGTCATTCTGTTGGAAAGCACTGATAACTTCAGACTGATGGCAGGCCCAGAATATGTCACATTATGGGTAATACCCAGAGGGTATGAATCACCTGCCAACAAAACAGATCGCTATGTGAAACTTTCTGGACTGTCTGGGTGACTGGATTTGTTTGG
This sequence comes from Hymenochirus boettgeri, assembly GCA_019447015.1. Taxonomy (NCBI): domain Eukaryota; kingdom Metazoa; phylum Chordata; class Amphibia; order Anura; family Pipidae; genus Hymenochirus; species Hymenochirus boettgeri. The sequence goes on along the minus strand of CM033472.1, from coordinate 220,877,733 downwards.
GTTTTTTTATGTGTGCTGTGAGCACAGTGAGCAGAATTTTTTCTAATAATCTATAGGCAAAACTACATGTGTAACATAAAATTGGTGAAATCACAAACGTGTAATGACAGGTGGAAAATATAGCTGTATATTACTACAACCTGGGCAAAAATACTGCAGAGCGTTCTGTCTTGCAATTAAAAATGAATGATCCTTAGCAACATTGCACAATGTGTTATACAGTGTAAACCTCGTATTTGCCATTTTTCCTTTCTTTGTGCTGTAATAATTTCATGTTAATAGCCAGTTGAATATTCAATTTTTATTACAGTTAAGTAAAGTGTTAAAGTTGTGTTTACCCTGGGTCTGCCTTTATTAGGTTTAGCAAGCTGAATTACTTCCTTGTATAAATAATTACGAATATATATGTTTAACACATGCAGCACTATGTGATGTATGTAGTATTACCTGTTGTATTTTAATCTGTCTGGGAAGAGTATGAAAAATGTGACTGCAATCATTTCTCCTGCAATCTCTGTAACAGATAGACACATACAGGTTGGGCCAAACTGGCAAATAAAATAATAGTTCTGGACATTTGGCAGACAGTAAGCAGTGACTGTGTGATTAGGTAGGCGGATCAGTCAGTGACCGCAGACACCAGTCAATGTTTTCATCAGAACGAGATCATTTGGAGTTGCATACAGACCAATATCATACCATTTTGGTCAAAAAATGTGCCCATTAAGCATGCTAAACAAGGTCTCAAACTGTACATAAATAAAGCTCTCTAAAGCTAATGATATACTGAGCTGTTTAAAGGGGAAATGTGGTCCAAAAATGACTTTAGGTAAATTGATAGGAATTGCTCTCCTGATAATTTTTGCAATTTATTTTCATTGTTTATTTTGCATAGTTTTGAAGATATTTACATTTTTGTGTGTGATATGGCAGCGGCATCACCTGCACTTCCTGCTCTGAAACCATGTTAATCTGCCCTGTGTTTCCTCCTCCCCTTTGCAGCCCCCCATGTCCCTCTCACTCATGGAACCCATGGTCCCTCCAGTTGCAGGCCCACCTTGGCCCATTCTCTTACAGCCCCATGTGGCCCCGCCCACCCACATACGCCTAAGCCCCGTCCACCCACGGGTGCCTAAACCCCGCCCACTTGCGGGTGCACTCAGACACCACCTCTGTGGAAATAACCTTTTCAGGCAGTGAGAAAAGAGTGAGAACTCTGCCTGTAAAAGTTGTTTTCACATACTGGGAAAAAAGGGCTGTAGATTCCCTTACCTACTCTGTCTGGACACAGCAGAGAGGAGGAGGGACTTCCTGTCTCCCTCACACACTGAGGGAGTCTGAGGCTGTGCTCGCCGGCGGCACTGTGCAGGAGAAGCTTTAGATATCTCACATGTCAGCCTCCTATCCATTAACTTTCTGGTCAGTCATTTCTTTATATACTGGGCTGTGGAGCACATAGAGAGGTGGTTGATGGCTCGTTTTAAAGGTAGGAAACTGGCCTTTAATTTAAACTTAACTTGTTTTGAAACAACAGTTCCCCTTTAAAACTGCACTGGCTTTTATAGGTGATGAGGTCTGAAGCAATTGTCTTTTATAAAAAATGGGCTCCCCACAGCCCACAGAGCTGTGATCACGTTGTGAAATGCATCCTTCTAAATTTCTTGGTGGTTTGTGCCATAGCCACAAGTGAATTAGGCCTAGGCCACACTACCACAATGCGATTTTTGGGTTGCACAATTTTGTGCGCTAGTGCACATGCTTCTGTTGTACAATAAAGCATGTGATGCACACCACAAATGGTGTGCATGTGCTACGCACATAGTGGTTTATAGACACTATTTCCATGTAACTGCATCCCCATCACTCACTCACATTTTATGTATAGTGGGTGTTAGCCCTAACCAGTTAACTCACTATTCACCATTACTTACCAGGACGGCTCACTGTTGTGGAAGCCGGTGTGGTTTGGAAACAGCTTAGTGTACCACAGGCCTGATATTATTATCTTAAAGGATAAGTGCACTGTAAAATCAAGTTATCTTCATTTGGAAGCTGCAGCTTTAAAAATACTGTTGCCATATATATTTCCTCTGCTTTCTTCTGCTTGAACCTCAAACAGTAATGCCTGTGAGTTCCGTGCACTCTCCTGCTTGAGCTTCAAACAGTAATGCCTGTGAGTTCCGTGCACTCTCCTGCTTGAGCCTCAAACGGTAATGCCTGTAAGTTCCGTGCACTCTCCTGCTTGAGCCTCAAACAGTAATGCCTGTGAGTTCCGTGCACTCTCCTGCTTGAGCCTCAAACAGTAATGCCTGTGAGTTCCGTGCATACTCCTGCTTAAGCCTCAAACGGTAATGCCTGTGAGTTCTGTGCACTCTCCAGCTTGAGCCTCAAACGGTATTGCCTGTGAGTTCCGTGCACACTCCTGCTTAAGCCTCAAACGCTAATGCCTGTGAGTTCCGTGCACTCTCCTGCTTGAGCCTCAAACGGTAATGCCTGTGAGTTCCTTATCCTTTTAAGGGGAAATTTAAGACAAAATTCTCTTAATAGAAAGATACAGGCTTAGTCTCACCTCTCCCATAGCTATAGCAGATGGGTAGAGCCCCCAGAACCTACCTTTACATCTCTAAACTTGCTGAATTCTTCCTTCTGTATAGTGGACTCTGTAGCTCAACCCCCATGAGATCTCCTGGCTCCTCCAGCTTCCTTGGTCTCAAAAGGTAAGATCCCGGTTGTTATACGTGCGCGCACATGACATCGCTGCGCATGCAACCTGACATCAATGCACACACGAACGTGTTGTGCATGCGTGACATCATCTCGCTGCGCCCCAAGCATGGCACAGCGAGATGACATCATGCGTGCACACGTTTACGCGTTACGCACTCATGTCGCATACACACACGCCGAGGTCACACCCACGTATAACAACCGGGAGCTTACCTTTTGAAACCAAGGATGCTGGAGGAGCCAGGAGATATCAAGGGGCAGAGTTACAGAGTCCACTATACAGAAGTATGAATCCAGCAAATTTGAAGATGTAAAGGTAGGCCCTGGGGTGGGGTGGGGGGGAATAGAAAAAAAATGAATTGGCCAAATTAAGTTATAGAGCTGCAGCTTCCACTAACATTAAGTTTTTTTTACAGCATACTTATCCTTTAACTTGTGGGTACTGGGGATCAGTTCCCACAATCCTCCTTAGCTAGGTCATACCTAGCTAAGTATACAGTGTACACTTCACAGAAAGCTGCAACCTTGCCCCTAGAAGCAGACAGTGAATCATACTGCAGCACAGAGACCCACCTCAGTCTCAGATCATGCCTCTTAGACAGAACAGAAATTCAAGTGTTGAAATTTAACAGTATTAAAAATAGTCTTTGTTTCCCCACACATTTCTTTGCATTTCATACAGAAAACAAAATTAATCTTGACAGTTTATTTCCTATCAAGCACTGAGGGTAAATCTGGGTAATCTTTAACAAATGAGAGACAGAATGTGGCTACACAGTACAGAAGGGTCTTACTATATAAAATATAGGGAAGATTATTCGGGACAGCCAAACTCGATTTTGGCTAGGGAGCCAGATTGCCAGACAGCTGACTGTGACCAAGGGAAATTTTCTGTCGGGAACAAGCATTCCAGAGGCCAACAATACACACAGTACCTATAAAGGGGAAATCCCATTGGAAATGACAGAATCTCCCCTTTATTGTTATTGTGTGTACCCAGATTTAGTCTGGGGGTTTGAATCTGTGACCTCAGGGCTGTGCGTTTCTTAAAAGCTTTTACATTAGGATTTTTAAGAATTAAGTTTTGTTCTCCTTTAAGCAGCTATAAAGATGAGAGGAACAATCAATTTCTTAATGCTACTATCACTAAAGTTTTACTTTATTTAAATAAACTAAATCCATCAAGACAGAAGTTATCAGACAATCTATTTTAAGATATACAGAGTGTCTCCTGAGCAGATTGAAAGAAAGTACCTTGAAGCTATGGGATTCTCTGTATCTTGGAGTTACACATGGTTCCCATATTGCTAGAAATCACCTAAATCCAGTGACGTCTGGTAATCTACACATTTGTCTTTTATACAATATGAATCAAGGTTTTTATCCTAAATATACTTTATTCATTTTAGAAAATCAAAGTGATAAAAAGTAGGGCAGTTTTACAGAATATCCAAGCAGAGTCACTGTAGACAGAATCCTGTAAGCTTAACGTGTAGAAGGACACAGCTTCCTACAATACAGTCCCGAAAAAGTCTAGAGCCTAGAGTAATTTGGTGAAGGCAATTAATGTCCTGGTGAATTTCACACTGGCATGGGAAGGCTCAGCTTCTTGCCCCTGAGAACTGCAAGAATGGATTAAAAACATGAATTAGTAACTTGAATTAACACTAGTAAGAATAGGTATATACAAGAGTAGCAATAGAGGGGTTTTACAATTCTGGGGCCATTAAAGGGTCACTATACTCACTCAACAACTTTGTATAATCTGAAAGTACAATGGTAGGGTAGTAAAATGTTACTTACATGTGTGTCTGTGTCTGCTTTGTAAGTGAATTTTCAATGCTTAGAAACTGCACCTAACTGCCCCCCCTGCCCACAACTGTAATCCAGCTGACACTGAATACATTCATTTACATAATAAAGAGCCTTCATAGCCCGACACTATACAGCTCATTAATACTGTATGACACTGCTGATGGTGGTTGGGGCTGCTGCTGCTCTGTGAGACACCTCCCCCTTTCTTCTGACAAGCAAGCGGGCTTGCTGGAGGTAGGTCCTGTAAGTGACCTCCTGTGACATACTCCTGTAGATAGATAGACACATAGATGCAGATACAAAGGCAAACAGATAGATATATAGACTGATATATAATAGAAAGACAGACAGATTGATATATAATAGACAGAGCGATAGATAGATCAGACAGATAGATTAGATAGACAGGAGACCAATATGATTAATCACTCATTATATTTGGGGTTGTATTAATAAATGTTTTGACATGTTTTGGGAGATCCTAGTAAGAGGTCACTGGAGTGATACAAATTAGCATACCTGGTTTGAGTGACAAGTCTTCCCTGTACATGCTGTTATTTAAAATGAAAATTTCTGAGAATCTACAGCTCGAATTTCAAATCTGAAAAATGTGTTGGGAGTAGTGGACCTTTACACTATCTAAAGGTATGTTTTTTGAGCATTTGACTTTTGGAAGTATAGGTACCCTTTAATATAAAACTATCAGGGAGATTCAATAAAAGTTCTTTTCGTTTAAAATGGTGCTAACTTTTCCCCAACCAATCAGATGTTAGCTTTCAAATGTTAAATAAGATCTGATTGGTTGGGGCAAAATTAGCACCATTTTAAACGATAAGAACTTTTATTGAATAACCCTGTATGTCATTTATTGGTTTTCTAGTACGCCTAACAAAAAACCTTGTGAGGGGACAAGCCTGGGATCCACAGGTATTTAATATATTTTGACTATATTCCAATAAATGGACACATAAAGAAGACAAAGTTTAAATTGCTTTGCAACATTTTATAGACTTCACCACTAGGATCACAGATATACTATAACTAAATTGTTGGGAATTGGAATGTGTATGGGAATATGTATTTATATTTTTATTTATCCATGTACTAATTACTAGTCTTACTACTATATATATATTATTAAAGGAAAACCTTAAGATATTAAACCTATATTGGTTGTTATATTAGTAACAGTAAAGATTGTTGTAATCAGGCCCCCAATTACATTCTTACTATATAATGTCTAAGGTCCATACTATATAAAGAATTACTCAATTCAGTACTACTGATTGTAGTATAGATAAATTGTATGTATTGGATATAGATATTGTCCTAATGTTCCTTATTCCCCTTATGTAATTCCCTGTGAACTCAATCAAATTCTTACCTTTGGTAATATAGAGGTAAAAAAAGTCAAAATAAAAGATAGTCTGCACCACACCCGACACCACGGCAATCTGATCATAGAATTTCTCTGTATGGTAGCGCCAAATCCAGTTAGCCAAGTAAAGCATGCGGTAGAGTCCCAAGAAGAACAGATAATGTGTTGTTATAGACTCGGCCTCTCCTGTTTTACTGATCATAAAGAGTTGTGGAAGGATTGCCACTGACTCCAAGTAAATGGAAAAAGTCCATAATATCTGTAGGGTACAAAAGATAACATGCTAAGGGCTAGTAGGCAACACTGTAACTTTTTAGCAGAATCCAAATGCGATTGTGATCCAAACGTGCTTTTAAAAGCACACACTAGTGTGGCCCAATTAATGTGGCCACACTAGTGAGCTGCACATGTAATCCATTAACTGAAGCATGCGCATCTGACGCAAAACATTGGCCGATCAATTTGGATGATCGCAATCACTCACGCACCGGGAATGCACATGCAGCCTCACCCTTCGCGTCATTTAAATATGTTCTTGCTATTGAATATTAACGAGATCAGGTCACTTTATAAGTTGATTATTTACAACATGTTGTAATTACACAGAAAACACATGGGGCTGGATTTACAAAGAGCCGCAGCAGTAAAATGTGGGGTTAAATTCACGCTGACTGATTCAATAACAGTTAACACAACTTTAATCCCTTGCCTGTGGTGGCTGTTCCCTACACTATAGCAAATCCCCACAACACTACAGAATGGAAAGGGACCCCCTGCGCATGCCAGAGTCCTCCAGGGGGACAAGGAAGTAGCAGGGACCAGATGACACACAGACAGCTCCTACTCTTCACTTTTCTGAATTTTGGACAGGCACTACAGTAGAACCATTAGGAGCTGAGGTGTAAGGTAAGGATTTTTTTTAACATTATACAGTGGGGCCAGTAGTGGGTTAAATTTTAGTTTTGAGGTTGGACATGCCCTTTAACACCAGATAATGGCTGGCCTTAAAGTTGCGCAGGTACATATAAGTCACAAAGAAACAGACGTCATGGCACTCTCGTTTCAAAATGTATTCATAAGTACACCAGGAACAAGGCTCAAAAAGGAGGGGAATAGTAGGCAAAAGTGATAGTAAATACATAGATACAGATGTCATCACTGCACTAAAATGCCAGCGTGCATACTAAAGTGATATAGTGCAAAATAAAGTGCTAACCATAACAACACACCATTAAAAAGGAACTACATCCCAACAGGTACAAAAAGGCTCAGTAAGGCTATAGTAAGCGTGGTAACTGTCAGTGTATAGATAGTATCGTCTGGTCTCTATATTGCAAGCTAAAGGATTTTAAACACCCCATGTATATATAAGTCTCACTAAGATATAAATATATCTAAATTGAGTGGTAGAAGTAAACGAACCCCACACAGTCAGAAAAAGGGGGGGGGGGGGAGAAAATGGTACAGGAGACATATAGTAAGTATCTAAACATGGGAGCCAGAAAATCAACTATATGCAAGTGCAGAGAAAAGATATATAAAGGAGCAAATACTTATGTAGGTATGCCACAGAGTCCACAGGGAGCCATGATCATGTTGGGAACAGAGCTGGACGCATTTCGCCTGAAAACTCCAGGCTTCTTCCGCAGCAAGGAGTTGCGCAGGAGCTAAATTCCATTTGGGATTTACCCAGAGACAGAAAGCCGGTATTGAATTTCCGTAAAGGGGAGATATACCCACAATAGTGCTCTGGGTAAATTTACCTGATGTTCCGAATATGCTATAGAAAGCATTTGTAGGAACATGAAACAGAATCCTCACAGATTTTCTTATCGGTATATCCCCAACACCCCCAAAAGAGTATGGAAAATAAGATCTTGAAAGTAAATATCCATTAACATAATTTATCCTAATGCTGGTTTATCTTACTATGTTCCTGCAATCTTTGCAGACAAAAAAAACAGTGTATAGCACCAGGTTTCCCCAGCCTCCAGCCACCATTTTACTTGGTTTGTCTGTGCCTGCAATTCATCCAGAGCCGTGTTGAGTCTTATATCTACTTAATATTGCTTTTGTGGCTTTGGGAAAATCTTGCTGCATGACTTTAATGCCGGCTGTTAGTTGAAATGGAAGAGCAATAGAGGCAGAGAGCCAAGGGAACAAAGGTGAGTCAGTCGATTTCTTTAAATAATTAGATTAGATACAGACTTCAGATAAATCGTTAGGAACAATCGCTTAGACACTTGTTGCAAAGACCATCAGGGTTATTCAATAAAAGTTCTTATCGTTTAAAATGGTGCTAATTTTGCCCCAACCAATCAAATGTTAGTTTTTAAATGTTAAATAATACCTGATTGGTTGGGGCAAAATTGGCACAATTTTTAACGATAAGAACTTTTACTGAATCTGCCTGAATGTATTTTACATCCTGTCCACAATTTGCTTATTATAACAAGAAATGTTGATGCCTTTCCCATTTAAAAACCTTCCTTGTTTAAAATGCCTTTTGTATTTTATAAAATGTATTATTTTCACTTCTTTTAGGGCCACTGTAGCTGTGTAGAAACAAACAATCCGAGCAACATTTTATTCATTGTTTAATTTAGGTCAATAGCAGCTGCAAATGTTTCCTGCAGTCTAAAGACACTAGTCTATAGTCGCTAATCTGGTTATACACAAGCAATCAACACTGCCCACTATTAAGGTAAATACAAAGAGGTGCAGCCATTGATTACATTGTCACTTTGCCAATAGTTTAGTGTGAACTGTTCTGTATTTCGTTGCAGTTTTATGTTGGTTAAGTCACACTTGCCATAATAAATTGAGAAGCAGCTGTAACTAGTTTATTAGCACGAGTCTCTTGTGAATCTGCCTGCTGCTGTTTGCCCAAGTGAAGAGAGACAAAGAATTCTCAGTTTAGTATGGTATGTGTCTAAACACCACAGCTGGAAAGGCTCTGGGGTGCTGCTGTGTTATAGTTGCTATGATTAATCTTACCATCTGATCTGCTAAACCATCACCCCACCTGTTGGCCCCTCAGCCAACCATTTGAAGTAAACATGCGAACCAACAGTGCAGTACACCTCCAAATCATCATCCAAGTGCCCAGCAATTTGTAAATCTTGTATTGTTAAATTCCCATATTTGTTGATTGTATGTTTGGTCTGTTTAGACTATGGCTTACCTCCAATGGTGTGAACTCATAGTTCTCCAGAAAGGACAGGCCTATAACTGGCACTAGGAGGAATTCCAATCGGAATGTGTCATTCTCACTGTCATATGTCTTCCGGAATCGTCCATAGATTAAATAAACTGTGATGTATGCGCAGCACAGGAAGACAATCTAGATCATAAGAGATTTCATTTACATTTGTTTCATGGTCTCCATCCCTACTATTGAAATACTGAAATAAAAAGTGTATGGACTGAATCTTTAATACAGGTAAGTCCATCCTGGTTTGGACATCAGAAAGGCCTGATGTCATGCTCCCCATATCCACTCATAAATATAAATGTTTACATGATCTCTCTCTCCTCACCCCCGCCCCTCTTTGATCACAGTGCAGTATTTCCCTCAGGAACACCGTCCTCCATCAATGGATTTTGATCAGCACTGAAAAATCTTTTATGAAGTAATGAATTCTGCCTTCAGAAGTGCAAGCAGGAAACAAATGCTAAAACCCCAGAGACTGACACAGACCTGATCATAATCTGCATAAACTAACTTTTCTTTGGAAAATGAAGGGTTAAATAAAGCTAAAGCTGCATTTTAACAGCCTTATTGCTCATAATGTTTAATATTTATTGATCATGGTTAAGGGCTAGGACGCGTGGTAACAATTGCGCCAGCATGTAAAGCTGCATACCGTACAATCTAATAGTTAAATCAAACTGTAGATCCCTGGTAAACCTTTATGCCTAATACCAAGTTTAATCACACCACTACATTATACATAGCTGACTGGCTACTTCCTCCTCGCTACTTACCTTCATTACAGTGTTGTATACAGAAATGTAAATCGTGAAAAGATCTAAGTATCTTGTAGTAAACACCAGCGCAAAGAGTAACTGACTTTTCCCAGATATCCCTGCAGGGTACAAAACAAAGGAAACACAATAAGATACCCATGTGACATATTAAAGCAGGACACTTTGTAAGTACAGACTGTGGAATCAGATATTTTAATAGGTGGCTAATTACTTTTTTAAAATAACCTTAAAGGGCATCTATACTGAAAAAAAAGTTATTTTAAATTGCCCAATACTGGAAAGTATCATTCTTCCCAACCACCACCATACCATTTTTTTGTTGATCTGCCCCATATTTCTTCAAATATCCAATCTAAAACATCTAACATTTCAGCTGTCAATCAAGTGCCTTGCTCTCATAAACTATTCTTCTGTGAGTAGTTTTGCTGTAGATGGAATGATGACAGAGATTTGATAGTTGGAATGATATATGCTGTGTGTAGTTTGACAGTTCGTTTGTGGGAAAAGTCAGGTCAGGTAGAAGTGGGAGTGGTTAAGAGGGAGGGGGGATACTTCTCCTGTGCAAAATATGTGCTGGATTACGGCATGCAGCAACACACATGCCTCAGAGTAAGTGCTACTTGCACGCAGAAAGAGTAATAACAGAACATCAGGAAGCATTTCAGGTTATATTTACATCTCTCACATTTGTAACTATTGCAGGGGTTTTTTTTGGTGAGGGGGTGATTTATGATTTTGAGGGTTGAACTTAAAGTTTGGCACACACATTGCTGTTATGTGACAAATCCTATGATTTATTCTGAGGTGTATAGTGTGAAAAAAAACTGGGGAACGCACTTGACTGAAAAGAACATGTTCATCTATTCCTTTTGGCCTCCATGTGACTGTATCACTGAAGGCAGTCGTGGTAATGTGTATTCACCCAAACACAGAGTATAAGGGAAATCAATCAGGTGAATCCTGGTTCTGATTAGGAAATTCCAAGGATTTTCGAAACTCTGAACTTCTAATTGAAAATTCCTTTTGAATGTTAGAAAATTCCATTCAAATCTTTATATCTAATAATTTAAAATTTCCATGAAAAATTCAACAAATTCAGATCCAATCAGATTTTCAGAACTTCAATAGGTTCTGCGGACTGCTATCTGAACATTTGTCACTAGTAGGGACTGCTGGACCAATAGAATTGCCTAACTGGATCTGCCTAATTTACATCAATGGCTGCTATTAGTGTGTGGTTTACACAATCATATTACAAGATGTGTATTTGAAAAAGAGCAACATCATGTTACACCAAACTAGCAATACAACTTAATGATAGTTTGGTATTATAAAAGAGAAAATGTACCCATTACAGTGTTAATATTACTGGTCCCAACCCGTGATGCACGATGTAGACGAACATTCGTTTCAGCCGATAATCGGCCCGTGTATGGGCCTTTTATCGGCTGAAACGACCGGTCATTCTGAGAACCACCTGGCCGGTCGGGCAACGATCCCCGACCGAACGTCCGATTTTCGGCTGATAAAGTGCCCATACACAGGCCGATTATCAGCCGAAATGAACGTTCATACACATCGTGAGTCACGGGTTGAGACCAGCGATCGCATGTGTGTACGAACCTTAAGGGTCAGAGAACAGCATGGGGTACATAGCCTACAAACAGGGAGATGCACTATCCCGTGCTTACAAGAAAATAATTGCAAAACTCATACTTCCCTATGTACCAGGTATGTATCAGGCTAGCGATTGTTTTGCACTCACTTTGCACTGCCTGCTCCATTTAAAAAGATTTTTGGAAATAGCACAGCGCAAGCGATGCAATAAATTTACCTAGCAATGATTTCTGAGCTATTCTTTAGAGTGAAAACTAATGCATTATCAAAGTACCGTAGGCTTTAAAGTCCCACCAACTTCTCACTTTCCCACAATGTATTAATGGTTGCAAAGTGGTTAAAGGGCATGTTCAGCCTAAAATAAACTAAGCTTAGAAATGTTTACCATCCCCCCAAAACTAGGTTTTGCATTATGCATGCGTTCCAAAGATGCCCTTGAAGTTTCTTCCCTAATCCGCTCCCTCGCCGCTCTGGGGCTGACAGCCGCTCTGCTTCTTGGATGCGAAACAAGCTTAAAAACAGGTTAGGTGTGTCACTTCAGGGGCATCTTTGGAACATATGCATAATGCAAAACCTAGGTTTGGGGGGTGGTTAGCATTTCTATGCTAGGTTTATTTTAGGCTGGACATGTCCTTTAATATATTACGAGAGAAGGTAAGTTATAGCAGCATTTATCCCATGATAAAATGTAAGACTTGTGCATATTAAATAACTGTATCATACTTACCAACCTCATCAAGGCTTCCCATAGGGCTAGGCCACACTGATGCGCCTTTTAAAGCACCCACTAGTGTGCTTGTGCAATCCGTTAATCGGAGAGCAAGCAATCTGCATTTTTTGCTCAATCACACTTGCTCCGATTGCAAATCACTGGATGATCGGAATCGTGAGCCCACAGCAATGTGCTCTCGCACGCCGGGAATGCGCATACTGGAGCGCGGTGAAGTGTGGCCTCAGCCATACAAACAAATTATACCAATATTTTTCAGGCCTTTCTCTGTATCTTACCAATGTCTACTACATCTAGTCAAACAATTTTTTTTCTGGTGATACACATGGGTACCCCTGGTATATAGGGGCAGAAACAAAATGCAAGATGTCTACATGCCCCATTTTGTAAACAAGTACTGCTCAATACAATTGGTTTCTTCCAAGCTATGAAAACTTATTTAGAAGTGCAAATTCATTTGCTAGCGTGGAAACTTTTTTTTTTACTACATCGGCCCTGTTGTCTCTTTTCCAACACTGCAACTAATTAGCCCCAACACTCCAAAAAAGTTTTTTTTAATGTTACACTTTATCCTTTATCAATTATACTGATTCAGCGCACATTATGCACAATAAGTTTTTCCTTCTACCAGCATCACTTACTGCAAAAATATTTTAATACGGCATAAATCTGGACATATATCACCGATCGAACAGGAAAAATCTTTTCCCCTCCAACTAAATTCAAAATCAATTTCTAGCAGTTTATCGATTTAAAAGGGGGAAAAGTGTAAATTCTCTGCTGAGTGGGGGACGGGGGATTCATTGGCAAATAACTTTATATTGCATCAAGTCCAGCTAATATCAATTCTTTATGTTGCCCAGTTGGAATTAGTTATTTGTACCATTTGCCCTGGGGTGCCCGTCTAACAGGCAAAGTGAAAAAAATTCTCAGGGCGCTGGCTACCCCTGCAATGAAAGTCAATGCTTGTGTCGCCCCCCTCACCCATAAGAAACATTGGATAGTTGGGCAGCACCAACACGTTTCACTGCCAACTCATACAATGCTTATAGACATCACCACAAAAGTTTACATTGCTCTCCAAATGTTACCCAAACCCGTTACTCCGTTACTCTCTACAGCTCAGCCCACCCCCTACTTTAGATTTTACATTAAAGTGTTTAGACCCTGATTTCAAGGGATCTTTAAATGTTCTCTGTCCCTTACCCCACCATAGAAACTTACCAGCGCAAGATTTGGTCTTCCACATCTTCATCAGCAGGATTAATATTGCCAGTAAATGGGACAGATCCCCTGAAATCCTGAAAACATTCATTTTCCAAAAAAAACCTTTAAAAACAAATCTAATTTAAAAAAACAAAAACTACCAAAAATCCAAAAGAAAATCCTAATCTTCTGCTTTTCAAGGGAAAGTTAAACCAGTTCTGCCAATTAAACAGTCTCTGGTGTACATGGGATTCCAACTCTATCAAACTGCAATGTCCTGTCTCAGGGGATGTATAAGAACAAGTATAAAACTATGGGAGTTGTGAGTGTAACTAGTCAGGTGCCTGGGTGCACTGTGCTGGGTAAGTCCCCCCAATGGGATCAGCTTGGGGTCCAGGTACAGCAGGGAGCTCTCCCTCCAGTCATCCGGGGTGACGTGGCTGCTGCTTGCAGGGACATCTGGGCACTGGATCCAGGTGGGAGGAGATCACTCAGACTGGGGAGGGGACTGAGTGCGAGAAGGAGGGTCACATTCCTGCATCCACGGAATCACCAGAAGATGCAAAATTGCGGCCTGTTTGATTGGTTGCAGACCATACACGGTGCAGATGTTTCATCTTGCAAGCAACTGCCAGTCGCCTCCCACAGACTGAGGGGTTCTGGGATTTGTAGTCCATTAACAGCTGGAAAGAGAGTTGGAAGAAAAACCTGCAGGAAAAGCACCAGGGCTTGGATCATTCCCTATTTACATTCTGTGATTACCAGCCAATCATAGGTCAGATACCATTCTTTCCTTTACACTCTCAGCAGATGGGGATACATGGAGGTTACTGTGATAATAAAAACACATTGAAAATGTTATTTTGATTTTGTATCATTAGGGCTCATAGATCATTTTGGCAGACTTGGGGCCCTCCAGAATTTTGAAAACTACATCTCCCAGCATTCCCTGATTTTAGTTGTAGCTTTCATCCATAGGACCGCATGTCCAACATTCCTTGCTGTAAATGAATGAAGATGTTTCAGCTTTTCAGTAGTAAACATCGAAATAGGTGCATATGGTGATGAGGCCATAAGGCAGTTGGGGCTGATGCTAATAAATTGCAGAACTGCCAGTTCACCATCAATAAAGATATTTCTGGGCAGCGCTGTAACATTTTCTGGCTTTGAATCCTTCCTTGTATTTTGGATGTTCTCCCTGTGCTTGATCCATAAAAGAAGGGCGTTTTCATGAGCATTTCACTTTGGAGTGCGACTACCTTGTTTTGTGGATATTGTATGTGACCCCCAAGGGCCTGGTTGAGTCAGACCAAGATCGCACCAGTAATCATCCATCTTCCTGTGTTGGCTTTGATTTCCTCCTGGCACTCTGGTTTCTACCACCATCATAAAGACACACTGATAGATTGGGTGATAAAGTGATTAGATTGTAAGCTCTTTGGGCTAAGGTTGGGTACACATCAGCAGAAATATCTGATGGTGTGGGGCGGGCTGGCCGCGACAAAGCTCAGACGAACGGGCAATTGAGTCTGTTGGTAAATCACAGACGATTGTGCGGTTCCCTGTGTTACAGCACGGTCGGTCAAGCGCACTCTCTGCCGCAGCCACTATTGCTGCAACTGAAAGTCATTTGTCAAAACTGCAGTAATGTCAGTTTTTTCTTCTATTAGAATATTTGTGGGGGTTTTCCTGGGGTGGTTCACCAGCTGCATTTTAACCATGAACAGACTAAAGTGTAGGTTTGTTTGTACTGTTTGTGCTAAGGAAATTAAATGTCCAGTGACACATGTACTTAGGGTGACATAGGGTAAGAAAATTTAATTGCCTAGCACCTTATGGGTTAATGTGCATGTCCAGCCAAAAAATAGCTAAGTGGTTTTAGCCTCCTTACCACCCAAAACCTAAGATGTGTTTTAATCTTACCTTAAAGGGAAATTTCAGTGGAAAATATCATTATTTTTAAAATTCTAGCAGGGCTATGTACCGAGAGCCGCTATCACAAAATTAGGTCAAAGTGTGTTAACGGGGATTCATTAACACTTAACGTGACTTTTAGATGTAACTTCCAATGCGTGCGTTATTCAACTTTTGCGTAAGTTTGTGCGTATAGACAAAGGAAGCAATTTACCAAATTTTAACATCATAAATGCGTGATCCTAACGTGATTTTTTGAACTATTTTTGACGCCACCACAATGATGGTCTTAATCAGACAAAAAAAGGTGAAGATTAGAAGTTTAGATCTATCTGGCAAGCTACAAGTACAAATGGCGCTTCTTAAGCAGTATTATAGGTGTCATGTTTCCAACCACATATAGAATATATGCCTTTTATTCCTTTTATGCCTTTTTATGTACCTATGCTGTGGAAACCCAGACGCAATGTATCAAAGATCACGCAAATGCACTACTAAAAATCACGTTAAGTTTTCAACGTGACTTTCTGATGCAAACCTTTATGTAATATCTATCACTGACGCTTTATTGTATACATACCGTAGTACCGTAACATAGTAATTGAGGTTGAATTAAGACATACGTCCATCAAATCCAACCTTTTCACCCTTTCTTTTTAATCCTACATAACAGTGGATCCAGAGGAAGGCAAAAAAAAAACACCTGTTAAAAGAGGGGGGACTCCTTCTTGACTCCATATGGCAATCGGAAAGTATCCCTGTACCAACCTGAACTACAGTATATGTATTAATACCAGTAATTCTCAATATTATATAGTATCCCTGTATCAACCAGAACTACAGTATATGTATTAATACCAATATATTCAATATTATATAGTATCTCTGTACCAACCAGAACTACAGTATATGTATTAATACCAGTAATATTCAATATTATATAGTATCCCTGTACCAACCAGAACTACAGTATATGTATTAATACCAATATTAATCAATATTATATAGTATCCCTGTACCAACCAGAACTACAGTATATGTATTAATACCAGTAATATTCAATATTATATTAGTATCCCTGTACCAACCAGAACTACAGTATATGTATTAATACCAGTAATTCTTAATATTATATAGTATCCCTGTAATACCAGCAATTCTCAATATTATATAGTATCCCTGTACCAACCAGAACTACAGAATACATATTAATACCAGTAATTCTCAATATTATATAGCATCCCTGTACCAACCAGAACTACAGTATATGTATGAATACCAGTAATTCTCAATATTATATAGTATCCCTGTACCAACCAGAACTACAGTATATGTATTAATACCAGTAATTCTCAATATTATATAGTATCCCTGTAATACCAGTAATTCTCAATATTACATAGTATACTTGTACCAACCAGAACTACAGTATATGTATTAATACCGGTAATTCTCAATATTATATAGTATCCCTGTACCAACCAGAACTACAATTATGTATTAATACCAGTAATTCTCAATATTATGTAGTATCCCTGTACCAACCAGAACTATAGTTATGTATTAATACCAGTAAGTCCTCCCCCCCTCCCTCTCCCTCTCGTTTTCTTATCCCTCCCCCTAGCGCAAAACCCCTTGTTGTTATTATAGTTATTGGTCTCCCAACCCCAACCACCGTAATCGAATTGTTAGAAAGTCCCCCGATAGTTACTTACCCTCCCTCTATCCTCCGGCATTCTAAGCAGCCGGCAGCCGCGTCCCTGATTAGCTGCCTCTCAGCCAATCAGGGATGTGGCTGCCGGTCCCGCCCCCTGCTTGCATTTCCGTGCAAGCAGAGGGCCGGGGGAGAGTGCGGCGGAGGATAGAGGGAAGGTAAGTAAAGATCGGGGCACTTTCTAACAATTCTATTACAGTGGTTGGGGCTGGGGGACCAATAACTATAATATATAAAAAGTTAAAACATGGGTGGACATGCCCTTTAAAAAAACATTTTTGGGTTAAACTTGCTTTGTTCTGCTATCCATATTTCATTTTCTATATTAGCTAGTTTAATTGCTTTCTTGCACTCCTTATTACAGGTTCCCTCCGATTAAAAATTTTTAAAAGCCTTTTTCTTTTTTTCCATTTCCCTTTTTACCTGGGCATTAAGCCAAGCTGAAGAGGACCTAATTTGTTTACACTTGTTCCCTGGAGCGTAGCTACCAGGAGTGCAGGGGATGTGGCCACACCAGGGCCCTTTGCCAAGAAGGGGGCCCCATTTTGTGCTAAGGTTCCAAAACTACCAGTCTGTGTGCCAACTATTTTACCAGTGGTCTGTGCACAAAGCATTTTTACCGTTGTCTGTGTGCCAAGCATTTGACCAGTGCCTGGCTGTGTGCAGTGACAGTTTTCCAACCAGTTTATCAGTGTCTGCATTTGCCAAGTGCCAAGTATTTAACCAGTCTTTGTGCCAACTATTTTACCAGTGTTATATACAAAGCATTTTACCACTCTCTGTGTGCCAAGCATTTTACTAGCGTCAGTTGGTTAGTTATTTTAGAAGGTTTGAGGATCTAAGTTTAGAAATACAGTTTGAATCTGATTGAATAGTCTTGCTATGTTTATGGGAAAAGTATGTTTGTCTGTTTAAAATGAGTGCCTTTTAACAATGAATTTGGATGTTTTTTATGGAAATTATTATTTGGTTTGCGGTTCTGGTTTGTGTTGGGGGGCCCATGCCCAAATTTTGCATCAGGGCCCATAAGTCTGTAGCTACGCCACTGCTTGTTCCCTAAAGTTTAATACCCCTTTAAAAGCAGTCCACCTCTGCTCAATATCTTTACCTAGGAACAAATCTCCCCCCCAGTCTATGAGCAGGAGTGATTCCTTTAACAACATAAAATTAGCTTACCTAAAGATAAAAGTTTTTATTAACCCAGTGCACTTTTGTTTTTTGCAACCCATATTAAATGACACTTTATCATGATCACTATTCCCTAAGCTTCCCGTTACCTTCATCTCTAAAATGAGCTCAGGGTTATTAGATATCACCAGATCCAACAACGCATTCTGTCTAGTAGGAACTTCTACCATCTGTGAAAGAAAATGCTCATATAGATGATTTAAGAACTTGATACCTTTTTACGGTGCTGGCAGTTCCCTTACTTCAATCTATGTCAGGGTAATAGAAATCCCCCATGACAAGAACATGCCCCATACCAGCAGCCTTCGCCAACTGCATATAGTATAGTATGGTATTTGAGGTTGAATAAAGACATACGTCCATCCAGTCCAACCCATCTAGCAATACCCTTGTTTCCTGCCTACCTGTTGATCCAGAGGAAGGGAAAAAAAACACCAAATTTATGAAGGGGAAAAAAATTTCCTTCCTGACTCCAAGTGGCACTCAAAAATATCCCTGGATCAACTCTACTTTATGTATCAATACCAGTAACTTGCAACATTCCTTGTTAGCAGAAACTCATCCAGCTTTTTTTCTAAACTGACCAATGAACCTGCCATAACAACATCCACTGGAAGACAGATCCATAGCTTTACCGTTCACACAGTGAAAAACCATTTCCGAACTTGAAGCCTAAACTTTTTTTCTTTAAGTCTTAAGGGATGTCCGTGTGTCCTCTGACAGATCGGTGAACGATGCCCCAGATAGTTTATTGTATGGCCCATTAATGTACTTATACACAGTAATCATATCCCCACGCAAGCGCCCTTTCTCCAGCGTACATAATTGTAACTTTTCCAGTCTCTCTTTATATTCAAGCTTCCCCAATCCCCTTATTAATTTAGTTGCCCTTCTCTGAACCCTTTCCATTTCAAAGATGTCCTTTTTGTACACAGGATTCCAAAATTGCATTGCATATTCCAAATGAGGCCTTACCAATGCTTTGTAAAGAGGGAGAATAACATTTTCCTCCCTTGAATCCATACCTCTCTTTATACAAGACAATACCATGCTGGCTCTGGCTGTTGCTGCCTGGCACTGCTTGCTACCTTTAAGTTTGTTATCCACCAAAAAGCAAGATCCCTTTCCAGCTGGGATTCACTTAACACAGAGCCATTTATAGTATAAGCAACATAAGGATTTTTAAGTCCAAAATGCATCACCTTACATTTATCAACATTGAATCTCATCTGCCACTTAGCAGCCCAATGTGATTATCTATCTAGATCCCCCTGCAACGATTGCACATCCTCTGAAGTTTTTAATGGTCGTCAGCAAACACAGAAACGTTGCTGACAATACCCACTTCCAAATCATTAATAGATTAAATAGAAGCGGCCCCAACACAGAACCCTGTGGCACCCCACTTAGCACTTTAGTCCATAATGATGAAGCCCCATTTACAACTACTCTCTGCATCCTATTCATTAACCAATTTTCTATCCATGTACAAATGTGACTCCCCAGACCAACAGACCTTAGCTTATTCATTAGTCGCCTATGGGGGACTGTATCAAAAACCTTTGCAAAACCATCCAAACTACATCTACTGCTATGCCAGAGTCTAAATTTCTACTTACTTCATCATAAAAGCCAAGCAAGTTAGTTTGACAAGATCTATTCCTCCCAAATCCATGCTGGTTACTACTTATAATGTCAGTCCTTGAAACATACTCTAGAACATGTTCCCTTAGGCTGAGGCCACACTGCAACGCACAGGAATCACGCACAAAATGACGAGCGTTATCGCACGCGATCATGTTCGTGATTCTTCTGCGTTTTGCGCATGAGGTTTTGCCGTTTTCCGTTATGGAAACACATGCATTGACGCACCAAAAATGGCGAACGCATACCAAAACGCGAACGGACGCGCAATCACATGCGCATCGGAAATTGATGGAATTTTCACGTTCCCGCGATTTCCATTTTTGTGAAAATTGCGGGTGCAATCGCGAGCGAAAAGCTTGTGCGCAAAACACGCTAGTGTGGCCTAGCCCTTATTAAACTTTCCAGTATCTTCCTCACCACTGAAGTTAAACTTACAGGCCTGTAATTACCCGGCTGTGAACGACTACCCTTTTTGAATATTGGAATAACATCAGCCTTTTTCCAATCCAGAGGCACACCACCGGACATGAGGGAATCAGCAAAAATAAGAAACAATGGCCTAGATAAAACTGAACTTAGCTCCCTAAGTACCCGAGCATGTATTTTATCCGGTCCAGGAGATTTATTAATATTAACCTTATTTAGTTCTTTCTGTACCATATCCTCGGTTAACCAAAGTGCACTTAAAGGGCATGTCCACCCTTCTTAAAAAATTTTTGTATAATATTCTCCCTGTCCCCCCAGCCCCAACTGCTATAGTGTTAAGTTCAGAAAGTTCCCCAAATATTACTTACATTCCCTCTTTCCTCCGCCGCACTGCCAGGCCCTTGCGAGAAAATGCAAGCAGAGGGGCGGGAACGGCAGTCGCGTCTGTGATTGGCTGAGCGGCAGCCAATCACGGACACGGCTGCCGGGAGTTCAGTGTGGCAGAGGAAAGAGGGAAGGTAAGTAATATTTGGGGGGGCACTTTCTGAACTTAAAACTATAGCGGTTGGGGATGGGGGGACAGTGAGAATATTATATAAAAATGTTTTTACGCTAGGGGGAGGGAATCTAAATCGGGAGGGAGAGGGAGGGGAAGGGAGGGGAGAAGGGCTGCAGTGCGCATGCCAAACTTCTCCCGGAGGGGAGACAGGAGGCAGAGTCCTATATGGACTCTGCAGTACTCCTGGTGGGCGTTTTTAGGACTTGAGCGGCAGCCAATCACGGACACGGCTGCCGGGAGTTCAGTGCGGCGGAGGAAAGAGGGAAGGTAAGTAATATTTGGGGGGCCACTTTCTGAACTTAAAACTATAGCGGTTGGGGGACAGGGAGAATATTATATAAAAATGAGACAAGAGGCAGAATCCTATATGGACTCTGCAGTACTCCTGGTGGGCGTTTTTTGGGACTTTAGGGGGGGATAGCAAAAGAACCAGATGGAGCTGGGGTGTAAGGTAAGGATTAAACTACACTACACAATAGGGCCAGTAGTGGGGGGGATTATAGTTTTGGGGGTGGACATGCCCTTTAAGTGTTGACATGAAAGGAGAACTGTAGTGCGCAGGGGTGTAATTACCAGGGGAGCAGGAAAACCATGTGGATGAAGCACTGATAGGGGCCCCATCATAGTTTTGCAGGGGGGCCCAGTGATTCCTAGTTACGCCACTGCCAGGGAGGGACCCAGAAGGCTGTGAGGAAGGGCGGAAAGGATTCCTCTGTGCATGTTACACTACCTCCCAGAAGCTAGACAGGAGGCAGAAATGTTTACACAGGAAGACAGCTACCAGGCTTCAGTTTCCTGGACTTTGGACAACCATGTGTAGACACGTCCAAAAACCATGGCCGATCATGCGGTCCTCTATGGACCGGAAGCTCTGTTGCAGGAAACTGTAGGCCGCAGCCACTATTGCCACGACCGACAGTCCTTCCTCCTGGCGCAAGGATCTAACCGTGTGTACCATGCTTTAAGCATTTGATGATCTGATACCTGTCCCAGTTTAAAGTCTGTAGAGGCCCCATGGCAAATAAAAGGTCTATGGTAGTATTGGCACCTTTCAAATGCTAGTAGCGGTAGTTATTCTGAAGGCGAAATAAGGTAGTACCGGGCAGTATCAAACTACTGGCCAGTATTTTCTTAATGGCTGCAGTGCGATGGGGCCACAAAGCACTTCCGCCATTGGAAAAACTACCATTGATTTAAGGTCTAGGTAAACCCTGACCAGGTCTTCCCACCTGTGTGACTGAACACCAGCTATTTATTGGCGTTAAAATGTCACAGGTAAATATATTCCCTACATTATGCTTCAATATAACTGAATGTCACATGGCCTCATCATATTTTACTGTTATCTGTAATGTACCATTTTCACCAAAACACGTGAGGAATTCAACTACAACTAGTACAAAAAACTGCAGGTGCAATGATGTCACAATACCACTGCTACTGATGATGTCATTATGACAACAGAATAAAAAGCTACTGGTGAGTAACAACTCATTTCATTAGGAATTTGGGAAAAGCAGAAGCAAAGGGTGTCTCAGTGCAGATCTAAAAGGTATAGCGACAATTTTGATTGAATTTTTAATTAATTCAGTTCAAATTTCATCAAAAAATGTTCAGTACCAAGGCACAATGCAGGGGAAAGTCTTCAGTGCCAATAATATTTTGGTACAACTGATTTCACAGCCCGATTGCTGTCTGAATATCCAATCAAGTTACCAAACAAATTGTCCGATGATGATTGGAAAAAGATTGTGCAGGCTGGAAAACACCCAGATATGTCAACGATACTGACTGTGTTGCTATTTTCCCAAATTGTACAATTATGTCCAACAGCATCTTTAAAGGACTTAGGTGAAAATGTTAAGTCCCAAGTGACTGATGCCCCGTATGAGAGTTTCTTGCCACCCTTGGTATCAGCTCAGCCAGTAAAGAAAGCCGTTACAGGTAATAAAAATTACTTCAAATTAGATGGGCTGGTGCCAAGATCTGATCAGATCCCTAACAGCTGCCAGTAGACAAAAAAACAAAAATGAGAGAGGGACTTGACATCCTTGGTCTCAGCTCAGCCAGTTAAGAAAGCAGCAGAGATATTAGATCCAGGATCTGATAAGATCCCTACATTGCATGTTATGTTGTCCACATATAAAAAAGCTGATACAATGCCTATAATGCATCCTAAGATATCCCCATCTAAAGAAGATGCCCATAGGCAAAAAATACTTCCTACAAAGAACACAAGAGAGGGACTTTGTGATAGATGGGGTAAAGGCAGGTGTTTTGAGCCGAAATGGAAAGATCCCTCTTCTGCCCTCTTCAGTGCAGGGCCGCCTCGCTAATGAGGCAATGTGCAGCACAATGCAGAGCGGCACTTTGTAGTAAAGCGGCACCCTGTAGGGAACGGAAAGAAGAAAAAACATTTTTTTTTCCTGGAGGCCGGCGTCCGTCCGCCATACTACTGCCTAATCTATCGGGGGGGGGGGGGTGCTACCTGACTACTGGCTCTCACACTCACTGCCTGGCAGAAGAATGTTGCAGCCAAAATTGCCAAATCGATCCATCCGACACTGGTACCAGAACCGGCAGTCAGGCAGCACAGCTTCCTGGATCAACGCGGCGTGCGTGCGTCAGCGTGCGTGACATCGGGACGTCAGCGCTGAAAGAGCGCTAGTTCAGCCCATGCAGGACCAATACAGGCTGGAGCGCTTGTGGCCTATCAAGACTCGGAGTGTCCAGTGTCCTCATCCTGTCCAAATTCTTCTTAGGGCAAGTCAAGTCTGTAAATGTAATAGGGATGGGTTCTGAACTTCTGACTTTACCCACCTCAAGAGAGAGAGAGATAGATAGATAGATAGATAGATAGATAGATAGATAGATAGATAGATAGCAGAGTTAGATAGATAGATAGATGGATAGATTATCTATCTATCTATCTATCTAACTCTGCTATCTATCTATCTATCTATATAACTTTGCTATCTATCTATCTATCTATCTAACTTTGCTATCTATCTATCTATCTATCTATTTATCTAACTTTGCTATCTATCTATCTAACTTTGCTATCTATCTATCTATCGAACTTTGCTATCTATCTATCTATCTAACTTTGCTATCTATCTATCTATCTATCTATCTATCTATCTAACTCTGCTATCTATCTATCTATCTATCTATCTAACTTTGCTATCTATCTATCTATCTATCTATCTATCATAGATAGATAGATAGATAGCATAGTTAGATAGATAGCAGAGTTAGATAGATAGCAAAGTTAGATAGATAGATAGCAAAGTTAGATAGATAGATAGATAGCAAAGTTAGATAGATAGATAGATAGATAGATAGATAGATAGATAGATAGATAGATAGATAGATAGATAGATAGATAGATAGATAGATAGATAGATAGATAGATAGATAGCAAAGTTAGATAGATAGATAGATAGATAGATAGATAGATAGATAGATAGATAGATAGATAGATAGCAGAGTTATATAGATAGATAGATAGATAGATATAGATGGATAGATAGATAGATAGATAGATAGAAGAGTTAGATAGATAGATAGCAGAGATAGATAGATAGATAGATAGATAGCAGAGTTAGATAGATAGCAGAGTTAGATAGATAGATAGATGGATAGATAGATTATCTATCTATCTATCTATCTAACTCTGCTATCTATCTATCTAACTTTGCTATCTATCTATCTAACTTTGCTATCTATCTATCTATCTATTTATCTAACTTTGCTATCTATCTATCTAACTTTGCTATCTATCTATCGAACTTTGCTATCTATCTATCTAACTTTGCTATCTATCTATCTATCTATCTATCTATCTATCTATCTATCTATCTATCTATCTATCTAACTCTGCTATATATCTATCTATCTATCTATCTATCTATCTAACTTTGCTATCTATCTATCTATCTATCTATCTATCTATCTATCTATCTATCTATCTATCTATCTATCTATCTATCATAGATAGATAGATAGCATAGTTAGATAGATAGCAGAGTTAGATAGATAGATAGATAGATAGATAGATAGATAGATAGCAGAGTTAGATAGATAGCAGAGTTAGATCGATAGATAGATAGATAGATGATAGATAGACATATGATAGATAGACAGACAGACAGATAGATGATAGATAGACAGATGATAGATAGACAGATGATAGATAGATAGATGATAGATAGACAGATAAATTGATAGATGATAGACAGATGATAGATACATAGATAGACAGACACACTGATAGATAGATAGATAGATAGATAGATAGATAGATAGATAGATAAATAGATAGATAGATAGATAGATAGACAGATCATAGTTAGACAGATGATAGATAGATAGATGATGGATACATAGATAATCTTTTGGGGATACTATTCTAGAGTTTAGGTCCTTCAATGTATTGTAAATAAATGGAGGAATGATATGTAAATATAATGATAATGACACACGTTAAATCAACATGTATAAAGCCCCTCCCACTTCTGGACAAGCCACATCCCACTTCCGGACAAGCACCACCCACTTTCAATTCTAAAACCACACCCCTTCCGGCGGCGAGGGGGGCAGCATTTAGAATTTTGTGTCAGGTGGCAAAAAGTCTAGAGACGGCCCTGCCTCAGTGCCTCCATTTCTGAGGCCTATGGATGTCCCACCTTTTCATAGCAGATATCACCAGCCACGTTTATGGATCACCCACAGAACTCCCAAACAGGAGATCGACTGGAGCCATGTACCTGGACCTCGGGAAGTTCTCCTTAGGAATTATAATAATTATTAGGAATCAACAGAAAATAATCATTTAAATAAAAAAAATACTGTATATTACCACTCCAACACAATTGCTCAGAGAGGCAATCCCAATGTACACACCCTGCAGCGTGTACATTAAAGGGACGATAAAGTTGGATCTGATGGTTTTGTCCCTTTACTGCAACATACACAGACCTTTATCTGTACAAGCAAACAAATACAGATTTCTGAGTTGGGAGGGTAAAAAGTCCAGACACCAAATAATATACAGTATTTGACAGGAATACAAGTTACAATGCAGGGATACACAGGCAATTCTTATACTTGAAAAAACGTGTTTATTGCTGCTTACAATTTCACTACGTTTTGAACGTACATGCATTCTTTATCAAGTGTATAATTGGATATGTAATAGTGGATATGTAATTTATTCGTTCAATGTGTGTTACAATTATACACTTGATACAGAAATCTGTATTTGTTTGCTTGTACAGATGAAAGTCTGTGTATGTTCCAGTAAAGGTGTGTACACACACAATGATAAAGGGACAAAACCATCAGATCCAACTATATTGTCCCTTTAATGTTAGTGTGTGTAGCGCATTTCCGAGTGCTCCAGAGGCAGACGAACATTCTCCATCTGCCTCGCAATCGTTCGGGAATGTCCGAAAATTTCCCTCGCCCACAGTCGTCTCCCTTTAAATAAAGTATAGGAAGTCAGCCGCGGCTGAGGGAAATCTGCAGTCCCAAGGGTTCTCCCTATGCTTTACATATGCTTTACATAGGGAGAACACTCAGGAAAATGACAGACAGAATCTTGCTGATCTTTCATGTGGATACCCAGCTTAATAACACAGGAGCTTTATTATTGTTAGTTTAATGCTCCTGATTTAACTTGAATGGGTTTGTGTGACACTTAAGGTGGCCATACATCTAAAAGATTTTACTTACCCGACCGAGCGCTCACCCGATGTTCCTTCGATCCTGCCGGAACCGCTTCTCCCGATCTTACATTCGACCGACATGCGATCGCAAAATGAATGGGATTTTGCGATCGCATGTCGGTCGAATGTAAGATCGGGAGAAGCGGTTCCGGCAGCATCGATGAACATCGCATGAGCGCACGGTCGGGTAAGTAAAATCTTATAGATGTATGGGCACCTTTAGGGGCATAGCTAGATATCACAGGGCCAGGGGCGTAACTGCAGGGGCCCGGGCACCACTGCAAGATTGGAGGCTGGGCCCCTGACACACAACCTCACCAGCACGCCAAAGGTTCACGATCAACTGTTTTTAAACAGCTGATCATGTGTATGAAGTAAACATACACGTAATCAGCTGTTTAAAAGATCGTAACCAAACTGGAAGCTGATCTCACAGACCTTTGGTGCTGGATATTAATGAGCTGGGCAGCAGAGTGTAGGATGGATTGGTGGTTGATTGGTAAACCACAAACGTGTGTTCCAGTAATCAAAGTGGGATATGATAAGGGCAGGAAATAGCATTTTGGTAGCATCATGCGAGAGAAAGGGACAAATGCGAGAGATGTATTTGAGTTAGACATACATGGATAGTCACCTTAACCATGAAATGTCTTACCTCCTATTCTTACTGTCCACTCCTGGCTATTAAATTGAAGAATGGGAGGCAAGACAATTTGTTTATTAAACTGAAAAAGGTAAGTCTAATTTTTGAGTGGAAATACCCTTTAAAGGTGCAATGACAACGAGGAATCTAGGACCAACTGTAGAGAAATACCATTAGATCCCACGTTATAGTGCAATAACCTATAAAATACAGGTATACGTATATATAATATAATTCCCTGTTATGTGGTAAATGTTGGGGAGAACAACCCACACAATTATCAAAACATAAGATTCTGATTCTTCTTTCAAAATGTCTTTGTAGCAGAAGTAGCAGTTTTGATGTGTGTGTTCACAACACTCCCACCTTAAAAAATGGGCTAGGTTCAACAATAGATCTTCCCACACAGGACACGGTGTTTAGATGATTACTGATTGTTACTGAAAGTGACAAGGGGGAAATGCACCAAGAGACACAACTGTTACCTTCATAGCTCCCACAATGCCATAAGTCCAGTCTCCATCTTTTTCTTTGTGTGGGTTTAAGACCTGTCATCTTCTGTTATAAAAATAGATATGGGGAAGGTCCGCTATTTCTGTCTTCATTTATATTAGATTACAAAGTATTTCTGCATTGTTCGAGAAAAAGACATTTTCTATTTATGCAAAGGGGTTCTTGTGAGATGAGTGATCAACAAAGAGAGGTTTGGGGTTTTTAGTAACATGAGTAATGGATTAAACGTGATGGACATGTATCTTTCTTAGTGTAAGAAAATTGCTGGTCTGATATTCCAAGCAAGTTTTTATGGTCTTAAAAATTTTAGACAAGAAGTAACTGAATATAAGGTTCAAAGTAAATAGGTCTGTTTGCCATTGTCTATAACATCATTACTATATGCAAGATGTCCCCTCAACAGAATGTAACCAAGGTGGGAATTCTATTATTCCCCAGCTGACCCCTTGTTAGCAGTTATGTGTTGGAGAAAGGGGATGGTACTGGATTGGGATACAAATGGATCAACTGGTTTCTTGGGAGAAGATTCTATGGATGGAAGATTGGGGAGAGAGGATTCAGGAAGCGAGAGAGACAGGAGAGACAGACTGATGACTGAGGACAGAGTGAAGTAATGCCAGGAGGATACCATGTGGGATCTGCTGGATGCAGGCCAGGACAAGAGCAAGTCTCATGTTGAATTATACTTTCTGTCGTAACTAATGTAGTCAACAGTCAAGTCTTGCAATGTTTTGTACAAATTGTAATTATTGTGTGTTTTATGTCTAAATATTTGTTTGTTTATTGTAACTGTAACTTGATTAAGAAATCTATATTTGTTTTTCATATACTTATATCAGTGTGGCTTTCTTTCCAGCCCAAAATAACAGTATATAGATTTATATCCAATAAATATAAATATTTTATATCAGGAGCACTGTATATTATTATGTTCAATTAATTAATTTATTGTAAGGCTGTGAACATACATTTACGTTTAACGTTTATTAATTTACAAATGTTCATTCTTAGAATAGCATGCAGTCGTAAAATACCTCTATGGGAGATCATACATTGACAATAGCAACATTACATTTATGGTGGTGATTGAAAATCTATGATAATTGTAACAATCGTTAAATTCGCGGCCCTTCGCGTTAAGCACCCTCCCAGCCAAACCCCGGTTTCACATTATGAAGGAATGCCAAAGATGCCCCTGAAGTGACTTACCTAACCCGGTCCCTCACTTCCTCCTGCCCCTGTTTCGAGCTTGTTTGAAAAATGTCACGTGACAGCACGTCTCACCTTAACTGACAGCCACGTCCAGGAAGTTTCTTCAGGGGCATCTTTGGCATTTAACGTTTGTAGGGAGGCACACTCAGGTAAGTATTCAAATAATACTCATTTATTCAGTGCTGAAAAAAGCCAAGTACACACTATTGATCTATTTGAACTACTGAAATTGCATCTTTGGCATTTCTGTATAATGCAAAACTGAGGTTTGGGGGGGTGCTCTGCATTTATATGAAACATTTTTTTTTTACCTGGACGTGCCCTTTAAGTACAATGCCATATGCCAATAGAGAACAATGCAACAGGAAAATCACCTGGGCAATCAGACAATGGTTGTCTGCCCAGAATAGAAAATAAATCAGAGTGAAAGTTCCAAAATAGAAAGGGGCGGATTTAAACCTCACGGGCCTGTAGGCACAAAAAGCCTGGCACCCTTAGCCCCAACCCTAAACACAGACCACATCCATTTTAACTCCAACCACAGGCACCCCCAGGCGCATGCCTACTGTGCCTTATGGCCTGCAAATGGGGACACAGAGATTGTGTTTTATCAGCATGAATAAACTGACAATCAGTATAATTCATAGTCTACCCACATCTGAATAAGATGAGAATTACCATTCTATTATATTCTGCATCCACCTGTCTTCATTGAAACAATATTTTTGACAACCACCAGGAACCTCAACCTAAAAAAAAGTGGAATGTCAAACCACGTCACCCCCCTCCTGGTACATGTTCTAAAGTTATTATAAGATTATACAGTGTCTAGAACTCAGACATGGTAAGTAATGTGCAAAATATGAAATGATGAGCAGATATTCTACAGGTCCCTAATCTCCTCTCACCTAGTTGTTTACTGACCATTGAGTTCCATTTTCCATGTTTCAGACAAGTATGGCCCTTTGCATACAGATCCAAAACCTGCTGTGTGGCACATTTTGAATAAACACAATACTAGTTTGGCTTTCCTCTGAATTCATTTCTGTATTCCTGCTGTACTTCTTGAATCCTTGTGGAAGCTGAGCAATTTAGTTACCTGATTCTGAGCTTGAGCATGCTCAGAGGAGGCAGCTAGCGGATTAGCATTCAGTCATTGGCTGTGATTCCAACTATTAAATCCCTAATTGACAGTTTCTAACTGGAAAAAACAGGCAGCAGAAACAGGGGCAACAGGACATTGTGCAGGATTTTCACTTTTTTACAGTTTAGGGTTTGGGGGAATAATTTACCTGTATATAATTTTTCCTTTGGCAACTGGACTTGCCCTTTAGAAATTCCTACATAGGAAAAGAAACAAACATTTATCAATGACTGACAAGGATGGACTCGATAAGTGAAATATTCTACTTGAAAGATGTAAGTCTTAACTAGGGAACCGCACTAATTTAGCATTTGTGCATAATTAATGTAACCGAGGAATGAATCCTCAACACTGAAACGAAAACTCAATCTAATTCTTAATTTGCACAGTAAAATGAAATAATAATTGTCCAATTAATTATAAGTCTCTGACATTTAAAGGGTCTCTGCCTATAAAAGGAAAACTATTTTCTCGAAAACTTAGTGGCTCATTTACACAAAGCTGCTACTCTAGGTAAATGTCCAGATCGCGATTCAATATTGTGTTTGCAAAAGGGGGTAAATCCTGAAAAGGCATTTTTACTCACAGCAGCTATCAGCTGGCGTTAAAATCCAGAGCTAAAAGTAGCGCAAACGCGATATTGAATCACGAGCATCGGATGTACGGGTGTCTTTTGTGTAACCCATGCATCTGGCACTGGTATGGCGTTTAAGTCACACGCCTCTGGGTAAAGTGCCCTGTTTCTCTTTGTTTGAATCAAAATCCAGCATTGAGAAATCAATGAATGTGGCCAATGCTCCATTTAGTGCACAGAGCTGTCATATGCAGCTTTCTGAACAGCAATAGTAGCAATATATAGGTGTAAGTTGACGTCACAAAGAAAGGTCAGAACATTGAGCACAATACTATGCAGAGAACAGAGTCATTAATTAAATGCTTACATACATACACCTGAATGTTGTAATGAATCCATGTACCACAGCAATAGGTGCTAGGCTGTAACCTAACGTAACTTTTTAATATTTTGTAGATTGACTTACTTTAAACAGATTTTCGATCAACATTCCTTTCAACCATAACATCTTAATCCAGGGCCATTAAGAGGTTGTTTTAATGCTAGTGAAAAGGACTTTTATATGAAAGTCCTTAAAGTTGGGGCCACAGTTCAAAAAAGGACTCCACTGCTCCAGTGCTCACTCCCCCATTTAAAGTACCAGGGTGAAATCGCAATCCCCTGTAATCTCAATAGTTAAAGAGAAATATTTACTTAAAGTTCATCTCCCTAGGTCTGATCCACCTCCTGTTAGTGTCTGTGGACAGGTCTATGAGAAGACATGCTCTGCAAGAAGCAGATCTTCCCATTTGCCAAGTCCAGGTTTTAGAAGCGAGCTGGTGCAGACTGGAACCCTGCAAGCTTAACTTTAGGTAATTACACCCCAGTTCTCCTTTAAGGTGGCAATAATCTGGCTTTTTTTTACATATACAGTCACATTGATAAAATCTGCAATAATATTAATTTAAATAAAAGGGCTGTTTATTTTCATAAACGTTGTGTCTTTTATTTCATCAGTGAAACAGATAGAGATTATTGTTAGGGCCACTTAGCGGCCATGTTTACATATTCATTTAGTCGAATTCCAGTCTCAATTGCTTTCCTAGTTCTTTAGCTTTTTTCATACAGTTCCGTTAATTATCTTTCATTTGACATTCACAAACATTGTTAGTTTACACTATAAATAGAGATGATTTAAATGAAGATCTAATTAAAGTGCTGAAAGACAAACCTGTTACACCAAAATCCCCTTTTGGGAATGGAGGTGACATGGTCGCATAGAGAACCGAACTGTGCAGCGTTACAAAGAGGAGGTTCCCCTCACGGCAAAATGCAGCTTTATAGACACGGCCCTATTTACAGAGGAATGTTTGCTGAAGGGTCATTTATACATATCAAACTTAGGAAGGTATAGGGGGGGAGAGAGAAGTTGACAACATTTTCTCCCGATCTATATTGGTCGTCTCTCCCCACCACGCAGCGCCTTCGTTTCCACGGTAACTGGGCCCTGCTTTAGAATTATTTCCACAGTGACCGAATTTGGCAAAAGATCTTATTTTTTTTTCTCTATTTTATTTTTTTCTTGAGATGCTAAATTTATCTTTTATTTTAACCGAGCTGATATGTGAGGGGGAAAATGTGTTTTCCCCCACCAGGAGAGTGATATTATATCTGAAATTGTTCAAATTCAGCTGCTAGTTAAAATAAATAAATTAATAAAGCAATAAATAGAATACAACTTGTTTTTTTCCCCAAAAATAAACATTTAATTCATTAAGGTCAATGTTCCATTCTCCAGCGCTCTACATACCCAGTCCGTCCGTAATCTATAGCAGATCACAATTCCTACATCAATAGCTTTGGAACAAGAATTAAAAATGGGTTCCCAGGCTACATAGGTGGCCCCAAATATGTCATTACTATCTAGTAATCCTCGGTCGTTTGACAACATGTAGCAAACCCTAAAAGCCTTTAATTGTCAGTAAGATGCTTTGAGCTATAGTTCTTTAACAAAATAGGAGCTGCAGGTTGGACATCCCTGGTATAGAGTTTGATGTGGCTATCACTGTGATCTGCTATAAATACACCACAGAACAGGCCACACTAAGCTGAGATCATATCTGGAAGGAATGGTCACTGGTATGTCCAGCACCGATCTACAGTCAGAGGATTGCCCTACAGTAGATACTAGTTGAATTCCTTCTCTATGTCCTTCAGAATATGTCCACCATACAGTACAATATAACCCAGCAGTCTCTTTAAAGAAATAGTTCATTCCCACAGTGAACTTTTCCTTTAATGTATTGATTGAATACATTAAAGGAATGGATTGCCCTTTAATTACTCAATCCAGTGTGTGAGACTCCTTACTATATGATGAAGTTTGACTGGAGAAAGTGATAAAATCTACTATTTGCAAATGACGGGAAAAAACAAGCAAGGCAAATGAAAATTTTAAAGTTAGTAGAAAGACATAGGTGGCCCTACCAAAAAAATCTGCGATATCGCAAATTTGCGATACTGCGAGTTATCATAGACCCAACGGTCGTACAATACCTAGAGGTGAGAAATTTACCCTGGTTGAATTTACCCTGGTGCAAGTAAGACATTAATAAGACCAACAGGGCTCAGTGATTATAGGCTGTGTACTTATAGTTTGTGTGGATTTCATTTTTGCCGCTACATACCACATTAGTTGTGTGCTCACCATTTTAAGTGGTGTACGTGGGCCTGGCGAGTTGCTTACCTATTAGCATGTGGCTTAGAGGGAACGTTGGCAGTGCTGTGGGCAGACTGGCAAATGTATATCAGTATGCATATTTTTTTGCCAATATTATCAAAAGAAGGCCCACACACAGAGCATATGTGGTATAGGACTAACACATGTATTAACAACACCCAAAATTAAGGTTTCAGCGTTCTCTGCCTTCCTTCATCAAACCCAAACCTATAAATCACAAAATTCAGTGTGTAGCCTTAAAGGTAATGTCAACCTTAAAGCAAAAAACTGATCAATTGTCAGTTTCCTGCTCCCAACCCCTAATGATACATTAAACACATTATTACCTTCTTTACTACTGCGGTGGATTGCGCAAAAGGTACGTTTCTTCTATCTGCATCCCTGGATCCTGAGATATTGATTGAAGAACAGGAGGTAAGGCATAGCTCCTTAACCTCCCAGCCTTTAATCAATATATTAAAGGAAAAGTTCCCTTTTCAGGTGAACTATTCCTTTAAGAGTGGATATGCCCTTTAAATGTATATGACTTAATTTGCAATAGTCACTTTATAATAATTTGGGTCTATAGTTCTTTACCCCAGCCTTATGGATCAGATCCAACCTTTCTAATAATTAATAGTTCCGGATCTCTTGTTCTTTATTATCTAATCACAGTTTGATTTTGCCAGTGCTGACACCAGACATAACATTGTCTGAATGTGAGGGTTTTTTGCCTTTTATTTACTTTTTCCATAAAGTATCTCATCCCTCACACACTGACACACCAGCCATGCTCGGCAATGGTTCTTCAATGTGAGTCTCTGTGTAATTTCACAATTGTTAACCTGTATGTGTAATCTATTTGTAGATCTTTTTCAGACTGGGGAACATTTGGAAATGCAAATACCTGACATGGACTCATGGCACAGCCGTGTCCTTTATTACCATTATCTTATGCAGTGTATATGATAATAGAATTTTAATATAACCTACCCCTGTAGTGGATTTCTATGGGAGGAACTGTAAGATTATAGCCTTCCATGAGGAGAAGGAAACCAGAAGCCACAAGGGGGTAGGTTATAATAAATAACGCACCCGAATTGTAAATTAAAGGACACTTATACTCACCTTCCCTCCGCTCCACATCTTTGTGCAGTAGCTTTTACTCAGGGTGAGGACCTGAACCGCTAGGTCCTCACCCCTGGATTCACGTAACCTACAGCAGCGTCTTAGAGCAACGCTGCTCTGGTAGGCTCTGCCCCCTCCTCCCCGTCGACGACGAGGCCAATAGGAAGGCACGCTCTGCAACAAGCATGCCTTCCTATTGGCCTCATCGCCGACGGGGAGGAGGGGGCGGAGCCTACAAGAGCAGCGTTGCTGTAATACGCTGCTGTAGGTTACACTAATCCAGGGGTGAGGACCTAGCGGTTCAGGTCCTTGCCCTGAGTAAAAGCTACTGCACAAAGATGTGGAGCAGAGGGAAGGTGAGTATAATTGTCCTTTAAAGGGATATTAGAAGTCACCTTGCAGTTCCGTGCCCTGTATAAAAGGACACAGAACTCCTCGGTAATTTCTAATATCCTTATAATTTACAGTTGGGGGTGCATTATCCACTATATAATCAATATTCTGCAAAGTTACACATCGACATTGACATACAAGGAGTTATTCAGCCTAATGTTCACCACCCCTGTACTGGGTCTCCGGGCACTCTCTGAGCCCACGCAGCATTCAGAGAAAGTGAGGGGGCAGTGTAGAAGCACTTGAAAGCAATGTGAGTATTACAGATTTATTTAGTAATTTATTTATTAATTATATCTACATTTAAACAATTTTCTTTTATTTGATTAATGAATAAACTACAAGCACTTTGGGGATTTCCCTGGTATCCTGGTGAGCCTTTCCAACCCTGACAGCACACCAATTTGCCCTGTCCAGCACACTATTTAGGGAACCAAGTGTTCCTTTACTTTTGCATTCTCCTGCTAGTGGCACAGAGCCATAACACCAGCAGATGTGCTAATGTAGTGTTAATTCTGGATGTCAATCTAACACTCCTGGGATCCCCCAGGCACCAATTCCGAATCAACTAATAGTGGAAATACACTACATTGTTTACATCATTCATTATGTCTCTTTATTTGCCTTGGGCGCCAATTCTATAAATACATAAAGACAGGACAGTCTCTCCAATTTCAGATGGGGTATAGTTAGTATAGTTAGTGGGAAGGAGGCTTAGTTCATTCTAACCAGTTAACATGCAGCAATAATGTTCAAAGAAAACCAAGGAGGCATTGTCAGCACTTTTACTGACGCCTACATTGTGATCCATTGTTCATCCTCTATAAATAAAAAACAGTTTTAAGATATTCCTACGATGCCTCATGTACAGAGTAAAACTCCTGCACGTTTGCCTGTTTGCACCTTTCACGTTAACGTCCATGAAAGTAGTTTTCAGATGAGTTTTGTTTTTAAAAAATGACTCAAATGAGAATAAAATGTTGAGACATAAACCAGCAGTAATTAATGGATAACGACGAGAAAGGAAAGTATTATACAGTGGCAACTGGACTGGTAATTGGTTACTAATTATATGGTAACAGGTGTGTGTGTGTGGGCAGATGGATATGCAAGAGCACATATATATATATATATATATTTATATATAGACAAGTAACTGCTTTCCAGTATCCTAGAAAATAGGTAATTTCTCTTATTAAATAATAATAATATTTAATGTTCCTCTGGTAATACTCCCTGTAGGATGACAGCTCTGTACATAAAATCCCTGAAATATGTCTAGTGATTGATTTAGATACACATGAGCTGAAAAAAACCCGCTAGTCCACCAAGGGCAGTTATTAGTGGAACTATTTCTGTTGCTGTTACTAAAAATACCATCAATCTCTAATGTTACCGTTAGATGCGAAATGCACTGTTTATAGACAAGGTTTATCTTTCCTTTCACTTCACTTTAAAGAAGAATTAAAGTCTACATCTTCATCAGTAGTGACCTGTTTAGTGTGCCCCTTCTAGGGATTGGGAGGGGGGAAGAAAACCATTATTTCCCTTTGTATTCCACAGTATTTTTATATATAAAATGTAATTTGTTTGCCTGCTTTACATATCAATTGGGCCCAATTAGTGTCCATGCCCCACTATCTGCGCTGTGCTTCATTCTGACATCACAGTCACCATTTTTCGTGAGCATCGCATGCATTGTCATTCAACTTTATTTAAATGAAAAAGTGCATGTGCTTAAGTGCAAAATCACTCATCCTGGCACTCCAAAAATCGTGTTACAGTGGGGCCTTACTGTAAATTTTGGCAATGTGTTTCTGTGTGAGTGTTATTGGGTTGCTCAACTCAATTATTTTTTTCTGTGTATCGAAATTGTTATATTGGCACCATCTTGAATGGGAATGAAATCACACGCTGTAGAAGACCGTGGGAAACTGGAAGACAGACATCAGAAGTAATACCATTATTTTAACATGGGAATTGATTATACTTCTGGTTCCTATGTGTAGATTATTAAAACATTGCTGCTTATTTGATGCGCATAGAATATTTAGACATTGCTGTGGGATTTTCCCTTTGGTTTTCATTATTGTATAATTGTATAATATCAGTCAGTATAATATCAATCCCATTACGTTATTCTATTGAATCCTGACCTGATTCAATAACTAAACCTTTATATGTGGAATTTATGCATTTTTTAAACTGTAGCACTTGACCAGAAGGAAGTTATAATGAGAATCAAGGTATTTAATATAAATTTGGCAATGCACTGATCTACAGAAGCTCACACTAGTATTAATCATTCTGATATTTTTTCAAATAAACTGCTCATTTATTTCCAAC
This sequence comes from Hymenochirus boettgeri, assembly GCA_019447015.1. Taxonomy (NCBI): domain Eukaryota; kingdom Metazoa; phylum Chordata; class Amphibia; order Anura; family Pipidae; genus Hymenochirus; species Hymenochirus boettgeri. The sequence goes on along the minus strand of CM033472.1, from coordinate 220,840,442 downwards.
CGAATGTTTAACAGAGACTAGACCTTCCCCCGTTCCGCCTGCCTCATCTGCTCTTCTTCCAAAAGTACAATTTCAAAAGGCGCGCTGCCCCTTAAATACAGCTCAAAGCTGGGATTTTCCAGCTGCATAAAATAATGTAATATGATCCATACCATTACTGGAACCTGTTTTACTTTCCCTTGAAAGGTCTTATCTAATAAGAATAAAGTAGTCCAAATCCTAGAATGGGATGGAAATTACAATGTATAATTTTATTGGCTATTTCTGGTTCTTCAGACTAATGCAGCTATTGTGTAAAATATAATAGTAAGGGTCATCCTCTTTATTTATATATATTCAAGATTCTGATTAGGCCGTCAGTGAGCCTAGGCAAGCCTAGAGTAACAAAAGATGAACCTCATTAGACCCAAAGTGGTGATGGACCCCAATGCATTTCAAACTCCTTTACCACCATGTAGGGTTTCCAAGGAAAACCAAAAATAGAGAGAATAATTGGAAACCCCTCATACAAAATAAATGCAGTTACTATATTATCCCTGGTGAAGTGCATTAAATGGAGATGAATATACAATTGCTGCAAACAGATGGAATTAGAGACAATTAGATTCCCAACTTAATAGTTGTTAAAGATAGGGGCATTCCAGTATAGCCTTAAGCTGGGTACACACCTTCCAATCCTTTAGGTCGACCGACTGTTCGGCTGTTCCGACTGGTCAGCCAGGACGAAGGACTGAAATACACGGCAAAACTAGCTGCATCCGACAGTTTGCCGTGATCGATTGTGTGGTTTTCCGACCTGTCTGATTATTCATTTGTCCGATTCGGACGAACGAATGATCAGAATTTGGACACATCGGGCCACAAGAAACCATCCATTATTTTGCCCTGATCGACCGATACACTGAAATGTTGGTTAGTTGGTCGGCCTGAACTTTTTGATAGTGTGTACCCAGCTTTGCTTTATCAGACTTCCCATAGCCACCAATTCTACATTTTATAGAATAGGTGGGTCGATGGAGAATGAGTAGTCATATGAAGCCATGTGCAGGAGTTGTCTCCATTACTGCTGTATTGGTGACTAATTCTGATTAATACATCCTTTTTGTTGTGTAACACATTAGGACTTATAGTCCAGCAATACTTATAGTCCAGAAATACTTGCAGCCATTACCCCTCTCTTGCAATGTTAACTTGGCCATAATTTAAGTTTATCATGGCTGTGCTCAATAAATTTACACATAGGTAAGGTTTTATTTACTGTATTTTTTATAGTAAACTCAAAACCTTCTTTATAGACAATAACCCAGTAATATACATAGGACGTTTAAAGTTATGTTGATGGCCTGAAGAAAAAAAAAGAGAAATGCAGAGGTGAACAAATAACTTAAATGTACTTCCCTTATGCCCTAGAGTGTACAAGGTGTGGGCTCATAGCTGGCATGTCTGAGAATAAATTCCATATGGTAGATTCCCAAACTCCTTCTTATTCTTCCCGCAAATGGAAAGGAATTGGCATGGAGCCATGTGAAGAGGAGTAACGTAGCTTTTACTTATTAGGGAAAAGTAGTCAGGCCAAAGGAAGATCTGGCAATGTATCCATTGCACTGTTATAGGACTTACACCCTTACCTATGCAACCCAAAGCTTTCATTAAAACTCAAGGCCTTTAGCATGAACCTCTACTGACTAAAAACTGGTTCAAAGAAACTAAAGTCACTTTCCATTTTATGTTTTTAAGTCTCTACCTCCTAGAGGAATGTAAAAAGCTAAATAAATGTAACAAAAAGTTACAAGATTTAAAATTAAGCATATGGCTGTTAAATTATGCTTCTGAAAGTTGACCCGTCTTTTAGAGATCATGGTCCATTGCTTCCAGCAATATCCAGTGACAATATCAGTATTCATTAGTCAATATATACAAATGAATGGGCCATTAGGATCTGTATTTCCCATTTTTATGCTTTTAAAGATCCAATAAAAGCTATATTGTACTAGTGGTAGCAGATCCATTTGTTTTTATACAAGATTGGAATTTGGTTCTTTGAGTGAACACTCTCCGGTGTCTACTGGTTGAGTGTGAAGCTATGGTGAGTACACATACTGCTTTATATTAAGTAGTCAATGTAGACTTAGTTGATAAGTTCAATCAAATTCTATAAGTGAGTGCTTATTATTATGTAAAGATTTATAAGGAGTCCATGTGCATTCTTCCATACATGTACCACCAAATAAAATACAGCAAGTCAGAAAAGAGCTTCTGTAGTAAATGCATGTGGGGAATGCAAGCCATAATGCAACAATACCTTTTGGCCTGAAAAGAAAAATAAACCTAATTGTCCAAACTGAGCAGTAATTAAAGGGCAAGTCCAGCCCCAAAATGAAAACTTACATACAGGTAAATCACCCCCCAAAACCCTAAACGGTAATAGAAATCTGAAATATATAAGTCTAACCTTAAATCCTGCACAATGTCCTGTTTCCCCTGTTTCTGCCTCCTGGTTCTTCCAGTAAGCAACTGTAAGTTATGGATTTTACAGTTGACATCACAACCAATGACTGAATGTTAATTCCCTGTCTGCCTCTTCTGAGCATGCCCAGGCTCAGTACAGGCTCAGTACAGGTTTCTAAATTCTAAATTGCTCAGTTTCCATGAGGCATCCAGAAGCATAGCAGGCATACAGTAATGATTCATAGGACAAACTATGATATATCAACATATTTTAAAGAGGCCATTCTTTCTAAAAGATGTTCTCATGAAGGTGCAGTTGTCCTTTCAGTTAAAGCTTAAAATTATATATTTTTCTTGCTTTGGGTTGCTACTTGATACAATAACTGACGGTTTTCGAAACAGCTTTAAAACTGCCACAATCTCCAACACTCCATCTGCATACCCTTTAATATTACCCCTTTAAAGGGCATGTCCACCCCTTACAAGAACTTTTGACACATAACAGCTCTCCTTCCCCCAGCCCCAATCGCTATAAAAGATTTGTTAGAAAGTCCCCCGATAGTTACTTACCTTCCCTCTCTCCTCCGCTGCACAGTCCCAGCCCTCTGCTTGCATGAAACTTCAAGCAGGGGGCCGGACCGGCAGCCGTGTCCCTGATCGGCTGAGAGGCAGCTAATCACGGACACGGCTGCTTGCTGCACAGAATGCTGGGGGGAAGGTAAGTAAAGTTCGGGGGACTTTCTGATAAATCTTTTATAGCGGTTGGGGATGGGGAAAGGAGAGCTATTATGTGGCAAAGGGATTTGAAGCTAGGGGGAGGAAGTTAGAGGGAGGGGGAGAATGGCTGCAGTGCGCATGCCAAACATCTCCCGGAGGGGAGACAGGAGGCAGAGTCCTATATGGACTCTGCAGTACTCCTGGTGGGCAGTTTTGGGGACTTTGGGGGGGATAACTGGAGAACCATTTGGAGCTGGGATATAAGGTAAGGATTTTTATTCACTACAAAGTGGGGCCAGTAGTGGGGGAAATTATAGTTTTGGGGGTGGACATGCCCTTTAATAGTTAAGCTGGTCATACACAGGCAGACATTAAATTTGACATATCGATTTAATGTCTAAAGACCACATTTTACAAACAGCCGATGTTACTATCTGACCCATTCATTTTGTGATCTCAAATTGATTGCATGAAAAAAACGGTTCTTAGATAGATCGGTCATTTGTGTTATGAGAGATTGGACATCTGTCTAATGTCTTAAGTAGTGTATGGCCACCTTAACACAGTACAGAGCTGCAGAAGGAGGATAATGAAGCGTGAACCTGATCTTAGCACAGCTGTATCTCAATAGTGTCCCTATATAAAGATGAATGGAACCATCGGAGCAGATCAATGCGACTCCACATTTTTGTTAATACCCCAAGTTCAATCATAGGTTTCTGGGCTATAATGTAGGGCACAGTGTATTTTTTACAGCACTGGAATTTTCTGCGTTGTTTGGGGCAAAAAGAAAAAAACTACCATATTTTGGAGACTTCACTTAATTAAAAAAATGGAACAAATCTTTGGTGCATCCAGAATCAGAAATGTAAATGAGTCTTATAGACTTGAATTCTATGTCGTTTCTGTTCTTCCTGTCTTAAAACTCATCCCTAACCCCAAACTGACAGAAACAGAAATCAAACCAGGTTTTTACATGTCGTTCCCTCTGCTGGAAGTGCAAGCAGGAGTCTGAGCCATTTACCTAAACTATTTTTGGAAAGTCTCCTAGCAACATCTAATATAGCTGTCTTTTCTGCATACTCAGATGGGTCTTCTATTATCATTTGTTTGATAAGCATGGGAAAGAGATGTTATCCTTATCTTATCCAGATATCGACTCTCTATTCATTATTATGTTGCAATAAAAAAAATATATATGGTTCATAATGCTATTTCATAACACCCAGGAAATATACCTCTTGACATGGGTCCAAACATAGATGTCCACCAAGATTTTCACAAAAAATAGGGTATCCTTCAGGTGTTCAAACCTCCCTGGCCACCTCATGCCACCTCCACCAAGATTGTATAATGAGGTTTTCTCTTTTGCTTTTACACAAAACATCTTTTACTGATTTTAGGATGGATATTAACTGTACACAATGTACAATGGGAAGGGCAGTGTTTCAAAAATCAGAAAACTATTAGCAATAGGAACAATGGAACTCCATCATTATGAAAGGAACTTTAAAACATTGGCTTCAATACAGTTACTGACACCTTTTGGATAGAAGGGCAAGTTTTTGTAAGAGGGGTGGACATGCCCTTTACAGAAGCAAACATCCATGGAAAAGAAAATTATCATTATTATTAATAATAATAATAATTTTTATTATTATTTGGTGGTATACTTTAATATCAGAGTGGCCTAGAAAGGGGGATGTGTGGCTAAAATGGTTATGCAATACGCTAACTGCTGCTCATAATAACCCTTTAAGAAATTTCTCCCTTGGAAATCCTGCGCTTGCCCCTGCAGCTGGCCATATCTCTGTGTAGAAAGCAATTTTACAGACAAGAAAAACTGTATATTCAATTATACAAGTCATTTATTAAGCTCTTGAATTTCCTTTAAAGAAATAGTTCACTCAGAAAGTGGACTATTCCTTTACTGCATTAATTGAAAAATGGGAGGTAAAGGAGCTATGTCTTACCTCCCATTCTTCAATTAATTTAGAAGGAGCCAGGAACGACAGGTCCCATCCACTTCAAGCTTCACTGTGCGCTATAGTTAAAATAAAGATGAAAGGAGTTTGGGTCTTGGTGGTATTTTTACAATTTGTTTACTGAAACAGAAAAAACAGCTGGACGGCAACCCTATGTTCGAATCTTTGGGATGTAGACAATCATTCAGGGAGTTATACTGAGAGTCTCAAGCTTTTGTCTTAAAGTCTTGTAAACCTTTATTAAAGTAGAAGGCTGTTCAAGTTTTTCGTAAAATCCATCCACATGGATATCACATTTTTGGCTTTTTTTCCCCATGTCTTCTAAATGCCAGCTGTTTCACAGGGGTTAAAGAGTATATTTATATATTGTGAAAAATTTAATTTTCAAAAATTATACCTTTAGATACAGCATTACTCCAAAACTTTTTTGCATTTTAAATCTGAGTTGTAGATTTTTAGAAACATCATTTAAAATCACAGCATTTACAGGGAAGACCTGTCACTCCAGAAGCAGAAGCAGAAATTATTATATGGTCCCCATCCCTGACCTCTTACTAGGACATTTGACTGTATACCAGCACACTTTCTACTACATTTAAGGGAATCAGCAGAGAAAAGAAAGAAGGGGGGGGGGGTGTGAGCAGAGCAGTGTCCATGGTGAGGCTGTGCAAAACTTATAAGTGTCGCAGACACTAGAAGAGGGCCGTGAGTAAGGGAGGGTGGGGGGAATTAGGAGAACTCACTAAACATTTAAATTTAATGGCAAAGCAAGCACAGATAAATATGTGAGTACCACCATTTTATTTCTCTCAAATTGTAGTTTTAGAAAATGAAAGGTTGTTTACATGAGTATAGTGACCCTTTAAGACCCAACCAGTATTTGAGATCCATGTGCAATTTAAAATCTTAAAATCTCCCTGATTGTCCTAGAGCTTTAAGATGGCCACACACCATCTTATCTTATATCATTACAACGTAGTAGGAGGGGCTAGATGTCAATCCTGGCTACTGTTGGCCTTGTACATAAGTAATAGTTGCTTGTTGTGTCACATAATACAATAATGGCTTACAATGTACACTTCCAGAAAAATGATTAGCTACAGATTTGTCAAATTTAAATGATATTTCTTTATTAATAAAAGTACATAGGCAGGCAGTAGCATTACTAATATGCTATCTTTGTTTGCAGCATATGAGAAAAATACATTAGGTGGTGATTTCTACTAAGTAACCGTTTAGTTCCTTTTTTTTGTGGATCAAAAGACTGGGCTGTTCAACTGGGCTGGTCAAATATATAATGTATGTAAATGTTTATATATTCAATAAAGTCATACAAGGGGGATAAATACATAGATAGTTCAGTACATAAATATATAAATTATATAAATAGAAGTGCTAGAGCTTTGCCACAAGAGGTAATGAGGTCCCTGCCCCCGTAGAGTTTCCAATTTATATAAACAAATAAAGGGAAATAGGTAGTAAGGTAAGAAAAGGAAGATAAAAATAAAGAGGGGACACAGCGTTAGACTAAAAGGATTATTTAATAACACAGTTTACAATTGCTCCAATGTAGAAGCCCATACCAACCTATAAGATATTTGTTGTTCCTATTCTATAAGAAAATCCCTGATCAGTTGCTATGGGTTACTGCACTGGACCATGCAGTTTTAATAGAAAGAGCAACACCTTGTCATTGTAACAAAGACACCAAAGCACGGCATCAGGCAACATTTATCCCCCAATATCATTTACATTTGTTGGAATACCCCCTAGAAATAAACATTCGTTTATCACCAGGGCAGCATCACTTTCTTCATAAAGTCATCTGGGTTCCATAAAGGATACCATACATACTTCTCAATAGTAATACAGGTATTATATAAGTCTAGAATATGGCTGAACAGGGAGTTTTTTATTGGGTTCCTTTCAGATATTGCATTGGAGAAGGCAGTGGCTATCACCCAGCGAGCCTCTAATGTCTAGTGGCACCCCTGATCACTGCACACCTAGGGAACTAACAGACAGGAGAACTCATTCAATTGTGAACCATGTGCAATTAGGAACAAAATAATGGAAGTTTTCGATGAATTATACTTATAGCATAACCAGTAATATAACTATAATTCTTATTAGAATGGTAACCTGTGTGTATGTGGGGGTGTTAGGGGCAGGTGGGGGACCACCGTTCCATAACCAGTACCCAAGGCCAGGGTGCAGAGTGGACAGATAAAGTGATACAGTGAAATCATCATTATTGTCTCATGGAGAGGGAAGATCATCCAGCAAACCACAAACTGCACAGATACCCAGAGATGGGGGCACACAGCAGGACCAGAGAGTGGGGCACAGGTGGGCACAAGCAGGGGGGAAAGAGAAGGAGAGAGAGACTCCCTACTTTTATCTGTCATAGCATAGAGAGATATAATAGGGAGATAAAGATCCAATGTTAAGAGGGAAACAATAAAACAGGCTGGACTGAGTGTGGGAAGAACAGGGGGGTAATGATAAGGGAAGCAGGAGGTGCTAATGGGAGGCAGTGACTAGAGTGAGGTCCAGGGTGTAGGGAAAGGAAAGTGCAGAGATCTGAGGGGGAAGTGAATGTAGAGTGAGATTATTCACATTGGAGAGATACACAGACAGCGAGAGGATCTTCGTTAACCAGGAGTTCAACAGCAACGCGGCAGGATACTGAGCCACGGAGAGGTGTAACCAACACACAGAAAGTTATGACGGTCCGAAAGTCTCAGAAGGAAACACATTGTTCGGGAAAGTGGATCGGTCCGCGCACTGTCACTGACACTCGGATAACGAGCAGCATCCTGGTAAGGAACCTTCAGTTATTAGGGCTCCGTGGGGATGGCGGGTAATGGAAACCCCAGTATAGTGATGTGCAGTATAGAGTCCTATTCTATATAGGATATACCGTTAGTTATATTATTCTATACTATAGAAGGTATAGTTCTATTATATACATCATATCGTTATAATCTACAGTATAGTTCTATTATATACAGCATATCGTTATAATCTACAGTATAGTTCTATTACATACAGTATATAGTTATAATACACAGTATAGTTCTATTACATACAGTTTATAGTTATAATACACAGTATAGTTCTTTTATATACAGTATATAGTTATAATTCACAGTATAGTTCTATTATATACAGTATATAGTTATAATCTACACTATAGTTGTATTACATACCGTATATAGTTATAATACACAGTATAGTTCTATGACATACAGTGTATAGTTATAATACACAGTATAGTTCTATGATATACAGTGTATAGTTATAATACACTGTAAAGTTCTATTATATACAGTGTATAGTAATAATACACAGTATAGTTCTCTTACATACAGTATATAGTTATAATACACAGTATAGTTCTATTACATACAGTATATAGTTATAATACACAGTATAGTTCTATACATACAGTATATAGTTATATCCACAGTAATGTTCTATTACATACAGTATAATATAGTATAATACACAGTATAGTTCTATTACATACTATATATTATAATACACAGTATAGTTCTATTACTACAGTGTATAGTTATAATACACAGTATAGTTCTATTAATACAGTATTAGTTTAATAATACACAGTTGTTTTTCTATTATATACAGTATATAGTTAATATACAGTATAGTTCTATATACGTACATAGTTTAATACACAGTATAGTTCTATTATATACGTATATAGTTATATATACTCCACAGTATAATTCTATAATATACAGTATTGTTATAATCTACAGTATAGTTTCTCTATATCAGTATATAGTTATAATCACAGTATAGTTTTATTATATACATTATAGTTATAATACGTATGTTCTATATATCAGTACTAGTTTAATACACATATAGTTTCTTATATTACAGTATATAGTTATATACACAGTATAGTTCTATATATACTTATTGTTATAATCAACATTATAGTTCTCTTATATACAGTATATAGTTTATAATCTACAGTATAGTTTTTTTATTATATACAGTATATAGTTATAATCATGTATAGTTCTATTATATCCAGTATAATTATAATCTACAGTATAGTCTCTTATATCAGTATATAGTTATAAATCAAGTATGTTCATTATATACATTTATAGTATAATACACATGTATAGTTTCTATATATACTTATATGTTATAATCTACTTATAGTTCTCTTATATACAGTATATAGTTATATCTACAGTATAGTTTTATATATACAGTATATCTTATAGTTTCATATATATAGTTCCATGGTATAGTTCTATTATATACAGTATATAGTTATAATCTACACTATAGTTGTATTACATACCGTATATAGTTATAATACACAGTATAGTTCTATGACATACAGTGTATAGTTATAATACACAGTATAGTTCTATGATATACAGTGTATAGTTATAATACACAGTAAAGTTCTATTATATACAGTGTATAGTTATAATACACAGTATAGTCCTCTTACATACAGTATATAGTTATAATACACAGTATAGTTCTATTGCATACAGTATATAGTTATAATACACAGTATAGTTCTATTACATATAGTTTATAGTTATAATACACAGTATAGTTCTATTACATACAGTATATAGTTAAAATACACAGTATAGTTCTATTACATACAGTATATAGTTATAATACACAGTATAGTTCTATTATATACAGTATATAGTTATAATATACAGTATAGTTCTCATATAGTATTTAGAGTACACTAATACTGTTTATTATTACTATACACTGTATATAATAGAACTTTACAGTGTATTATAACTATACACTGTATACATAGAACTATACGTGTGTATTATAACTATACACTGTATGTCATAGAACTATACTGTGTATTATAACTATATACGGTATGTAATACACTTAGTGTAGATTATAACTATATACTGTATATAATAGAACTATACTGTGTGAATTATAACTAGTACTGTATATAAAGAACTATACTGTGTATTATAACTATAAACTGTATGTAATAGAACTATACTGTGTATTATAACTATATACTGTATGTAATAGAACTATACTGTAGATTATAACGATATGCTGTATATAATAGAACTATACTGTAGTATATAACGATATGATGTATATAATAGAACTATACCTTCTATAGTATAGAATAATATAACTAACGGTATATCCTATATAGAATAGGACTCTAACTGCACATCACATACTGGGGTTTCCATTACCCGCCATCCCCACGGAGCCCTAATAACTGAGTTCCTTACCAGGATGCTGCTCGTTATCCGAGTGTCAGTGACAGTGCGCGGACCGATCCACTTTCCCGAACAATGTGTTTCCTTCTGAGACTTTCGGACCGTCATAACTTTCTGTGTGTTGGTTACACCCTCCGTGGCTCAGTATCCTGCCGCGTTGCTGTTGAACTCCTGGTTAACGAAGATCCTCTCGTGTCTGTGTATCTCTCCAATGTGAATAATCTCACTCTACATTCACTTCCCCCTCAGATCTCTGCACTTTCCTTTCCCTACACCCTGGACCTCACTCTATCACTGCCTCCCATTAGCACCTCCTGCTTCCCTATCATTACCCCCCTGTTCTTCCACACTCATGTCCAGCCTGTTTTATTGTTTCCTCCCTCTTAACATTGGATCTTTATCTCCCTATTATATCTCTCTATGCTATGACAGATAAAAGTAGGGAGTCTCTCTCTCCTTCTCTTTCCCCCCTGCTTGTGCCCACCTGTGCCCCACTCTCTGGTCCTGCTGTGTGCCCCCATCTCTGTTATCTGTGCAGTTTTGTGGTTTGCTGGATGATCTTCCCTCTCCATGAGACAATAATGGATTCATTTCACTGTATCACTTTATCTGTCCACTCTGCACCCTGGCCTTGGGTACTGGTTTGGAACGTGGTCCCCCACCTGCCCCTAACACCCCCACAATCACACAGGTTACCATTCTAATAAGAATTATAGTTATATTACTGGTTTAGCTATAAGTATAATTCATCGAAACTTCCATTATTTTGTTCCTAATTGCACATGGTTCACAATTGAATAGTTCTCCTGTCTGTTAGTTCCTAGGTGTGCAGTGATCAGGGTGCCACTAGACATTAGAGGCTCGCTGGTGATAGCCACTGCCCTCCAATGCAATATCTGAAAGGAACCCTAAAAAACTCCCTGTTCAGCCATATTCTAGACTTATATAATACCTGTATTACTATTGAGAAGTATGTATGGTATCCTTTATGGAACCCAGATGACTTTAAAGAAAGTGATGCTGCCCTGGTGATAAACGATGTTTATTTCTAGGGGGTATTCCACAAATGTAAATGATATTGGGGGATAATGTTGCCTGATGCCGTGCTTTGGTGTCTTTGTTACAATGACAGGTGTTGCTCTTTCTTAAAACTGCATGGTCCAGTCAGTAACCCATAGCAACTGTCAGGGATTTTCTTATAGAATAGGAACAACAAAATCTTATAGGTTGGTATGGGCTTCTACATTGGAGCAATTGTAAACTGTGTTATTAAATAATCCTTTTAGTCTAACGCTGTGTCCCCTCTTTATTTTTATCTTCCTTTTCTTACCTTACTACCTATTTCCTTTATTTGTTTATATAAATTGGAAACTCTACGGGGGCAGGGACCTCATTACCTCTTGTGGCAAAGCTCTAGCACTTCTTTTTATATAATTTATATATTTATGTACTGAACTATCTGAATTTATCCCCCTTGTATGACTTTATTGAATATATAACATTTCATACATTATATATTGACCAGCCCAGTTGAACAGCCCAGTCTTTTGATCCACAAAAAAAGGAACTAAACGGTTTACTTGTAGAAATCACCACCTAATGTATTTTTCTCATATGCTGCAAACAAAGATAGCATATTAGTAATGCTACTGCCGGCCTATGTACTTTTATTAATAAAGAAATATCATTTAAATTTGACAATCTGTAGCTATCATTTTTCTGGAAGTGTACATTGTAAGCCATTATTGTATTATGTGACCAACAAGCAACTATTACTTATGTACAAGCAACAGTAGCCAGGATTGACATCTCAGCCCCTCCTACTACGTTGTAATGATATAAGATAAGATGGTGTGTGGCCATCTTAAAGCTCTAGGACAATCAGGGAGATTTTAAGATTTTAAATTGCACATGGATCTCAAATACTGGTTGGGTCTTAAAGGGTCACTTACATCATGTAAACAACCTTTCATTTCTAAAACTACAATTGAGAGAAATAAAATGGTGGTACTCAAATATTTATCTGTGCTTGCTTTGCCATTAAATTTAAATGTTTAGTATGAGTTCTCCTAATTCCCCCCACCCTCCCTTACTCACCCCTCTTCTAGTGTCTGCGACACTTATAATTTTGCACAGCCTCACCATGGACACTGCTCTGCTCCACACCCCCCCCCCCTTCTTTCTTTCTCTCTGCTGACCTTAAATGTAGTGAAAGTGTGCTGGTATACAGTCAAATGTCCTAGTAAGAGGTCGGATGGGGACCATATAAATTTTGCTTCTTCTGCTCTGGAGTGACAGGTCTTCCCTGTAAGGCTGTGATTTTAAATGATGTTTCTAAAATCTACAACTCAGATTTAAAATGCAAAAAAAGTTTTGGAGTAATGCTGTTCTAAAGGTATAATTTTTGAAAATTAAATTTTTCACAATATTATAATATATCTCTTTAACCCCTGTGAAACAGCTGGCATTTAGAAGACATGGGGAAAAAAAGCCAAAAATGTGATATCCATGTGGATGGATTTTACGAAAAACTTGAACGCCTTCTACTTTAATAAAGGTTTCCAAGACTTTAAGACAAAAGCTTGAGACTCTCAGTATAACTCCCTGAATGATTGTCTACATCCCAAAGATTCGAACATAGGGTTGCCGTCCACTGTTTTTTCTGTTTCAGTAAACAAATTGTAAAAATACCACCAAGACCCAAACTCCTTTCATTCTTTATTTTAACTATAGCGCACAGTGAAGCTTGAAGTGGATGGGACCTGTCTTCCTGCTCCTTCTAAATTAATTGAAGAATGGGAGGTAAGACATAGCTCCTTTACCTCCCATTTTTCAATTAATGCAGTAAAGGAATAGTCCACTTCTGAGTGAACTATTTCTTTAAAGGAAATCAAGAGCTTAATAATGACTTTTATAATTGAATATACAGTTTTTCTGTCTGTAAAATTGCTTTCTACACAGAGATATGGCCAGCTGCAGGGGCACGCGCGATTTCCAAGGAGAAATTTCTTAAAGGGTTATTATGAGCAGCAGTTGCGTATTGCATAACCATTTAGCCACACATCCCCTTTCTAGGCCACTCTGATATTAAAGTATACCACCAAATATAATAAAAATTATTATTATTATTAATAAATGATAATTTCTTTTCCATGATGTTTGCTTCTGTAAAGGGCATGTCCACCCCTCTTACAAAAACTTGCCCTTCTATCCAAAGTGTCAGTAACTGTATTGAAGCCAATGTTTTAAAGTTCCTTTCATAATGATGGAGTTCCATTGTTCCTATGCTAATAGTTTTCTGATTTTTGAAACACTGCCCTTCCCATTGTACATTGTGTACAGTTAATATCCATCCTAAAATCAGTAAAAGATTTTTTGTGTAAAACAAAAGAGAAAACCTCATTATCAATCTTGGTGGAGGTGGCATGAGTGGCCAGGGAGGTTTGAAAACCTGAAGGATACCCTATTTTTTGTGAAAATCTTGGTGGACATCTATGTTTGGACCCATGTCAAGAGGTATATTTCCTGGTTTTTATGAAATAGATATTACCATATATATTTTTTTTATTGCAACATAATAATGAATAGAGAGTCGATATCGATAAGATAAGGATAACATCTCTTCCCATGCTTATCAAACAAATGATAATAGAAGACCCATCGGAGTATGCAGAAAAGACAGCTATATTGATGTTGCTAGAGACTTTCCAAAATAGTTTAGTAAATGGCTCAACTCCTGCTTGCACTTCCAGCAGAGGAACGACATGTAAAAACCTGGTTGATTTCTGTTCTGTCAGTTTGGGGTTTAGGATGAGTTTTAAGACAGGAAGAACAGAAACGACATAGAATCAAGTCTATAAGACTCATTTACATTTCTGATTCTGGATGCACCAAAGATTTGTTCCATTTTTTAATTAAGTGAAGTCTCCAAAATATGTTAGTTTTTTTTCTTTTGCCCCAAACAACGCAGAAAATCCATGCTGTAAAAAATACACTGTGCCCTACATTATAGCCAGAAACCGAATTGAACTTGGGTATTAACAAAAATGTGGAGTCGCATTGATCTGCTCCGATGGTTCCATTCATCTTTATATAGGGACACTATTGAGATACAGCTGTGCTAAGATCAGGTTCACGCTTCATTATCCTCCTTCTGCAGCTCTGTACTGTGTTAAGGTGGCCATACACTACTTAAGACATTAGACAGATGTCCAATCTCTCATAACACAATGACCGATCTATCTAAGAACCGTTTTTTTCATGCAATCAATTTGAGATCACAAAATGAATGGGTCAGATGTAACATCGCTGTTTGTAAATGTGGTCTTTAGACATTAAATCGATATGTCAAATTTAATGTCTGCCTGTGTATGACCAGCTTAACTATTAAGGGCATGTCCACCCCAAAACAATAATTTCCCCCACTACTGGCCCCACTTTGTAGTGAATAAAATCCTTACCTTATATCCCAGCTCCAAATGGTTCTCCAGTTACCCCCCAAAGTCCCCAAAACTGCCCACCAGGAGTACTGCAGAGTCCATATAGGACTCTGCCTCCTGTCTCCCCTCCGGGAGATGTTTGGCATGCGCACTGCAGCCATTCCTCCCCCTCCCTCTAACTTCCTCCCCTAGCTTCAATCCCTTTGCCACATAATAGCTCTCCTTTCCCCATCCCCAACCGCTATAAAAGATTTATCAGAAAGTCCCCCGAACTTTACTTACCTTCCCCCCGCAGCATTCTGTGCAGCAAGCAGCCGTGTCCGTGATTAGCTGCCTCTCAGCCGATCAGGGACACGGCTGCCGGTCCGGCCCCCTGCTTGAAGTTTCATGCAAGCAGAGGGCTGGGACTGTGCAGCGGAGGAGAGAGGGAAGGTAAGTACTATCGGGGACTTTCTAACAAATCTTTATAGCGATTGGGGGTGGGGAAGGAGACTGTTATGTGTCAAAAGTTTCTGTAAGGGGTGGGACATGCCCTTTAAAGGGATATAAAGGGTATGCATGGAGGGTTGGAGATTGTGGCAGTTTTAAGCTGTTTCGAAAACCGTCATGTTTGTATCAAGTAGCAACCCAAAGCAAGAAAAATATATAATTTTAAGCTTTAACTGAAAGGACAACTGCACCTTCATGAGAACATCTTTTAGAAAGAATGGCCTCTTTAAAATATGTTGATATATCATAGTTTGTCCTATGAATCATTACTGTATGCCTGCTATGCTTCTGGATGCCTCATGGAAACTGAGCAATTTAGAATTTAGAAACCTGTACTGAGCCTGTACTGAGCCTGGGCATGCTCAGAAGAGGCAGACAGGGAATTAACATTCAGTCATTGGTTGTGATGTCAACTGTAAAATCCATAACTTACAGTTGCTTACTGGAAGAACCAGGAGGCAGAAACAGGGGAAACAGGACATTGTGCAGGATTTAAGGTTAGACTTATTATTTCAGATTTCTATTACCGTTTAGGTGTTTGGGGGGTGATTTACCTGTATGAAGTTTTCATTTGGGGCTGGACTTGCCCTTTAATTACTGCTCAGTTTGGACAATTGGTTTATTTTTCTTTTCAGGCCAAAAGGTATTGTTGCATTATGGCTTGCATTCCCCACATGCATTTACTACAGAAGCTCTTTTCTGACTTGCTGTATTTTATTTGGTGGTACATGTATGGGAAGAATGCACATGGACTCCTTATAAATCTTACATAATATAAGCACTCACTTATAGAATTTGATTGAACTTATCAACTAAGTCTACATTGACTACTTAATATAAAGCAGTATGTTACTACTCACCTAGCTTCACACTCAACCATAGACCACCGGAGAGTGTTCACTCAAAAACCAAATTCCAATCTTGTATAAAACAAATGGATCTGCTACCACTAGTACAATATAGCTTTTTATGGATCTTTAAAAGCATAAAAATGAAATACAGATCCTAATGGCCCATTCATTTGTATATATTGACTAGAATACTGATATTGTCACTGGATATTGCTGAAGCAATGGACCATGATCTCTAAAAGACGGGTCAACTTTCAGAAGCATATTTAAACAGCCATATGCTTAATTTTAAATCTTGTAACTTTTTGTTACATTTATTTAGCTTTTACATTCCTCTAGGAGGTAGAGACTTAAAAACATAAATGGAAAGTGACTTTAGTTTCTTTGAACCAGTTTTTAGTCATTAGAGGTTCATGCTAAAGGCCTTGAGTTTTAATGAAAGCTTTGGGTTGCATAGGTAAGGGTGTAAGTCCTATAACAGTGCAATGGATACATTGCCAGATCTTCCTTGGCCTGACTACTTTTCCCTAATAATTAAAAGCTACGTTACTCCTCTTCACATGGCCACATGCCAATTCCTTTCCATTTGCGGGAAGAATAAAAGAGTTTGGGAATCTACCATATGGAATTTATTCTCAGACATGCCAGCTATGCACCCACACCTTGTACACCTCTAGGGCATAAGGGAAGTAACATTTAAGTTATGTGTTCACCTCTGCATTTCTCTTTTTTTTCTCAGGCCATCAACATAACTTTAACGTCCTATGTATTACTGGGTTATTGTCTATAAAAAGGTTTTGAGTTTACTATAAAAAATACAGTAATAAAACCCTTACCTATGTGTAAATTTATTGAGCACAGCCATGATAAACTTAAATTATGGCCAAGTTACCATGCAAGAGAGGGTAGGGCTGCAAGTTTTCTGGACTATATAAGTATTGCTGGACTATATACCTAATGTGTTACACAACAAAAAGAGTATTAATCAGAATTAGTCACCAATACAGCAGTAATGGAGACAACTCCTGCACATGGCTTCATATGACTACTCATTCTCCATCGACCCACCTATTCTAATAAAATGTAGAATTGGTGGCTATGGGATTCTGATAAAGCAAAGCTGGGTACACCTATCAAAAAGTTTCAGGCCGACCAACTAACCACCAACATTTCAGTGTATCGGTCGATCAGGGCAAAATATGGTGGTTTCTGGTGGCCCGATGTTTCCAAATTCTGATCATTCGTTCGTCCGAATCGGACAAATGAATAATCAGACAGGTCGGAAAACCACACAATCGATCACGGCAAACTGTCGATGCAGCTAGTTTTGCCGTGTATTTCAGTCCTTCGTCCTGGCTGACCAGTCGGACAGCCGAACAGTCGTCGAACCTAAAGGATTGGAAGGTTGTCCCCAGCTTAAGGCTATACTGGAATGCCCTATCTTTAACAACTATTAAGTTGGGAATCTAAGTCGTCTAATTCCATCTGTTTGCGCAATGTGTATTTCATCTCCATTTATGCACTTCACCAGGGATAATATAGTAACTGCAGTATATAGTTTTATATACACAGTATGTTCTAATTACATACAGTATATAGTTATAATACACAGTATAGTTCTATTACATACAGTATATAGTTATAATACACAGTATAGTTCTATTACATACAGTATATAGTTATAATACACAGTATAGTTCTATTACATACAGTGTATAGTTATAATACACAGTATAGTTCTATTACATACAGTATATAGTTATAATACCAGTATAGTTCTAATATACAGTATATAGTTATGATATACAGTATAGTTCTCATATATACAGTACATAGTTATAATACACAGTATAGTTCTATTATATACAGTATATAGTTATAATACACAGTATAATTCTATTATATACAGTATTGTTATAATCTACAGTATAGTTCTCTTATATACAGTATATAGTTATAATCTACAGTATAGTTTTATTATATACAGTATATAGTTATAATATACAGTATAGTTCTCATATATACAGTACATAGTTATAATACACAGTATAGTTCTATTATATACAGTATATAGTTATAATACACAGTATAGTTCTATTATATACTTTATTGTTATAATCTACATTATAGTTCTCTTATATACAGTATATAGTTATAATCTACAGTATAGTTTTATTATATACAGTATATAGTTATAATACATGGTATAGTTCTATTATATAACGTTTAGTTATAATCTACAGTATAGTTCTATTATATACAGTATATAGTTATAATACAAAGTATAGTTTCATTATATACAGTATATAGTTATAATACACAGTATAGTTCTATTATATACTTTATTGTTATAATCTACATTATAGTTCTCTTATATACAGTATATAGTTATAATCTACAGTATAGTTTTATTATATACAGTATATAGTTATAATACATGGTATAGTTCTATTATATACAGTATATAGTTATAATCTACCTATAGTTGTATTACATACGTTATATTTTATAATAACAGTATAGTTCTATGAACTACAGTGTATAGTTATAAACACAGTATAGTTCTATGATATACAGTTATAGTTATAATACACAGTAAAGTTCTATTATATACAGTTATAGTTATAATACACGTATAGTCCTCTTACATACAGTATATAGTTATAATCACAGTATGTTCTATTGCATACAGTATATGTTTATATACACAGTATATTTATCTATACTATAGTTATAGTTATAATCACAGTATAGTTCTATTACATACAGTATATAGTTAAAATACACAGTATACTCATTACATACAGTATATAGTTATAATACACAGTAATGTTCATATTACAGTAAGTTATAATATACAGTATAGTTCTCATATATACATACATAGTTATAATACACAGTAAGTTCTATTATATACAGTATATAGTTATATACACAGTATAGTCTCTTATTACAGTATATAGTTATAATCACAGTATAGTTTTATTATATACAGTATATAGTTATAATACATGGTATAGTTCTATTATATACAGTATATAGTTATAATCTACAGTATAGTTCTATTATATACAGTATATAGTTATAATACACAGTATAGTTCTATTATTTACAGTTTCTGGCAAAAGTCTTGTCGCCTGTGTATTTTGCAGTAACTGCTATTATACCTGATTTTAATTGATCAATTGGGTGTAGAAATAGCTCATATGAAAAGCTAAAGCCCTCCCAAATATATTAAATGTACTGGTATAAAATAGTTTCACTGAAAAAAGATTTATCATTTAATCAAGACAGAAAGGTCAAATGTTGCAAAGACAAGTGTAGTCGCCTTAGAGAAATTGATCTACTTTACAGCCAATCCAAAAATTGTCAGCAAATTACCATATATACTCGAGTATAAACTGACCCAAGTATTTATTATTATTATTATTATTATTATTGTGGATTTATATATCGCCAACATCTTCCGTAGCGCTTTACAATTACATGTATACATTCACATACCAAGTACCTATTTTTACCTAGAAAAAACAGTAAAAGTGATTGACTCGAGTATAAACTGAGGGTAGAAAATATGACACCTGATCAAACAATCCGCAACCAACTATTCCTGTCACTCCAGATGTTAGTAAACTGCAACTCCCAGCATTCTTTGGTTGCTGGGAGTTGTAGTTTCTAAACATCTGTAGTGGCAAGGTTCAACACTAATGCTCCCTACAGTACAATGGAATTTGGCCCCCATAAAAAAATAATACAGATAAGGTACCAACATATTTAAATGCATTACAGTAATCCAGTGCCACCCAGCCCCCCCCCCCTCCTCCACTGCATACCGTAGACTTAAATGCCTAAATCCCCCATACAAAAAATTACTTACTAGCTGAGGGCAGACAGGATCAACATCGTGTTCGGACCGTGAAGGCTCCTCAATCCTCTATACCTGCAGTCAGGACACGATATTGACGTAAGTGGGACTCGGAAAGTGCGTAACTTACATGCCCACGTCTTCTGCCTGTGCCGCTCACTGCTCTGGTCCTAGTCTCTCCGGTCTCTTTCTACTGGTGGTTTTTGGAACTGAATGCTTCCATCCTTCTCCTGGCCGCAATTTAAGTGGATTCACGGCTTTTTGATGCTGCCTCCGAGACCTGATTTTTAAGGTTATTTTCACACCTAAAAACCTCGGTTTATACTCGAGTATATACAGTAAGTAGTGGTGCTGTGAGATCCAATTAATATCTTGTATGACTCCATGAGCTGGAAGGATTCATACAATTTATTGATGAAATCATCAGGAAAGCCAAGAAAAGTCTTGCATGCCCCCAGAGTTCATCAGTATTCTTTGGTTTCGTCTTCCATGCTTCGCTTTCATCCTAACCCCCATATGCTCAATGATGTTCATGTCAGGTGACCGGGCTGGCCAATCCTGGAGCATCTTGATCTTCTTCACCTAAGGAACTTTGATTGTGAGATGGAATTATACGGTGGAGAACCATCCTGCCGCAGAATTTGGCCTTTTTTTATGGTTGCAATATATGAAGTGCTAAGATTCTTGGTATTTTACACTATTGATGTTGCCTTCCACCCTGCGATCCCTTGCACACCCCCATACTGGATAAGAACCCCGACCATGATTTGCCTCCACCAAACTTCACTGTTTTCTGGGTAAATCTTGAAGAAAACAGAAGATTCATCTGAAAAATCCACCTTTTGAACTTTCTCCAGCATCCATCCTTTTAGCAGGCTGTGGGACTTGGCAAATGCCACACGGTTTTTCAAATGTCTTTTGTTAAGTGCTGGCTTATGGCCACTGATTCGACCATGGAGGCCATTTCGAACAGAATCCCGACAAACTGTTCTGGTTGAAACAGGGATTTCAGGTGACCAGGTCCCTGGAGCTCTGCTGCAGTTGAAAATGGGCTTGCCTTGGATTTTCAAGCCAACAAACGGTCCTCTCGAGCAGTTGTCTTGCAGGGTCTGCCTGACCTGGGCTTGTCAAAAACTTCTCCAGTCTCCTCACAGTGTTTCTTTATCCTCCGAACTTGACGCTGAGAGATATTGAAGGTGTGAGCCACATCAGCAGTGGATTTGGTCTTCAGCTCTTATAATCAACACTTTAGTCTCAGGGTGAACTTAGGCATGTTTGCAAGGTCTATTTGCAGTGGATGTGAAGGTCTAGTGTACTGGGGTTCTTTTATACACACCTGACACATATTGATCCATTGTTAGTCCAGGTGAAGCCCATATGACAAGGTGACAACACTTATGTCTTTGCAAAAATTGATTCAATGGGCTTTACCAAGCTGTGAATATTAGAATACTTTTGTTAGTTTTGTTTTGCATTGAAACATTATTACAAAAGCTGTTTGGGGTAAAATGAACCATTTCTTGAAACAAATCTGCCACTGGAATTATTGTTAAGCGCCACTTCAGGTCTATTTGTACACAAGCGACAAGACTTTTGTCAGAAACTGTACACTATATAGTTATAATACACAGTTAGTTCTATTATATACAGTTATAGTTATAATACAGTATATTCTATTATATACAGTTTTAGTTATAATACACAGTATAGTTCTATTATATACAGTATATAGTTATAATACACAGTATAGTTCTATTATATACAGTATATAGTTTTATATACACAGTATAGTTCTATTACATACAGTATATAGTTATAATACAGTATAGTCCTATTATTTTATATACAGTAATGTTATAATATACAGTATAGTTCTATATATACAGTTAAAATACACAGAATAGTTCTATTATATACAGTATTGTTATAATCTACAGTATAGTTCTCTTATATACAGTATAGTTATAACACATATAGTTCTTATATATATACAGTATTGTTATAATCTACAGTATAGTTCTATTATATACAGTACATAGTTATAATACCACGTATAGTTCTATTATATACAGTTTATAGTTTAATACACAGTTAGTTCTGTTATATACAGTTTATAGTTTAATAACACGTATAGTTCTATTACATAAAGTATAGTTATAATACACAGTATAGTCCTATATTTTATATCAGTATATAGTTTATATATACAGTATAGTTTTATTAATACAGTTAAAATACACAGAATAGTTCTATTATATACAGTATTGTTATAATCTACAGTATAGTTCTCTTATATACAGTATATAGTTATAATACACAGTATAGTTCTATTATATACATTATATAGATATAATACACAGTATGTTCTATTATATACCGTATATTTTAGTTCTATACAGTATACAGTTTATATCTACATTATAGTTCTATTAATACAGTATATACCGTATTTACTCAAATATAAAACAAGATTTTCAGGCTAAAAAAAACCTGAAAACCGAGTCTCGGTTATATTCGAGTAAAAGACTTGACCTGCTCCGGCGGCCGCACACTCTGCATCCTCTGCTGACTGATGTCACTTCTCGGCACTGGGAAGTGAGGTCGCGCCGAGTAGTGACTCAGCCAGCTTAGAAGAGGATCCAGAGCAGCCTGCGGGGAACACGTGGAGCAGGTAGGAAGGCAACTGTGGGAATTCGAAGGGGGAAGGCACAGTAATTCCTGCAGTGACTATTCCTTGCCACTGCAGATGTTTGGAAACTACAACTCCCGCAATTAAAACATGCTGGGAGTTGTACTTTCCAAATATCTGGAGTGCCAAGGTATGAGCTTCAATTGCCTTTTAAATGGACATAGAATTCCCATACACAGTATAGTTCTATATATACATTATACTCATGTTATATACATTATAGTTCTCTTACATACAGTATTGTTATAATATCAGTATACTTGTGTTATATACAGTATAGTTCTATTATATTCAGTATAGTTATATACAGTATATCTATTATATACAGTATAGTTTATATACAGTATATCTATTATGTATTGTATAGTTCTATTACAACAGTATAGTTGTATTATTACAGTAGGTCTCTATTATATACAGTATAGTTATATTATAAACAATATAGTTGTATTATATCAGTATAGTTTATACAGTATACTCTATTATATACAGTATAGTTCTATTATAACAGTATAGTTGTATTATATATAGTATAGTATCTACTATATAAGCAGAAATCTTGTATGTATGTATGTATGTATGTATGTATGTGCTCACCTCACACCACACCCCTGAATCCATCCTCATAACGGCGACGCCCTCCAACGGCCGACGCCCGTGAAGTCCAGTTTGACCATAAAAAGCCTGCACGTCACTGCAGAGTGTGGATTCCCCAATTCAGTAACTTAGATGAAGGGCCTGGGCTCTGTGTGCTGCCCGACTTCACCCACAGAGTCCACTTCAGTGACACAACAACCAGCGTAAAGTATGGCTACACAACTCAGAGAGCTGCACACACACGAACAACAGCTTCTATCCAGAGGGAACCAGACATTTCCCTTAAGGTCTGTAACATTACAATTTGCTCCTGAAGTTTTAAATATAAAAACCCTGAAAAGACTATGTTACTATCAGTGATATACCACTTATATATACAATATAAACCCTGGAAAGTCTATGTTACTATTGGTGATATGAACCACATTTGTGGTTATTGTCATGCTAAGAAATTTAAAGCAGAGCTTCCTGGAATGTGACTACGCCCCCATCACGGTCACGCTCATACCCCAACCATCAAGGCCACGCCCCCAAAGAATGCCATGCCCCCAAACATCACAACCATGCCCCAATGTTGTGACCACGCTAACAATATTGTGGTCATTCCCAATAATCCCCAAAAAAATACAGTATATAGTTATAATACACAGTATAGTTCTATTACATACAGTGTATAGTTATAATACACAGTATAGTTCTATTACATACAGTATATAGTTATAATACACAGTATAGTTCTATTATATACAGTATATAGTTATGATATACAGTATAGTTCTCATATATACAGTACATAGTTATAATACACAGTATAGTTCTATTATATACAGTATTGTTATAATCTACAGTATAGTTCTCTTATATACAGTATATAGTTATAATCTACAGTATAGTTTTATTATATACAGTATATAGTTATAATATACAGTATAGTTCTCATATATACAGTACATAGTTATAATACACAGTAAGTTCTATATATACAGTATATAGTTATAATACACATGTATAGTTCTATTATTTACGTTTTAGTTATAATCTACCTTATAATTCTCTTATATACAGTATATAGTTATAATCTACAGTATAGTTTTATTATATACAGTATATAGTTATAATACATGGTATAGTTCTATTATATACAGTATATAGTTAATACAGTATAGTTCTATTATATACTTTAATTGTTATAATCTACATTATAGTTCTCATTTATATACAGTATATAGTTATAATCTACAGTATAGTTTTTTATTATATACAGTATATAGTTATAATACATGGTTAGTTCTATTATATACAGTATATAGTTATAATCTAC
This sequence comes from Hymenochirus boettgeri, assembly GCA_019447015.1. Classification (NCBI taxonomy): domain Eukaryota; kingdom Metazoa; phylum Chordata; class Amphibia; order Anura; family Pipidae; genus Hymenochirus; species Hymenochirus boettgeri. Next base: position 220,815,762 of record CM033472.1, on the reverse strand, counting down.
AGTATAGTTCTAATATACAGTATATAGTTATAATACAAGTATAGTTCATTTATTACAGTAAATAGTTATAATACACAGTATAGTTCTATTATATACTTATTGTTATACTACATTTAGTTTCTCTATATACAGTATATAGTTATAATCTACAGTATAGTTTTATTATATACAGTATATAGTTATAATACATGGTATAGTTCTATTATATACAGTATATAGTTATAATCTACACTATAGTTGTATTACATACCGTATATAGTTATAATACACAGTATAGTTCTATGACATACAGTGTATAGTTATAATACACAGTATAGTTCTATGATATACAGTGTATAGTTATAATACACAGTAAAGTTCTATTATATACAGTGTATAGTTATAATACACAGTATAGTCCTCTTACATACAGTATATAGTTATAATACACAGTATAGTTCTATTGCATACAGTATATAGTTATAATACACAGTATAGTTCTATTACATATAGTTTATAGTTATAATACACAGTATAGTTCTATTACATACAGTATATAGTTAAAATACACAGTATAGTTCTATTACATACAGTATATAGTTATAATACACAGTATAGTTCTATTATATACAGTATATAGTTATAATATACAGTATAGGTTCCATATAGCGTACATAGTTATAATACCAGTATAGTTCTATTATATCAGTAATATAGTTATAATACACAGTAATAGTTTCTCTTATTACAGTATATAGTTATAATCTACAGTATAGTTTTATTATATAACAGTATTATGTTATAATACATGGTATAGTTCTATTATATACAGTATAATAGGTAGAATCTCCAGTTAGTTTCTATTATATACAGTATATAGTTATAATACACAGTATAGTTCTATTATTTACAGTTTCTGGCAAAAGTCTTGTCGCCTGTGTATTTTGCAGTAACTGCTATTATACCTGATTTTTAATTGATCAATTGGTGTTAGAAATAGCTCATATGAAAAGCTAAAGCCCTCCCAAATAATATTAAATGTACTGGTAAAAAATAGTTTCACTGAAAAAAGATTTATCATTTAATCAAGACAGAAAGGTCAAAATGTTGCAAGACAAAAGTGTAGTCGCCTATAGAGAAATTGATCTACTTTACAGCCAATCCAAAAATATGTCAGCAAATTACCATATATACTCGAGTATAAACTGACCCAAGTATTATTATTATTATTATTATTATTATTGTGGATTTATATATCGCCAACATCTTCCGTAGCGCTTTACAATTACATGTATACATTCACATACCGAAGTACCTATTTTTACCTAGAAAAAACAGTAAAAGTGATTGACTCGAGTATAAACTGAGGGTAGAAAATATGAACACTGATGCAAACAATCCAGCAACCAACTATTCCATGTCACTCCAGATGTTAGTAAACTGCAACTCCCAGCATTCTTTGGTTGCTGGGAGTTGTAGTTTCTAAACATCTGTAGTGGCAAGGTTCAACACTAATGCTCCCTACAGTACAATGGAATTTGGCCCCCATAAAAAAATAATACAGATAAGGTACACAACATATTTAAATGCATTACAGGTAATCCAGTGCCACCCAGCCCCCCCCCCCCTCCTCCACTGCATACCGTAGACTTAATATGCCTAAATCCCCCATACATAAAAAATTACTTACTAGCTGAGGGCAGACAGGATCAACATCGTGTTCGGACCGTGAAGGCTCCTCAATCCTCTATACCTGCAGTCAGGACACGATATTGACGTAAGTGGGACATCGGAAAGTGCGTAACTTACATGCCCACGTCTTCTGCCTGTGCCGCTCACTGCTCTGGTCCTAGTCTCTCCGGTCTCTTTCTACTGGTGGTTTTTGGAACTGAATGCTTCCATCCTTCTCCTGGCCGCAATTTAAGGTAGGATTCACGGCTTTTTGATGCTGCCTCCGAGACCTGATTTTTAAGGTTATTTTCACACCTAAAAACCTCGGTTTATACTCGAGTATATACAGTAAGTAGTGGTGCTGTGAGATCCAAATTTAATATCTTGTATGACTCCATGAGCTGGAAGGATTCATACAATTTATTGATGAAATCATCAGGAATAGCCAAGAAAAGTCTTGCATGCCCCCAGAGTTCATCAGTATTCTTTGGTTTCGTCTTCCATGCTTCGTCTTTCATCCTAACCCACATATGCTCAATGATGTTCATGTCAGGTGACCGGGCTGGCCAATCCTGGAGCATCTTGATCTTCTTCACCTTAAGGAACTTTGATGTGGAGATGGAATTATACGGTGGAGAACCATCCTGCCGCAGAATTTGGCCTTTTTTTATGGTTGGCAATATATGAAGTAGCTAAGATTTCTTGGTATTTTACACTATTGATGTTGCCTTCCACCCTGCAGATCCCTTGCACACCCCCATACTGGATGAAACCCCAGACCATGATTTGCCTCCACCAAACTTCACTGTTTTCTGGGTAAATCTTGAAGAAAACAGAAGATTCATCTGAAAAATCCACCTTTTGACACTTTTCCAGCATCCATCCTTTTAGCAGGCTGTGGGACTTGGCAAATGCCACACGGTTTTTCAAATGTCTTTTGTTAAGTGCTGGCTTATGGGCACTGATTCGACCATGGAGGCCATTTCGAGACAGAATCCGACAAACTGTTCTGGTTGAAACAGGGATTTCAGGTGACCAGGTCTCCTGGAGCTCTGCTGCAGTTGAAAATGGGCTTGCCTTGGATTTTCAAGCCAACAAACGGTCCTCTCGAGCAGTTGTCTTGCAGGGTCTGCCTGACCTGGGCTTGTCAAAAACTTCTCCAGTCTCCTCACATCGTTTCTTTATCCTCCGAACTTGACGCTGAGAGATATTGAAGGTGTGAGCCACATCAGCAGTGGATTTGGTCTTCAGCCTCTTGATAATCAACACTTTAGTCTCAGGGTGAATCTTAGGCATGTTTGCAGAGGTCTATTTGCAGTGGATGTGAAGGTCTAGTGTACTGGGGTTCTTTTTATACACACCTGACACATAATTGATCCATTGTTAGTCACAGGTGAAGCCCATATGACAAGGTGACAACACTTATGTCTTTGCAAAAATTGATTCAATGGGCTTTACCAAGCTGTGAATATTAGAATACTTTTTGTTAGTTTTGTTTTGCATTGAAACATTATTACAAAAGCTGTTTGGGGTAAAATGAACCATTTCTTGAAACAAAATCTGCACTGGAATTATTGTTAAGCGCCACTTCAGGTCTATTTGTACACAAGCGACAAGACTTTTGTCAGAAACTGTACACTATATAGTTATAATACACAGTATAGTTCTATTATATACAGTTTATAGTTATAATACACAGTATAGTTCTATTATATACAGTATATAGTTATAATACACAGTATAGTTCTATTATATACAGTATATAGTTATAATACACAGTATAGTTCTATTACATACAGTATATAGTTATAATACACAGTATAGTCCTATTATTTTATATACAGTATATAGTTATAATATACAGTATAGTTCTATTATATACAGTTAAAATACACAGAATAGTTCTATTATATACAGTATTGTTATAATCTACAGTATAGTTCTCTTATATACAGTATATAGTTATAATACACAGTATAGTTCTATTATATACAGTATTGTTATAATCTACAGTATAGTTCTATTATATACAGTACATAGTTATAATACACAGTATAGTTCTATTATATACAGTTTATAGTTATAATACACAGTATAGTTCTGTTATATACAGTTTATAGTTATAATACACAGTATAGTTCTATTACATACAGTATATAGTTATAATACACAGTATAGTCCTATTATTTTATATACAGTATATAGTTATAATATACAGTATAGTTCTATTATATACAGTTAAAATACACAGAATAGTTCTATTATATACAGTATTGTTATAATCTACAGTATAGTTCTCTTATATACAGTATATAGTTATAATACACAGTATAGTTCTATTATATACAGTATATAGATATAATACACAGTATAGTTCTATTATATACCGTATAGTTCTATTATATACAGTATACAGTTATAATCTACATTATAGTTCTATTATATACAGTATATACCGTATTTACTCAAATATAAAACAAGATTTTCAGGCTAAAAAAATAGCCTGAAAACCGAGTCTCGGTTTATATTCGAGTAAAAGACTTGACCTGCTCCGGCGGCCGCACACTCTGCATCCTCTGCTGACTGATGTCACTTCTCGGCACTGGGAAGTGAGGTCGGCGCCGAGTAGTGACATCAGCCAGCTTAGAAGAGGATCCAGAGCAGCCTGCGGGGGAACACGTGGAGCAGGTAGGAGAAGGCAACTGTGGGAATTCAGAAGGGGGAAGGCACAGTAATTCCTGCAGTGACTATTCCTTGCCACTGCAGATGTTTGGAAACTACAACTCCCAGCAATTAAAACATGCTGGGAGTTGTACTTTCCAAATATCTGGAGTGCCAAGGTATGAGGCTTCAATTGCCTTTTAAATGGACATAAGAATTCCCATACACAGTATAGTTCTATTATATACAGTATACTCATGTTATATACAGTATAGTTCTCTTACATACAGTATTGTTATAATATACAGTATACTTGTGTTATATACAGTATAGTTCTATTATATTCAGTATAGTTATATACAGTATATCTATTATATACAGTATAGTTATATACAGTATATCTATTATGTACTGTATAGTTCTATTACAAACAGTATAGTTGTATTATATACAGTATGTCTCTATTATATACAGTATAGTTATATTATAAACAATATAGTTGTATTATATACAGTATAGTTATATACAGTATATCTCTATTATATACAGTATAGTTCTATTATAAACAGTATAGTTGTATTATATATAGTATAGTTATCTACTATATAAAGCAGAAATCTTGTATGTATGTATGTATGTATGTATGTATGTGCTCACCTCACAGCCACACCCCTGAATCCATCCTCATAACGGCGACGCCCTCCGAAACGGCCGACGCCCGTGAAGTCCAGTTTGACCAATAAAAAGCCTGCACGTCACTTGCAGAGTGTGATTCCCCAATTCAGTAACTTAGATGAAGGGCCTGGGCTCTGTGTGCTGCCCGACTTCAACGACACAGAGTCCACTTCAGTGACACAACAACAGCGTAAAGTATGGCTACACAACTCAGAGAGCTGCACACACCGAACAACAGCTTCTATAACAGAGGGAACCAGACATTTCCCTTAAGGTCTGTAACACATTACAATTTGCTCCTGAAAGGTTTTAAAATATAAACCCTGAAAAGACTATGTTACTATCAGTGATATGAACCACATTTATATACAAATATAAACCCTGGAAAGTCTATGTTACTATTGGTGATATGAACCACATTTGTGGTTATTGTCATGCTAAGAAATTTAAAGCAGAGCTTCCTGGAATGTGACTACGCCCCCATCACGGTCACGCTCATACCCCAACCATCAAGGCCACGCCCCCAAAGATAAATGCCATGCCCCCAAACATCACAACCATGCCCCCAAATGTTGTGACCACGCTAACAGATATTGTGGTCATTCCCAAATAATCCCCAAAACATTTTTATCCGCCCTCATACATCATGGCCACAAACATCCCAGGTCTGTTCCCGAATCCCACCCACATACACAAACATCCTGTCCATGCCCCCAAACATCACAGGCACACCCCCAAACACCACACCCACTCCCCTAAATGGCACGGCCAAGCTTTGAAACCGCGTGACCATGCCCCCAAATTTCACGACCACCAAATATCATGTCCAAACCTCCTGGACACCGCAACATCGCAGACATGCCCCATCCACCTATTCAAACTGGGAGTTTGGACTACATGGGAATTACTTGCAAAAAAATACTATACCCACATGTGTACACGGGCAACACCGGGTACAACTGCTAGTATACAATATAGTTGTATCATATACAGTTTAACTGTATACAGTGTAGCTCTATTATATAAAGTATAGTTTTATTATATACAGTATATCTCTATTATATGCAGTATAGTTATATACAGTATAGTTTATTATATACAGTATATATATTATATGCAGTATAGTTATATACAGTATAGTTTTATTATATACAGTATAACTATTACATGCAGTATAGTTATATACAGTATAACAGTCTTTTGGTGATCCTGCACACACCTGTGGTAGTACAGCGGGTATATGCTGAGTGCAATGAAAGACCGTGGTTGGAGGTCAGATATCAACAGGAGAAAGAAACACCACGCACATCAGTCTTAAAAGATGCCTGATGAAGGTACAGTTTGTGTACTGAAACGTTACACTGTTGTATATCCTATGTATGAAGCATTTAAATATATAGGCATTTAAGACTGATGTGCGTGGTGTTTCTTTCTCCTGGTTATATACAGTATAGTTTTATTATATACAGTATAAATATTATTTGCAGTATAGTTTTAATATATACAGTATAGCTCTATTATATGCAGTATAGTTATATACAGTATAGTTTTATTGTTTACAGTATAGTTTTATTATATGCAGTATAGTTATTTACAGGTTATTGCTCCATCATATACAGTATAGTTTTATACAGTATGGTTCTATTATATACAGAATAGTTATGTACAGTATGGTTCTATTATGTACTGTATAGTTATATACAGGTTATAACTAGTATATACAGTAAAGTGATATACAATATACAGTATAGTTATATACAGTATGGTTTTATTGTTAACAGTATAATTATATATCATTATTTTATTGTATTCTGTACTGTTATATACACAACATTAATATAATTAGCTTTATACTGAATGGCTTGAAACTAAGGAGAGATGATGGATTGTTACCATGTTATACCCCCCACCCCCCAGTAACAGCACTTGGACTAACCACAACAGGGAGATTACAACAGTGACTGTATGGACATAGGGATAGATCAGTTATCCATCTGTATCTATTTTCATCCAGTCTTTCTATATATATCTCTGTTCCCTTCTATGTACATCTGTACAATCTGTCTGTTTGTCAGTGTTTAAAGGGCATGTCCACCCTTAATAAGAACTTTTGCCCTATAATAGAACACAGTGCCCCAGCCCAAACCGCTATAAAAATAATTTAAGAAAGTGCCCAGTTCTTCACTTACCTTCCCTCTCTCTTCTCCGAAGCCCGGCCCGGCCTTCTGCTTGCGAGACACTGCAAGCAGGGGGCGGGACCAGCAGCCGCGTTCATGATTGGCTGAGAGGCCAATTTTGTTGGGGCTGGGGGAACATATTCTATTAAATGGGCAAGGGGTTTTATGGTCCCATTTAATATAGCCTTCCTCCTGGTCCCCCAGCCCCAACCGCATAATTTTTATTTTAAGAAAGCTCCCCAAACTCTTACTTACCTCTCTGCTTTCCTCCGCCGAAGTGAGCTGCCGGCAGCCGTGTCCGTGATTGGCTGCAGCTCAGCCAATCACAGATGCGGCTGCCGGTCCCGCCCCTCTGCTTGCATTTCTCGCAAGCAGAGGTCCGGGAGCGCGGCGGAGGAAAGAGGGGAGGTAAGTAAGAGTTTGGGGAGCTTTCTTAAAATAAAATTATGCGGTTGGGGCTGGGGGACCAGGAGGAAGGCTATATTAAAAATGTGATTTTAGGGTGGACATACCCTTTAACTATCTATCTATCTCTCTCTCTCTCTCTCTCTCTCTCTATCTATCTCTATCATTTAAACTATCTATCAATGTAATCTAATAATCTCTCTCTCTGTTATCTAGCTAACCCATTATCTACCTCTCTATTAGGTGGATAAACACTGCATATAGAAGGTACACAAATAACACTGATATGGTAACTTGCTGTGTAATAATTATACATTGTCTGTGGTATCATAAAGAAACAGGTAGAAAGGTACTAATTATATTTCCTTCCAATAGTTATTTTTATACCCTATGGGTAGGCGTATTAAGAAAGCCATATACAATTGTGTAGCAGTTAATGCATACTCTATTGGTTCTAACTGAATATCTCTATATTGTACATGTGTACTCTTGTTTAAAGGATAAGTGTACTGTAAAATGAAGTTATGCTCAATTGGAAGCTGCAGCTTTAAAAATACATTTGGCATTTTTCCCCCTAAGCCCCCCAGAGCCTACCTTTTTAGATTCAAAGTTGCTGACATATTGTTTGTCCTTAGGTGCATGTTAAAGGGACTGTAAACTCCCCTAAACCCTAAAAAATAACTATTTGCCATTTGTTTGTATTATTCACATGGAGGTGAGAACGCTTATTCTCACCTCCCTGTGAATAATAGGATGCTCGGGGGACCTGGAACTTACCTTACCGCCGCTCCACTCGCAGCCGCTTCTTCACTGAACAGCTGTTCTCTCCCGATCGCGTGCCCTATCTTTTGAATTGGCGCGCATGCGCCTAAGATAGGGCGCTCGGTTTGGACGGAGCGGCTGTCAGTGAAGAAGCGGCTGCGAGTGGATCGCGGTAAGGTAAGTTCCAGGTCTCCCGAGCGTAATATTATTCACAGGGAGGTGAGAATAAGCGTTCTCACCTCCCTGTGAATAATACAAACGAATGGCAAATAGTTATTTTTTGGGGTTTAGTGTTCCTTTAAGGTCCTCCCCTTCATGATTATCATCTACCTCCTGATTGGTAAGCCTCAACAGGTAAGGCTCGTCCGCTCCATGCACGGATGTTATGCCCACATGGCGGACGTTCACACGTGCATGGAGCGCACGGAGCTATACAGGAAAGGTGCCCCTGGCAATGCAAAAATCCCCCATACATAGCTGCAATGTACGCTACATTGATAATAATAATATTGACTGTAAAATGCATAAAATATGGGTAATTACGACATGTTAAACATTTAAAACTGCGGTTTGCTGCAAGGAAAATGTTCTACTGTTAATCTAGAATTCATTTGTAAAAACAATTGTAAGGGCACCTAATGTCCAAACATTAGTATTATACAAATGACATTTCTCCAAAGACATTTTCTCACTAATAGACCCCTGTGAGTGAGGGACCCAGAGCAAATACCCCGTCTGTCTCACCTAAATCTACCCCAGGAACAGAGAAAAATATAGAAAAGTGCCAATCCAAAGATAAGGTCAGACCTACTATTGTAAGAAAATTCAGCAATGACTGAGATACCAAAAATGACGTAAAAAATGTTAACAGAGTCTTGTGAAGAGGCAGGTCTGAGGTTTCAAACTCATATTAAAAAGGACAGACTGAGTGTGCGAATCTGCTCTCATCTGTCATGGCTTTTTATGTTTCTATGGAAATATATGAGAGATGGTTTGCTCCTGTGTGCCTTGGTATTTATCTTAACCCCCTGAGCTCTTCGAGTTCAGGAAAGTTAGAACTACACAGGGATCTATCTAAACAAATTATAATTCAATCAAACTCATCTGACATGGTCTTGTTTCCTAACGGTGTCCAAATGCACCAATTCATTTTGCAGAAGAAATGATATGTAAAAACAGATGATTTTCACCAGCCTTGAAATAACTATGGATGTAAATGTGGCGTTTGTGTTAAACACAAGTCCATCTTCTTGTAAAAGTATTTAGATATTAAATCAAAAATGAATGAATTGTCTGACCCTTAGTAAAGTAATCTACCATTTGGGTGTGGAAGAAAGGTATATTCTCTACTGTGAATAGTGTGTAGTGTAAATGCTACTAACTAGAGCAGACCTGGGCAAAGTAAGGCCTGGGGGCCTCATGTGGCTGTTGGCTGCTCCTGACTGGCCCCTCAATACTAGATACTAGACATGTACCACAAAAAAATCTTGTTATTAAATGATTGCCTCAGGCTGAATTATTGATATATTTTATTTTACATATAAAACAAATTATGACTTGATCAATTGATTAATTGAATTTAAAGGGCATGTCCACCCTTAATATAAACTTTTGTCCTCTAATAGAATACCTTCCCCCAGCCCCAACCGCTATAAAACAAATTTAAGAAAGTGACCAGATCTTTACTTACCTTCCCTCTCTCCTCCGACGCCCGGCCCGGCCTTCTGCTTGCAAGATACTGCAAGCAGGGGGCGGGACAGGCAGCCGCATCCGTGATTGGCTGAGAGGCAGCCAATCATGGACGCGGCTGCCGGCTTCTCAGAATGCCGGTGGAGAGAGGGAAGGCAAGTAGAGTTCTGGGGACTTTCTTAAAATTATTTTTTTGCGGTTGGGGCTGGGGGAACATATACTATTATATGGGCAAGGGGGTTTTATGGTAGGGGGAGGGATCGCAAAACGGGAGGGAGGGGGAGAAGGGCTGGAGTACGCATGCCAAACTTCTCCCGGAGGCCAGATAGGAGGCAGAGTCCTATATGGACTCTGCTATCCTCCTAGTGGGCAGTTTTTGGAACTTTGGGGGGGGACTACAGGAGAACCTTATGGAGCTGGGATGTGAGGTAAGGATTTTACTACACTACATGGTGGGGCCATTAGTGGGGGGGATTATAGTTTTGGGGGTGGACATGCCCTTTAATGGAATAGATTGAAAATATAACTCAGTAGTGATAATTGAGTTGAACCCATTGGTCCGGCCATTCACGACAATCAAAGTTTCTCATGCGGCCCCCTGTGGAATTTAATTGCCCATCCCTGAACTAGAGGTTAATCTGAACAACATCAATGGCTCTGCAGACATCACCTTTCTAGAATAGCTTATTGAGTGCACTTTGATGCATTTTTCAATTTATATAAACATATTAAATACAAACATTCATTGAGACCAATACAATAGCCCCTCTAGTGGAAATTGGTTATTAAACAGAAGGAATTTTGCTGTGGGTGTCTTTGGGTAATGCAATACAAAGTAGCTGCTAATCATACTATATAAGTGCAGATATGAACAACTTTTTGACAATAAGCCCAACTTTAGTGTGTGTGTCATTTCAACATTCCCTGAAGTTAATTGAAAGCTGTCAAGCGTAATAACAGACAGGAAGATAGTAAAACTGCTATTCATTCATATTTCCATTGTGTATTACTGCAGTTCTCAATCTTTTTTAGAACTTTGCACACAAAAATGTCATTGTGTCTTACCTCAGTTTTAAATCTTTAACTTAAAAGGCATGTCCACCTAAAAATTTGTAATGCGGTTTAGCCTAATTACCCCCCAAAAACGAACTAGTGTTTTAACCTTACCTTGATCCCACGCTTCCACGCTAAGATATACGGTGCTTACTTTTACTTCAGCCGATCCCACACCGGAAGTCACGCCTCCTGCCTTTTGCTTCAAGCCAGTTACAAGCATGCAGGAGCAGAGCATGCTCATAACTGGCTCTTCCAGGCATGCACTGTCAATTGTGGCCGTGGTGGTGACATCTTGGCCAATGGCTGACAGTCCAGACGAGGGATTGGCTAAAGTAAAAGTAAGTATATATCAGCGTGGGAGCATCAGATCAAGGTATGGTTAAAACAAAAGTCCACTTTTGGTTGGTAATTAGGCTAAACTGCATTGGACATGCTCTTTAATGTTGTCATTACCCATATTTTATGCAATTTGCATAAAAGTATTATAATTATCTACGTACATTACATTGACTGCATTTTAATATATATATATATATATATATATATATAATATACATACAACCGAAATAGTAACCCAGAGCACTCCGAGGTAAAATTCAGATCTGGACCTACACTAATAAAACTGTTTGAATTTTACCTCGGAGTGCTCTGGGTTACTATTTTGGTTGTCTATGTTATCGTACAGCAGCACCTAGGTGATGAGTTTAGCATAGGGATTGCGGAAAGGATCCAGCCTTTATTGCCAACAACATTTCGGTCCTGGACTAAGGACATTTAACGTTGTTGCTCTATGCACCTGTAGCACAAATGTTTTTTTTAATTATTATTTTTTGGTACAGCATATAAAAATGGTTGTACTGCTAAAATATTTCCACTACAAAAAGTTTAAGTTTAAGGCTCACCTCTGGCTATTTAAAGCTCTTGGTCCATGAGTGTACGCTGCCCCTGACAGGTCCTTTGAGAAACCCTGTTGAATTGTACCCAAACCAATGGACCATGGCTCAGAAAGTTCAGAAAATACTTCTAATAGTCTGTATTTAAATGCATTTCTGAAAGTATAACATTTTTACATAATTACCTTGTAGTTAAATTTGAAATAAGACATGTAAACTTCAGTTTCAAATGTTTTACTCTAGGATTAACACTAAACTAATAATTGATCCAAAGGAATGAAGATAAAATCCCCCATGGGTGTTAGGCTGGCCATACACATGCGATCACACAGCATGTGTGCCAACAGATCACATTATTATCATTACTATTATTGTGGATTTATATAACACCAACATCTTCTGTGGCTTTACATTTACATGTATACATTCACATCAGGCCCTGCCCCGAAGAGCTTACAGTCTACCAAGCACATTTATTTGACAAATACAACCTATCAGTATGTCTTTATGATTGTGTTGGAAACCGAAGCGCCCGGAGGAAACCCACGCAAGCACGGGGGAGAACATACAAACTCCTTGCAGATGTATCCAAGGGTGGAATCGAACTCAGGACTTCAGCGCTGCAAGGCATCAATGCTAACCACTGGTATCTGTCAGCACACATGTTGTGGGAACAGCACATACAGACCTGACCGATCCCCATAAATAAAAAGAAAATGTGAACCTAATAGATAAACTGATGCAGTGGAGGGAGAGATACTGTATAATTCCTTGGTATAAATCTACTGTTTAAAGGGCAACTATACCCCTCTCCCTCTTCCTCCCACAATGAATGTACAAAGGGGGAGGACATGAACTGCAAGGCCCTTACCCCTGGGTTTACCTTGTAGCAGCAGAAATTTAAAGTTGACATTTCTGGTGTCTGACTTATGGAATAGAAAAATATTGTAGTGCCGTATTAGTCCAATATATACGTAGATGTAAAAAATAAGTACTTTTTCTATGGACTAACAGTTTATTTAGTAGACAAGCTTTTGAGGGCCAAACCCTGTTCATCAGGTCAGAGCAGTACTGATTTTAACAAAGGTTTAACAAAGTAAAAATCCAGTTCCAACAGATAATAAGATAAGCAAAACAACAAGGGGGAGACAAAAAAAAAGAAAAAAGTAAAGAGCAAAAGGTGCCCAGGAAAGTGTAGAGCTATAGGATTCACATCCATGTATCCTATAGCTGTACATCCAGCAATGTGGTATATTGAATACAATGCAACAAATGTGAGGATGCAATATATATTGGAGAAACTGGCCAAAAACTGCAAAAGAAGATGAATTCCCACAGACATAGCATCACCCACCATGACGAGGATAGGAACTGTTTCCCTGTAGGACACCATTTTCCACAGCCTGAACACAACATGAAAAACTTCCAGGTCCAAATCTTAAAGGGACATTTTATCAACACTCAGGAAAGAAAAGCATTTGAAGCTAAAATTATCTTATTATTTGACTCTAAAAACAATGGTTTGAACCAGGACATGGGATTCCTTTCACATTATCAATAATTGACTTTTCACATCCTAGCTCCCCCTTACCAGTTTATTTATTCTTTATATATTTCTTTTTTGTGTTTTGCCCCTTTTCTTCTTCTCTTCCCCCTTCTCTCCCCTCTTATCTTACTCTTCCTGCCCCGTCCTATTCTCATTACCACTTCACTATTCTGTTATCTCTCCTATTTTATTACCTCTACATTGTCCTTGTCTCATTTTGCTTCTTACTGGGGTTTTTTTTGGTCCTCCCTGCCTTCACTTCCCCCCTTGCATTTCTTGACCACGTCACTATTCTGTTATCTCTCCTCTCATTTTATCGCCCTCTACACTTTCCTGGGCACCTTTTGCTCTCTCCTTTTTTTTTGTCTCCCCCTTGTTGTTTTGCTTATCTTATTATCTGTTGGAACTGGCTTTTTACTTCATTAAATCTTTGTTAAAATCAGTACTGCTCTGACCTGAGGAAGAAGGTTTGGCCCACGAAAGCTTGTCTACTAAATAAACTGTTAGTCCATAGAAAATGTATCACAGTACTCTTATTTTTTACATGAATTATGGAATGACACACTCCGCAAAAAGTGTTTCTTTTAAATTCTGCTGCTACAATATAATCTCAGGGGTGGGTTTGTCTAAACTCAAAATCATTGGGGCCCCCAGAAAAACTACAATGGATCATCTACAATGGTTGTCTGGAGGGAATCTGTATCTGTCATAGGAAAAGAAGTTGCCCCTGGTAGTTACACCCCTGTCCTTAAAGGACAACTCCACCCTCATAAGAACATCTTTTAGAAAGAATGGTCTCTTAAATAATAGGTTGATATATCATAGTTTGTCCTATGAATTCATTACTGTATGCCTGCTATGGTTCTGGATGCCTCATGGAAACTGAGCAATTTAGAAACCTGTACTGAGCGTTTACTGAGCCTGGGCATGCTCAGAAGAGGCAGGTAGGGGATTAACATTCAGTCATTGGCTGTGATGTTAACTGTCAAATCCATAACTGACAGTTACTAACTGGAAGAACCAGGAAGCAAAAACGGGAAACAGGACATTGTGCAGGATTTCAGGTTAGACTTATATATTTCACATTTCAAACTATTACCATTTAGGGTTTTGGGGGAAGATTTAACCGTATATAAGTTTTCATTTTAGGGCTGGACTTGCCCTTTAAAGCAAAAACTATAGTGGGTATAAATTCGGAAAAGTACATGGAAAAGGGAGGTTGGATTGGCACTTTCTACCTCCCAATATAATTTCTAGGAAGAGCAGCAGCACAAAGGAGGAAGGCCCAGGGCCATAAACTGGCAGATGAAAATTGTGCTGTAGCTCCTGATTATTGAGGATTATTGGGAAATGGGAATAATCAATCCTACCTCAATGTCCCTGGTACTTTTATTTTTTAAAATATAAGAGAGAATCCCGCACCACCATATAAAAAATGGTTTATACTCTGGGTGCCACTACAATGTCACAGATATCCAGCATGTAGATGAAACAGTAGCACATACCAGTCTTTTAGTGAACAAACAAAAGTGTTTATTCAACACATCATGTGCAAAGTTTCAGTGTCACATGACACTATCAGACCTCATCATGTCTGATGAAGGTGTCATGTGACACTGAAACGTTACACGCGATTTGTTTGTTCACTAAAAGACTGGTGTGCGCTACTGTTTAATCCAAATTTAATTTCTAAAACAAAGTTTTACAGTATAGTTGTCCTTTAAACTGGGTAACTTAATTGGGAGGGGGCAGTTGGTAAGAGGTATAGTTGGGCCTTAAAACTTAGGGGTAGCAATAGAGAAATACACTGATACAAAATAAGACATCATCTGACCATGAACTCATAGTCGTTTCTCATATATAAGCAAATCCATTAGCCATAAGTTGCATTGCGTACAATTATGTGCTGCTTGTTCTAATTGATTTTGTTTTTCTGTAATGATGGTCTTTTTAATTAGCTTTAATCTAACTGGGCATAATTACAAGCAGCCTTAAAGGGCATGTCCACCCCCAAAACTAAAATTTAACCCCTTACTGGCCACATCAAGTAGTTTAAAACAATCCTTACCTTACATTCCTGCTCAAAATAGTTCCCCTGCTGTGCCCCTCCAAAGTCCAGGAAACAGCTGTGTAGGAGCAGTGTGTGACTCATGCTGTGCCTGAGACTTCCTCAACCTCATCAAGGTTGAGGCATGCTCAGTGCAGCCCTCACTGCCTCTCAGCCAATCACGGACGCGGCTGCCGGTCCCGCCCCCTGCTTTCAATTCCATGCAGGCAGAGGGCCTGAACACTGCAGCGGAGGAGAGAGGGCAGTTAAGTAAGAATCGGGGGACTTTCTAACAATTATATTAATGCGGTTGGGGCTGGGGGAGCATGCCCTACCACATATCAAAAGTTAAATTTCGGGGTGGACATGCCCTTTAAAGTAGTTACTGTCCTAAAAAACTCATCACATTGGCTAACGTGGTGTGCTTGGAGGTTTTGTTGAATTACAGTTAAAAAAACTACAAGTTGACTGTTTCTTAAAGATGGAACATAAAATCCTACAATCTGTGAGAACAAGACAGCAGTCAGAAAGCGAACTAATTTTCATACATTGGATAAAGCACTCCAGAAAATTCTAAAGGATATGTCAGGCCATCTCTGGCAATGCTCTGTTAGATGTATCTGATAACCTGTATATGTTATCCCTGTATATGAAACCTGTATATGTTATCCCACCTGCAAGCAGAGATTGTGTGTCTGTTAGATACCTAGATTGTTCTTTATAATGAACACCATAAAAATATTTTCTGCCTTTTGATGACATCTTGGTGATGCATCTGTCATCAGTTTTGATGGAAAATGTTTTTCACTCAGAGATTCCCAGCTGAACACAAACAGCCTTTATTTACTAGGATAGGTCAGTTTTGATCTGGTACAGTAAATATTGATATCATACAATGTATTAATGTAGGTATACACAGATCTAGCAGCATTTTTTTTGAGATTGTGATAACCGCATAAGAAGGTGTATGAGAGAAATGGGTGTAGTTAACTCTTCACACCCCAAACCTAATTTTAAATCCATTTTTTGCCATATTAGCTGTAGTGAAATAGAAGCAGACTGAATAGAAAAGTTAGGACAA
Source organism: Hymenochirus boettgeri (assembly GCA_019447015.1). Taxonomy (NCBI): domain Eukaryota; kingdom Metazoa; phylum Chordata; class Amphibia; order Anura; family Pipidae; genus Hymenochirus; species Hymenochirus boettgeri. The sequence goes on along the minus strand of CM033472.1, from coordinate 220,799,120 downwards.
CTATATAAAAAGATGACCAAATAACAGAAAGTAAGGCTTAAAGCAGAATTAAATATGAAGAGGAGGCACAAGGGAAAAGGTGAGGAGAAGGTAGCTGTATGAACAAAGTAAACAGCCAAAGAGCTGAATGAGGAAGAGATAACTGGGGAGAACAAAGAATGTGGAGAGTCAGAGACAAACTGAATGAAAGGGAATAATGAAACAGGTAAAAGAATAAAAGGATAAAATAAAATAAGATACAATTCAATAGCACATTAGGATCTATGCTGACTATGATTGTGGGACTCGGAATTCTAAGTTAGTGTAACTAATATCTTGGAGGCTTCAGAATCTGTAAAGAATTGTCTGAGGGGGTCAAACAATGGGAATCTAAAGATCTCTTCTACTTTAAAGGATAATTATACCCATCTCACCTCCGATCAACACTTACAGTAAGGAGTACCCTGGGTGGGGACCTTAACTGTTAGGTCCTCAGTTGTGGGTACTTTGCAGTATATCTGTAATACTTCTAGCTCTCTTTTTTCATTCTGTTCCTCCTCAATCCTTCTGTCACTGACAGTTCATGATAAGCCAATGGGAAGACACGATTCTCGCAGAGTGTCTTCCCGTTTGCCACATCATGGACTGCAGTCAGAAGAAGGAAGAAGAGCCGGGTGGCAGGGAAAAATTTAAGTACTACAGTAGTACTGTAAAGTACCCATAGGTGAGGACCTAGCTTCTTTGGAGAGCGTGTTTTTGTATTGCATACATTGTGGATATGCAGAGGGAAATTTAATGTAAGAACAGCTGTCAAGTTCCCAGGGGTGAGGAATTAGTGGTTTAAGTCCTCAACCTGGGAAATACACAGCTATAAAAAAAGAGGAGTAATGAAGAGTTGAGTATACCGTATATACTTGAGTATAAACCGACTAGAATAGAAAATATTACACTCTAATGCAAACCTGGAATTAGTACATAAAATGTCATTATCCAGCCCCCTCCCTCCTCCACACTACATATAATATGCCATCAACAACCACAAAACCACTCCAGCCCACCTCTAAACCCCCATAGACACCATATAATAAAATTACATGGTTCAATACACTCCCTACCAGCTCTGCCAAGTGATGGTACAGGTGAGGGCTGAGAGGACAATCAGCAGACATGCTCCTTATTAGCTCTGCCAAGTGAGGGCTGAAAGGCCATGCACAGGAGGTGTAATTTCCAAGCTCCACAAGTATGGGTCACGTGAGGGCCGAGAGGATGTGCTCAGGAGATGTGTGTACCATAACATACATATAAAACGAGAGAAGCAAGGATATATGGCTAAAAGGTATACATTTTATTCAATAAACATCTAAAATTTATCAGTAAGTAATAAATAATCATAAATAGTAATCAGTTAATCTACCCCTCACACATGTCCCCCATCACAGATGTTAAAACCTAGCCCAATGGGTCTACGGTCATTTAAATATATCCTGCGGCCAACAACTAGGCAAAAAATGGTATGCTTAGCAGTATGTCTAAGTCAAGTCGTGAGCGTCCGTGCACGGCAGTCAATCAGATAATGCAGAGTATCAGGCTCAAATATCAGGAGACAGGAACCACAGGGTAGGCAGAAGGGGGACCCCAGCACCCCAAACGCGTTTTGCTTAAAGAAGCTTTCTCAATGGCGCTGTAATGAGCCGGGTAGTCCCTACTATCATACATGCAATAGGCGCCCGCACCTCCTCTCCTCTCCTCTGCAGCCTCTCATTTTCAGGAAAACACAGTTGGGACCCACAGTTGTTCCTACGTTGATATCCATATCCTTCAATTTTTTTTGTTAATTTGGAAATCTTGTGTATGTTACCTTCTGCCTTAGACAGATCGACATTTAACTGATTTTTTCATTTTTATGTCTAACAACAACTTTTTTGAAGTTTTCCTCACTGTCTGCCCAGTAAATACTTAAATAGTGTAAGCTGCAGAGCTGTAATATTACAGCATGTAAACTTTATTACATAGTTATTCACATTGTTTCCAATGCCTTACATACCTTTTATTTATATTTTATGACGGAAAAATGGAAATTAAGCTAAACTACTACATATTCCAGGATGCCAACACACACATGCTTGGCCACACTGCCTGGCAATCTTCAACACATTGATTATATATTTTTAAATACAGTATATCTGTGCTTGACCGGCTAGTAAGGTGATTCTTGATCTAGTCATTTAGCTTGATGCACTGGTGTGATCATATATGGTCTGCACTCTGAGCAGGTGGAATGGCAGGAGAAAGCAAAACATTTTTTTTATAAAGGAGAAAAGATGTAGGGAAGTAGAAAAATAAGATCTACTTTCTTGTTTGGTTTCTAAGGCAGCTTCATCAGCAGTGGAGAAATGCTTTAATGAATCAGCTATTCACCTTCTAGTTTTGTAATTCTCTGGCTTTACATATACCAGGGGGATTCTTAATCATCAAGCTATGATTTGTTAGTAGTCCTGCTAGAAAAATAATAAAAGTTCTTATCATTAAAAATGGTGCTTTGCCCCAACCAATCAAATCTTATTTAACATTTGAAAGCTAACATCTGATGGGTTGGGGCAAAATTAGCACCATTTTTAATGATAAGAACTTTTATTGAATAACCCTGTATGTTGCACAAGCTGAGCACATGCGATAGCACAAAAAATTTAGGTCACATCCTTGCTTACCATAACTATAGTCTGATTGACCCAAACCATACATCAGACTAACCAAACCTCAGCCAACCTATCATCAAACACCTCCTATTTCCAATCTAAAGGTATTGATTGTTTTTTGTTTCACTAAATATGAATGGTATGGGAAGTATAGTATGAAAATAAATTGGTTATATTTATAAGCTGAACAGTAGGACACTTTACTTACTGAGTACAAATGCTGGAATTGGGGTCCTAAACATTCCTAACAGTGCATTCTACTATGAAACAGCTTACGTTCAGATGTGGGAATTCAGAGGGATGCTACATCTCCAAATCTGCTTTAGACTACATCCATCCACTACTTTCATTATTTATCCACCCATAGTCTTCCATGTCCTCTGTATTCTAATGTCACAGTCCCATTACCCTTTCACTCTGTCTCATTATTCCAGCCCCAATGTTCACAATGTTACTTACTCATTCTGTATTCATTTCTTTTTTTCATTCTCTACTCTGGCTTCATTAAAAATTGGCCTTCTTCCATCTTTGTTTTTAATCTGCTTTTATTTTTCTTCTGTACTTTCCTCTTAAGGTTTCCCTTCCTTCTCTTGCTTATTTTTCCTCTTTTAATTATTACATAGACAAATGAAAAGTAGCTTCTGGTATTTGAATTGCCATCTACTGTTGACTAGGCTACATTTTTCTAGCTATATATATACTCTTAACACTATACAATTCTCTACCACTACAAAAGACATAACAAGAGTTCCTCCCACTCTATTGACCGCTAAAATGAGATTAGGTGGCATACACCCTGCTTTTCCCCCCAAACGTGATCCATTGCTTAAACTTGAAGCAACTATTGTACTACTATCATTCCATTAACAGAAAGATATTTTTGCAATAGCAATTGGTTACTTTCCTTGCTGCCAGCAAATCAAAAATGAAATGATTAGCAATATATGCTGACAAAAACTTTCCCTATTGACCAGGTCAGATATCCATCGAAGGTCCCATGAAACCGTTACCTGGTTATCCTTTAACTGTTCAGACATCCATTCCTTACGAAAGATGAAGTCACCTGCTAAGTCAAATGTTCTGGACACTTTAGTAATAAGAGTTGTGTGCATCTTTATAATGTGTTTTCATAGATGAAAGATCCTGAATCCTACAAAATGGCTATACAATCTATAATAAATGGCATTTTACAATAAATCCCTTTCATAACTTTCTCATTTCCTTCCTGGATTCTTTACTCTACATAGTAACATAGTAACATAGTAATTAAGGTTGAATAACCATCAAGTCCAACCTATTCCCTTTTTTTTTTTTTTTTTTTTTTTTTTTTTTTTTAACCCTACCTAACAGTTGATCCAGAGGAAGGCAAAAAAACCCAGCTAAAAAAGGGGGGAAAAAATTCCTTCCTGACTCCAAACGGCAATCGGAAAGTATCCCTGGATCAACCAGATCTATATGCATTAATACCAGTAATTCTCAATATTTTTTAGTTTTAGAAACTTATCCAGGCCTTTTTTAAAGTTATTCAATGAACTTGCCATTACCACCTCTGCTGGAAGACAGTTCCACAGTTTCACCGTTCTCACTGTAAAGAAACCTCTCCTAACTTGAAGATGAAACTTCTTTTCTTCCAACCTTAAAGGATGTCCACGAGTCCTCTGATATGACCTATTAGTGAACAATGCACCAGAGAGTGCACTGTATGGGCCATTAATATATTTGTATAAGGTTATCATGTCCCCACGCAACCGCCGCTTCTCCAATGTAAACAGCCCTAACTTGTCTAATCTGCCTGCATATTCAAGCCCCTCCATTCCCCTTATTAATTTAGTTGCCCTTCTCTGAACTGCCTCAATTTCCAAGATGTCCCTTTTGTATATGGGATTCCAAAACTGCACCGCATATTCCAAATGTAGCCTTACCAGTGCCTTGTAAAGAGGGAGAATAATATTTTTCTCTCTTGATTCCATTCCCCTCTTTATACAAGACAATATCTTGCTAGCTCTAGCTGTTGCTACCTGGCATTGTTTGCTACAGCTAAGTCTGTTATCTACCAGAAATCTTTTTCCATTTCAGATGCACTTAACACAGAGTTATTTATGGTGTTGGTGGCACAGGGATTATTAAATCCCAAATGCATCACCTTACATTTATCAACATTGAATCTCATCTGCCATTCTGCTGCCCATTTTGATAATCTATCTAGGTCTGCTTGCAACACTTGCACATCATTGGAAGTTTCCAAAGCTCTGCATAATTTAGTGTCATCAGCAAACACTGAGACCTTGCTTTCAATGCCCCCTTCTAAGTCATTTATAAACAGATTAAACAGAAGCGGCCCCAGTACAGAACCCGGAGGCACTCCGCTTAGAACTTTAGCCCACATAGATGTAGCTCCATTAACCACCACTCTCTGTTTGCGGTCCAATAACCAGTTCTCTATCCATGAACAAATGTTTTCTTCAAGGCCAACAGTCCATAGTTTATACATTAGTCGCCTATGTGGCACAGTATCAAAGGCTTTTGCAAAATCCAAATATACCACATCCACTGCTGTGCCTGAATCTAACTTCTTACTCACTTCTTCATAAAAACCAATTAAATTTGTCTGGCATGATCTATTTCTCATAAATCCATGCTGACTACTACTAATGTTTCCCTTTCATGTGTTCTTTCCTGTCTTCCCCTTTTTCCTTGTGTTATGTCATTGTTCCAATCTCTCTACCCTTTTCCCCCGTCTCTCACCATCCCTCTTTGTCTTGGGGCTATAACAGCACAGAGGGGATCAATATGCTGACGCTATTATTTTTCCATCAATGCTGGCAATTCACAGAGAAACACACAAGAGGCTGTAAATGGCCATAGTACAGAGGGACACCCACATCTGAGGAACACATATTGACATATACAGATAACTAAACAATCTACATTCACTCCACGTGTCAGCTGCTGGGTCAACATGCTGAGCCTAGAGGTCACAGCCATAAAGAAGTAATCACACTCCATTCTTACAGTTTTTAATTCGAAGATAAAAATGCAATAAAATACCTAAACATGTGAAGGCTCTTTCATGGTGCTTTATAAATATAAATATATTAACAGAATCAATTAGGTAAAGTTCATTATATTTTTACTATTTTAGCATTCCCATGGTAACCAGCTGTTTAACAGTTTTCTTACTCCCTAACTGCTTTTTCATTGAAACTGCTCATTAATCTTAGAAACCTGAGTGTATTTTTGATCCCTTGTATCCCTTGTTTGATAAAAAAGAAAAACACAGAGGCGTTTTATTCATTTTACCTAAACAGATAATACATGAAAACCAAAACGTATTTTAGAGTTCAGCCATGCTACAGGAAAAATGACAATCTCCTTACACAGTAAAACAGTGTAAATCTTTATGAGGACTTACCCAATCACCTTAATACTTTTTCCAATTGATTTGTTTTATAACAATTTATACACTTACACACGTGACTGATGTTGCAAATTGAGTGATTTCATTGGAATCTGTTGGTAATTATACGTTGACAGGAACTTGTACTCCCTTGACTGACCTCTCGTACTCTGTATTTGGATTGGTTGGCCGAGTGAGCTTACATGTTGGAATTGTTTGCCTTACAATTCAATGAAAATAAGCTAAAGGAAATTGAATGGACTTTAAGCAACACACCTACAGGGAGATGTAATAAAAGTTCTTATCGTAAAACATGGTGCTAATAACATCTGATTGGTTGGGGAAAAGTTAAGCACCATTACCGCAGTAAGGTATTTATTGACATGTCAGCCCAATATGTTTTGGACCTTTTTTGTTATACAATATGAACAATGGTAGGTTATTGGCATTGCGATTGATGTTTTGTTCCCAATACACCTTTTATATATCATCACAAATACCATCTTAAAGGGCATGTCCACCCCAAAATTTAACTTTTGATATGTGGTAGGGCATGCTCCCCCAGCCCCAACCGCATTAATATAATTGTTAGAAAGTCCCCCGATTCTTACTTACCTGCCCTCTCTCCTCCGCTGCAGTGTTCAGGCCCTCTGCTTGCATGGAATTGAAAGCAGGGGGCGGGACCGGCAACCGCGTCCGTGATTGGCTGAGAGGCAGGGAGGGCTGCACTGAGCATGCCTCAACCTTGATGAGGTTGAGGAAGTCTCAGGCACAGCATGAGTCACACACTGCTCCTACACAGCAGTTTCCTGGACTTTGGAGGGGCACAGCAGGGGAACTATTTTGAGCAGGAATGTAAGGTAAGGATTGTTTTAAACTACTTGATGTGGCCAGTAAGGGGTTAAATTTTAGTTTTGGGGGTGGACATGCCCTTTAACCAATATATTGGCATCTTACTATTATGTATGAAAATTTACTGAAAAATCTACATAATGTTGAAAAAAGGTGTTTTTTATCTACTGGGGAAAACAAGAATCTTGTATAAATGCTATTTATAAACTATAGAATGATGTTCAATTATCCCAGTACATGTGGGAGACAGGAGATTTGGCTCAGCAGATGCTCAGAGACGTCATACATTACACTTTTACACTTTTCTAAAAATTCGGTTGTGGGAAATTCTATTCTATATTCCTTTTATTGGCAGAGGCGCCTCTATCTATTCTAATAGCTATGTATGCTAGATGATAAATGATGATAAATGATAAATTATTTTATATAGGTAACAGAATAACTAAAAAATGTTTGTGTCATGTGGAAAACATTTAAGGCTAGTACACACCATGCAATATTTCGGTCCAATCGACCGATAGTTCAGTGTATTCATTCGTCCGAAAACCAAACAGTTTGCCGCGACTGAGCGTGCAGTCCATAGAGGACTGCATGATCACCCATGGTTTTCGGAAGAATAAGGGGTCACTTGCGTCCGAAAACCAATACAATTATTTCGGCCTGATCCTTCCTCCTGGCCGATCTGTCAAAAGAGCCCGAATGGCCAGTCAGGAGGAAAAGTTGCATGGTGTGTACCATGCTTTATGGGGCGATGTAATATGATAAGCTGATGCAGCTTACCTGCCCTAAGTCCCGCAATGCATAAATCAGATGTTAGCTTTCAAATGTTAAATATCTGTTGGGGCAATAAACACCATTTTAAATGATAAGAACTTTTTTTGAATCTCCCTGTAAGTCTGTTGGGAGCTGTCAGAGGATGCGGCAGAGGAGCCAGAGACCAGTTCTGCAACTTTTATTAAAGAATGTGTGGTAAGGGAGGTAAGACACAGCTCATTTACCTCCCGTTCTTCAATAATAACAGTGGTTATAACTTTTAATACATCACGGGATCACAGACAGGTAACTGCGCCAGCTTATCCCTCCTATTCAAAGCCTGGGTAATACACTGAATCGGCCATTTAGCGCCCAATATTGCATCAACCCCTTAAAGTATTTGTTCACCCTCAGAAAGAAAATCACCTCCCCCCAAACCACAAAATGATTATTGTTACTTACCTCCACTTGGTTACTTACCTCCTCTGTAGGCTCAGAGCATGTTTAAAAAAAAGGAGGCGAGCTACATTAAAAATCCCGGTGCTTACTGTTATTTAATAATGGACTGAGCAATTCATTATCAACCCATCTTCCTTGTAATTATGAAATGGATTATTAAAATAGTTTATTAATTTTTGATAATGCTTACTCAAAAGCTTTTAAATTAAAAGGGATCTCCACCCCCAAATAAAAAAAATACTCACATTTTCCTTAAAGGACACCACCCTTTGTAATAACCCTCCCTCCATTAAAGTTCCCATGAACCACTAGGTACTTCTCACTTCTCAATTGATAAGATTACTTACTTAAAGACAGGACCGTTTTTTTGGCACAGGCCACCTAGGCAAAGAGCTAGGGCACCTTTGTTACACCAGAGCACCCAGTGTTCTCCCTAGCATCTCCCTGACAACTTTTACTTGCTGTGTTAGCATTGCTGTCCTTTTTATGCTGTAATTTGTAACATTGTAGTGAGTAGAGAGCCTGAACTCAACTACTTCTACTTGGAAACAATGGTACAAATAAACTGAAGGCGAAGGAAGGAGGGGGAGGATGAGCTCAGCTAAAAGGACTGAGAAGAACAGTTCTAAAATGGCAAGTAAAAGCTGCTGCAGACTTTATAACAGTGGCCCCCGTGACTAGCAGCCACAAGATCCCTATCTCTGCCTCTTAATTCCTTCCACCCAACTCTCCAATTAGAACTTAGAGTAGGTGAGGAGTGAACAAATCAATGGAGGAGACATATTGTATATCATGTCAATTCTAGTGCTGAAAGTGTTAATGGCAATACTCTAGGACAGTGTTGGCACTGAAGGGTTAATGGCAATACTCTGGGAAAGTTCTGCAACTGAAATTATTAATAGGAAAGTCTGCTGGCACTGAAGGGTTAATGGTAATACTCAGCTGGCACTGAAAGTGGTAATGGCAATACTCTGGGGATGTCTGCTGACACTGAATGGTTAATGTCAATACTTTGGATAAAGTGCTGGCATTGAAAGTGTTAATGCCAATACTCTTGGAGGGCTAGGCCACACTACTGTGCTTTTAAGAACAATGGGATTGTGATCTTATCACGCTAGGGACCCAAGGTGGCTAGAAACAGACCTGCTTAATGATCAGATATTCTTATCAAAAGTTGTCCTTGCTGGGTCCACACTGAACTACCCCCTCCTGAGCCTGCACTTGGCCAATGTAAAGATGTGCTACTTGCATTACCCTGACTTGTTTCCTTATTGTCAGGTTACCAGGACTTTCCACTCCATTTTTTTAAAGAAATCTTACGTTATATTACACATACCTGGTTAGTGTACATATTATGTTACGTTTTGAAGAATCAATTGATTTCATACCCTTTGCTATGCTTTTAGTAGAGAGCTGCCATTTCAGGTTCTGCAATGGCTCTCCTTCTTGCCAGAAAGCACACTTCCTTGGAATGTTCCTAACAGTAATTTTTACTGATTGGCTGATATATGGGCCAAAGATGCTCAGATCTCTACTGAGCAACTAAATCAATCCAGGGGCTAAGTTAAAGGCAAGACCATAATAGACACTTTAAGGGGTCCTGTGAACAGGAAGTCAGTATTGTGAAAGCATTTATGCACAGACAAAATTCTGGATGAGCATATTAAGATCACTGAATTGTGAAAATACTGCTTATTTTTTTGAAAGCAAATTTATTTGTGCTGAGCTTTTTCTTTAGGCTTATTAAACTGGGCATACATGGATTCAAATTACTTTGAATCCTTTCAAATTTCCTGATCAGTAGCACAATTTTGGGTAGTTTATTCAGGGATGTGGAGATGAAGTCCTGGAGTTGGGGCAATTTCTGGGTACAAAATTGTACCAACTCGTAAGCTTAAAGTGCAATTGCAAAATACAATATGTTAAAAGTCCTTTTTTTCATAGAAAACTGTCAAAGGCAGTACAGTACTTAGTGCTGTAAGAATAAAGCAGCTGTGCTGTTATAACCAGTAACTATTGTCAGATCTAGAACCAATTCCCACAAAAAATTAAAACTCAATTTCTTGGCTCGTTAAATGATTTAATACATTTGGGCAAAGCAATAGATTTTTAGACCCAAACGTTAGCAGTATATTTATGTTGGCAGTGACTGGCTTGGTGATCAGGTATTTCTTTAGCTTAAAGACTTAAAGATTCTGTCTGTCATCTTTTAAAGGTATGTTCTGTGTGTATCCAGCTTTACAGTGGATCCAGAGGAATGGCAATGTAGGGTATGCATAAGTATATTAAAAGGCATGTCCACCCCCACCAAGCAATTTTACATCACAACCAATCACTGACTTCTACTGCAGAGTAGAATTCTCCTTTTCTTAACCTTTCCTTCTTTTCTTACACAGGGTTGGGGTGGATATGCCTTTAAACATAGAGGAATTGGAGGTGTTATAAATTGAGGTGTCGAAGTAGAAGGGTTTTTGGACTGACCTGATAGCCCCAAGTTTAATAGATGAGGAAATTCTTTGCCTAATCTGTGTGGCAGAAGCAACATCTGGGAAAATCTGGTCAATAATTGATTGGCTTGTTTGGTATACAAAGGTTTCTACTTCCTTATTGATTTGCACAAGTCTGTACTAACCATCTAAACTGACAACCCCAAGTGTAATGCCCCTAGTGGTAACAATGTTATTCCAGGAGCTTGCCCCAGCTTCAGTAGCCTAGAAATTTCATGCTGTGCAAGCCTGCACCCACTTCACACAGCAATCCACAGCACAGCTTTAAATGATGCTGCTCAGTTCATTAAGATGCTAATTGATATAATAATATGCCTGAACCCCTGAGTTGACGACACAGCTGGTTGTAGGAGCTATGAATATCTCTGAGTCAGGCTGTGCCGGCTGCGGCTTTAAACTCAAAATTAACCCATCTAGTTCCCCCTGAAAGTACTGGATAGAGACAGATTTGCACAGTGACTAAGAAATGAGAGAGAAGGGCTGGCTACTTATAGGGAAGGTTATTGATTGAAGAGTGTAGTAGAGTAGTGTTAATACACACTGAATTTGTGCACCCAGACCAGGAATCTAGCCTGGAGTTTTGATTGCTTCCCCTAATTGTAGACAGAGTAAGTATGGGGATTTTCAGGAGCAAGTGAAAATATAAAGGGGCTAAAAAACCTTTGGAGGTCTGGGGAAAGTGTGATTTGATATTATAGAGATGAAATCTATTTGTTATGCAATGCATTATGGGGAGAGGTAGTATGGTGACGCTTTTTACCTGACTACGATGCAGTATATACATTACGGGAGAATAGTCAGGTAAGGAGTACCAGTTTGCAAGGCTCTTCCGGGCCTACCTGTTCAGGGTATTGCAAAACGTAACTAAATAGTATTGCATAGTGTGGACCATGCTATTTCAAATAAAATTCATTCCCATAAAATGAATGTAAAACCCACGCTAACTCAATATTAAATTACAATTTGCACTCATTTTAACAATACCAAAATATATGGCATTTTCCCATTCATAATATATATATACTAGCAAAGGTGTGCCCGTTGATGCACAATGGAAATTATGTGTGTGTATGTTTTGCTATGTGTGGATATAGTGGAAATAGAATCTGACACAGGTATATTTTAAACTGTTACTCAGACAGTCACCAGCTTCCAGAGGAACCAAATAGGATAATCCTGCAGGTCTGAGAGTAGACCCAGGCAATCCTGCTACACTGTGTTGTTGAAACTAAACATGCTAGGTTAATACTTATTAGTATTCACCACGGCAAGTGGTGATGATACCTAATATATTATAACAGAAGGTACCTCACAGCATCATGTTATTGTAATAACATTGCCCTAATAATCTAACTTGCCTGACTTTACCACGTATGCAAAAAATGGATACAAACTGACAGAAACACATGCTGTGCGTTACTGTCGGTTTCTGTCAGTTTCTAGTGTGAACGAGCCCTTAGGACTTGCAAGCGTGGACCTTCATCCCAACCATTAATAGTGGCTGCCAATTTAAATTGTTCTAGCCAATCAGTCCACTCCCTAGTTACCCTATAAAATGGACCAGGTTTAAAATATGTTTGGCAATTGGGCCTGGTAGAGCTACGGAGTCTAATTGGGGGATTTCATCTGCAGGTACAAGAACAGGAGGATATAAATCAATACTTTCAGTAGCAGCCTCCATAGCTTAATACAGAGAACAAATATACAGAGAAAAAAGGGAGAATAAATGGTATTACCAGCACCGCTGCCACCAATTTGTACCAGATCACTGCTTTATGGAAGGATTATGGGTAGCATGGCACACAGTGGGTTACTCTGGTGGTCTGGCATAGAGTCCTGCGTGGGTCTAATTTGCCAGACCCCCACCCGACCCGACAAACCATACCCGCACCCGACCCACAACCCACTTTTCTACCCACTTCATACCCGCAATACGACCTGCTTTTAGTACTTGTTCCTAAAATTTGTACAGGGAAGTTAAAAAAAGTCTAAAGTTAAAATAAATGTTTTATTCATAACCAAAAATTTTCATAGAAACAAACCTACCATACCACTAAAATATATAGCAGGGGTCTTCAACTTGCATGCATCTAAATGTGTGAAAACTGCAACTCCCAGCATTCCCTGAAAGCCTTCTGATATTGTAAGTGCTGTAGTTGAATTCTGGGAGTTATGTTTTTTAAACAAATGTCTACCCACACAGGTAGGAGATTCCTGGTACATGTACAATGTACACTTTATATAATATATCCCCACTGTGCCCAAATACCTACACATGGGCCTCTACTGTTCCCTACTACTTAACCATGGGCCTATACTGTTCCCTACTACTACCTACCCATGGGCCTCAGCTCATTTTAAACCTTTATCTGCAACTATTTTCTTGTTGATCTGTGACAGTGATAGTTAACCAGTAGTTATCCAGATGGTTTAAAAACTACAACTCCCAGCATTTACTTTATAGCCAAGGAATGCTGGGAGTTAGAGTTTTCAAACATCTGGAGATCTACTTGTTACCTATCTATGATTTTATAACTGTCCTGCAGAATATACATTTTAATCTCCACCCACTGTCTAAACTTGCATTATGGGAGACAGTAAAGTTACAATGAGCAGGTACCACAACAGAGAATTATGGTTAGGGAGCAAGTGGAGCTGCAGTGAAATATCTGTACCTTTATATGGATGTAGATATTCATGCTCTGTTTTGAAAACTACAACTTCCAGCATTCCCTGTCTAGACTCTGCTGATGTACAATGATTGAGAGTTTTAAATGGCAATCATCTTGATGTCCACATACCTGCTGTAGTTCTAGCTGAACCTCATCAAGTGGTAGATTATTCTTATCATCACTAGAATCATCCACATCCCATAGATCATTATGGCCAGAAGGATTTACACTGACCAATGAAATAACATGTCATCTGTTCCCATGCAGAGACTTGCTCTGGTCTCATGCATAGGTGCAGGTGCAGATAGCAATTTGTTGCTTTGTTCTATGGGATATTGTTATTTTGCTGGCTCTGTCCTCTGCTAGTAAATCCAATGTCAGAACTTTAACCACTGCCTTTCCAGTCACACCAGCATTAACTGCTGTTTTACCCAGTGATCTCTGCAAAACCTACCCAGGCACTACAAGAGTTAAAGTTGAACAGAGCTGTCTGTATTGCTATCCACAATTCCATCCTGTATAAGATTCTAAGTACATTAGAGCTGTGATAACTACATATTTACCCAGCCAAAAACACAGTAAGAGGTTGGGAGCTTTTGCATCTAGATATATTTGCCCTTTATCTGCTATAGTGTGATTTAGTGTAAGGTGCTATACACACTGCACATTGTCTTGGATTGATAATAATGTATTCTCAGTTTCAGTTATTACAGAAAGATATCTCTTCATAGACAGGAAAAAACTTTTTTTTAAAGACTGGAATTGTTCTACCTGAACCCGACCCACGGTTCTCTTTACCTGAACCCGACCCGCAACCAATTCAAACTCAATACAGGTTACCCGAACCCGACCTGCAATCCGGGTAACCCGCGGGTACCCGAACCAATGCAGGACTCTAGTCTGGCACAAAGCAGACAGTGCACATAAACAGGTTCCCCACAAAACATGTGCAGTAATCAGGGGTGTCCCTGCCTATGGTGCACCACTTTGAATATTGACCAGGCCTGTATATTGTGTGTCCTTGTAAGTTGGTGTACATGTATCTGTTGCCTCAGAGTTTGTATCCAATAAGGTAAATTGTCTGTCCAGTAATCTGTCCTCCCAACAGGTGGTAACAGGTTCATATGCACAGGATATTATACACAGGATTTTATACACAGGGTCTTATACACAGGATCTTATACACATGATCTTATACACAGGGTTTTATACACAGGATCTTGTGTTACATTCAATATCACTCCAAAGCACACACACCACAATCTACTTTCAATATCTCTCCTCCTAGCCATAGGGAGCAGGGATGTCTTGTCTTTTATCACTTACTGATACCACCTGCAGGCTGGAGGTGGTATATAAGAAGCCTTGGTGTATATGTCCATTACAATACACCTCCCATTTTGACCATTCCATTTTGAAATAGGGATCTCAGCTCTGTAAGTAATTTTATGTATTTTGTATATTTTGTGTTGTACCTAATATAAGTCAGTACTATACTTTATATACATTTGCTGATGGGCATTTAAATGGTAATAGTGTGATAGTACACACATACATATACACCTATATATATATTTATATATATATAATATAAGGGATAAAGATATGGTTACCAAACCTCTCCCCAGGGTTGTAGGAGTTAAATTTGTCCTTCTTTCTTCTTGGTTTTGTCGGGCAGAACATACGTTGGCGACAGCTTGTTCTGAGCCTGCGTTGGCGAAACAAACCTTTACTTTGATATTATTTTGGAATAGAGACATATTTTTACGTCATCAGTAGTCTCGGCAGATGAAAGTAGCAATGAAAGGACAAGCATGTTAATAAAAGTAGCAAACTCAGTAAATAGCATTACGAATGGCATCAGATATCTTGATATTTTAGCACTTCTACTAGAATAGCAAAAACTGCTGCGTCATGTCATAAACAGGCGTGTTTAAGAGGGAAGGATTTAAATGAATACTTATATTAATATAAAATGAAAGTGCTAATTGCAAACACAGTGGGGCTTATATAATAGGAGGGGCAAAATTTTGCCTGTGCCGTTAATCTGTGGCAACCAATCAGATGTTATTTAATATTTTCGAACGGCAAAAGACCAGTTAAAAGGGATCATCTGATCATCTGATCTTACTAGATCACTTCCCTTGAATATACTACACCTGTGTAGTTTTTATAATGTGTGGTTCATCCTGTATCTTTAGAAAGTACTACATTTATATGTCACTGCAGTTCATTTGTACTACCAAAGTACAAGTACAAGTTGTGTAATTCAAGTTTGTAGAGTTTTCTAGGCCAATTTAACACATATATGAAATATTTTTGATTTATATAATTATTTGTAAATTTTCCTTGGCATAGTTGGTTATATTACATCCTCTTTGTACATTAATAAATATCCAGATAAGTAATACTCTTTTTGCAGAAGAGTCTTTACTGAAATAATTATTGTAAGATAATAGTTATTCCTAATTCATGTATATTTTGTAAGATATTATTGTAAGATAATAGTTATTCCTAATTCATGTATATTTTGTGAACAATAAACATTAAAACATGAATAAAATGTGTTTTCAGTTGATCTATGTATAAACATACTTTAATTGTTCCAGTGATTTAGTCAATTAATTTATCAGTATTTTCATCATAAAGTCATATGAAGGCCGGTGACATAAGCTTTGGTCATTTTTCTTGCCTGGCTCACTGAGCTCAACATTGCAAACATCACTGTAATAATTCATAATTTAACATACTCTAAATAAGATGGGTCAATAAGGCAAACTGTGGTCTCCATACAAGTTCCCGCAAAACAAGTAATTTTAAACAAACCTAGGACCTAGCAGCTTTGAATCCAAAGCAGGGTTGCCAGGCATCCCTATCTAGACTGCAGAGGCAAAATCCTGAGTCCCGCATTCAGGGCTGAAATCCTATTCTAGCATCCCATCCAAACCTGGCAGCCCCGCCCCCAGAATGCTCACTTCCTGGCCCGGAATGCCCCCTAACTCTGCCTCCCATCTCTGCTTTGCCTACTCCCCGCCCATTCTCCTCCCCTGCCACTCCTCCTGTATATTAGGATAGATTGCAGTTAGAAGGAAGATCCTGGAATTTTTTTTATATATATTTAGAAATGTGTGTAGAGGGCACCTAAATTGAAACCGCAGTTCCCCTTTTAGATATGCATTAAATATTAATATTGTATTTTTTTATAGTGTATCTGTGCATACCACTAATGCTAGTTTCTTTGCCTTGTGCATGTAAACCCCACAAACAAGTTATCCATATACTGTGCTCTGGCCATTGTTTCCAGGCAGTTCCTGAGCCAACTGAGACAATACATTTATAACTTTAACCTTCTCTATTTTATGTTTCTAGAAGTGAGGCACAAATAAGTGGCCCTGGTCAGGTTTTCTACATCTTTACAAATAGAGTTTGTAGGATGCAGTGTAGCCTGTTAACAATGCAAATGATCAAATGCTTTGGAACTGAAAATGGAACTGCTGTTTGGAACATTTCAAAATTAATTTCCAGGAAGTCACTTGGGCAAGTGAGAGACAGGGGATGTCTCGTTCTGGCAGATCCAAGCTGGTAAAACTGCATTTAAAAAGACACTGAAAGCTGCCAGTAGCACCTGCAATTAAACTTTTTTTTTAATGAGAAACATTGTTTTTTTCTGACAGTTTTGGGTGGGGACAACAATACAGCATAACCTAGCTCTAGAAAAATGGGACCAAATGGGGCTGCAATTAATAACACAGACAAACTTATCTTTAAAAGTATTGCCTTTTTAACTGGTTCCAAACCAAAATATACACTTGTGATGTCAGTACAAGTTTTCACTAGAGTAGGCACTTGAGCTTCTGCTATATTACCAAGAGAACAAAGACCCCCAACACTTAGAAATCCACTACAAACTAGAAACTTTATAACTGATCAGAATAAATATATACTAATACCCAACAGCTGCACACAATGTGCTATCATATTCTCTTACCTGTAAGGGCAAGTCCACACTACAATGCATCGGCTTTGCGCACGTGTTAACGCACACAAATTCAGTGCAATTGTGCACGTTTGCAGATGCGATTCGGCAATTTTGCGCCATCATTTGTGCAACACCTTCCCTTTTCAACCATTCGCTGCCTTAGCGGTTCCCTCTGTGCTATGCCTCCGAGCACTGCAACTTGTGAAACAACGAAAAGGTGATGAGGTACCAAGTAAGGACTTACTGCAACTCAGATTTGTAAAATTGCTTGTTTATTCATAACACAACATGTTTCGGACAGAGTGGTCCTTTATCAAGTGTCCACTTGATAAAGGACCACGCTGTCCGAAACATTTTGTTTTAATTTTGCGCTATGGTAATGCATGCCATTGCACAAAAAAGGTGATCGCAGGTGTTACAAAAAAGGAAATGGATGTGCCAATCGCAACACAAAAAATCGATAATTTTTTTATCCCCAGCAATTTCCATATAAAACATAATTGCGTGCACAAAAAACTCGCAAGTGTGGCTTTCAACTGTGAGCTCTGGAAATTCCATCAGATCTGTAGATTTTTCGAAACTGGCAATTCTGAATCAAAACGAGGACTATTTAACAATATGTCAAAGACTTAAACCAGTTAGCGCTATTGAGTGGAACATCCATTAAAAAGCTATTTTGAAAGACTGAATACAGAATCTAATAAAAAAAAATAAACACTAAGATTTACATGAAGGACAAAAAATTCATGTCAAAATAAATTGAGACATATAGACAATGTAGCAAATGTCTACAAATGTGTGTACAGTGTATATATATATATATATATATATATATATATATATATATATATATATACATTTTCTTTATTATTTTCCTGTTTGATCTAGATTCTCTAAACAATCCCCAGTTTTCCTAGATTATACTAGATTTCAGCAGGTTAGGATAAATTAATGATTTTCCTGGAAAAAGCAAATTACGGTAAATTGATCTTTTTTGATGCTTTATAAATAGAATTCCAATTTCAATGCACTGGACTTTTTTTCTGTCAACATAGAAATCAATGTTGGTATTTTTGCTCTCAGTATTGTATATCTTTGAAAATGAGAAGTTTTGGTAATCTAGAAATGACTGTTTCTGATTTTGACCTTTTATAATTAGGTCCCCTAATAAATAATGTTTAATATAAAATAAATGCATTAGTTGCTGAAACAGATTTATTGAATTGTCACTAAAATATGTTCTAAAGTTGGTTTAAGATTTTAACATCATTACCAGCATTAAATTAAAACTAATGCTGGTAATGATGTTGAAATCTTAAACCAACCTCCCTCTATATTGTTGTACCCAGGGTTAGGACCTAAAACACTAGTGTCCTCACTCCTGGGAGTATATTAAGCTGGGCAAAACACTTAGACAAAAGTACTGCTCCCCATCCGCATTTTATTTTGCCTCCTTCCATGGGTTGGTGTGCCATGGGATGCGCCTCCAGTCTGCCTTATCAAGAGGGTGAGTCGGAGCAAATCAGTAAGCAGGACCTCTGGTTTTTCATCCAGATTTCATGTATTTCCAGGGGTGGGGATCTAGCATTTAAGATCCTCACCCTTGGTACAACAGAATGGAGGGGATTTGGTTTTAGTTCCCTGTAATGAAAATAAAACAGACATGAATCTTTACTCATTGAGTTGTTTTTCTCTTGCAATTTAGTTGCATCCCCCACTAATATATCCTTGATCTATCCTTGTGTTAACCTGCATAGAAAGTTACAGGAGCTGTTCTTACAATCATTCCTGCTTCCTGTAGTCTGGCTGCTGGACTCACTCAGCACTGTCACTGCTCATCTGGATGCTGTAAATCTGATGGGTCTCCTCAGTTTGGGGCAAAAAACAGCTGCTAGTACAGTGCAAATGACAGCTTGAAACTACAACTCTCAGGTGACATTTTTAACTATTGGGATCAGGGAGCCCTTTACTATATGGGGGTTGGAGGGCCCTTTACTATATGGGGTAAGAGGGCCCTATACAATATGGGGTTCAGGAGAATTGTAAATGATGGTAAGCTTAATTAAAAGTTTACTGAACCTTGTCACTCCACATGTTTAGAAAATGAAACTCCCAGCAACAAAGCATGCTGGGAGTTGTAGTTTCCAAACATCTGGAGTGCCAAGGAATTGGGGGTTACTGGTACTGGATTTGGCTATTACTGTATGAGATTCATGTATGGGAATTCTGCGGTCCATTTAAAGGGCAACTAATTTCTACCCTCGGCTTATACTCGAGTCAATCAGTTTTTACAAATTTTTCGGGTAAAAATAGGTACCTCGACTTATACTCGAGTATATGCGGTGCTTCCTTTCCTTCAACCCTGCGATGCACTGACACTCACAAATGATGAGTGCATTATGGGAGTGAGGAAAGTAAGCTGCGCCAGTTACGAGGGGGTTTTACACCAATATCGAATAAGCATTAACACAGTAACATCGTAATTGATGTTGAATAACGACATATATCCATACAGTCCAACCTTTACACCCTACTCTCTAACCGTACCTAACAGTTAATCCAGCAGAAAAATGGGGGGGGGGGGGGGAATTCCTTCCTGACTCCAAATGGCAATTGGAAAAGATTCCTGAGTCAACCAGAACTACAGTATATGTATTAATACCAGTAATTCTCAATTTTATATAGTATTCCTGTACAAACCAGAACTACAGTATATGTATTAATACCAGTAATTCTCAATATTATATAGTATCCCTGTACCAACCAGAACTACAGTATATGTATTAATACTAGTAATTCGCAATATTATATAGTATCCCTGTACCAACCAGAATTACAGTATATTAATATCAGTAATTCTCAATATTATATAGTATCCCTGTACCAACCAGAACTACAGTATAGGTATTAATACCAGTAATTCTCAATATTATATAGTATCCCTGTACCAACCAGAACTACAGTATATGTATCAATACCAATAATTCTAAATATTATATAGTATCCCTATACCAACCAGATCTACAATATATGTAACAATACCAGTAAATCTAAATATTATATAGTATCCTTGTACCAACCAGAACTACAGTATATGTATTAATACCAGTAATTCTCAATATTATATACTATCCCTGTACCAACCAGAACTACAGTATATGTATTAATACCAGTAATTCTCAATATTATATAGTATATAGAATACTACAGTATAGGTATTAATACCAGTAATTCTCAATATTATATAGTATCCTTGTACCAACCAGAACTACAGTATATGTATTAATACCAGTAATTCTCTGTATTATTTAGTCTTAGAAACTTATCTAGCCCACTTTTAAAGCTATTCAATGAACTTGCCATTACCACATTTGCTGGAAGACAGTTCCACAGTTTCACCATTCTCAGTTTAAAGAAATGTTTCCTAACCTGAAGATGAAACTTCTTTTCTTCTAGTCTTAAAGGTATAGTTCACTCAAAAAGTGAACTATTCCTTTAATGTATTGACTGAAGACCTGGAGGTTAAGGAGCTATGCCTTACACCCCATCCCCCCCGTTCTTCAATCAAATTACCAGGAGCAACTGACGAAGAAAGAAGAAACTTACTTTACATGCGATCCTCCTCCGCAGTTGGGGAAATTCCCAACTGCTTCCTGTTCAGTTGAACTATATAGAGTGCAGTGAACCAGGAAGGGGTCAGGACCAGTCACTGCTGCAGCGGAGGATTGTGTGTAAGTTTCTTCTTTCTTCTAAGGCATAGTTCCTTAAAGGGGAAGTGCAAATAGATATGCTTTTCAGAAAAAAGAGCAGTATTTTTTCACCCCAATGACCTTAACCTGCCAATTCAGCATTTTGTCTGTGTATAAATAAATGCAACTGAAATACTAACTTCCTGTTTGCAGGACCCCTAGTAGAGACCGTTATGGCCTTGCCCTTGACCCAGCGCCTGGGTTGATTCAGTTGCTCAGTAGAGATCTGAGCATGTTTGACCCATCCAACTGCCAATCAGTAGAAATAACTGTTAGGAACATTCCAAGGAAATGGTGCATTCAGGGAAGAAGAAGGACCGTTAGAACCTGAAATGTCAGCTAGTGGACCTAATTTCTTTTACACCTGTTCCTTAAAGGTATAAATTTAGAAATGTAATAGTTTAAAAACAGTCCACTTCTATTCAGTATCATTACCTAGGAACAACCCCCCCCCAGTCTGTGAGCACTGTGATTCCTTTAACAGCATAAAATTAGCTTTCCTAAAGTTAAAAGTTTTTGTTAACCCAGTGCACTTTAGTTTTTTGTAAGCTATATTAAATGACACTATTTCATGATCACTATTCCCCAAGCTTTCCATTACCTTCATTTCCAAAATGAGCTCAGGATATTAACAGATCCAACAATGCATCCTGTCTAGTAGATGCTTCAAGCATTTGTGACAGAAAATGCTCATAGAGAAAATTTAAAGGGGAACTGTGGTCCAAAAATGACTTATGGTAAATTGATAGGAATTGCTCCCCTGAGAATTTTTGCAATTTATTTCCATTGTTTAGTTTGCATAGATATTTTCATTTTACATTTTTGTGTGTGATATGGCAGCAGCATCACCAGGTCCCCTGCACTTCCTGCTCTGAAACTGTCAGTCAATCTGTCCTGTGTCTCCTCCCCTTTGCAGCCACTCGGTCCCTCCCACTCATGAACCCCATGGTCTCTCCAGTTGCAGGCCCATGTTGCCCCACCCACTCACGTATGCCTAAGCCCCGCCCACTCGTGGGTGCCTAAGCCTGACGCACTCGTGGGTGTCTGAGCCCCGCCCACTCGTGGGTGCCTAAGCCTGACCCACTCGCGGGTGTCTGAGCCCCGCCCACTCGCAGGTGTCTGAGCCCCACCCACTCGCGGGTGCTGTGGGTTACTCAGACCCCCCCCCACAGAAAACTCTGTGGAATCAGCCTTTTCAGGCAGAGTGTGAACTCTGCCTGAAAAGGCTGTTTTCAGACAGTGAAAGAGAAGGGCTGTAGATTCCCTTACCTTCTCTGTCAGGACTTCACACAGAAGGGAAGGTTGATGGTTGATGGCTCGTTTTAAAGGTAGGAAACTGGCCTTTCATTTAAACTTAAATGACCACAGTTCCCCTTTAAGAACTTGATACCTTTTGAGGTGCTGGCAGTTCCCTTACTCCAATCTATGTCAGGGTAATTGAAATCCCCCATAACCAGAACATTACCCATACCAGCAAGCAGCCTTCGCCAACTGCACATAGAGATTCATTTCCACCTTCTCATTGGCATTTGGTGGCTTATAACATACACCAACAATTAATTTACCCACCTTCTTGCTTCATGTACACAGCTCCACCCATATTGTTTCTGCCTTATCATTTATACCCCCATCTATTTTATCTACCTTTGCGCTAAATAATATTATCTTATATTATCTTAATATTATTAACTTATTGCATCAGATGCAGGCATCTTAAATAAGTTAAATCCTTTAATCTCCCCTTAAGTTGTGTAAGTTTTCATATCTTTTTCCATTTTACCTGCATCATTTCCAGAAACCAAAATATTGACAGGGAGGGAAGCAGATTGTCTTGTTAGATAAAATGTAACTTTTAGTTCTCTCATTAAAAATAGCAAGACGTGAGAAATAAAGACAGATTCCAGAAGACAGTCTAAAGACCTTACTCATACAACATAAGACATCAGAGCAACAATCCATCTTATAAATGGGAATGTGCCAATTAAATTTAATAAAAGTGTGACTCCTCATTATTCCATTTCATCTTTCCTAAGCAGCACCTACTGTATAATAGCATCAATTTTAATATTAGAATCAGAACATTTTAAAGCCTACGGTTTGTATGTTTTGTAACCTAGTAAAAAGCTATCATCTGTTTGGTTAGTATAAATTGATAACACAAGCAAACTTTTGACCTTGGTTTAAAGAATACATTTTTAACTAATAATGTTCCTAAGGTTAAAATAGAACAGTTTGGATTGATTAGAGAATTACCTGGACTAATTTATTACTTTCATCACTTAATTTTTAACATGGTTTTCAAATGACCATGATTGGCAAATTTGAATTGCGATATATACAATTTCAACGTTGCTTTTTAAATTTTTCTTTGGAAATTTTATGTTTTGCCCACAATTTTCGATATATTTCAACTCAATTCAGAAATTCCGCCAGATCCAAATCGAAGACACTACACTCCCTTTCACAGTTTTCAGTTTATTTTACAGCGAGTTTTCATTTAAAGGACAACTCCACCCTCATAAGAACATCTTTTAGACAGAATGGCCTCTTTAAAATATGGTGATATATCATACTTTGTCCTTTGAATTCATTACTGTATGCCTGCTATGCTTCTGGATGCCTCATGGAAACTGAGCAATTTAGAAACCTGTACTGAGCCTGTACTGAGCCTGAGCATGCTCAGTAGAGGCAGATAGGGGATTAATATTCAGTCATTGGCTGTGATGTCAACTGTCAAATCCATAACTGACAGTTGCTAACTGGAAGAACCAATAAGCAGAAACAGGGGAAACAGGACATTGTGCATGATTTCAGGTTAGATGTATATATTTCAGATTTCAAACTATTACCGTTTAGGTTTTGGGGGGTGATTTTCCTGTATGTAAGTTTTCATTTTAGGGCTGGACTTGCCCTTTAAAGCTTTCAGCTCTCTAACAGAAGATGTCTGTTTACTGAGTCCTCTTATTACATAGAGCTCTTTTAACTGAAGGTTCAGATCTTTTAGAATATGCTTTAGCACATTCCATTCTCTGGAGGTTTTACTTTTCTATGTCAGACTTCAATTCTTTTACTTTTATGCTCCAGTGTTGCTACAGAAGGCTACTGTTCTTTAGTTTTCAGTTTCACAAATTTGCGATATCGTCGGTTATTGTTAAAGTATGAACGTGGACATAAATGTAAGAACAAATGTTCGACAATACAACGCATTAGTAAAATACAGCAATGATTTTGTAGCGGTGTAAATCTATGTAAATTTATGATCATTTAAGGCACGTTAACAATACCTCGCCTTTATAAATATGGCCCGATGTATCTTTTTGTTAGGGCAGGTATTATAGTCTTTTTTAGTGTCTATATTGTGTAATATATAGTCAAATGTGCTTAAATATGTAGCCAGTTGGGACCACATATTAAAAGGCTGGGGGCAAGATGTAAAGTCCTCTTCTTCCTCACATACTTAGTGCACAGGAGGACCCTTGGGTACAGTTTAGTTCTGCAAAACGACTTCCCCAAACTTTGCTTTACCGTGCCAGTCCCTCTTACGGTTTTGTGATGTGGCCAATAAGAAGACTCTCTTTTCAGAGTGTGTCTTCTCATTGGCCTTGTTGCAATTGAACTAGGAGGGGCAGAGCAGCAAAGGAAAGCTTAGTTAAGTCATTCTGCAGATTTAAACCGAACCCGGGAGTGATGTCCTCACCCTGGGTAGTATTTAGGTTTGTAATGGTGGTGAGGTGAGGATAGTTCTCCTTTAATGCCCAGTTTTACTCTTCCTCTGCCATCAGCTCTGAGGACTTTATAAATAATAAAATTACCGTATATACTCGAGTATAAACCGAGGTTTTGAAGCTTTAAAAAAAGCCTGAAAATCTTACCTCGGTTTATACTCGAGTCAGCCTATCCTCCTACCTTGTCCGCCAGCCGTACGATCCGCATCCTCGCTCCACAGCCTCTGCGCATCCGGATGATGTCACTACCCGGCGCTGCAAAGTGAGAGGCGCCGGGTAGTGACATCATCCGGATGCGCAGAGGCTGTGGATAGAGGATGCGGATCGTGCGGCCGCCGACAAGGTAGGAGAAACTTTTTTTACACAGGGACACAAGTGGCAACTTACAAATAAGAGTAAAACCTTCTTTATTTGTGCATACTGTATGCACAAATAAAGGAGGATTTACCCCTATTTGCAAGTATTTGCCACTTAAGATGTTTGAAAACTACAACTCCCAGCATGCTTTATTGCTGGGAGTTGTAGTTTTCAAACATCTTAAGTGGCAAATACTTGCAAATAGGGGTAAATCCTCCTATATTTGTGCATACAGTATGCACAAATAAAGAAGGTTTTACTCTTATTTGTAAGTATTTGCAACTTAAGATGTTATAAAACTACAACTCCCAGCAATAAAGCATGCTGGGAGTTGTAGTTTCCAAACATCTTTAGTGGCAAATACTACCCCCTCGGTTTATACTCGAGTCAATGTGGTTTTCCTTCTTTTTTACCTAAAACTAGGTACCTCGGTTTATACTCGGGACGGTTTATACTCAAGTATATACGGTATTTTTCTGTAAGTCACCATTTTTACATTTTTAGTTCTGTCCTCCGCCAGCTCTGACTCACAGAGATTAAAAAAAACACACATTACTAAATTTAATACATGCCTGAAATACGTAATTAACCTGCTGTTTGTCTTCTTCATATTGTGACACGATTCACGCAACTGTACAGATGACAGGTAAGAACATCATCCCCAAAGTCTTTTCTACAATAAATATAAAGGCAGCCTGTTTGTCACATGATATAATATGAGGTACAGGTTATGGTTTACTAATAGGGGTTTTATTGGCCCAGTGTGTGTGAAAATTATCTTCACCAACATGTAAATCCCTATAAATATCTCTCTGCGAGTTCTATCCAGTTATAACAGCTGGATGAAAAATGAAATGTTATTGCTCTAAAGAACAGATTATCTGGGTTACACAATGTGTAGGAAGTGCAGGTTAGAAGTCTCATGTGAGTGTTTGGTTTTGTGGGAAGGGCTCTTGGTCATCTGAACTATATTCTGAACTATAACAATAGGGAAAATCTTTTTTGCATCAAGTAGTGCTGGCCCCGCTAGTTTAGTGTAAATTCCATGTTACACTGATATTACATTAGGTAGTGTGGGACTACACAAGGAAACAGGAAGGTGACAGGAGTGCTTTATGGCATCTCCCCCTATGATGAGAAATCGACTGCAAGACAGGGCATTGGCAGTGGTGAAAATCACAAAAACACAAAAAGCATTGGTTAAAACGGTGGTTCTCAAACTTAATCAGACCATAGCAAACTTTTCAATGCAAATCCTAGCACACCTGTGTTCTTTATGTTAAATTTATTATTATATTTTATAATTAATAAAATGAATAAATGTATTATGTTGTAATTACCCATAAGTTATGCATTTTATTGTAATTAATTAGATTATATGTTAATGTAGCCGTACATCTTTATGATTCATGATCAGTCCAATAGGATTTGCCTAAGATTGGCAAGGTTTATGGGCCAAAAATGGTCGAACAAGATGACAACTCCCACCGTCGGTATTGGGATTGGTTGGTACAGAATGAAATTTTCCATCAGCATATAGAGCATGCTTGCTACTTTATAGTATGGCAGTCGTAAGTGTGACATCTAGTACAAAAACATACAACCAGCACAACACACAAATATCAGCTCAGGGGTTAATGGAAAATTAATTAAATTAATAAAATTTTTGTATTGTGGTAGAGCACCCCCCCAAACCCAATTTTCGCATTCAAAGATGCCCCTGACAGGACTGACCCGGTCCCTCGACGCTCCTCCTCTGCTCTTTGGCTGACAGCAGCTCTACTACCTGGTCATGTCTGTCAGTTAAAGAACAATTATACTCACGTTCCCTCTGCTCCTCTTCTTTAGTCAGTACCTTCTACCCAGGGTGAGGACCTGACCCGCTAGGTCCTCACCCCTGGGTTCGCTTAACTTGCCACATATACTTACTTACGCTCTGCTCTAGTGAGCTCCGTCCCCGCCTCCCCTGTCGGGGACGAGGCCAATAGGAAGACACGCTCTGCAGCGAGCGTGCCTTCCTATTGGCCTTGTCGCGCAAGGAGAGGAGGGAGTGGAGCCTACCGCTGCAGCGTGTAAGTATATGCGGAAAGTTAAGTGAACCCAGGGGTGAGGAACTAGCGGGTCAGATCCTCACCCTGGGTAGAAGGTACTGACTAAGGAAGAGGAGGGAAGGTGAGTATAATTGTCCTTTAAGGTGGGACGTGATGTCACACTCAATTGCCTGACAGCCGCGACCAGGACATAGAGCGTCTGTCAGCTCAGAGCCGCACTTCTCCTGTTTTTGCTCGAAACAGAAGCAGGGGTCTTGGGACCGGGTAAGGTAAGTCCTTTCAGAGGCATCTTTGACAATTCTTACTAATCCAAAAATGGCGTTTGGGGTGGGGGGGGCCTCAATAGAAAAAGTTTTTTTTTTTGACTGGACATGCCTTATAAAGGGGCCCTATCTTTTGCTTAGTGAGAATATGCATTCCATAGAGAATAACTAAACTGAGGTTTTATAGTAGAAATCCTTGTCAAATACTGAAGGCACCATAGGACATATCATTGGTCTCTGCAAATGTAGATATTAAATGCATGCACTATAACAGGAATCAGTGTTATCCTGTATTATTATAATACCATAATGATAGATTGGAAGCTCTGACATACTGAATATTTCAATTGACTTTCATTACATGATGCATTGCAGCTCATTGCTATAAAAGTAACTACAGTGTATGTGTTTTCTATGTGTAAATAGTGAACTATAAAGAGCTTATATGTGAAGGATGTAGGGAACTGACTGTGAGGACTGAATCAATTATTTCCCTTAGGCAACTGGCTTTGTGACAACTGTGGTTTTTTCAAAGGGAAGGGGAATTCATCTATAAGTTTTCGTGGGGGAAAAGAAAATAGTAATTTATTTTATTCTTGTCAAGCTGACATTTTAACAAGTTGACTTTTTAGCTTAACTAGAACTAGACCCAGCAAAGTGTCATAGAGGGAAGTTGCTCACTGAAGATGGCAATTAAAATGCAATTTAAAGGGGAGATCACACCAGAGTTCGATATATATAAGCCCAATGTATAGGAAATCTTAAAAATGTAAAATGTCTGTAGTTCTTGCCAATTTCTTTATGCGAGTATATAGAGTTCCAGGTTTTATGTATCCCCCATACCATGAAGAAAATAACCACAAACTGTGTGGATTGAATAATTGCTTTACTGTAAAACACAAGTGCCCTCGTAATGAAACAAGAACAAATAAATACATTATAAAGCATGCAATCATGTACAAAGAAAGGATCGAATGAAATTGTAAAGACATATCAATTGCAAGTAATGTGGACACATACACATGGGTACACATGCCGCCACTGACTTTTTTCATTCAACTTTTTATCAAAATCAGATGAAAAATGGGTTGCACATGTCAGTAAATTTTACCCAATCATGTGGTCTACAACAGGACACACGCCTGATATTGCCAAACTATTAATGACAGACAGAGAAGGTTTATCGATCAGTATTCCCTGTGTTAAGGGAATATCATGTCCAGGGGCGTAGGAATCACTATAGCAACCATAGCAGTGGCTATGGGGCCCAGAGCCAAAGGAGGCCCCGTCCAGGTCCCCTGCAGGCATGTCCACCCTCCTAAGAAAAATGTTACCTCACGAAGTTCAGTCCCACAAACCCCATTTTCGTTTTATTTAAACCTTTCAAAGATGCCCCCAGGTTTAAGTAAAAATGAAAACGGAGTTTGTGGGGCTGAACTACATGAGGTAAAAATGTTCTTAATAGGGTGGACATGCCCTTTAAATAACCTTGCTGCAGTTTGTCCGGGTTAGGTTAAACTGCACCAAACTGATTTTTATGGGGGGGGGGCATCTAAAATCTTGCCCTGTGATATCTATCTACGCCACTGATAGTGTCAGGCTTGGCCTGAGTGGACCCAGACTAAAAAGGGTAGAGAAAGATGAAAGTGAAGTGGGGAAAGCAGTATTAATTAGAAAAAAGGAGATTAGTAAAGAACAGAAGAAACAGTATTAAATCCAAACAGAAAGGATACAAAATACAATATAGGACTAGGGACTTGGGGAGGGGAATAGAAATAAAACAATACAGGTAACATCTTAGCACATGGAGGATGTCTCTAAAATAATCTTAATGTTTTATAATTTAGTTTTATCTTTATTTTAAAGATAGGGTTTTTTTTGAGTAAACAGTGCAAAAAAGGTAACATTTATTTTGCCCAAAAGATTTCTTAACACTTGAGCTGTAGAAATGTGTATGTGCACTTAGCCTCACAGGGCTTAGCAACCCTACATACTCCCAGCCCCTGTATTGCATCTCCATATGCAGTAATGTCTATCAATAATTATTATGCAACTGGAAGCTGAAGAAATGGATAAAAATAACCCATATTTTCTAGCATTCACATTACAGCAGATGGTTTTCTGAGGGAATTGGCTTGAAGATTCTTTTATCTATTGCTTTTTTTTTCTTTCCTAAACAGTAAGAAGAGCATGGATTGTTACCGTGTGGATTGATGAGACATTCAGGTGCTAATGCTGCAATACTGCGGAGATATACTCTGGCATCAACACCTTGGGTCTGACGCAATGAAAAGAGGGATCACAGTGCAAGAAAATGCAAGACTAGCAAACCTACTGCTGGCACCATTGAGACCTTAAAGCATCCTGGGAAGATAGTTTCTTTGAGGCTGTGGATATTTGCATCCTATACCTTAATCCAAAGACTGCTTAATCAGGACGATATATTAGAATTTATTTTTGAACTAAACGTCTATATTACAACACTATCCTGCTTATGCTACAGAGCTGATACTTTTGCCAAATTCCAAACAGATGATATATGGGATGTAAATGAATGGGTATGTCCAACACCGCAAAATGAGCCCAGAATCCTAAAATATAGTAACGCCAGTAATGTCTCTAAATGGATCGCCACTCGTTGCCCTGAAAGGGCTGAGCTGAGAAGTGTACAGTGCTATAAAGAAAATACATTGTATTTTTTAACCTGGGACCCTTTGTACATAGTTTTGCCATGGATACAGTCCGTAGCAGGTAAGAATGCTTTTATTGTAGCTTTCCTGTTAACGTTTGTTACAAATATACCTCTTTAAACAAAATTGCGTCAATCAAAGCTAGAAATGTTATTATTATATTTGTTAAAACTGAAATATTAACAGGGCAATGCAGTATCAGGCCTTTCCCCCCCAAATCAGCACAAAACCCATGTTACCCAGGTTAGTGATGGTTTTATACCAAGTTTGCGGTGCTATTTCCAAAACTTTTTGCACATAACACACTGCACCTGATGCAAACTTTACAGTGAGTTTTAGTAATTTACAGGGTTATTCAATAAAAGTTAATCGTTAAAAATGGTGCTAATTTTGCCCCCAACCAATCAGATCGTAGCTTTCAAATGTTAAATAAGATCTGATTGGTTGGGGCAAAATTAGCACCATTTTTAACGATAAGAATTTATTAGATTATTGAATCTCCCTGTTAGTGTGAAACGTTCATTTTTAAAGAGCATGTCCAACATAAAAAAAAATATATTGTGGTAGAGCACTGCTCCAAACCCCATTTTTGCATTAGTAAGCATTGTTATGCCTCTAAAAGGACTTACCTGACCGGTCCCTAGCCGCTCCTCCTCTGCTCTACAGACACTCTACTTCCTGGTCATGGCTGTAAGTTAAGGCTCCATATGACATCTGAAAGGACTCTGAAAGGACATCTGAAAGGCTCGCTATGCCTCTGAAAGGACTTCCCTTACCTGGTCCTTCGCCGCCTGGGCACTGCTCCCTGCTCCTACTGTTTATGTTGGAAATAGGAGCAGGGGGTCGGTGCCCAGGTGGCGAGGGACCAGGTAAGGTAAGTCCTTTCAGAGGCATCTTTGACAATTCTTACTAATGCGAAAATGGGGTTTGGGGGGTGCTTTACAACAATATAAAATGGGTTTTTTTTTTTGACTGGACATGCCCTTTAATGGTGTAAAAACCCTGCACTAGCACAACTTGTTCCTGTAATCTGTTAAAGGGCATGTCCACCCTAAATATAAACCTTTTACATATTGTAGCTGTTTTTTGGGGGGTGGACATGCACTTTAACTATCACATAGTGATTAATACATTGCAGGAACATAAGTGCAGAAAAGCTGCACTTTGCTCCAGGGTTTTTACGCCCTAATTAAAATTTTACGTTTAGCAATAAATATTGCAAAACTGAAAGTATTTTACTATTTCTGGGACCAATAATACAATACAATAAAATAACTATAGCACTTCTCTCCAATGGGAATCACGTAACATGTCTCAGAGTTCAGTAATTGGTGGTAGGATGAGGTTTTGTAACAGAGGATGCAATCTAAAGGTCTCCAAATGCTGCACTGAACAGATGGGGTTTTCAGTCTGGATTTAACACCTTCAGGGATGAGGCAGTTCTGACTAACTCTGGTAAGGAGTTTTATGGAGTAGGTGTGCCATTATGGAAGGCTCTGTGCCCAAATAATTTAAGGTGGTCTCTGGGGATCACTAGGTTATTTGAACCTGCTAATCTGAGGTTGTGGGGTGGGGGAAGAAATGTGGTTGTAACAACCCATTTATCCAGGGTCCAATTGTGCAGCAATTTATGGGCCATAATTAACAAACGCTCAATCGTAGAATGTCGTGCGGTAGTAAACCGCACAGTATTCCGCAATTGTATTCTATGGGGATTGTAAATCTACGAATTTGTTATCGTAGATTTACAATAGTTATCGTTAATTTCCGATCGGTTTAACGAATTATAAATATGGCCCTATATGTACACAGGCCAATTTTGAACAGGATTCTCGACATTATGGGTAGCCAGTGAAGGGAGTGCTATGTGACAGTGCTATGTGGCAGTGGGGGGCTGGTTTGTTAGCAGTCTGGCAGTGGCATTCTGCACTAATTGTAGGCGGTGGTGGTCATTTTTTGGGAGGCCTGTGTAGAGGGCATTACAGACGAAGTTTAATGCTTTCAATGCTTAGGCGAAAGTATGATGATTTCAAAACAGTATAGAAGTTTAAATCCTTGGTGATGATGGGGGCAAGTGGAGCTGTTTTGTTGTCAGGTGCTAGCCTCCGATTACAAGGACTTCGGTTTAGTTTCAGCCAGTTGTAACTCATCCACTCTTATAGCTCTGCTAAGCAACCTCATGGTTCGGCCGGGACAGACCCAATATAAAGTAATCCCACTAGATTTTGCTTGATTCGTTAACACAAAGAGGACAGCAGCATGAATCTCTCACTTCAGGAACACCAGGAAGGTAACTAAAGGTGCCCATTCACTACTTAGATATTAGATAGATAAGACATTCATCTATGGATAAATGGCAATGCCATGTATGGGGGTTTAAGAACCATTACTTGTAAAATGCAGTCTTTAGACATTAGCTAGACTAGACA
Source organism: Hymenochirus boettgeri (assembly GCA_019447015.1). NCBI lineage: Eukaryota > Metazoa > Chordata > Amphibia > Anura > Pipidae > Hymenochirus > Hymenochirus boettgeri. The sequence goes on along the minus strand of CM033472.1, from coordinate 220,766,562 downwards.
TTTGTCTACAGACAAACGTCTAATTTATCCAATGTCTGCCTATTGTATAGCTAGCTTTGGTATTGCGAGGTCAGGGTTTTCAGTGGTGGGGAAGGTAAGTATGACATTTTGTAATAGGCCTGGGCATGCACTTTGATTAGAAAATGATAAAATCCATTTACCACTAGTTTTATTTTATCTTTAGCTGTAGATTTCTGCAGACAACATCCATTATATCCAAATATAAGAGCATTTGGAACCATTTCATAATCATACTGCAGTAAAAAACTTCAGCATACCACCGGATTCCTTTTTGAAAGCTGCTTATTGAATATTGGCCTAATTCCAAAAAGAAGAATATTTTTTTAAATGTTACAATGGGGCCAGAGAAAAGGCAACCAACAGACTAGAATACTTTTCCTAACAGCAACAAACTATTTGGCATATTATGCAAACCTCAGGGTTAAACAGGGTGAATCCAAAGCATATGGAGTTATAGTATATGTTTAAAGGACACCTCAACCCTCTGAGCTAAATTTTTTTTATAGCTTAAAGGGTATGTCATCTAAAAAAAAAGAGTCAGCTAATCACAGACGCGGCTGCCGGCTATTGAAAAAGCCTAAGGAACATGGTTATGTAAGTAATTTTTCTGGCACTTTTTTAAAATGAAAACTACCGGTTAGGGTTGGGAGGGGGTGGCTACACTACAGAAAGTAGTTTATTTTATTACCACTCACTGCAGCATGGAGGCAACCCGGAGGGTGGGAGGAATGGGGGGAGGGATCCTCTACGTATGCCAGAGTCCTCCAGGAGGACAGGGAGGAGGCAGATAGATTTTTCAGATAAAACAAAGTGAAGAGCAATCAATCCATCAGACCTCCAGACCTGCCCTTAGTCATAGGAGCCTATGACTAAGGGCAGAGCTTCGCCTGAAACGCGTCAGGCGGTTCACCTTGTAAGCCATTACGGGCTTGTGTACCGTGCCTTTGCAATAAATTTAGTTATTTCTTATTACCTATAAGCGTATGTGTGGATCCTTGTCTGATGGATTGATTGCTCTTCACTGGATAAGAACCTTTAGCGGAGGGTTCGGGGCAATCTCGCACCCGGACCAAGAGACAGAAGAGGGTGAGTGCTAGCTTGCTTCTTCTATTGGGCGTTCCGCCCTATTTACCGGTTTAACTGGAGTCTCCATTAAAGGGCATCATGCACCCCCAAAACTATAATCCCCCCAACTACTGGCCCCACCATAGTAGTGTAGTTTAATCCTTACCTCACATCCCAGCTCCATAGGGTTCTCCTGTAAACCCCCCCCCCCCAAAGTCTCAAAACTAACCACCAGGAGGAAAGCAGGTCTCTGCTGCTATCTAGCTCCGGAGATATTGCCATGGCATTGCAGCTTCTCCCCCTCCCTCCCTTTTCCCCCTTCCTGTTCTTACATCCCTCCCCCAGCGGTTAAACCCCCTTAATATGCTGCTCCCCCATGTCCCCCAGCCCCAACCGCATGTTTTTTTTTCAAAAAGCTCCCCAAACTCTTACTTACTCTCCGCTTTCTCCGCTGCACTGAATGACCGGCAGCCGCGTCCGTGATTGGCTGCCGCTCAGCCAATCACAGACGCGACTGCCGGTCCCGCCCTCTGCTTGCATTCTCGCAAGCAGAGGGGCGGCAGTGCGGCGGAGGATCGAGGGGAGGTGAGGGGAGGTAAGTAAGAGTTGGGGACTTTTTGAAAAAAACAAACATGCGGTTGGGGCTGGGGGACATGTGGGAGCAGAATATTAAAAGTGTGTTTTAGGGGTGGACATACCCTTTAATGGTGCAGTGGGACGGTTTCTTACCTGTTATTCCACGAAGGGCCCGGGGCTGTGTTGCACCTGGGCCACCTTGATTATAGAAGTAAGCACATAATTGTTCTATGTGTGCTAATCTATATGTTCTGTAGGGTCCTATCAAACGTTGTTTGTATTTTTAGATTTTTCACACAGGAAGGCTCCTACTCTTCAGTTTTCTCTGAATAGACACTAAAGGACAACCATAATGGGCAGAAGAGAAAGGTAAGGATAAGTTAACACTGCACAGTGGGGTCACCAGTGGGTTAAATTTTAGTTTTTTATTTTTACCTCCCAATATAATTTTGCAGAAGAGTGCCAGCACATACAGTTTTCATCTGCCAGGTTAGTGTCCTGGACTTTCCTGAATTAGAATTAATATTCCAGGCAAAAGTATTTTTCTTTAATTACCGGGTACTTTACTTTTTATTTTAGCTGTTTTTATAAAAAAAAACTTATATGCACTGTAGTTCTATTTAAAATCCCCCTCAAACCTACATTTATTTACAGAAACCGGTCCCTCAGCATGGCTCTCTCCTCTTCTCTGCTGCAGTAAAAAACATGATGCTGACATCACAGCTAATGGCTGATGACAATTACCAAAGCTGCCTCCTTTGCTGCTGTGCATGTACATAAAATGCACTTAGAAGCAGCTGAGGAGGCAAATACTTGCCAGCAAAGGATCAGGGTCTGTAAGTAAGATTCGATACAAAAAATTATAATGAAAAGTAGGTTCAGGTTTTACTGGATTTTATTTTTTTTTTGCATTTTTAGCTGTAAGTCACAGACCTAGATAAATAGTTGTACCTCCCTCCCTGTTACACTATGTCCTCAGATATAAATGTGGTCATCTAAGGTAACATTTCATAACAGGGTTGATTCCGCTGGACCTATGTAGAAGCTTTTACATGCTACAAATAACATGACAAGTACAGAAAATTAGGACCAGGGCCTGTCCTTGAGGGTTGTGACCTGTACAATCACACGGTGTATCCTACCCAGGAGTGTCACTGGACTTGTTAATTGTTATGTGGTTAGAGATAGATGAAGATAAAATGGGGCCTAGGGCTGTGATTTGGGTTCCCCTTCTTACCTACATTTGAACTGCCTGGACTGTAATACTTTTTCTGTTTCTGAAACTTGGCTCTTTGATGTACCCTGGGCCCTAGGCAGGTGCCTAGGTTGCTTTGTGGACAATCCTGCCCACAGAGCCATAATCATGGCTGCTTGGTAGTGGTGGACTGGTGCCTGTTGGCAATAGGCATCATCACTGGCTAACCAGGGCATGTCCTCCTTAAAATGGGATCTTTACACACATCCGACTTCCATAGCCAAGAAGCCACAATCACCTGCACCCTCCCACCTAAGGCAGTGGTAAAAAAAAAACACTTAGGGCCATATTCAATAACCCGCACTATTGGTAACTTCCGGATTATCATAAAAGCAAACTGGTTTGTACAATACCATGTGGTAGTATACTACCGTAATGGCATTCCAGTATTTTTAATGAAATCACCTGCCTCCTCTGCTCCTCCCATATACCAAGGGTGTAAACATGCTAACATAGTGTGATACACATGTGCAATCACTGACCGACAATGTGTATGAATGCTCGTTTCAGACGACAATCATGCCATTTACGGGCGCTTTGTATGTATTGTATTTACGTATAGTTTATTTATATAGCCACTTGGGGACGCAGCACTGTACAGTAACAAAATACAATAAAGTCATACAAGGAGAACAAATACATAGATACTTATATAAATAGAAGTGCTAGAGCTTTGCCACAAGAGGTAATGACGTCCCTGCCATGTAGAACTTACAATCTCGTTAGGTGGGTAACACACAGATAAAATGGAATGGGTATAAGTGCTGGAGTGAGACGTATGCAGTGTAAATAAAACAACCATGTACTATGCTGGTTACCAGATAGCTAGGCTATAGTGCTAGATTTAAACCTGCTAATTGAGGTTTCTTGACATAGAGTCCGTAACGGCTGTTCGGTCAGGCTTGTTGCCTGATCAGCCAGGCGGATTATCATGAAGCCCCCACTATTGGCAAAATAAGAGCAAAACCCATGCTACCAGATAAAATATTTGTCTTTTTACATTAATGGTGCTGGGCACCAGATGCAATTTCCAAAACATTGAGTTTTGTGCTCTTATTGGAGATGATGCCCGTGATCCTCACCTCCTGGGTTTCCGCATTAAATCTTGCTAAGTAATTGCTGTTGCAGGAACCTGGAAGGTGAGGATCACGGGCATCATTGGTAAGCACTGAGGTAAGTATTAAATCCACAATATAAGGGATAATACGCTACTTACAGTGTAATATAAGGATATTAACCACAGAGGAGTTCCATGACCATATAGAAGCATGAGGCCGCAGGCCGAGTCCCTTTATACAGGTCATGGAACTCCGAGGTGAAGTAAATCCATATATTACACTGTAGGTAGCGTATTATTTCTTATAATACATAAGGCCAGCCAAAAAAAAACTGCCCACTAACACTGTGTCTCCCCCTCCCTGTATTAGTCATTTATATAGGAATCCCTGTTTAGTGTATAAATAGTTAATTACCGTTCCTATTGAAATAGAAAGAAGGACCGAACATTGTATGTCAAGAAAAAACAGGGATTCCTGTATAAATGACTAATACAGGGAGGGGGAGACAGTGGGAGGGGCAGTGAAATAAAGGAAGTCACTCAGTGACATCACTGAGTGATTGTAATATAGATTTTCACCACTGCACCTCCCCATTGAAAATGCCTAGCCTTATTTATTATAATGATAATAATTACATCTCCCCCTTAATACTGAGAAAGCACAGCCAATCGATGAATTATGTCAACAGTGCCTGCCCCTAAACATTTCTATCTTTTTAAAAACAGAAAAAAGACTGTAAGCAGTCAGTCTGCTACTGCCAAAGGTTTACGCAGGAAGAGAAATTCAAATACAAGGGTTTTTTTTCTTGTCTTGAAAAGAGATGAAATAAAAAGTGTGGAGTTGGCATGGCTATCAATGCAGCCAAAGACATAACTTCAAACTGATGAAAGTTTTTGCAAGAGACTGCAATTAAACAAAATTTATTCTAATTTAGCTATGCTGCATGTGTTTTTACCGGGTGTCCCTATGTTGTGGCAACCCTACCGCAGTATGTGTAGTCACCTGGGTAATTGTTCTCTATACAGGGAATAGAGTAACCAATGGATTATGTGTATTTCCAAATATGAAATTTGCTAGTAACTTACAATGAAAGTTGCCTGTGTCTGGCCACCTTTAGTTGGGGGCTTGCACTATCTATTTATCTGAGACATCAGGGATACATGCAGCCCTGCTTATTATATTAAAGGACATGTCCAGCCAAAAAATAAGTTAGTGTTTTTAGCTTAATTACCCCCCAAAAGCTTAGTTGCGGTTAAACCTTACCATAATCCAATGCTTCCACGCTGAGATATACTTACTTTAAATTCTGCTGATCCCTCACCAGAAGTCCGGTCTCCTTCCTTCTTCCGGTATGTACTGTCAGTCATGGCTGCTATGGTGACGTCATGGCTAATGCTTGACAGTACATACCCGGAGAGCCGGTCATAGGTGCGCTCGTTACCGACTCGAAACAGAATGCAGGAGGAGGGACTTCCACCGAGGGATCGGCTGACTAAAAGTAAGTGTAGCTTTTTGTGGGAGCATCGGATTATGGTAAGGTTTAAACGCAACTAAGCTTTTGGGGGGTAATTAGGCTAAAAATACTGACTTCTTTTTTTGGCTCCCTACTGGCCCAAATGATCTGATAACCCAGTTGTTATTGCGATTGGATTTAGACTGCGATGATCAGGAATAAGATTGGAAAAAACGCTGAAGATGGGGTTGGAGGGAAATTTTCTGCCTGGCCAGATCTTTGTTTTTCCGATAAACCACACGGGACCTATATTTTGAGCAATCCAATCGAATTTATGAGATCGCTCATAACGTTGATCAAGTGAGACATAGAAAAATAGAAAATCTTCACACTGAAAGGCTGATTGGTATTTACATTAGAAGCATGATACAGGTCGCATTGGTTTGTATGTAGCCATACATCATGCCTTTTGTGAACTGCTATATAGCCTTGTAATATAACCTTCAGAGCAGATCAGTCTTGCTCCACTTTTTATCTTAAGGGGAACTGTGGTCTCCATACAAGTAGCATTTAAATGACTCTAGGATCACGATTTTAGCTGCAGTCTATCCAAATTGAGTAGTGTAAAGGGTGTTTTTTCTTGCTAGTACTCAGAGGCGTAACTACAGGGGAGCAGGGGGAGCAACCGCAGGGGGGCCTGGGAGCCAAGGGTGCCCCATCTTCCTATTTTTCCTATAACACATATAGCCTTCTCCCAGAAAACCACTGTGGATGAAGCATGGATAGGGGCCCCATCATAGTTTTTCTGGGGGGCCCAGTAATTCTTTGTTACACCACTGCTAGTACTGTGAGCTGTGACATAACCAGCACCTGGGAACTGCCTCGAAGTTTAAAGGGAATGTCCACCCCTTAGAAAAATGTTTAATAGTTTAAAGTTCCAAATTCGTTAATATTATTAAATATGCTCCGAGACAGAGATCTCCACCACTGCTTACTTCCTCTCCACTGCTGCTGCCTGTTCTTCTTCCATTCCCAAGCAGCAGCAGTCAGTCAGCCATTGCCTGTGATGTCACTGCCACGGCCGTGACTGTCTGCCTTACCCAGAAGTAGAGCACGAAGTACAGAAAACTTATATGGGGAGCTGCACTTCATATTAAAAGTTTTTCAAAGGGGTGGACATACCCTTTAAGGTTGGAGCATGCCCATTGCTGGTACATAGCATCTTCAGCTGCATCATAGGCCCTGCCCTCTTAACTTCTAAATTTTTAAGGCTAGCCACAAGTAGGAAAGAAAAATTGTTCCTTCTCTAATATTTTTTTAGGTAGAAGGGGGGTGGGGCTTATGACACAGCGTTTAACATATGTCTGTCACAAAGACAGGGCAGTCTGTAAAGTGTGACTGAAATCCAGTGCGTGTAAGACTTCTTACTAAACAAGGAAATAAGGCTTGAAGTGTTTAAATCTACTGTTTACTAATGAAAGGGGGAAACGTAACAAGGGAAATTAAAATTTTAAAGTTCGAAAAAAAGCTATACAGTGAGTGAAAAAATTCTGCCCTTAAGTAGAATGTGTCTGAATGCAGAGTGAAGCAGAAGTCTTTTGTTGTGGGGAAATTAAGGGGCCGATGCTATATAGGCATTTTTTGCCTAAAATAAGTCCCAAACCCACGCTACCCAATGTACTATTGGGTTAGTGTGGGTTTTAAACTACTTTCTGCTGGCTGCGCCATTTCCAATAATTTTTGGAAATAGCATGGCGTAGCCAATTTATTAATGGTGCAACAATTTTGCACTAAACTTAACGTCATCACCACTCTGGCGTATGGACCCAATGCCAAAGAATAAAAGTTGCTTCTTACCTGACCAGGAATCCCTGATGCAGTAAGTCTCGCAAGAGTAGAGTGTACAAAAGTATAGAATTCAAAGTAACTTACAATAGAAAAAAGATTTATTTAAAATTTAAAGGGCATGTCCACCCCCAAAACTATAATCCCCCCCACTAATGGCCCCACCATGTAGTGTAATAAAATCCTTACCTTACATCCCAGCTCCATATGGTTCTCCTGTAGTCCCCCCCAAAGTCCCAAAAACTGCCCACCAGGAGTACTGCAGAGTCCATATAGGACTCTGCCTCCTGTCTCGCCTCCGGGAAAAATTTGGCATGCGTACTGCAGCCCTTCTCCCCCTCCCTCTCCCTCCCATTTTGTTATCCCTCCCCCTACCATAAAAACCCTTGGCCATATAATAGTATTTCTTCCCCCAGCCCCAACCGCTAAAAAATTATTTTAAGAAAGTCCCCCAAATTCTACTTACCTTCCCTCTCTCCTCTGCTGTTCTGAGCAGCCGGCAGCTGCGTCTGTGATTGGCTGCCTCTCAGCCAATCACGGGCGCGGCTGCCGGTCCCGCCCCCTGCTTGCAGTGTCTTGCAAGCAGAAGGCCGGGCAAGAGAGAGGGAAGGTAAGTAAAGATCGGGGCACTTTCTTAAAATTATTTTATAGCGGTTGGGGCTAGGGGAAGGCATACTATTATAGGTGAAAAGTTTATTATAAGGGTGGACATGCCCTTTAAAGGGTATCTGGTGACAATATCACCTAGGGCATGTAACAGGATAATTTAGCATTAGGTGGGAGGATGATGGGTTTTAGGTCCATACCCTATGGACTTTAATTTGGATGGTGGTTGGAAAAAGACTTAAATTGTAAAACGTAAAGCTGTTACAGCACATCGTGCACATGTTAGAGAAGGGGAATGGGCTAGTGCCCCACTGCAAGTTCATCTTTTTATATTATGAAAAATATAAGTACATTGGGAGTACTGTCTCTCACCTCAATTTGTTACATGCCCTTAAGTAATATTTTCACTATAGATACCCTTTAAACACCCAATACGTGTTAAAAGGGAATGTCCACCCATCCCACCACCGAAAAACCTGACCTCGCAATACACCCCTTAAACAGATATTCACTTTGCCAAAATACTGCCACCTCTTAAAGCTGTACAAGTTTGTTATAAGCTTGCTCTCATACAAAGGTGAAGGTACAGTCTTCAGCAGTCATCCATGATTGCTACGGCCATGATTGACTGCCATGCCGGAGAGAAGACAGGACTGGCGAAGAGGAAAGCTTTATGAATACCTTACTTTAGGAATGCTGGGTAAGGGCTAGGCCACACTAGTGTTTTTCTCAAACGCTTATGATCACGTTTGGCAAAGAGGAAAGCTGACTGATAAATCAGTGTTACTGATGGAGGCATTTTGCTTTCCTCTGAGCAAGTTCTGTAGATGTAGGGTAAAAGTGTTGACCTTGATGGATATCTTTATTTAACCTTGGCATCTATATTACCGAATAAAGATTTTATTAGATATCAATTCATTCTTCCATAATCTGTAAATCCACAAGGCTGCGGGGAACAGTACATGATTATGGAACTCTAGGGTGATATCTAGTATTGTTATACAACAATAAGGGGTACATTATTCTTTCTATATTTGTCATTCTACTATGTTACAATACCAGGTGCACTTTGTAATTCCAGAACCCTGTATTCTGATTGGCTAAATAGTACTCACGCTGCAATCCAGTGAAAAAGACACAATAGCACCTAATGTTCTGCTAATACAAAGACATTGTGGTTGTAATTTTGCGGCTGCAGATGTAAAATAATTACGCAGCCAGAAATGACTAAAAACACAACATACACTTTTAGTACATTACCAATTACCCTCAGTAACGGTAATAAAACTCTTTTTTTCTAGATGGTCTCTACAGTTCTGTCTCTACAGTCTTATGAATGTATTCCCCCAATAAAATGTCCACCATTTATTAAGTCATGAAACTTTTTGATCCTTTTTTCTAGTGATGCCATATTTCCCACTCCCACTATGAGGTCACAATGGTGATAGATAAACCTGCCATTTTCTTTCAGTTTCTTTTTTCCCTAATAACAAAATTAAATATTCTGTGCTAAAAGAATATTTTTCTAAAAACTCAAACAAAGATATAAACTATAAAATATATGAATACCTCATAAAAAGTCTCATAACTGCTAAATACATACCTGACTTTAAATTGCTGGCCATGTGAGTGGAACAAACTAGTGAAACTTGATTTTGAAAAAAAGGCATTTAAACAAGAAAGGTGGTTAAACAAGGATGGTGTGTGTTGGTGTTGTGTATCTAGAAGGCAAGTGTAGTAAGGATCCGCACTAACGGTGCAAAAAGGAATTCAGAAGACCACTGCTTAAACAGTCCTTAATTATAGGTGTGCCTATGATTAAGGACTGTTTAGTCTGAAACCCGTCAGCCGTGTACCAATAAAGAAATTTATGCAGCAGTAAGCAGTGGTCTTCTGAATTCCTTTCGGCACCAGTTAGTGTGGATCCTTACTTCACTTGCCTTTGATTGTTCAGCCTTGTGACGGAATCCGGGACACCAGGATGGATGGGTAAGCATTGTAGTTCACTTACCCATGAATCTGGGCAGTGTTATAAGGTGAAGGGTCTGGGGCAATCCTGCACCCGGACCACTTAGCTATATAAGTAAGAACATATTACTTGTTCATTTATTACTGTGTGGGGTTGAGCCCTTAATGCCTGTTTAATTATATTTGCTTTTTACCATGCAATATGCATCCTGCCACATGTAAAGGAACTTGGAGCAGTCGTTCCAGGGGACCTATGTCTGTGTCAGGTGTGAGTGGGTTGCCTGTTTGGAATGTGAGTTGGAGAATCTAAGGGGGGTGGCACGCACAGCATTGGGGACAGCAGGCACTAGCTGGGGCCACACTATAAAGGAAAATGATCCCTTCTTCCCAGCTAGTCCATCCCAACAGATTTGCTGTCCCAGATTATGAATGGGAGGAGGTCAGCTCAGAAGTAACATGTATGGAGCACGTCAATTGCTTGAGCACCCAGGGGACTAGCATCTTTAATACAAGGGGGAAAAACAAAGTGCTAGAAAGGCTAAACAGTTGGTAGTGTTAAGGGACTCCATTATTTGAAAGATAGGGTTATCTGCTGCCATGATTCTACATGCCGAACAGTTTGTTGCTTACATGGTGCTAGGGTGTGACGTGGTGGATGGTGTAGACAGATTATTGGGTGGGGCTGGGAGTGACCCAGTGGTTTTGGTTCACATTGGTGCCAAAAATAAAGTTAGAGGAGTAGTAGAGATCCTTAAAAATTACTTCTGAGAGCTAGGGGCCAAGTTAAAGACAAAGACTTCCAGGGTATTATTTTTGGAAATACTACCACACCTAGGTGCAATGTTGGGGAGACAATGGGAGCTTATGAGTATTAATGTGTGGCTAAAAGTTTGGTGTAAGGAGGAGGTTTGGGTTTCTAGAGAACTGGACAGACTTTTCTGTTGGCTATAGTCTCTTTAGTAGGAATGGGTTGCACTTCACTGATGGTGATGCAACTGTTTTTGGAAATAAGATGGCTAGAGTGTTGGAGGAAATTTTAAACTAGGTTTGGTGGGCAGGGTACTGTCAATCTCTCTGGGGTAGACAGCACTGGAGGGAAAGCAGTGTGTAGATGGGCCAGTGGTGGGAGGAAAGGGGGGAGGGGCTAGTATAGATGATAGGAAGGCATGTACTGTATATTAAAGTGCTTACAAAAATGTGTGTTTACATATGCGAGAAGCCTGGCTGAAAAAAATGAGACTTGGACTAAAAGATTAGGTATGATGTAATGGGTAAAGCAGAAACATGATTAAATAACTCTCATGACTGGGCTGTAAATTTAGAAGGGTACTACTTTTTCAGACATGATAGAGAAAATAGGAAAGGGTATGTATTTATGTAAATCAAGAGTGGAAGCTAAAATTAAAAGAAGAGATCACTGTTTATATTGATGTTAATGCAGAAGCAATATGGGTGGAATTGGGCAACATGAAGTGTTATTGTTGGTGCCTGCTACAAGCCACCAAATGCTAGCAAGGAGGAAGTGATTCAGCTTTATTATGCAGATGGAAAGGGCCATGTTAGGGGCATGTTTTGATTATAGGGGGGTTTAATTATCCTGACATTGATTGTAGTGGAACTGTCAACACAGTAAAGGGTGATGGGTTCCTAAATTTGCTACATGAACATTTTCTCTTACAGGTAGTTGAAGTTCCTACTAGATATGGGTTAACAAAGACTTTACATTTCAGAAAAGCAAATTTCCCCAGGATAAAATAAAAAAAATGCTCTTTAGCATGGGATGATAACTGGGATGATAAATTCTCAGGTAAAGATACTGAACAGAAGTGGACTGTGTTTAAACGGGTTTTAAAACAATTTCACCTCTAAATTTATATCCTTGGGAAATAAATCTAAAAAACAAACAAATCCACACCCATGTGTTTGTATGTATATGTTTATATAGCGCCACTAGGGGACGCAGCGCTGTACAATATAGAATACAAAAAGTCATACAAGGGGGACAGTAAAAAAATAAATAAATATACAAGTAAGTATGAGCATCATGAAATATACCAGTGCTTGAAAAATGTAACATGAGGAAAGAGGTCCCTGCCCCGTAGAGCTTACATTAGGTGGGTAACATACAGATACATAGGAAAGGGTGGAAGTGCTAAAGTAATAACTGGTGCAGTATCAACAGTCATATGCTGTGCTGTGCTCAGAGAGATAGCTTGACAGGTTAGATTTGAACTTGTTTATTGAGGTTTCTTTGCTTAGAGAGAGGGGAATAAAATTCCAGAGGATGGGGGCCAGAAGAGAAAAAGGTTTAAGGCAAGAGGAGGCAGTGTGAGTGAGGGGTCTATATAAGAGATGGTTCTGTAATGAGCGGAGGGTATGGGCAGGGATATATGGGGACACTAGAGAGGAAATATAAGTAGGAGCAGCAGAGCGAAGGGATTTAAATGTTAAGCCGAGGAGAGTTCGAGATATGATGAGAATAGATAAGTGGCCATTGGCTTTGGCAGTCTGAAGGTCATTCACAACTTTGCACAGGGCTGTCTCCGTGGAGTGCGCAGGATGAAAACCCTGATTGCAAGGGGTCCAGTAAGTTATGAGATAATTAGTGATATGGGAGAAGACGAGACGTTAGAGTAGCTTAGAGGCTATCGGTAGAAGAGAGACCGGGTGGTAGTTAACAAGACAATAGGGGTCAAGGAAGGTTTTTTTGATTATGGGTTTCACTTGGGCGTGTTTAAAGGAGGAAGGAAAAATGCCAGATGACAGGGAGGCGTTGAATATTTGGGTAAGTATAGGGGTGACTGCCCGATTACAGTGCTTCAGTAGGAAAATGGGATTGAGGGTACATGTAGTAAGCAGACATGACCGAAGCAGAGACGAGACCTCTGACTGGGTCGCGGGACTAAAAGTTTCAAGAGCGGTAGAAGGGGGTGTGAAGAATGCCCCACTATGTGCAATGCTATCTGTTGCTATTTTCTAATGCACGTGATGCACATTTTTGGTTAGTTTCTGTTAAAATCGCACTTAATACAAGTCTATGGAAGCGCATGAACCAAAACAGATACAAGCGGACACAAATGAATAGGCCATCTAATTTTTTTTGGTTGATTTTTACCCATAATCCCCTGAGAAATGCAAGTGGAAATTTACGTAAAAACGGATACAAGCAAACGCAAGAGCATCGCAAAAAGAGGCCCAAACGAACATCCACTTCGGCTGACAAACCACACACACGGCATGATTGGTTGATTGTTGTGGGTATATATATATATATATATATATATATATATATATATATATATATATATATATATATATAGAACATCCAAGAACAAATAGCATAGAGTATAGTAGCATTACTGGTATAAAGTATGCAATTGCACTTTGGTTAACTGAGGATATGGTTCAGAAACAACTAAGCAAGGTTTTCCTACTTACCAGCCTTTGTTCCTTTGGCGTTCTTCTGGTTAGCTCCCATGACTTTTTCCGGATTTCCTGTCTTCACAATAACTTTTGGGCATGTCACGCAGCCGACGCAATTACGTCATGCGCAACGCCGGCGCGCTGGTGTCACGCGCAGGCCGGCATGGCAAGTAGCAGAAAGCCCTTGCATAGATAGATAGAGTTAGAAAGATAGATAGATAGATATATGATAGATAGATAGATAGATAGATAGATAGATAGATAGATAGATAGATAGATAGATAGATAGATAGATAGCAGAGTTAGATAGATAGATAGACAGATAGATAGCAGAGTTAGATATATAGCAGATAGATAGATAGATAGATAGATAGATAGATAGATAGATAGATAGAGATAGATAGATAGATGATAGATAGATAGATAGATAGATAGATAGATAGATAGATAGATAGATAGATAGCAGAGTTAGATAGATAGATAGATAGATGATAGATAGATAGATAGATAGCAGAGTTAGATAGATAGATAGAGATAGCAGTTAGATAGATAGATAGATAGATAGATAGCAGTTAGATAGATAGCAGATAGCTCGATAGATCTCTCGCTCTCTAGCATCGATGATAGCTCGCTCGCATAGCTAGATACGCTTTCCCCCCGAAATTTTGACGACTTTAAAACGGCATAGCTGATAGACTCGATAGCGTTCGCCCGCTCGCTCGCTCTTGCTAAGCTTGCTCGCCCGCCCGATCGATCACTCGCTCGCCCGCGTGTCCCCCCGCTAGCTCTCTCGCATCCGCTCGGCTCGCTCGTCGCTCTCTGCTCCGCTTAGCTAGCCCGCCCGCTAGCTCGCTCGCTCGTCCAGCGCTCGCTCGCTCGCTCGCTCGCTCGCTCGCTCGGCTCGCCTCGCTCGCTCGCTCAGCTGCGCTCGCTCAGATACTAGATCGATAGATGATAGATAGAAGATAGATACCGAGTAGATGCATAGATCGACAGATAGCTAGCAGAGGGTTCTGTATCTTATCAGACAGATAGATAGATAGAGTTAGAAAGATAGATAGATATATGATAGATAGATATATGATAGATAGAAAGAGTTAGAAAGATAGATAGATAGATATATGATAGATTGATAGACAGACAGATAGATGGATAGATAGATAGATAGACAGACAGACAGACAGACAGACACAGACAGACAGACAGACAGATAGATGATAGATAGATAGATAGATAGAATAGATAGATAAATAGATAGATAGATAGCAGAGTTAGATATTGAAGATAGCATAGATAGATATGACTGATAGATAGATAGTGATAGATGATAGATAGCCATAGATAGCTAGTGCTACTTATCTAGGCAGTAGATCTCTACTCTATAATAGCCTCTATAGAGTTAGTTAGAAAGATAGATAGATAGACAGATATAGATAGATAGATAGCAGAGTTAGATATATAGATAGACAGATAGATAGATAGCAGAGTTAGAAAGATAGATATATAGATATATGATAGATATATATATGATAGATAGATAGATAGATAGATAGATAGATAGATAGATAGATAGACAGAGTTAGATAGATAATAGGTAGATAGATAGATAGATAGATAGATAGATTAGATAGATAGATATCCAACCATAAAGTAAATTGCAGAGCACTCACAGGACAGCTTGAGAAAGGTCTAAGACACAGATCGAAACGTCGCTATCTGTTTTGTTGCACATGAAATACAGTTGGAACTTCTGCACAAGTCCTGTGAGTGCTCTGCAATTTACTTTATGGTTGGATATTTAAGAATCACAGCAGCACCCAGGCCTACAAAGTATCTGAAGGTAGAGTCACACTACTCTCTATGTTAGAGAGATAGAGAGACACAGAGAGATAGACAAGAAGCAGGTAAACATAGATAGAAAGAGAAAGACAGATAGGCAAGAGGCAGATATACAGACAGAGATAGATATACAGAGAGAGAGAGAGGGACAGATAGAGATAGATAGGGGCAGAGGTCCATGTAGAAGGTACAAGAAGGTCTCCCTGGCCAAAGGTGTGGGCAAGCGACCAAATTGCTACCAGTATATAATGAAATTGCCAGTTTACTGTGCCTTTGGGCCATTAATTTGTTTCTCTCTGTCCAACTCTGATCTCTATCTCTGTTTGTCTATTTCACTGCCTTTCTGTCTCTTTATCACTATTGGGCTGTCTGTCTATGTTTGGGGTTGTCTATCTGTCTGTCTTTGTCGTTTTGGCCGTCTCTATTAAGTACATAGTGGGTGTGGCTTAATGGGGGCGGAGAAAGGGCGTGG
Organism: Hymenochirus boettgeri; assembly: GCA_019447015.1. NCBI lineage: Eukaryota > Metazoa > Chordata > Amphibia > Anura > Pipidae > Hymenochirus > Hymenochirus boettgeri. Next base: position 220,750,981 of record CM033472.1, on the reverse strand, counting down.
TCTAAAAATTGCAGCGCGGCGGCACATGTACTGCCCAGGAGTGCCCCTGATCTTCTTAGACCCTAGATATGCCCCTGCTGGGCATCTTTGGGGAAGGTAAGAAAACGGATCTGGGGTTTGGGGGGGGTGCTTAACTTGTGTATGAAATTTTGTTTTATGGGTGGTCATGCCCTTTAAAGTAGTGCTAAACGATATTGAAAACATGCGCACCGCCTCACCCGTAAATCAGTAACTCTGATAACACAATTGCATATTGCTGCTTACTCTCAAATAGGTAGAAGAATAGCACACGTAACACTAAATGCAAAACATCTCACGCAAAGGCAAATAGGCAGATTCATCTCTAGAGACTTACCCATACCTTTGTGTATAACATGGAAAAGTGCACAAGATCTACCCACTATGTGTCAAAAACGGTGGGACAGCCTTTAATGTGCTCAATTTCTGCTTATTCATCCTTAAATAAGATTTTTACATTCCCACCATTTTCGGATCGTTGTTCTAGATCATCATTACACTGATTCATTGTTTAGCCATAAATTAAAAGGAATCCAACAGAAAATTCCTAAAAACTGCCCACATGTGCAACTTGTTGGTTTCCTTGGAACCTTTAGTGCTTGCTGTGTGTTGGGGCAATGGAACACAACATTTGTTCCTTGACATATGGGAGACCAGGGGCATAACTACTAACTTCTTATCCTTCCTATGACAGATATAGACTACTCCCAGAAAACTACTATAGATGAAGCACCGATAGGGGCCCATCATAATTTTGCTGGGGAGCAAGTGATTCCTAGTTACGCCACTGTGGAAAACTATTAGAATTAAATATTTCATATAAAATGTGACTGCGGACATTTAGGATAAAGAAACAGTTTGTTAAACTAGTTTTATTTTCACCACTTACTACTTTAGCACATGAGATCCTTGTAGGAACTCTCCAACAGCATTTCTTATGGGAGCTGAATTCCCAGCAGTTCCCACTTACTGGCACCACTGGGGATTTAAATGGAGAAGGTGCATGTGGGTCCCCTGTTGTGTCTCTGCCTGAGACTGATGCCAAAATTACAGCCCTGAGCTCCCGTTAGATGCCACCAGGGCAGTAAGTTGCCGTGGTAACTGAGTTGTGCTGAGTGTGTAACAGTCACAGATGGTTCTTGTTTAAACTTCTAAGAGCAAAAATAGGATTTTGTGTTACATAAGATGCCGAGTGCATAGAAGCTGTCAGTGTACCTTAGCACTGCCTTCAATGCACAGTCTCAACACTCCAGATCCTACATAGTACAGGGTGCATTAAGAGTCTAAGTACCATCTCAGGGTGGAAAGGTTTAAAGTAAATGAGGGATTCTACGGCATGAACTGAAGTTGGAGAAAACGTGATGTCTTTGAGGAAAGGGTGATATAAAAGTAATGGTGGGCTGGTACAGAAAAAGAACTCATGTGATGAGGGGGTATTTATTAAGCAGCTGCAACGCCAACATAAATGCGAACGATTCCTTCTTAAAATGTTCCAGTATGTCTCTCACGCTGTGCCATGTGCACCTGCATGCCCGGAATTGAAATTCAGTGTGTTTGGATTTTATTTTTTCCATATTTTAATAATACTCCTTCTCTTCCACGTTATTTGCAGCAAAACAATAATGAGTTATAGGGGTGAAAAGAGGTCAGATAAGCGAAAGGAGCCAAGAAGAGAGAAAAGAGGGGGTGATGGAGGGGTTGACATGTCTGCTTTCAGTTCACCAAACAGTAGCACCAGCACCACATGTGGCTAATCTGTAAAATCTAAACAGGGAGTTTTTTATTTTAACTGGTGCTACTAGACATCATTAAAGCAATGTGTTCATTATTTCAGTAAATAGATGGATTATGGTAGATATACAAGAATAATTTCTAGGCAGGTAGGAGACCTGTCTCCTACCTCCCATTCCTACCCTGCAGCAGGATTATACCTCCTTGTGCTGCTATGTCTGACATGTCTCTGCTCATCTCTGCACCAAACAGTTGCACACCCCTATCTCTGACACAGAAGTGCATGTGCCTTATGTTAGAAAGCGCCAAAACTATAACAGGCAAGGGAGAAATAACTGAAACAGGCTTAAGTAGAACAGAGGAACCAATGGGGAATGGATGACAAGAGTCTGATGCAGGGATTGGCCAGTTTAAACTAAATTGGATATCCTCCGTCCAATCAGAGGACTACAGGACCGGAGGAGATCCAAGTAGAGGTGCCTGCGCGCATCCGCGCAGCACCATTAGACAGCTGGCCAGGTGCGCGAGCAGAGTAGGAGGCGCCCGCGCACGAAGACTGAAGATGCGACGTGAAGATGTCAGCCGCGATGTCATCACATGAGTGCTCCCGATTTCCTCCCACCTCCCTTACTCACTGCCTTCTTGTAGTGTCTGCGACACTTATAAGTTCTGCACAGCCTCACCATGGACACTGCTCTGCTTATACATCTCCCCCCTCTTTCTTTTCTCTATTGATTCTCTTAAATGTTGCAGAAAGTGTGCTGGCAGAGAGCTAAAGATTCTAATAAGGTCAGAGATGGGACATATTGTAATTTCTGCCTCTTTCCCTGTAAATGCTGTGCTTCCAAATGATGATTTTTCAGAATCTACAGCTCAGATTTAAAAAGTTTTGGAGTAGTGTATCTAAAGTATGCTTAAATGAAAATGTTGTGAGACATGTTGACTTTTACTTTTCTATAGTAAAATGTAGCATTCTACATTTGCGGTCATCTAAAGTTTTCTCTTTTTTTCTATTCAAGTAGGTACAGCATGGTTTCCACTGATGAGGAAGGCCTGCGACTGCCATCTCTGGGCCTTAATGGTCACTGGACCTCTTCATTACATCATGCACACTCAAGACGAAAACGTCGCAATCGCTTTGTTAAAAAGAACGGTCAGTGTAATGTCTACTTTGCCAACCTCAGCAACAAGTCCCAGCGCTACATGGCAGATATCTTCACCACCTGTGTAGATACACGTTGGCGTTACATGCTGCTTATCTTCTCAGCCACTTTCTTGGCTTCCTGGCTTTTCTTTGCTTTTGTGTTCTGGTGCGTTGCTTTTCTACATGGGGATCTTGGCATTGGAAGTGGAGTGATAGGGGGTGGAAGGCAAGGACCACCAAAACCGTGTCTGATGCATGTCAACAGTTTTGTGGAAGCCTTCCTCTTTTCTGTAGAAACACAGACTACTATAGGTTATGGATTCCGTTGTGTAACAGATGAGTGCCCATTAGCCATTCTTGCAGTAGTAGCCCAGTCAATACTTGGCTGCCTCATTGACTCTTTTATGATTGGTACAATTATGGCAAAAATGGCCCGACCCAAGAAGAGGGCCCAGACATTACTTTTCAGTCACAATGCTGTCATTGCCCTAAGAGATGGTAAACTTTGCCTAATGTGGAGGGTGGGAAATCTCAGGAAAAGTCATATTGTTGAAGCTCATGTACGAGCACAACTTATTCGACCTTATGTTACCCAAGAAGGCGAATACCTGCCAGTTGATCAGCGGGATTTAAATGTGGGATATGACAGTGGACTAGACAGAATATTTCTGGTTTCTCCCATTATTATTGTTCATGAGATTGATGAAGAAAGTCCACTTTACTCTATGGGTAAGGAACAGCTGGAGGGAGAGGACTTTGAGATAGTAGTGATCCTGGAAGGTATGGTGGAAGCTACAGCTATGACCACTCAAGCCCGCAGCTCCTACCTAGCTAGTGAAATCCGCTGGGGACATCGATTTGAACCTGTAGTATTTGAGGAGAAAAATCACTATAAAGTAGACTACTCCCATTTCCATAAGACATACCAAGTTCCAGGTACTCCTGTGTGCAGTGCCCGGGAATTGCATGAAAGTCGCATTACTGTTTTGCCCTCTCCGAGTGCATTCTGCTATGAAAATGAACTGGCCCTTCTGAGTCAAGAAGAAGATGAAGATGAGGAAGCAGCTGGTGGTACACCAGATGAAGGTGTTATACATGTCATGGGGAGCCACATGGAGCTAGACCGTCTCCAGGCCTCAATGGCTTTAGATAATATTTCCTATCGTAGGGAGTCAGCCATATAATGAAATACATTATTAAGGGAAGCTTCCCTTCCAGGGCTGGCATAGTTTTTTTTTATGTCTGAGCCGTGCAAAGTGGTTTATCTATTTATTTGCAGACTATGGTACTTTAAAGGGTAACATACTGTAGCTCACCCCTAACTGCCCCTTTGTTTTGTAAAACAAGCAGCAGTAATGTATTTATACTACTTCTTTCCCTCGGCTGTCTGCTCTGGTCCTCTGCTTGCCAGTAGTTCCAAACAGTGGCTGGACTGGCAGCCGCATCTGTGATGGGCTGAAAGGCAGTCAATCACCGACACGGCTGCCGGCTATGCAGTATGAAGTATATTTCTGCTGCTTGTTTTTTACAAAACAAAGTTGGTGGTTGGGGGTGGGCTGGGGTGCACTACACTACGGAAATAGTTTTTATAGGTAGGGGATGAGGCAGCAATAATGGATCCGGAGGGGGTCCTTAACAAGGACAAGGAAGAAGCAGGAACCGAATGTCTTACAGACAGCTCCTACTCTTCACTTTTTGTAACTTTGTTCAGGCACGGCAGGAGAACCACAAGGAGCTGAGGTGTAAGGTAATGATTTTTTTACACAACATAGTGGGGCTAGCACGGGGGGCAAATTTTAGTTTTGGGGGTGGACATGCCCTTTATAGCCCTACAAATGTTTGTATTGAACATATTATTCAAAGTTTGTTCATTCTATACAAATGGAGGATAAATGTGCTCTGTATACAGAGCAAAGACTATAATATTTGTGGCTGTCAGATATTGAGACAAAGGTCACATATTGGGAACCTGCAGGCTGTCAACCAGTGTATTAAAATATTTTGTACAGATATGAATAATAAATAAACCTTAAATTTGTGATCTTCCAAGTTTCACACTTAATACCATGAAGTATTATCTTTTTAATGGATGTTACACAAACTGCATGGGAAATATTAATAAATGTATGCAGAAGTTTACCTGTTCTATTAATTCAGCAACCAATTAGATGTAAGCTTTTTACTGGATTTGCTTGGTTGCTAAAGATTAATAGCGCAGGAAAACTTCTGCCACTGCCATTTAAAATATTTGATACTGGGATCTTGTAATAAGGCACATCCAAAATAACAGACAGAATTCGGTTGGCTGTCACTTTATATGGTGCCCAAAATGTAAACTTACAGAACACAGTACTGTACCTTATTATTAATGACCTGCATTAAGAGTTCAAAACTGCCTGCACTTGGTATATTGCACTTTGATTAACACAGTCCTTGGTTTCAAATGGAAAAGGCTTTTAAACTACCAATATTTCTTTGCTTCTTGTTGGAAGTTACTTCACAAAACTTAATTGCTATTACCAAGTTGCAAAGTTGTTATGCTATTTTTTTCAAGCTACCATATCTATGCTTGTGAAGGTTCTCATTCATCCAGGTCATGGTATATCTGTTGTATTCAATTAGATCAACTGGACGTCTTCAAGAACTAAACTTCAAGTCCAGTTGATCTAATTGAATACAACAGATATACAAAATCTATGCTTATTATATTTTTCTATGGTCCTGTTAATCAGGAAATGTGAGTATTGCTGAGTTGGTTGGACTAGATGGATTTGTGTCTTTAATCAACCTTAAATACTATCCTTATGTACCAAGAGCTGCTATGCAAAAATCATAGTGGGTGTGGTTTATTTAAAAATTTGCACAGTGGCGTTTTAAGGGGGGATTACTGGTACCCCAAATCCCCACTTCTGTTCTCTCACTGTGTGATCTCCCCATTACCTGCAGACTAACATTTAACATATGCAGCACATACCTACAAAAAAAAGGTCCAATGAGGACTCTCGCTACACAGCCTGGTTGTGCTGACATAATCCCAATGTGACGCTGTGCGAATGCGCGATGAGAGAGCGAGTGTGAGTCAAAGGTGTTAGAACAAAGTTGGTTGGAGGACCGTCTCTTGCCTGTTGAATAAAATTCTTCCCCAAGGTTGGCAGTAAGGAGAGAAATGTGTGCAAGACAAGGACAGAAGGAAACAGGGTATATGGGATGGTAATGGGGGGTTTGGACAGCAGTCTGTGTTTGTGATGGGGGATGGTAAGACGCACAACATTGCGCGTTTGCTGCGCACAAGGGACAGAAAAAGGCTAAGGATACACAGCGCTTACAAGCATGCCAGAAATGGGCACACAATCGGAGCGAATGCGATAACGCAAAAATTGCAGATGACATGCACTCCAATGAACAGATCGCATGCGCAGCACACTAGTGTGGCCCCCACAGTTGGACCACACTAGTGTGTGCTTTTTAGTGGATCGCAATCAAGCAAAAAAGCTCACTAGAGTGGCCTAGCCCTAGCTGTTTGAGTTTATATTTGCACAATGTCTACAAAATGAAAAGTAAGGATAACAGAGCTAAAACTGAACAAATTAAAATAGCAAATTGCAAAAAATATATGAAATTTCCTTGTGGGAATTACGGTACCCATGTAGGGTCTAGTATTTCTTATTTTATCAGGAGTACGTTTATCCCACTCAATGGGATCGGGATCCAGGCTTTGTCTTGCCTTGCCTTGTCTTTATAGATACAGTATGTCACAAAAGTGAGTACACCCCTCACATTTTGAGAAATATTTTATTATATCTTTTCATGGGACAATACTGAAGATATGACAATTTGATACATGGTAAAGTAGTCAGTGTACAGCTTGTATAATGGACTCATATGACTTGCTAGTATTACAAGGTCTCAGGTGTGTATGGCGAGCAGGTGGGTTAAATATGGTATGGTGTAATCGCACTCTCATTCACTGGAAGTTGAACATGACGCCCCCATGGTAAAAAAAAAAATCTGCAGGAAAGGATTGTTGCTCTACATAAAGGTGGCCTAGGCCAAGGATTCTCAAACTGTTTGCCTCCAGATGTTTGAAAACAACTTCCAGTATTCCCAGGCTTCCCTCTGTAGTTGAGGAATACTTGTAGTCTTCAAACATCTGGAGGGACAATGTTTGAGAATGCCAGGCCTAAGTAGATACCAACACCTTGAAACTGGGCCTCAGCACAGTGGCCAAGACCATACAGCGGGTTAATAGGTTCCACTCAGAACAGACCTCATCATGGACAAAGTTGAGTGCACATGCCCAGCCTCATATCCATAGGTTGTCTTTTGCAAATAGACATATACGTGCTGCTATCATTGCTGCAGAGGTTAAAGAGGAGAAACAGGAGGCAGAGTCCTATATGGCCAGTTTTTTGGACTTTGGAGGGACATTCCAGGAGAACCATTTGGAGCAGGGATGTAAGGTAAGGATTTTATTATACTACAGAGTGGGGCCAGTTGTGGGTTAAATTATCGTTTTGGGATTGGACATGCCCTTTAACTGGGACACAGGACAGGTTTAAAACATTATATGGAACCCCAAACACTCCCTCTAGACGACCGCTACCTTGCTTAAGAAACTGAGGGTAAAGGGCCTTCTCAAATGGAAGTTGGAGGAGTGCAAGGTCTCTAACATCCACCAGCTCTGTGATATCATCAGGGAGTAGTGGAAGTAGATTCCAGGGACAAACTGTGAAGCTCTAGTGAACTCCTGTCCCAAGAGAGTTAAGTCCTGGAAAATAATGGTGGCCACACAAAATACTGGGCATAATCTTGACATTTTTCACTGTTGTCATTAGTAAAATAGTAATTGAGGTTGAATAAAGACATACGTCCATCTAGTATAACCTTTAATCCCTCCTTTTTAATTCGACTTAACAGTTGATACAGAGAAAGCCAAAAAAAAAAAACTACAAATGGGGGGGGGGAATTCCTTTTTGACTCCAAATGGCAATTGGAAAGGATCCCTGGATCAACCAGAACTACAGTATATGTATTAAAACCAGTAATTCTCAATATTATATAGTATCCCTGTACCAACCAGAACTACAGTATATGTATTAAAACCAGTAATTCTCAATGTTATATAGTATCCCTGTACCAACCAGAACTACAGTATATGTATTAATACCAGTAATTCTCAATATTATATAATATCCCTGTACCAACCAGAACTACAGTATAAGTATTAATACCAGTAATTATCAATATTATATAGTATCCTTGTACAACCTGAACTACAGTTTATGTATTAATACCAATAATTATCAATATTATATAGTATCCTTGGATCAACCAGAACTACAGTATATGTATTAATACCAGTAATTCTCAATATTATATAGTATCCTTGTACCAACCAGAACTACAGTATATGAATAATACCAGTAATCCTCAAATTATATAGTATCCCTGTACAACCAACTACAGTATATGTTTAATACCAGTAATTCTCAATATTATATAGTATCCCTGTACCAACCAGAACTACAGTATATGTATTAATACCAGTAATTCTCATATTATATAGTATCCTTGTACCAACCAGAACTACAGTATATGAATTAATACCAGTAATCCTCAAAATTATATAGTATCCCTGTACCAACCAGAACTACAGTAATGTATTAATACCGTAATTCTCAATATTTATAGTATCCCTGTACCAACCGAACTACAGTATATGAATTAATACCAGTAATCCTCAAATTATATAGTATCCCTGTACCAACCAGAACTACAGTATATGTATTAATACCATAATTCTCAATATATATAGTATCCTTGTAACCAACCAGAACTACAGTATATGTATTAATACCAGTAATCTCAATATTTATAATATCCCTGTACCAACCAGAACTACAGTATAGTATTAATACCAGTAATTATCAATATAATAGTACCTTGTACCAACCTGAACTACAGTTTATGTATTAATACCAAATATCAATATTATATAGTATCCTTGGATCAACCAGAACTACAGTATATGTATTAATACCAGTAATTCTCAATATTATATAGTATCCTTGTACCAACCAGAACTACAGTATATGAATTAATACCAGTAATCCTCAAAATTATATAGTATCCCTGTACCAACCAGAACTACAGTATATGTATTAATACCAGTAATTCTCAATATTATATAGTATCCCTGTACCAACCAGAACTACAGTATATGTATTAATACCAGTAATTCTCAATATTATATAGTATCCTTGTACCAACCAGAACTACAGTATATGAATTAATACCAGTAATCCTCAAAATTATATAGTATCCCTGTACCAACCAGAACTACAGTATATGTATTAATACCAGTAATTCTCAATATTATATAGTATCCCTGTACCAACCAGAACTACATGTATAGAATAATACCAGTAATCCTCAAAATTATATAGTATCCCTGTACCAACCAGAACTACTTATATGTATTAATACCAGTAATTCTCAATATTATATGTATCCTTGTACCAACCAGAACTACAGTATATGTATTAATACCAGTAATTCTCAATATTATTAATATCCCTGTACCAACCAGAACTACAGTATAAGTATTAATACCAGTAATTATCATATATATTAGTATCCTTGTACCAACCATGAACTACAGTTTATGTATTAATACCAATAATTATCAATATTATATAGTATCCTTGGATCAACCAGAACTACAGTATATGTATTAATACCAGTAATTCTCAATATTATATAGTATCCTTGTACCAACCAGAACTACAGTATATGAATTAATACCAGTAATCCTCAAAATTTATGTATCCCTGTACCAACCAGAACTACAGTTATGTATTAATACCAGTAATTCTCAATATTATTAGTATCCCTGTACCAACCAGAACTACAGTATATGTATTAATACCAGTAATTCTCATATTATATAGTATCCCTTACCAACCAGAACTACAGTATAGTATTAATACCAGTAATTCTCAATATTATATAGTATCCCTGTACCAACCAGAACTACAGTATATGTGTTAATGCCAGTAATTCTCAATATTTTTTAGTTTTAGAAACATATCTAGGACACTTTTAAAGGATAAGTATACTATAAAATGAAGTTAGGGTCAATTGGAAGCTGCAGCGAAATTGACATATTTATTTCCCCCCCCCCCAAGCCCCTTCAAAGTTGCTGACATCTTGTTTGTCAGTTGGTGATTACTTAGATCCGCCCCTCCGAGATGTTCATATAGATCTTGATTGGCTAGCCTTATTAGGTAATGCACAATCGCCCTGTGCGCTCCGTGTGCGCGTGCATGATGTCACGGCACACGCAATGTTACCTGCGCTGTGACGTCATTCACGCACAGAGAGATCGTGGCAATTTTTAGTTAAAGCTGCGGCTTCCAATTGACCCTAACTTCATTTTATAGTACACTTATCCTTTAAAGATATTCAATGAACTTGCCATTACCACATCTGCTGGAAGACAGTTTCACTGTTCTCACTGTAAAGAAACATTTCCTGAAGATGAAACTTCTTTTCTTCCAATCTTAAATGATGTCCAAGAGTACTCTGATAAGACCTACAGTATTGGTGAACAATGCACTAGAGAGAGTTCATTGTATGGCCCATTAATATATTTGTTTAGGGTTATCATATCCCCATGCAAATGTCACTTCTCCAATGTAAACAGCCCTAACTTGTCAAATCTGCCTGCGTAGTAAAGCCCCTCTATTACCCTTATTATTTTAGTTGCTCTTCTCTGTACTTCCATTTCCAAAATGCCCCTTTCGTATATGGGATTCCAAAACTGCACCACATATTCCAAATACCAGGGCTATGTGAAGAAGGAGAATAATATTTTTCTCCCTTGAATCTATTCCCCTCTTTATACAAGACAATATCTTGTTAGCTTTTAGCTGTGGCTGCCTGGCATTAACTGAAACATTAAAGGGGAACTGTGGTCTCCAAACAAGTTGCATTCACATAAAAGGCCAGTTTCCTACCTTCAAAACGAGCTATCAACCACCTCTCTACCTGCTTCACAGCCCAAGATATAAAGAAATTACTGACCAGAAAGTTAATGAGTGGGAGGCTGACATAGGACATTCCTCCTCCTGCTCCTCCATCTCTGCGCTGGCGAGCACAGCCTCAGAATCCCTCAGTGTGTGAGGGACCTGCAGCTGCAGAGAAGGTAAGGGAATCTACAGCCCTTCTCTCTCACTATGTGAAAACAGCCTTTTCAGGCAAAGTTCTCACTCTGTAGGGGGGGTCGGAGTAGCCCACAGCACCCGCTAGTGGGTGGGGCCACAGCACCCACGAGTGGGTGGGGCTAAGACATCCGTGAGTGGGCAGGGCTAAGACACCAGTGAGTGGGTGGGGCCACATGAGGCTGTAAGGGAAGGGGCCAAGGGGGGCCTGCAAATGGAGGGTCCATAGGGTCCATGAGTGGGAGGGGCCGGGGGGCTGCAAGGGGAGGAGGAGACAAGGCAGATTGACTGTCATCCACTGACATGGTTTCAGAGCAGGAAGCAGGAAGTGCAGGGGACCTGGTGATGCTGCTGCCATATCACACACAAAAATGTAAATATCTTCAAAACGATGCAAAATAAACAATGACAATAAATTACAAAAATTCTCGGGAGAGAAATTTCTATCAATTTACCTAAAGTCATTTTTGGACCACAGTTCCCCTTTAATAGTTGTGTGTTATTTTGCTAGGATAGCAAATTTACACTATTTTACAAGCTGTACACGGACTACTTTAGATTGTATGGAAGTGTCATATATGGAAGTGTCCTGGGCTCTTATAAATAGGAATGTGTGTGTGATACTCCTTCAGGATGGGTCTTTACCCTGATAATGATCCCACAAACTGACAGAAAATGGACGAAAATGTACCAAAAAATGGACTGAGTGTTTTTGGTCCATCCTATTGTGAACGAGGCCTAATATTATGTTTACAGCGTACCAGCAGGGTTATTCAGTAAAAGTTCTTATTGTTTAAAATGGTGGTAATTTTGCCCCAACCAATCAGATATTAGCTTTCAAATGTTAAATAAGATCTTATTGGTTGGGGCAAAATTAGCACCATTTTAAATGATAAAAACTTTTATTGAATCTCCCTGCAGGTGTTTACCTCAAAGTGGGCGTTACCTCAAATTTGGGCGTGGCCATAAAAGCGACTCCTCTATTCTGTACTTGAAAATCTGGAAACCCAATATATATATCTCAAGGTCTCCTTAAATTTGACCTTACAGCTTTTACTGATGGTCTCACCTTATCCTGAATCTTCCTCTACAATGAAGTATATTCTGTGATTGTTGAGCTGCCTTTTGCAGGAAAGCAGTCTCAGAACTATAGGCGTTGCTTACATAGAAATTAAAATCTATGTTTATTTTAAATACTAAATTGACTATGCAGTGTTACTGATGAATACACAGTGTATCAATCAATACTGCTACAATGAGGATCAAATGCTGAAATATATTGATATAGTCGACTTTCTCATGACTGGGTTTGTGGTAGAAATGTTCCTACGTTTTCAGTGCATCTATTTTCAATGTAACTGCATATGTTTCAGTGTTCTCTGCTATATGGAATGTTAATGTTAACTTAAGTTCATTTGCCCTTCTCACTTTGCTAAAGTGATTTCTTTTTATTGTATTGACATTTTAAGTCTTGCTTTTTCCCTAATATGGGATATTATATCAACTACATTAAGACAAATTATGTCACAACAAAGAAGAAATGGGCCGTTACTCAATTTGCAGAGTATTTATAGTTCAGTAATCATGGGAAATAACATACATATGAAACATTTGTTAGTGCTGGTAAATTTCCCGGATACAGTGTATTCCTCTGTAATATAATTCCTGCATAAACAAATCATGGTGAAGTGAGACAAGGTGATGGAATCAGACAATAACCATTTATTAAGTGAGCTTCGTTCCAGTGGAGCGTGGTGATTTGCCACCCGTATAAAACCGCACACGGCTCATTGTGACACTGCAAAGATCCAGAGCTGCACCGGGCCATGTAATGTGGGCGGCAGAAAGCTCTGAATCTACACAAGTTAATTATTATATTTTTTCTTTATGAGTGTGTGTAATATATTATATAAATATATATTTGTGTGTGTAAAGTGGGAAACTCACACATTTTATAGGGAAAATGAATACCTGCAGCCAGAAACTTACATTCTAATTCTAAATAAAAATAATCTTTAGTCTAGAATTTTCCCCACAATGTACAGTATATATATTAAAAGCTGAAGCCTTTGTGGTAAGCGGTTTAGATAGGGGCCTCTTAAAATCTGCAAAAGTTTGCACCAGTTGCGCCCCACTTACACATACACACGGATAATATTACACAATACCTTTGGATCTGTTGTGCTTTACCTAATATTGGTGTGGGGGGCGATAACGAAAAACAACAGACCACGATGCCAATGAACTACCATTATCAACACTGTAGTTAGACGGGGCTGACTGAAAATGTAATTATTAGCCGTCTACCATATGGGTGCACAGGGTATGGAAGGTCAGTTGTGCTTGGGTATGTGGTTACCACCAGATATTGCCGACATATTTCAATGCAATCTGTTGCCATTAAAAGGGATCTGTGGTCTCCATACAAGTGTCAAACAAGCCTATTCTTCCTATTCTGCACTGTCTCTGTGAGAGGCAGGTCATAAGCTGTGTCTTATTAATCTTTTCTAAAGCTAGTTATAGGCTTGCATTCATTCTCTGGGCTTTCCTCTAGCATTAAATACGATAAAGAATTTTGTGGACAGATGTTGAGGCTGATGATGCAGCATTTTCCCTCTGTCCCAGCAGTAGGAAACAAGTGGGCATGTTCATGCCAGCAGTGAGGGGGCGGTGCAATGGTGCTGGTGATGTCACTACTCACAGTGTAAGCAAGGAAGCACCACCCCATATTACTGCAACCAGTAACCCTCAGATTCTATTAAGAATAGGGCCCACCCCGTCAAGCATCTCTCCCACCACATCACCCCAGCTCGGCACAACTTCCACCCCCCGAGGGCATCTTCCAAACCCCCCAGTCACCTCTTTCTTGCGGACGTCTTCCCCGCAGCTCACTCTGATGCGATCTGTTGTGCAGAGTGGGTGAAAAGCAGTACTGCATTGTTTTTGTGGTGTGTCCATAACTGTAGGTTAGTATATAAGATTAGAGTGAGTAAAGAAGCTTGAAGCCTGATCCTGGAGGCATTTAAAGGTAGGAGTGAGCCCTTTTTAACAGTGGGAACATGCATGGAGACCCATCACAGGTTGTATATGCTTAGGAGAGAACATCCAGGCTACAGAACACAGTGCTGTGGGAACCAATTGAGAAGAGACAAAAATCTATTTGCCTGAATGTGCATTTGTCCATTTGAAGTCTATCAGGGAAATTCATTAAAGTTCTTATTGTTAAAAATGGCGCTAGTTTTGCCCCAACCAATCAGATCTTATTTAAAGGGCATGTCCACCCCCAAAACTATAATCCCCCCCACTACTGGCCCCATCATGTAGTGTAGTTTAATCCTTACCTCACATCCCAGCTCCATATGGTTCTCCTGTATTCCCTCCCCAAAGTCCCAAAAACTGCCCACCAGGAGGATAGCAGAGTCCATATAGGACTCTGCCTCCTACCTGGCCTCCGGGAGAAGTTTGGCATGCGTACTGCAGCCCTTCTCCCCCTCCCTCTCCCTCCCGATTAGGATTCCCTCCCCCTAGTGTGAATCCCTTTTATATGTAACATTCCCGTCCCCCCAGCCCCAACCGCTCTATTTATTTTATTAGAAAGTGCCCCAAATTTGACTTACCTCCCCTCTTTCCTCCGCCGCAATGAACTCCCGGCAGCCGCGTCCGTGATTGGCTGCCGCTCAGCCAATCACAGACGCGACTGCCGGTCCCGCCCCTCTGCTTGCATTTTATCGCAAGCAGAGGGCCTGGCTGCACGGCGGAGGAAAGAGGGGAGGTAAGTAAAGTTTGGGGCATTTTCTAATAAAATAAATAGAGTGGTTGGGGCTGGGGGACAGGGGGAATGACATATAAAAATATTATTTCAAGGGTGGACATACCCTTTAACATTTAAAAGTTAACATCTGATTGGTTGGGGGGAAATTAGCGCCATTTTTAACAATAAGAACTTATATTGAATCTCCCTGTTTGTGTCCACAGCTACACAGCCACCTTGCACCCAGCCATTTATTCGTTGTTTAAAGAATTCACTGTTGAGCCCACTGTATTGGAAAAAGTTCCCTACCATTCTCTTCTACTGCAAATGGTTGTCCTGCAGAGCCTGATTAAAGAGAAGGAGCCTTCCTGTGTGTAATCTGTATCTGCCTCTTTATGCTCCTCAAAGGGGTTTTGGGGTGGAAATACCCTTTAAGGTGTGCAATACCCATACTGACATCCGAGATTGAGAGGGAAATTGGATTAACCCAGACAAGAAGAAAATATAAACCCCTGAGGAAAATCCATGGGATACGGACTCCAGCTGATGGGCCCAATATACTTACACTTTGGCCGCAGCTTTATTACTTTATTTTAAATTTGTAAAACTGTTTATAAAACTGTAACCATATTTTGATTAATAACATCTTAACTGTCTGCTTCCATCTAAGCAATCCGAGCAAGCGGACCTGCTCAGGTAGCCCTGAGCTGCCCAATGCTCATTTTAACTGTTCGAGTCCCTCTCTCAAAAGCAGGAACCCCCATTTTTTTTAACAACTTATCCTCCAAGCTGCGACAATGTATCACCAACAACTTATTATATATAATCAACTTTTTTTTTTTTTTAATATCCACTAAGGGAAGGTGGGTGGGGGAAGCCTCCTCACAGACGGCCGCCTCACCAGCTGTGTCCTGAGGTAGAAGGACAGCCCCCTTTCCTCCCCCCAGCGCACCCAAAACTTCCCCAGGCGAACCAACCAATCCGCGCCTGGAGGGACTGAAGGAGTGCACCCATTGGCCACTCCGGCACCAGCCTGTCCCGCCCCCCGCAACGGATGAAAGCTCCCCGCCTGGGAGCTTACACTGCCCGCCGTCGCCGATCCCATACGGCTGACAGGTAAGGGCATTCGTCCACCATTATTTAGATATACTAGTTAAAGGCTAATTATGACAGGGATCATATTAGGAATCGTAGTAAACATCAAGGTGTAGGTAAGATTAAATATTATCTGTGTGTAACTAAACCGGTATTAAACACACATCAGCTACTTGTTATTCATTCTCCAGACTGAAACACAATAAATATATATATAGAGAGAGAGAGAATCAAACAGGTTACATCCGGATGGAGTTCCAGCTTGAAATGAGTGCATGCAACACACATTGTTGATTTATATACACACACATAAAAGCTCTCTGTGATGGGACTTTATCTGGCTGCTTTAAGGCTGAGCACACTTCTGAAATTTTTGTCCCAACCGGCCTTTCACCACAAGCAAGCGCTCGGCTGGGATGAAAAAAAAATCGCCGCGACCGATAGTGTGGTCCATAGGATACCACACGACCGGCTGTGATTTACAGACACGTCCAATCTCCCATCTGTCCGATCAAGGCAACAGGCAATTCTTCAGCTTGACCAACTGACATATGAAAATATCGATCGTTTGTGAGTACCTAGTCTAACCTCTAATAAAAGTGTTTTGGTGCATTCTACAGTGCTGTATGGCATGAGAGTTTAAACACAATGCTCTTCCAATTCACAGAAAGTCAAAAACGTCTCCTGCAGACAACTGTACTGATTTTATTTACTCTTTAATATGGAAAGGGCAATAAGGTGAGTA
Source organism: Hymenochirus boettgeri (assembly GCA_019447015.1). Classification (NCBI taxonomy): domain Eukaryota; kingdom Metazoa; phylum Chordata; class Amphibia; order Anura; family Pipidae; genus Hymenochirus; species Hymenochirus boettgeri. Next base: position 220,734,275 of record CM033472.1, on the reverse strand, counting down.
GTGCAGAGACCACTGTGTCACCAACATACATTCCTCATTCCATATGACAATATCTAATAACTTTTACAACTTCTGGTTTTAAACAATGTGAGTTTGAGGTCTCTGAAGCCATTTGTAACATAAGCCTTGAACTGACTGTACAAATGAGGGCAAATGCCCCACTAAAGGTGCCCATACACCAATTTAGACATTTGTCTAAAGATGTTCGTCTATTGAGAAATGTCTAAAGCCCCCCATATACGGGATCAACATTTTGAGCGGTCCAATCAAATTTATTGTATTTCATGAAAAGACAAAACACGTTTTCAGTTCCTCTGATCCTCAACATTGACATTTGGTGGAAAATTTTCCACCAACCCCATTTTCAGTCCCCAGCTTTCCTCGGATTTCCACTTGAAAGCTCTTTTAACGACAAGGTCTTCAGACATTAGACAGATTAGATGTTTTTCTATCTGATTTCTGCCTAGTGTATGGCCACACACTCTGTTCTTGGCCATTAATGAACATCCCATTATAATAATGCTTTGTCTGCCTCATGTGCAGTTTCCCCAAGTAGTCCTTAGTTGTTATTTTTTGTAAGATAGCCCTTGCAACAGACAGGCTATAGTTGCCCCATGCAGTGGCAGAACTACCACGACTACGGGGGGCCTGGGAGGTAAAAGGGCTCGCACCAAAAGGTCCACAATCAGCTGTTTTTAAACAGCTGATGGCGCATGTTTACTTAAACGTGTGATCAGCTGTTTAAAAACAGCTGATTGTAGACCTTTGGCGCGCTGGGGAGGTTGTGTGTCAGGAGCCCAGCCTCCAATATCGCAGGGGTGCCCGGGCCCCTGCAGTTACGCCCCTGGCCCTGTGATATCTAGCTATGCCCCTGAGTGTCACACAAACCCATTTCAGTTAAGTTAAATTAGGAGCATTAAACTAATAATAATAAAGCTCCTGTGTTATTAAGCTGGGTACCCACCCACCCCCAAGATCAGCAAGATTCAGTCTGTTATTTTCCTGAGTGTTTTCCCTATGTAAAGCATATGTAAAGCATAGGGAGAACCCTTGGGACTGCAGATTTCCCTCAGCCGCGGCTGACTTCCTATACTTTATTTAAAGGGAGACGACCGTGGGTGAGGGAAATTTTTGGGCATTTCTGAACTATCGCAAGGCAGATGGAGAACCTTCGTCGGCCTCGGGAGCGCTACACACACTAACGTTAAAGGGACGATATAGTTGGGTCTGATGGTTTTGTCCCTTTATCATTGTGTGTGTGTTTTTTTATTTTTCGTCTTTTAAGATGCTGTTGGACATAATTGTACAATTTGGGAAAATAGCAACACAGTCAGTATCGTTGACATATCTGGGTGTTTTCCAGCCTGCACATTCTTTTTCCAATCATCATCGGAAAATTTGTTTGGTAACTCGATTGGATATTCAGATAGCAATCGGGCGAACTTGCAGTCTTCAGTAGGCTGTGAAATCGGTTGTACCAAAATATTATTGGCACTGAAGACTTTTCCCTGCATTGTGCCCTGGGACTGAACATTTTTTGATGAATTTTGAACTGAATTAGTTAAAAATTTAATAAAATTGTCGCTATACCTTTTAGATCTGCACTGAGACACCCTTTGCTTCTGCTTTTCCCAGATTCCTAAAATTCCTAATGAAATGAGTTGTTACTCACCAGTAGCTTTTTATTTATTCTGTTGTCATAATGACATCATCAGTAGCAGTGGTATTGTGACATCATTGCACCTGCAGTTTTTTGTACTAGTTGTAGTTGAATTCCTCCCGTGTTTTGGTGAAAATGGTACATTACAGATAACAGTAAAATATGATGAGGCCATGTGACATTCAGTTATATTGAAGCATAATGTAGGGAATATATTTACCTGTGACATTTTAACGCCAATAAATAGCTGGTGTTCAGTCACACAGGTGGGAAGACCTGGTCAGGGTTTACCTAGACCTTAAATCAATGGTAGTTTTTCCAATGGCGGAAGTGCTTTGTGGCCCCATCGCACTGCAGCCATTAAGAAAATACTGGCCAGTATTTGATTTCAATGGGCAGTGCTGGATTTATAATTTTTTTAACTTTTCTCCTTAGGCCAGCTAGCTTGGACCTCCCTCCTTCCCCATACCAATTCCAATATTACATGTGCGCAGCTGGTTAACGATACCATCCAAATCCTACAGTGCTTCACAGTAACCACCAAAAAGAAAAGTTGATTGATATGCATATACTTATTACTTTTTTCCCCAGTGAATATTACACACTATTAATTTTTTTATAAATATATAAAAGAAGGGATATAAAGCTGGTTAAGTAAAAGATGGTGAAATCCTAAAAGTTTCTAAGTAATTAAACAGAGGTTTGTGTGATCCTTGAATAAATTAAACAGAGGGTTGCAGTCCTACTGTGCCATCAGTATCTACTATATAAAGTAGAAATTATGTATGTATGTATGTATGTATGTATGTATGTATGTATGTATATGCTCACCTCACAGCCACACCCCTGAATCCATCCACATAACGGTGACGCCCTCCGAAACGGCCGACACCCGTGAAGTCCAGTTTGACCAATAAAAAGCCTGCACGTCACTTGCAGAGTTTGATTCCCCAATTCAGTGACTTAGATGAAGGGCCTGGGCTCTGTGTGCTGCCCGAGTTCAACAACACAGACACAGAGTCCACTTCAGTGACACAACAACAGCGTAATGTACGGCTGCACAACTCAGAGAGCTGCACACACCGAACAACAGCTTCTATAACAGAGGGAACCAGACATTTCCCTTAAGGTGTGTAACACATTACAGTTTGCTCCTGAAAGGTTTCAAAATATTAACACTGGAAAGACTATGTTACTATTGGTGATATGAACCACATTTATAAGAAATTATAACCCTGGAAAGACTATGTTATATTGGTGATATGAACCAATTTATATAAAATATAAACCCTGGAAAGACTATGTTCTATTGGTGATATGAACCACATTTATATACAAATATAAACCCTGGAAAACTATGTTACTATTGGTGATATGAACCACATTTATATACAAATATAAACCCTGGAAAGACTATGTTATTGGTGATATGAACCACATTTATATAACAAATATAACCCTGGAAAGACTATGTTACTATTGGTGATATGAACCACATTTATATAAATATAAACCCTGGAAAGACTGTGTACTATTGGTGATATGAACCACATTAATACAAATATAAACCCTGGAAAGACTGATGTTGACGTTGGAAAAATTATATACATATGGGCAGACGCAATGACACATTTATGTAACAAGAGGTCCATATAACCACTATAGTAAAAACACCCGGGGTACTGACTAGTACTATTGGGTGATAGGTGAACTCCGGAAAACAATTTATATACAAATAATAAACCCTAAACCGCTGGAGAGAACCTGATGGTTACTTCCAAGTTACTTCTTGGTGGTGATATGCACAGCAACATATTCTGTATAACTAATAACTAGCTACTATTGGTGATATGAACCACATTTATATATAAATATAAACCCTGGAAAGACTATGTTACTATTGGTGATATAACGCACATTATAATAATATAAACCCTGGAAAGACTGTGTACTATTGGTGATATGACCACATTTATATACAAATAACCCTGGAAAGACTATTTCTTTTGGTGATATGAACCACATTTATTTACAATATAACCCTGGAAAGACTATGTTACTATTGTGATATAACCACATTTATAACAAATATAAACCCTGGAAAGACTATGTTACTTTTGGTGATATGAACACATTATTTATAAATATAAACCCTGGAAAGACAGTGTTACTATTGGTGATATGAACCACATTATATATAATAATAAACCCTGGAAAGACATGTTACTATTGGTGATATGAACCACATTTATATAAAATATAAACCCTGGAAAGACTGTTTCCTAGTGTTGATATGAACCACATTTATATATAAATATAAACCCTGGAAAGACTGTGCTACTATTGGTGATATGAACCACATTTATATACAAATATAAACCCTGGAAAGACTATGTTACTTTTGGTGATATGAACCACATTTATGTACAAATATAAACCCTGGAAAGACAGTGTTACTATTGGTGATATGAACCACATTTATATACAAATATAAACCCTGGAAAGACTATGTTACTTTTGGTGATATGAAGCACATTTATGTATAAATATAAACCCTGGAAAGACAGTGTTACTATTGGTGATATGAACCACATTTATATCAAATATAAACCCTGGAAAGAACTGTTATATTGGTGATATGAACCACTTTATATATAAATATAAACCCTGGAAAGACTATGTATTATGGTGATATGAACCACATATATACAAATAAACCCTGGAAAGACTATGTTACTATTGGTGATATGAACCACATTTATATACAAATATAAACCCTGGAAAAACATGTTACTATTGGTGATATGAACCACATTTTATAACAAATATAACCCTGGAAGACTATGTTATCTATGGTGATATGAACCACATTTATATACAAATATAAACCCTGGACAGACTATGTACTATTGGTGATATGAACCACATTAATACAAATATAAACCCTGGAAAGACTATGTTACTATTGGTGAATGAATCACATTTATATACAAATATAAACCCTGGAAAGACTATGTTACTATTGGTGATATGAACCACATTTATATAAAAATATAAACCCTGGAAAGACTATGTTACTATTGGTGATATGAATCACATTTATATACAAATATAAACCCTGGAAAGACTATGTTCCTATTGGTGATATGAACCAATTTAATCAAATATAACCCTGGAAAGACTATGTACTATTGGTGATTGACACCCCCCCCCCCCCCAACCCCCCCCCCCCCCCCAAAACAAAACCCCCCCGCCCAAAAAAAACCCCCCTACCCCCGCCCCCCCACATTATAACAATATAAACCCTGGGAAAGACTAGTGTTACTATTGGTGATATGAACCACATTTATATACAAATATAAACCCTGGAAAGACTATGTTACTATTGGTGATATGAACCACATTTATATACAAATATAAACCCTGGAAAGACTATGTTACTATTGGTGATATGAACCACATTTATATACAAATATAAACCCTGGAAAGACTATGTTATGTTACTATTGTGATATGAACCACATTTATATACAAATATAAACCCTGGAAAGACTATGTTACTATTGGTGATATGAACCACATTATATAAAAAATAAACCCTGGAAAGACTATGTTACTATTGGTGATATGAACCACATTTATATATACAAATATAAACCCTGGAAAGACTATGTTACTATTGGTGATAGAACACATATATACAAATATAAACCCTGGAAGACTATGTTACTATTGGTGATATGAACCACATTTATATAAAATATAAACCCTGGAAAGACTATGTTACTATTGGTGATATGAACCACATTATATACAATATAAACCTGGAAAGACATGTTACTATTGGTGATATGAACACATTTATATACAAATATAACCCTGGAAAGACTCTGTGACTATTGGTGATATGAACCACATTTATATACAAATATAAACCTTGGAAAGACTATGTTACTATTGGTGATATGAACCACATTTATATATAAATATAAACCCTGGAAAGACTGTGTTACTATTGGTGATATGAACCACATTTATATACAAATATAAACCCTGGAAAGACAGTGTTACTATTGGTGATATGAACCACATTTATATATAAATATAAACCCTGGAAAGACTATGTTACTATCGGTGATATGAATGACATTTATATACAAATATAAACCCTGGAAAGACTATGTTACTATTGGTGATATGAATCCCATTTATATACAAATATAAACCCTGGAAAGACGATGTTACTATTGGTGATATGAACCACATTTGCAGTTATTGTCATGTTATGAAATTTAAAGCAGATCCTCCTGGAATGTGACCACGCCCACAGATATTGCTGTCACGGCCACACCCCCAAACATCACGGTCATGCTCATACCCCAACCATCAAGGCCACGCCCCCAAATATAACTGCCATGCCCTAAACATCGCAACCATGCCCCCAAATGTTGTGACCACGCTAACAGATATTGTGGTCACCCCCCCAAAAATTATGGTCTGTCCTCATACATCATGGCCACACCCCAAATATCCCAGGTCTGTTCCTGAATCACACCCACATACACAAACATCCCGTCCATGCCCCAAACATCACAGGCACACACCCACGCCCCTAAATGGCACGGCCACGCTTTGAAACAGCATTGGTCATGCCCCCAAATATCATGACCACCAAGCCTCCTGGACACCACAACATCACAGACACGACACAGACTGTCCACACCCTAGAATGCCGTGCCCCCACCCACGACAACATCACAGACATGCCCCATCCACCTATTCAAACTGGGACAGTTGGAGGGTATGGATTACACAGAAATTACCTGCATTACCTGGACACACACTGCCCACATGTCACACACTTCACAGACAGTTACAACTAAAAGAACAAAGACATCATGGCACTTTCAATTTGGACCAGAAACCAACTTTATTGATTGGGATCTAATATTAATATAAAGTGATCCTTGTGCAAGGATAAAGTGTTAAATGTGCAAAAATTGAGCATGCTTAATAAAAACACAACGCTCAGAGAGAGCAACAGAATTAAGCCCAGCTTTAACAACACAGAATGTACAACACAAAAAACAGTATATCTATGAATATCTATAAGTTTTTTAAAAACAGTCCATCTCTTAAATCCGTGGTAACATGAAGAGGAGACACTGGAAGAGTATTATAAAATAAAACACTGTAGATATTTTCTTGTAACGAAGTGACTTACACGCTGTAACGGAGTGGGCTGGGTGGACACACGCCCGGACCCAAGCGCACCAGCGTGTAGCTGTCTCCAAAGGATCAAGCTACCGATCTACACTGCAAGTAAAAGCAGTATCTGGAAATGTAGTAAGAGAGGGCTCAGCGGTCTCGATGGGTGGTCCAGGTGCTGACTTGCCCCGGACCCCTCGCAAGGTCCACGTGAGAAAATGCAAAAGTTTAAAGATAGCGGGCGGCACCACTCCATGGCACTTCATCAGAGACACTTTTCATTCCACCATCTACGTGTGAGGCCAGAGTGCTGCCGCCCGCCATCTTTAAACTTTAACAACACAGACAAAGAGCCAGCGCATCACATGCTTCAGAGACACTGACGCCTGTCAGTCACTCAAGTGCTGCGATATTCAGTTGCAATCAACATGTTTTCCCAACGGCAAATTCCATGTGGCATGTTCACCACAACATTTGTATATTTACGCTCCTAGTGGAAAAACTGATAATGTTGTATATAATGTTTGCAGTAAACATGTGCTATATGTCGTTGAACGTGTACACAGGCAACGCCGGGTACAACTGCTAGTAAACTATAAAGGGATGATCAGTATATCCTGTTTTAAACAGAGGGTTGCAGTTCTACTGTGCCATCAGTATAAATTATAAAAGCATGATCAGTATATCCTGTTTTAAACAGAGGGTTGCAGTTTTACTGTGCCATCACTATAAATTATAAAAGCATGATCAGTATATCCTGTTTTAAACAGAGGGTTGCAGTTTTGCTGTGCCATCACTATAAATTATCAAAGCATGATCAGTATATCCTGTTTTAAACAGAGGGTTGCAGTTCTACTGTGCCATCACTATAAATTATAAAAGCATGATCATTATATCCTGTTTGATACAGAGAGTTGCAATACAAATAACTTGTTCTAATCAGGTTATTGTGGTGCAGTTAAACTGCAACCCTCTGATTAATTAAGTCATATCACCACTAGAGTTCCATGACCAAGTAAAAGTAGGTTAACATGTAAGTTACAGAACTCAGTGGTGATCCATTATAAACCAATATAAAAGTTCCATTCAATCAAAGCTTACACTGCCACACTCTACCACACAAACATACTCCACACAAATACAAAACAGCACTTAGGTAGTCTAAAGGGTTAAGAATCCTTTTTGACCGACCTTTCGTGTACCTTCCAGGCCTTACTGACCTAGGCTACCAGCACAGAGTCAGAGTCAGAGAGGGCACTTGATGATCCATAAAGAACATCTTTCCCAGACCTTGGTATGTGGCAGTGTAATTAGTGATGGGGAGGTGGTCCCGAACACTAACTTGTCTTTCGTGGCTGCACACAATCACACGTCTTTCTGAACTGACCGAATAAAAAGGTATAGGAAGCATCACAAGAGACGCACAGCCCAGGAATACTCCAATGCCACACTTAGCACCTGTGATGCCCTAGGCCGTGGCATAGTTGGTCTACCCAGAGATCCGTCCCTGTCAATAGGCAATACCAGAAAGTATTGAACTATCCCATGGTATCGATTTTACTAGAGCATTGACGATTTAAGCCGTGCCCGTAAATTGATTTCGGCTTCAGAATAATTACCACTGCTAGCATTTGAAAGTGCCAATTCTACCATAGACCCCTTAACACCATATTTGCCCAGGGGCCTCCACAGACTTTAAACTAGGCCAGGCACCAAATCATCAAATGCTTAAAGCATGGTTCACACGGCTAGATCCTTTAACCTGCAGGGGAGCAGGAAAACCACTGTGGATAAAGCACGGATAGGGGTTCCATCATAGTTTTGCAGTGGGCCCAGTGATTCTTAGTTATGCCACTGGCCCCATGCTTTCCCAGTGCATCACAGCTCATAAAATTTGTTCCAATGCAACCTACTGCTAACTCCAAAATGAATGCAATCTCCTGACTTCTAAGCTGAGGAATAGCAGCATCCATTTTGTTTAGTGCAAAAGTGGGCAGTAGGTTATAAATAATATCCATTCATTTTACACGTTGTTGGGTTGAGGATAAACATCCCTATATATGAGCTGATATCACTCTTTTGGGAAATAGTTCTAATCTAAAGTTCTAATCAAGGGCATAAGGAGAGGGGGGCAACTGTAGGGGGGCCCGGTAGCCAAGGGGGCTCCATCTTCTCATTTTTCCTAGTGCAGCTATAAACTTCTCCCAGAAAACCACTATGGACAAAGCATGGAGAAGGGCCCCATCATAGTTTTTCTGGGGGGCCCAGTGATTCCTATTTACGCCATTGGTTCTAATTAATTGTACTTGCAGTGTCTCCTTCCAGTAATTTATTAGGAAGTCAAAAAAAAATAGAGAAGAATGAAAGATGCCGGATAAGTTACAGTCAAGAAGCACAACAATCCTATTATTATGGTATAAAGGCCATTGGTTTACATAATGTCCGTTCATTAAGACCTCATAGTACAGAAGAAAGCTGAGAGGTGCAGAATGATCCCTAAGCCACTGTCAGGGCACAGTAGAACCAGAACCCGGGTATTCAGACTAAATTCCATTGTTTTAACTGTAAACTACACACACAGTAGGTGTGTCTTAACAGAAACCTGCACCAAGTTCACAATCTAAAAATGTTCGAGAACCACAGCTTTTCATTCCAGTACAATTTGTTCTTTTCAGGTCGTGTTTTTATTACCCTACTGCCCTCTGGTGGCTAATCACCATACAGATCAAACAGTACACCAATGGCTATTTTTATAATGGATTGTTATTGGTAAACTTTATTTTTTTGACAGCAGCAATAATTTGCTGCCATGCCACTGTGGTTGAAAGATCGATACTAGACGGAATTTCGTTTTCGCCCGGTATCAGCCAGTTCATGTCATTTATTTGTGATTACAGAGAACAATCCTTTATAAATACTGGTCCCAATATTGTATATTGAATGATAGAAAAATATATTTTATAGAAGAGGTAGAAGATAATATCTAAAACGCTAAGCAAAGACAAGGCAGTAATCTATCAGCCACAATACTGATTTGTCCTCCTAATAGGTTCGTATTTATAGATATATCACCCTCTATAATTGTTGATGGGACACCATTTACTGGTGATGCTGATCAAGTCTTTATTGATACTTTCCATCCAGACACACAGCATATTATAGGCAGAATTTACACACATGCAGGTGTATTTATGCGAGACTGCAGCGCTCTTTTTTAGGGTTCAGCGGTAGCTGATTCAATATTGGTTAGCATGACTTCAAAGGGCATGTCCACCCCCAAAACTAGAATTTAATCCACTACTGGCCCCATTGTGTAGTGTATAAAAATCCTTACCTTACATCCCAGCTCCAAATGGTTCTCCTGTAATGCCCCTCCAAAGTCCCAAAAAGTGACCACCAGGAGCCTAGCAGAGTCCATATAGGACTCTGCCTCCTGCCTCTCCTCCGGGAGAATTTTGCCATGCGCACAATAAAAGTTGCCCACAGTGACTGTTACATATAAGTTGACCACACAGACAATAATATAGTTGCCCGCAGTGACTGCTAACATTTATGTTACTATGACAAGAGATTTAATGACAGGCAGAGACAGGAGTCAGATTATATTACAGCTTTTTTTTTTTTTAATTGTTGCAGACCCATTCTTACAGCTGTACTAGGGGGTTCGCCTCCCTCGCCATAGAGGTATCCCCCGTTCCCACTGATAAGAACATATTTTTTTATCGAAAGCTCAGGAAGCGTGCTTTCAGTGATCATTCACCAAGTGCAGCAAACGTGCAAGTGGTTCGGGATCCTTTCTGTATCCCTCTTATGCCCATAGCTGTTAAGCCGTAGGGCTAGAGGGAGGCAACTGAGGTCCCTTCAGCCGGTAGGCGTCAGGAACCACCATAGTGCCCCTTTATACTCACAAAGCTGGAGTTATTGTCTATGCAGGTAGATTAGGGCTGTTTATGATCACTTTATACACACATAATAATGGTCCCTATAATAAACTCTGGTGCATTGTTCACTAATAGGTCATATCAGAGGACACGTTGACATTATTTTAGATTGGAAGAAAAGAAGTTTCATCTTCAGGTTAGGAAAGGTTTCTTTACAGTGAGAATGGTGAAACTGTGGAGCGGTCTTATTGTCTTAAAATGTATGTTGTCAGGCACTAACCTGCCTATGTGCATTGAGGTTTAACACTAATTATATAGCCGATAGTACCAACGGTAACCCTTTATCGTTAGCGTGTGTAGTGCATTTCTAATCACTCCCGAGGCTAACGAATGTTCTCTGTCGGCTTTGGGATTGTTCTGAAACTTCCCCAGGCCGCGGTTGTTTCCCTGTACAAAAGTATAGGGAGTTGGCCATGGCTGAGGGAAATTTGCAGTCCTGAACGTTGTATGCTTTACATAGGAAGAAAGCTTGGAGCTGTGAGTAGCTCGCTCGTTAACAAAACGACAGACAGAATGTTGCAACATTTTGTAACGATTGTGCGTGTGTATGTACCCAGCTTTATACTCACTGAGGGTTAATTCATCATATGCGGTAATCAGGGCCGGATATATACTTTTTTCTCCCCTAGGCCAGCCACCTCTCCTTCCTGTATGCCACCCTAGGTCCATCAAGAAAATGATCACAAAGATTAAGTTGGTTAAGCAATACATTTACTGAAATCTTAAAGTCCTGTCCTTTTTGTCTATTTAAATTAGTACAACACGTATGAGCTATGAGGAATGTGCATTAGAATTAAAAGAATAGTTCACCACCCAAAAATACCCTTTTTATATAAAAATTTTAAATGTTTATGTCTCCCATTTATGCCTTTAAGCCGAGATATTGGTACTTATAGAACTAAGATTATGCGCTGCTGCAATGTCTCTCATGCAACGCCCCTCATGCAACGTCTCTCATGCAACGCCCCTCATGCAACGCCCCTCATGCAACGCCCCCTTATGCAGCGTCTCTCATGCAACGCCCCTCATGCAACGTCTCTCATGCAACGCCCCTCATGCAACGTCCCTCATGCAACACCCCTCATGCAACACCCCTCATGCAACACCCCTCATGCAACATCCCTCATGCAACGTCTCATGCAACATCTCGCTGCAATGGTCAGTTCCCTCACGCTCCTCCTTCCCCTCACCCTTGTGCGCAAGTGTGACTGGTTTGGCATAGGGGAAGTAGGAGCATGGGGGAACCGACAAGAGAGATTGCAGTGGCGCAGGATAGTACCAATATCTCGGCTTAGAGGCAGAAACAGAAGACATAAGTAAATGCTCCGGTCTCCATTACAATAATCATTTTTTATATGAAAGAGTAGCTTTGGGGAGTGAACTGTCCCTTTAAGTAGGTCTAGCACGTTTATACATCAATAACCCAGAAATTGAGTGCCTTTACCTTTAAGTGATTGTGCAGATGTTCGCAGGGAACTAACAAACAAATACCACTTCCACAGTCCACTTGCCATTGCAGATCTGCTTGCCGCCTCTTGGATATTTTAAACTGTACTGCAGCATATTGTGCCTTTGTGTGCAGAAAAGGTGACGCGTACAACTTGACCTGACGTCATCACGCATACGCACTTCATGTATGTGATGCCTTCTTTGCAGGAACGTTGCGCTTGTACTTGGCAGGCACTGATGCTGCTGGAGACTGCAGGGACCGGGGCAGCCTGCACCTGCCTTCATGGAAGTGAGTAATTATGCTGCGATCTAAGGGTAGTTTCTGTTTTCTGCCCTAGGCCACGGCCTATGTGGCCTAGTGGGAAATCTGGCCCTGGCGGTAATACTAGGTAATATTTGTAGCATACGACCAGCATTATGGAAAAGGAAAAGTTAAAATGATCTGGGTGGTATGCTGTAAATGCAAAACATAGGATTATGCAATAAATACTGTGGTATCAGTGAGTCAGAATTACAGATGATTTGTGTTACTTGTGTAAGTTCCCCTTTCTTAAACACTTTTACTCTATTTCTTTACTTTCTTACCCAAAAACATTGATTTGTGTGTGGAGATTATCATAATTCAGTCTTCCACTGCAGATTCACAACACATAACTAGTCAGCAAGAATGCGATTCTTTGTCATTTCCAGCTGGTGGCGCTGCTGTGTAATAAACACAGCTAATACATTCAGAAAGTTAAAAAAATTTAGTAAAATTAACAAACCTTGTACCAATCAGTGGTTGTAGCCACCTTGCTGCAAAGGCTCCAGTATTATTTATACTCCATTGGTTAAAAATATTTTTTTTTAAAACATCTAATTAAAAAATAAGCACAAAATGTGGTAAATTGTGCCAAAGTAAAGTCTCCATTTTCTGTGCAAAGGCTCTTTTTCAAGGGATTTCCTTTTGACCAGCATGCTCGACTGACATGACAAATATTATTATGGCCAGTCGGGTCTAAATAAGCGACAAAATTTTAGCTGTGACTGCCAATTTTCAACTGATTTTTCAGCAAACTCAAATAAAATATACATTGGATGTGGTGGATCACCTGACCTTGTTATCTTCACTTGGTCACGTGATCGGTGACAGCAAAATATCGGCTGTGTCATTTTAATTGCCAACATAGTCTGCCTGGAGGGAATGCTTGCCTGTGTGTCCACAGCTTTAGACCTGTAATTTCATCAAGTCTCCATCGGAGTGCAGCACACTATCAAAAGCAAATATAAACCAGTAGCCACAATTTAATCCTCCTAAATGTACACACAGTACAGATTTTTGAAAGATGACAGACAGGATCTACAAGATCCTGTCATTTTTCAAAGATCTGCATACACACAGTCCCAAGCTTTCTGCCTATGCACAGCATATACACAGCTTAGGGAGAATTCTAGGGACTGTGTGTTTTGACGCGGCCGACAGCCCTTTAGGGACTGCTGTGGCCGGGGGAATTTTTTTTTTTTTCAGAACGACTGCTCGGCCGACGGGAACATTTGGCGGCTGCATGCTTGTTCGGATCCGACGTATCGGGGCTATATCGCTTGTTTGTGTACCTAGCTTAATTGTGAGGTTACATTACATTTAATCGGAACTACAAAAACACTACAACCATTTAACCGATTGACTTAAAAAGGACTTTCCTAATCGTAATTACAATTGATATTATGATCTAATGTCAGCAAATTAAGATCAAGAAAACATAATTTTTGGTCAATCAATGGAAATGTTTACTCGCATGTCGGATTGATCGTAATATTGACTTATTTCAATCCATCGTTCAATCGGCCTGAAAGTTTGTTTTTTTTCCGGGTAGGCGCATCTTTTCAAATCTGATGCGCTGGAAGGACAATCGTATATGTCTGTAAATCACTGCCGATCTCTTAAGGAACGAACGATCGGTTGCGGCAAAATTCTGGTTGGCCAACTGGTCCATGTTGGAAATATCTGCCCATGTGTACCTAACCTTAATTTTACTGTTAAATGAAAGATATCCACCTGTAGTGCTGTACATTACGGGGATAGTACCTAAATCCATAAAAGAAAAACTTGGCTCCCTGAGTCTCTATCCTGTAGCATAATGAACAAGTACTTAACCCAGATTAGACTAGTTCACTGTTCAAGGGAGAATGGTGTAATAACAGAAGTTAATTATAGTAGTTATGTAGGTCTATTGTAGTATCCTACGGCCCTACAAAATAGGTTATGGTTCTCTCCTCCTCCAAAAAAAGCGGAAGCACCAGTTTCACTTCAAAGTCTTGTCCTTCTGGTTTTGCAATCTTAAGCTAGGTACACACACTAGCGATAAAGCCTCAATACCGTCGTAATGGTGTGTGTAGCGGTTTTCCCATTGGCCGAGCGGTCGTTTGGAAAAAAACTAAAATGTCCCTCAGCCGAAGTAGACTCCCTATAGAGGAGTCGGCCGAGGGAAACAAACAGTCCCAAGCATTCTCCTATAGGGAGAACACTCAGGACTGTGCGTATGCAGATCCTGTCTGTCATCTTTCAAAAATCTGTAGTGTGTGTACACAGCTTTAGTTGTATTTGGTCAAGGTAATTGAAGGCCCCAGTTAAATCCACTGATTTATTGGCAGACAAATTGGGTTTCCTCCTTTCACACACTGTGTGATTGTTTGCTAAACACTGTCTAGGAGGGCATTCTATGTTGTCTCCTGGTGTTCACTGCTTTTTATTATTACTCCCTACATCAGAGGTGTTTGCAAACTTCAACTCCCATCTGAAGAGCCCCAGGTTGGATATCCCTGCCCTACATTCATTAAACTAGATTAAAAATGGGTCAATGAACACACCTGGCCTGACAAGTGTTTAATAGTGAACAGATGGGCCTAAATCATACAAACCCTTTACATTGAATAGATATATTATACCTAGCCAACATCTTAGGACCATTGGTGGGAAGTTCTAAGCATCACATCCAGAACTCTCAGGATTTCACCAACAAGATTGAAGATATAGTACTCGGTGCAGAAGAAACTATGGTGTCCTATGATGTGACATCTCTCTTCACCTGTATACCCACCAAGGAGTCTGTTGACATGGTGAGAAAACGACTAGGCCAAGACAACACTCTTACCAGCAGAACTGATCTCAGCCCAGAACAGGTGTGTTCCTTACTGGACTTGTGCCTGAATACCACCTATTTCCAATACAGGGATAAGTTCTATAAGCAAAAACATGGATGTGCTATGGGATCTCCAGTTTCACCCATTTTGGCCAACCTTTACATGGAGGAGGTAGAAAAACAGGCGCTTAATACCTTTAAGGGCATAGCACCCAGCCACTGGTTCAGATATGTGGATGACACCTGGGTTAAAATCCACCAGAAGGAAGTACAAGCTTTCACAGAACACATTAATGCGGTAGACCAAAACATCAAATTTACAAGGGAAGAGGTACAAAACAACAAACTGGCTTTCTTGGACTGCTTGGTAGAAGTCAAGAAAAATGGTAAACTGGAAGTAGAGGTTTACAGAAAACCAACACACAGATCAGTATTTGATGTTTGACTCCCACCACCCTTTAGATCACAAGCTGGGTGTCATCAGAACCCTGCAACACAGAGCTGAGAACATCCCCACTAGTACAGAGGCAAAGGCGAAAGAAATGAAACATCTCAGAGGAGCCCTTAAAACTTGTGGATATCCAGACTGGGCCTTTGTCAAAAGAAGTAAAAGGAAAGAAAAGAACATGAATACCAACAGTGAAGGTGAAAAAAAACAAGACAGGAGAAAGAACATGGTCATCCCATATGTAGCAGGGGTCTCCGAGAAATTAAGAAGAATTTTCAAAAAACACCGTATCCCTGTCTGCTTTAAACCGAACAACACACTGAGGCAGCAATTGGCACATCCGAAAGACCCAATACCCAAACACAAGAAAAGCGACATCATATATGCAGTGCAGTGCAGTGAAGAATGCTCTGATTTGTATGTGGGGGAGACCAAACAGCAACTGCATCAACGTATGGCCCAGCACAGAAGAGCCAATTCCTCTGGGCAGGACTCAGCCTTGTACCTGTATCTTAAGGATAAAAGACATACCTTTGAAGATTGTAATGTTAACATATTGGCAAAGGAACGTGACTGGTTCAAGAGAGGTGTTAAGGAGGCCATTAATGTGAAAATAAAGAAACCAAGCCTAAATAGAGGTGGGGGGGTTCGACACCAACTGTCTGCCACGTACAATGCTGTTTTGACACCTTACTCTGGGCGTTCCTATAACACCTCTTAGCCACTATCCAATCACGCACTTAACACCTGGCTGTGATATGCTAATTGGGATTTTCCAGGGTACATAATTGCCACAGATTCTTGTACAAGTCATTCTGAATTGAGAAAGCCAGTCGGATGACTAGTGAAACGTCTTCAAGAACTAAACTAAAGTTCAGTTGATCTTATTAAATACAACAGATATACCATGACCTGGATGAATGAGAACCTTCACAAGCATATTTATACAAGAAACAAATGCACAAAAAAAAAGAAGTAAAATGAAAGCTGATTAATTGGATTGATGCTAAACTAATATTA
This sequence comes from Hymenochirus boettgeri, assembly GCA_019447015.1. NCBI lineage: Eukaryota > Metazoa > Chordata > Amphibia > Anura > Pipidae > Hymenochirus > Hymenochirus boettgeri. The sequence continues at coordinate 220,717,430 of CM033472.1, read as the reverse complement.
AACATAACCATGTGCTGCTGAAGCTACAGATTCCATTCCTCCACATCTCCTATCTATTATACAGATGTGCATGTGCCTTATGTCAGAGAAGGAGGCATGGGGTGTGAGGAGGATTGGGAGAGCGGACACCTGCAACCATCTTTAAAGTGATATAACTCTACTGGAAAAGTAAGAACGGGAGGTTGGTGTTGGTCTCCTACCTCCCTGGAAATCATTTATCTTTTTTTTTTAATATTGTTTTTTTACCATCTGCGTCTGTGTAAATTACTTTCATTTTCTATTACCATTTTATTTCTGCATTCTAGGCTGCCTTGTATATGGATTAATAAAAACAATTGGTTTATAACCGTCCATTTCATGATAAACTCATCCACTACTTACTTTCTATGTTTGAGTCAGTGTTTGCCATGTATATGTCTGAGGAAGTTGCTCTGCATCGAAACGTCACACCATATATCACTAAGACTGGTGTGCACGGTTGTTGAATACATTTACAGCATGCAGCATTATGGTGTGTTAACGCACAGCATTGCCATTGAAAATAATGGCATGAGTTGTGCGTTAACGCAGCGGAACAATGCACGCAATTGCAAACACGATGTTCCACTTTGCTCTAGTGCGAGCGAAGCCCCTGGCTTTATGTATGTTCACCTGGCTGGGCTGGGTGGAAAACAAAGACCCATGATACACAGGGCAGACTAGAATAGATTGTAATGATCTATAGAGCACTGCTGCTGGGGGCAGAGACTGCTTTAAACTATATATTTAACATTCCTCCCAGGCTGCAGGGTCATTGCCTTGTGTTAGCACAGTACATGTATAATATATCAGTCAGGTGCAGTCTAGGTGCATTCCTTCCCTGCAAATCAGATCAAAGTTCAGATTTTGGTCTCAGTCAAAGCAGAGGAATAGCAGCAACACTTCAACTAAAGCAGTAACTTGGTTTCTTTCAAAATGTCCATCACATCAAACATGCACAGACCTTAACATGTAGATCAAAAGGGATTACAGGTGTTGTTGACAGACTTCCTGGACAATTTTTCTCATAATTGGTGAAACAAAGCCGGTTCTGAATTGGGGGTAGCAGAAGAAAAATCTGGGGTATCTTTACTGTCCTTTACCCATATTCCCTGGTTGTCTTAACATATGAGGTTTATCAGCACAGGCTATAGAAATGACACATTGCACTTTGCATGAGTGACTGGTCAGGAGTCTGGAGCAAAATCCTGGAATATCTGGGCCACTGTAGGGCAATGACCACACGGAAAGTACTTAGATAGATTTTGTGCTTATTCTTATCCAGTTTTCATTAAAATGTCTACCCCCATTTTATTTTTAGACCCCCCCCCCCCCAACTGTCCTATTCTTACTGAGAAAGGCCCATTTTGAGGGCTTTGTCCCATGGGAGTGGGATGTCCAGGAGTGTGACAAAGGCAGTCCAGGGATGTGGTTGTTGGATTGAGGGTGAATTGGGCCCCATTCATACCCCCAGATAGCTGTTTTGCTGGTAAGCATGCATGCCACAGACCAGTTACAAATCTCTACATGCATAGTGAGGTCTGTAGCCTCCTCTTTTTCCACCTTTGCCAGAGCTGTCATTTAACTACTGACTGACTTTTGTATGAACTTGCTTGACCAGTAAGAAATCTAAACTCACTGGGATTCACTGATTACCAAGGAAAAACAGTTATTGATATTTATCCTATAATGTTATTGATTTCAGAGGTGAGAAACACAGTTTAACTGGGCACTTGTAATCTGAATGGCTTTCCGGTTTGTATGTTCACTGGTTATTGATGTGCAGGAAAACTTAAAGGGCAATCACAAGCAGCTTCAAGTTTAAACACTAATATCTCTTTATATCATGTTCTTATAATACATATAATAAATATTCCTATCCCCGTATATTTATACTTTATTCTGAGTTCTGTTAATGGCCTGAGAATAGTTAAATATGTGTTTATTTGGGATAGTAAGAATAAAAGTATTGATGGTTAAATATTAATGTCTGTAATATGTTGTTTTTTTTAAATCTATTTTGAATTAGTTGCTATGAATATAATAATATAGATCAAATTAAATAAAGAACTGGTCAGCCCATTGAGATAGTGGAGTAAAGACAAAAGAGGCAAGTCCAGGTTTGTTCCTTTGTTTTGCCCTAAGGGTTTGTATGAGAAATGACTTTTCTCTAGGTAACCTTATCTATCGTCTTTATTGGTGCACCTGTATGACACTGATCTACTGGTCAATACCCAGAGCTACACCCAGCGGAGAAGGAAACATAACGCCATTGACAATACATTTAATCTTCCAATCTGACTGAAGAAAATTTAAAGGAGAACTAAAGGGTAAATATACCTTTTTAAATGAACACAAGGGTGCTGGGCTTGCTGTTTTATCCCTCCTAAAACTTTATACTTACAGCCATAAATGCTGATACCACCAGATCTGGTACAGTACACTCACAGATCACCCCCATCACAGCAGAATATGCAGCGCTACAGTTCCAATGGCATTTCGATATTATTTTGGTATCATATATATCACTTAGGATTAAGAGAATGAAAAACAGCAAGCCAGGTGGCTTCAATGAAACATTACATTTTCTAAAATGCTTAAGATACATCGCTGATGTTCTAGCACTTGGTGTATTACAACCAGGGCCAGATTTACCATTAGGCACAGTAGGCATGCGCCTAGGTGCCCTTAAGGTAGGAGGGGTGGCTGTCAATCTCCCCCCACCAATCCAACCCCTTTATAGTCTATTTTCTTCCCCCAAAAAAGAAGGAATGGGTGTGGTTTAGGGTTGTGGTCTGTTTTTAGGGGTGGGGCTCAGAAACAAAAGAGCTGCTTCACATATATGGGGCCAATGTCAAACCAAACAAGGACAGAATACACAGGTAACCTGCAGTTTAGTCAATAAACACAAGCAGATGTTGGTTCAGCTAATTAGGATCCCCAATCCCTATCATATGGGGTAAACACGAGATACAGTACACAGACAGACGGTTTGAAACAAGCAAATAAATATTTTTTTAACATTTTTCTATCCCACATAACAGTGGTCCACAAACTAAATCCACGTTCCAAAGCTCAGAAATCAAAGAGCCTAGCAGGTTATTGGAAATCGGGGATGAGGTATAGAATGATTTGCAAGGTTTCTTTTTCCCCATCAGTGACTATTGAGTGGGTAATTATTGATATTAATTGAAGTTTTCCTTTAATGGAGGAGTGTTGTAATTACTGGTATTTACACTGTATTATGGACAGACTGAACATACGATCAATGGAACAAATTTACAGTACAGTGGCAATATTCAATTTATATTACAGTATAAATTTTATAGAAAGATAGGAACAATTTTGCTGGAAAACCTATTTTCACTTAATAAATGTAATGTGCCATGTTACACACAGAGACATAATATAATTGTGTGTGTTACAATAAATAAACAATTGGCACAAAATTAGTTCCAACTGAATTACAGAATTGGATCTTGTCAAGTGTCCTGCACAGCTGTAAATATGGTTTTCAGAAAACAATTTGTGCAATCGTTCATTTCCACTAAGGCTGGGTACACACAAGACGAGATTTGTCCCAACTCAGTGGTCAACCGGGACAAATTACAGTCATTCATGGCTAAAGTAACCGCAGGCAACAGTTTTGTTGCAACCAATCTTGCAGTCCCATAGGGAACTGCTTGATTGACAGAGATTTACCTACATACCAATCATCTGATCTGGACAACAAGCAACCGAAATCAGTTGTGGCCATCTTCATTTCCACCATACAATATTTATGGCTGACCAACTGATACATGGTAATATCGGTTGGTTGTCCAGAAATTTTGGATGGTGTGTACCCAGCCTAATAGAAAGATATAGAACAGGGACGGTCTATTGACTACAATTGGCTGCTTGTAATTAGAAATGCATACAAACTGACAGATTTACAATAATTAGCCTTATGCTAATATAGCCATAATACAATGTACAAATTATAGAGGAAGCTAGAGAATTGCATGGGAAATATACCAATAGACAAAATGTTCAAAAAATATATGTATATTTACATGTATATATACAGCAGTCTGTATAAGGGAAAGCAGGTCCCAGTCTTTTGTGTCAATGAACTATATACAGAGAAGAATGTTGGTTAGTGGACTGGCTGGCAAGCTGCCTGTAAAAAAAACAAGAGAACACGCCAATCCCAATCCAGCTATAATCAGCAATTAAAGGCAAGAAGTAGTAAACCACAATGTTATTCAGTGAATTTCAAATAATTATATTGTACGAATTATTTTAAAAAATTTTACAATTCATACAGGAATAAAAATTTAAACCAGTAAACCAATTTTAAAGGGTCACTATACTCACTCACAACAACTATACATTATTTGAAAATACAATTTGAGAGAAGTAAAATGGTGGTACTCACATATTTATCTGTGCTTGCTTTGTTATTAAATTATTAATGTTTAGTGAGTGCTCCTAATTGCCCCACCCTCCCTTACTCACTGCCTTCTTTTAGTGTCTGCGGCACTTATAAGTTATGCACAGCCTCACCATGGACACTGCTCTACTTACACATCTCCCTCCCCTCCCCCCTACCTTCTTTTCTCTGCTGATTCTCATAATTGTTACAGAAAGTGTGCTGTCAGACTGCTTAAGATCCTAGTAAGAGGTCATTAATGGGTTACATATTACAATTTCTGCTCTTGGAGTGACAGGTCTTTCCTTGTAAATGCTGTGATTAAAATGATGATTTCTCAGGAACTACAGCCCAGATTTAAAATCTGAAAAAAGTTTTGAAGCAGTGGGATCTTGCTGTATCTAAATTTCAATTTCTTAGAGTACAGATACCCTTTAACATTCATTTATAGACTCCAACAGTTATTAAAAGTAAAGTTTATCAAGGGATCCGTTCTACCTGAATCCTGAATAGCTTTTTGTTCCCTTGTGTACAAAGCAAAGCAACAACCTTGCTTAAAAAAACTCTTTGTAACCAGTCTAACAAGTATCCGTTGTATAGAGTTAAATGAGTAACTTTTTTCAAATTAGTTAGTACTTATCCATCTTGAGGGCTAGGCCCCACTAGTGCGATTTGGATTGCGTTTTACATTTTTTTGTGATATGATTGCGCTAGTGGGAGCACATGCCTGTGGTAGCCTATTGGAGCAGCCCCACTTCCGTGCAATATCGGAGCGCATGCGATCACCATTCGCTTTGACAAAGGTAAATTTCTGGGAACGCTGCGCGATCACCTGACATTGCAATTGTGCGTGCTTCTGTGCTCTGCTAGTGGGGCCGCAGCCTGAAGCTTTTTATTTGTCATGGCAAGCAGGGGAACAATTATAGGCTGTAGATAAATATATCATCCAGAATGGAATTGAGTAACGGAGCTCTAAGCTGCACAACCAGGATAGATGTAAAGTGGTGTTCCCGAACTCTGAGACCTCCTCCTTATGGACCCAGAACTCCCAGTACCCAGCGTACCCTGTATACATACTGGCATATACTGTTCTTACACCAGATACAAAGATACAGCTTTCACCGCATGTGTATGCGCTAGGGGAGGGTGATTACACTAAGCACTGTCTGCACCTGTGTGTTTGATTGTAATATGGCAACCTGTAAGTAATCTTCAGTCTCACCTTGATGACATCACCTGGTTTCTGCTCTGTACTCATTCCTCTATGTGCCTTTCTGTTACCTGGGGATGTTGTTCAATAAGGCCTGATAGTATAAAATGGAATCTTAATAAAAGAAATGAGGAGAGAATTACACTTTAATAATAACTTGCAACGCATTTCACCATTACTAGCTTCCTCAAGTAAATACTTTTACACTTCAAACTTCCATTCTGTATACTTTGTTCAACCTTCCTAAGCTGAATAGCTGACAATAATCTATATACAGCACTGTATCTTCCTACTCCTACTTTTAGCTCTCCCTAGGGAATTGCTGGTGTCATTTTTAAGATCAAAAGAAGACATAGAGACATGATATCATGTACCATAGAGCAGTCAATGCAAAGATTGTGAGAAATTATATTAGAAATGGAGCGTTTGCTATTAGAAGACTAACTGATATACTGTTCTATCTGTCGGTCAGTTGAAAATATCTTATGGTATGTTGTCAGCCTAAAGGTGGCCATACATACGAACGATAATGGGTAAATCCCATTGTTCCACAACGGGATTTACCCATTATCGTTCATGTGTATGGGCTTTTCCTGACCAACCTGAGTGGTGACAAATTACCGTAGTCGCCACTACGGTTGATCGGGGAGGAATAAATTAAAGGGAGCCGATACAATCGTACCGTGTATGGCCGCACGACAGACCAATCCCCATACTGCTTATGGGGATCGGTCGGGTAAGTGTATGCGGTTCCCACAGCATGTGTGCCGACAGATACCAATGTGACCTGTCGGTACACATGTTGTACAAATCGCATGTGTATGGCCACCTTAAGGTTTGTTGGAAATCTGTATGAACACTGGAGGGTTATTAGCTCTGGGCAACGTGAAATAAGATAAGGTTGCACATTTCTTGACCATTAATCAGAACTGAATATGTCAGAAAGAAAAAAATGGCTACCTTTTCTTTTAAGGCCGGGTACACACAGGCAAATCACTATCAGTTGCGGCAAAAGTACCTACAGCAGTTCCCTATGGGGCCGCACAGTCGATTGCATGAAATGGCCGCGACTGACAGACATTTGTCCTGGGACAAATAGTCCCTTCATGTGTACCCAGCCTAATAGAACAAGGTGCCCTGTACAGCTCTCTCTGCTCAGTGCCCTGTATATAAGTAAAATAAAAAGAGATTCTGAGGCGGTGCTTATCCAGTGGGATGAGACACTACTAGATCCCCCCAACTAAAGATGGCCATACAAAAGAAACTTAAATAAATATAATAGAAAAGTTACCCATACACATGTGATTACAATCGCATATGTACCGGCAGATCCCATTGGATGCTGACGGACAGCAGTTTTGGAAACTTTTTTTCATAGCTCGGAGGTTGACGCATGCAATGTGCACACGCATTTCACGTGCATTTCTGTCCATTTGCACTGTGATCCACACAATGCGCTCTGAATGGATCACAGCACATGCTATGTGGCAACCCAAGACGGACATGCTAACAGAACCCAAGCATGATAGTTAGCACGTAAGAAAATGAGCTAGTGTGGTCTAGTCTAGTTTTGCATTTGCCATATTGCTGTGGCCCTTAAGGTGGAGGGCTGAGAGAACTGCACCTATTGACTAAAGGCCGTGCCAAAGGAGGTGTGCTGGAGTGTACTTCACTGGAAGATTTGGTCTAGTCCTGTGGCCTTGCGCATTTGCATGTGCTGTGATCCGTTTGCAAAACACCTGCAATCATATTTTTTCCGTGGATTACACGCGCTACAATAGCAGACTATTGTGCAGATTGCAGCAGAAACACATGCCGATGCGTGTGTGATTTTCACATACTTTGCTGTCCGTCACAGTGTGGCCACTAGCCTTAGTGCCTCTTTCCTACTCACCGGGCGATTATTATTATCAATATATGTTATATGTATATATTTTATAGTCAGTCATTCAGACGGGCTTCTATTGTTAGAAAGTAAAACCATTGTGAACAGTGCACTATTATATGATGATCTGTAGAACGAGGCTGCTTTTAGTGCAAGAAGAGTCCTGTCTGTCTCATTGTGGTGACAGACAGCAAGACCTGGTGCTCACAGCAAATACTTATAGACAGATTGCTGATTAGCTGTAGTTTCCAGGAGATTAGAAAGCTGACGTATCTTCGTTTCTCCTCTTAAAGGCTTTGACTAAAACTGTTGTCCATCAGCTGCAATCCCATGGTGCTCTTCTGCAGCTCACGCTGCTAATTAAAAATTAATATTATACATTCACCTGTGTCACTAAAATGAGAATGTCAATGGAATAAGCACATGCCCACCAATATATTATATTACGTTGTCTATATTTATTTACCAGTTTAATTGATCTTAAAGGGAATATACATTGTAAATAAAAGTTAAAAGTTCAGTCCATTGCAAAGCTGTACCTTTCCTGTTTGCCCCTAATAGAGACCGTTATGGTCTTGCCCTTGACCCAGCACCTGGGATGATTCAGTTGCTCAGTAGAGATCTGAGCATCTTTGACCCATCCAACAGCCAATCAGTAGGAATTACTGTTAGGAACATTCCAAGAAAGTGGTGCATCCTGGGAAGAAGAAGAGTGTTAGCAAGGAGTATAAATTCAACTGATATCTGTTGTATTCAATTAGATCAACTGGACATGAAATGTAGTTCTTGAAGACGTTTCGCTAGTCATCCGACTGGCTTTCTCAATTCAGAATGAGAAATTCTGAATGAGGCCACAGATTTTCAGAATGAGGCCACAGATTCTTGTACAAGTCATTCTGAATTGAGAAAGCCAGTCGGATGACTAGCGAAACGTCTTCAAGAACTACATTTCATGTCCAGTTGATCTAATTGAATACAACAGATATACCATGACCTGGATGAATGAGAATCTTCACAAGCAAATTCAACTGATGTTTCAAAATGGAAGAGAATATGGAGAATAACTAGATATGCATAATATAAATTAAGAATTTAAAAAATAATGATATTTTCCACTGAACTTTCCCTTTAAAGGGCGTCCAGCCTAAAGTAACCTCAATCAAACCCCAAACCCCACTTTCGCATTATCTATGCCTTTCAAAGATGCCCCAGTGTCCTTACCTGACCCAGTCCCTCGCCGCTCCTCCTCTGCGGCTGACAGCTGCTCCACTTTCTGGTTGTGGCTGTCAGTTAAGGTGCGACGTTGGGTTTGGGGACCAAAATACATTTTTGACAGAAAATGTCTCCCAGAAAACTCAATTCAGATGTCACACATAAAATTTATGCTTGCAAAAATAAAATAATGGTACATCTAAAAGAAAAACATTTTATTTGAAGTATGCACGGAAGTTCACAGGAACATTTTAAAAGATTAACCACATATATAGTCACACATTGATAGATGACTGCTGCTCAATGCCACCAATATTCATTTGCTACAGTGTTAGCCCTTTAAACAGCGTTGCATTATATACATAAAAGCATATAATATACATATAATCCAGTCCCCATTCCGGTCCACATTTTACTTTAAGTGTAATATACAGCTATCTGGGCAGTCCTGACTATCTGACCAAATGAGATTAACCTCCAGCAAGTCTCCCAGGAGAAGTAGATCTGTTCTTGTACTAGTAGGGTAAAGTTAAAATACATTTTACTTATTACCAGTCTGTAATTACCCACACAAGCCTCCTGCACAAACCTGCTCTTCTAACTGGGGACATACATCTAAACCCAGTGTATTAGAACATTTATTATCTGCCACAGGCTTTTCATTAAAGGGTATCTCCACTGATAACATTTTTTTTTGCCATTTAGTTTTACTGAAGAACAGGAGGTAAAGGAGTCTTACCTCCCGCTCTTCAATAAAACCTGCAGGAGCCAGGAGGAAGGTAAAGTCGTCGGGGCCTGTTAGACTACGCGGGAGAGGAGCGTTCAATCGGGTAAGCACCTTACCTTCTCTCTTGGCTCCTGCAGGTTTTATTGAAGAGCAGGAGGTAAGATACAGCGCCTTTATCTCCTGTTCTTCCGTTCTTCAATAAAACTAAATGGCAATTTTTTTTTATCAATGGAGATACCCTTTAAGTAAATATATTTCTTGTTGTGGGCAGACTTCAGAGTAGCTGAGTGGGGCTGGATTCACCCTAGTTGCATCTATAGACATTACATTCATCCCAATGGATGGCCCACCACTGTTTACTTTGTAGAAAATATGAACAGTTTATGAATGACATTTTAACTTTACTCTTCAGTCTTGTTTTGACTATATTTGAATTTAACCGCTGTCTTTTTCTATCATTATGCAGTTGGGAAATGGTGTTTCTGTGCTGTTTCTATCTGTGATTCCTTTCACACCGTCAGTGGTGTGTGGCTGTTTTTCTAACTGTAAATGAAACAGGTCAGGAGAACAATACAGGACCTTAGGGGGGGAAACTTGCTCCTCTCGAATGTAGTTTTTAAAGAACTACAAAACACATAATATTGACTTATAGTCCAGAAACTGCTGATTAAAATGATGTGTGCCTTGCCTTTCTCGGCAATTATGAACCTTAAAAATAGTTATTGCCCCTCCCATAGCTCAGTGGGAGTAGACATGCTCAGTGTGATTCACCAAGGAAGATTAAATGGCATTCTCCAATTAACTACTTTGTATTTCCTGGTTCTAAATGTTGAGGGGTACATTTTGAGGTGAAAGCAACCGTAGGAATTTATGTAGTACTGGAGAGGTTCTGCATAGGTTGCTGCTTCCTCTTAATGTGTGATCTGTTTTATAGGCTCACACATGCACAGAGGATGTGGTGTGGGGGCAGCAGTCAGACAATGGCTTGGCTGTGAAGGGGCAGTTGATCGTCAGTATGTCACAGTGGAAAATTAGTAATTAGGGGCGCTGAACCTAAATGAAACATTTACTTTGGGGGTGAACTTGCTCTTTACAGAGAAATCCAAGGCGTATTAGACTATCCTTTAACACACATTCGAACAAAATGATATTTATTAAATATGTATAATGTTCATTTAGACCAGGGATGGCAAATGTGTGCCCCATTTAGACTGCTGAAAACATACTGCTGCCAGGGAATGCTGGGAGTCGTAGGGGGTGGGGGAGGGGCACGTTTGATACCCCTGATTAAAATAGAACAAGCTATACATTTAAACCAATCAAAATAAAGATTTTTTCTCTATATATACATACAATATATATATATAAAATTATTATTATAATAATATATCCCTTATCCCTTGTATATATATATATATATATAGATATGTATAGAAAAAACAGCACTCCACCTACCGAAATTGCTTAGGTGCTAGTGTTAGGGGATCCAGCTGGATTGTCCCCGATATATAGAAAATGTCCATAGACACTGCACTCAAAATTGTTGCTTCAAAACGGTTTATTGGCAAGATTTCAGATAATAATACACGACGTTTCGGGGAAACAAAGTCCCCTTCATCAGGTGATAAATAATCTGTTACAAGATACATCAAACACAAACCTATTTATAGGTATAACAGGATATGACCTATGTCCAACACTTCCCATGACCACACCTCATTTCCCTCTGCACAGGTGGAAACTGCACACACTGATATTACCACCCCCTAGTGGCAACACCCACTAAAGACAACACCTTTGGAGCCGCATCATAATTTTAGATAAATACATACAAATCATAATCCCTATTAAGTCCATTGGGGGCAAGAGACCCCAGTCTGTGGATCCACCACACCTCCCGTTGGCGGAGCCTCAGCCTGCGGTCTCCCCCCCTCAACGGAACCGGGACCATCTCTAATACCATGAACTTGAGGCAATCTGGATCATGTCCATAATCTATACAGTGTTTAGACACCGGTAATTTAGCATCTTTAAGTCTAATACTCGACCTGTGCTGAGAAATTCTCGACTTTATAGACTGAGTGGTCTCTCCAACATATAGGAGACCACAAGGGCACCACAGAACATACACTACACACTGACTGTCGCATGTGTAATGTCCTCTAAGAGTGAATTCTTCACCTGTATTAGGGTGAACAAACGAAGATCCCTTATTAACATATCTGCATTGTTTACATCTTAGGCATGGGTACATGCCCTTACGTTGAATTCTACTATAGGACCGTGTACATCCATTATTGGTCCTCATTGTAGATCTAACCAAATTGGTGCCGATGGTGCGTCCCCTACGAAAAGAAATCAGGGGTGCATTGGCAAACTCCGGAACATCCGGATAGGCCTGTCCGAGTATATGCCAATGTCTCCGCACCACCTCTGCAACCCTGTTGACTCCAATCCCATAGTTCAGAACAAAGGGTAAACGGGGTCCTCTTACATCTTGTTTACTGTCTTTATTATTAATCTTAACCAAAGCATCATCTAGTACCCTTTTTGGATAACCTCTATGACGAAATTTTTGGTACATTTCCCCAATCTGTTCCATTTTTCTACCCCCTTCACTCACTATGCGGTCCACCCGAGCAAATTGGCTAATAGGGATGGACCTCCTAGTATGCTTGGGGTGAAAACTGTCAAATGACAATATTTGGTTTCTATCCGTAGGTTTAGAAAAAAGTTCAGTTTCTAACTTCTCTCCCTGTTTAATGATTCTAACATCCAAAAAACAGATAGAAACTTCTCTCCCTGTTTAATGATTCTAACATCCAAAAAACAGATAGAACCCTCATGGAGTTCCACAGGATGATTAACGATTTACATCCTAATATAAAGTATACACTTAATCATGATGTTCATTCTATCTGTTTTTTGGAACAGATTGGGGAAATGTACCAAAAATTTCGTCATAGAGGTTATCCCAAAAGGGTACTAGATGATGCTTTGGTTAAGATTAATAATAAAGACAGTAAACAAGATGTAAGAGGACCCCGTTTACCCTTTGTTCTGAACTATGGATTGGAGTTAACAGGGTTGCAGAGGTGGTGCGGAGACATTGCATAAACTCGGACAGGCCTATCGGATGTTCCGGAGTTGCCATGCACCCCTGATTTCTTTCGTAGGGACGCACCATCGGCACCAATTTGGTTAGATCTACAATGAGGACCAATAATGGATGTACACGGTCCTATAGTAGAATTCAACGTAAGGGCATGTACCCATGCCTAAGATGTAAACAATGCAGATTGTTAATAAGGGATTTCGTTTGTTCACCTATACAGGTGAAGAATTCACTCTTAGAGGACATTAACACATGCGACAGTCAGTGTGTAGTGGATGTTCTGTGGTGCCCTGTGGTCTCCTATATGTTGGAGAGACCACTCAGTCTATAAAGTCGAGAATTTCTCAGCACAGGTCGAGTATTAGACTTAAAGATGCTAAATACCGTGTTCTAAACCATGTATAGATTATGGACATGATCCAGATTGCCTCAAGTTCATGGTATTAGAGAGGTCGGTTCCGTTGAGGGGGGGAGACGCCAGGCTGGGCTCCGCCAACGGGAGGTGTGGTGGATCCACAGACGGGGTCTTTGCCCCCAATGGAATAATAGGGATTATGATTGTATGTATTATCTAAAAATTAGATGCGGCTCCAAAGGTGTGTCTTTAGTGGGTGTTGCCACTAGGGGGTGGTAATATCAGTGTGTGGAGTTTCCACCTGTGCAGAGGGAAATGAGGTGTGGTCATGGGAAGTGTTGGACATAGGTCATATCCTGTTATACTTATAAATAGGTTTGTGTTTGATGTATTTGTAACAGATTATTACACCTGATGAAGGGGACTTTGTTTCCCCGAAACGTGGTGTATTATTATCTGAAATCTTGCCAATAACCGTTTGAAGCAACAATTTTGAGTGCAGTGTCTATGGACATTTTATATATATATATATATATATATATATATATATATATATATATATAATATATATTATATAAATAAATTTATATTTTACGGAGATTTTAGGAGCAACTAACTAGGTATATAGCATTATTACACATAGGAAAGGTCCATATGTATGTGTGTAATTATCACTTTTTAATTAAAATCACCATAAGAAATAACACCATACAAAGTATAGTACTACTACCTACTACTGAATTACTAAACAATTTATATACAATTAATAAACTAAAACTAAACTAAAACTAAACTTACTTTACTGCACACCCCTAAGTTTGAATGGAAAACTCAATATGATAGGTTAAGACACACCTCCAGGATTTCTACAGGGTCTCCATGTAGACACTAAAAGGAAGTGGAATTTTACTAACATCCAATGAGAGGTTCTGATCTTCCACTGTTAGCAAATCAAAAAATTCACTGTCCATGAAAAGACAGGAAGTGTAAGGAAGTTCCTGTATTACACCCAGTTATGTGCTGTTTGTAAAACATGTGACAGTCTTAGCCAATTAGAAAATTCTTCAGACTCTCACATTTACTCCCCCTCCCCTCTCCATAGAAAGTAATAAGACAATCCAGTTTCTGTTTGCTAGACAGGAAGTGTCTGTTTATGATTAAATGACTTTGCATGTCTCTGAAACTACCCAGCATTCTTAGAGAAATGGGCATAATCTATACTAATAAAAGGCAAAGCCCTCACTCACTCACTCATCACTAATTCTCCAACTTGCCGTGGAGGCAGACGGCTTAAATTTGGCAGGCTCATTCATTGCACCTTACTTACAAAAGTTAAGCAGGTTTCGTTTCGGAATTCCACCTGTAACGGTGAGTATCTGACATTGCACAGACTTATAGTTACCTAGCTTACAAGCTATACAAATCTATATGGTTGGTCCGATTTCAACCAAATTTTGTATGCATATACTCCTTTACCAGTAAAAGGTTAACGAAATATTTTTTTTAGGGTGGGGGTGAATAGAATTTTGAACTCCTGCACACTAAAAATTACCAAAACTTCAGCGTGTGTGCGGGGATTGGCTGAGGTGTAAGGGGAAGGGTTTGGAGGGTGGACAGAGAGGAATAGTGGGGGGTATTGGGGGCAGATGGGGAGGGGTGGTGGGGGTTATTTTCACCAAAATTCGTAGTTGAATAAAAAATATAATATTAAATTAAAGTTAATGAGTGTTGCATTATCGTAAAGCTTATTGAATTGTCTTTCTTTAATATATCACGTGCCGAGTGATTACAGCAATCTTGATACATTATTGCTTTCTTACTAAAAAGGTTATTTGAATACATCTCCGCTGCGAATCGCGGGTATTTTGCTAGTATATTAATATATTAAACATGAGTCTGTCAGGTGCCTTCAGTTATAAGAAGGCTCTACTTCATTTTATACCCTGTGGGGAGCTTTTAGCTCCTTTATCCAAACCTCTCCATAACTTGTCAAGCTAATCAGAATCCTGTGTTTCCTAACCCTATAGTGACTGTAAATCTGGAACTTGCTGTGGTAATTACCAATAAGTATGAGCCTAGCTTGTTATTCTGGATCCTGTATAGGGTCTCAGGATGTCCAATGGAGCTGTTCAGATTGAATTGCACATTGTGGCAGGATGCCTGGATCTGTGTTCAGATCTGCAGGTTAAAACCATTTTGTCTGGATACATATAATACATGTGTCCCAACTGAGCACCTGCTTTGTGTGAGAGCCCTGCCAGGACAGATGAGTGTTGGTCACAGCTGCAGCCAGCAGCGCATGTGACAGACTGATCATGTGGTCCCAGAGGGAACTGCATGATTGGCCGTGATTTACTAACTGACCCATTTGTCTGATACGGACGATTGAACTCGGTCGCGGCTGGCCTACCCACACCATCACATATTTCCAGCCGACTAATCCGTGGCACTATTGGTTCGTTACTGCTGTTTACCCAGCCTTAAGGTTCGTACACACATGCGATCGCGGGTGCTGTGACGCACGATGTGTACGAACGGCCAATAATCATGCCATGTATGGGCTCTTTATCGGCTAAAATGGCTGTTCTGTCGATACACAGCACGAATATAATCTGAAACGGCCGTTTGCACACGTCATGCGTCGGCCCTGGCGATCGCATGTGTGCACAAACCTTTAGACTTTATAGATTATAACTGCCAGGTAGGTGGTATTTGGAAGTGAGTGCAAATATGGTAATGTTTATGACTCTAACAGGGAGATTCACCCAGAGGCACAAGCTCTCTGGGCAAATCTCCCGTACAGGATTTACCAGAGGCTGTGCGATTTTGGGTGAATCTCACCCGCACATAAGTATTTATCGCCAGCTATAAGTTGGTGTTTAATACTTACGTGTAAAGAGCAACCTCTGGTAAATTACTTTGAAACGGCCGCACGAGTGCCTCTTCTGGTACTCACGCTGCAGCCGCAAAGCGGGCATTAATGTTGCGCCAACCAATCGACCCATATAATGCTTCCCTAATCCAATAGTCTAATAGCTATGGATGTAAGGGAAGGGCAGATGAATCACTTGCATGTTCAAACCCTTGGGTAGGAAGTGCTAAAGCATGACCGTGGGCTTTTAATGTCTGTAAGTCAGGAAAATGTCTTTATTCCAGGATGTATGAAAACTAAGTTTTCCAGAATTCTTTGCAGTTAGGGAATGCTTGGAGTTGTAGTTTTAAACAAAGTTCATTAAAGGGCAAGTCCAGCCCCAAATTGAAAACTTACATACAGGTAAATCACCTCCCAAAACCCTAAACGGTAATAGTTTAAAATCTGAAATATATAAGTCTAACCTGACATCCTGCACAATGTCCTGTTTCCCCTATTTTTGCTTCCTGATTCTTCCATTTAACAACTGTCAATTGTGGATTTGACAGTTGACATCACAGCCAATGACTAAATGTTAATCTCCTATCTGTCTCTTCTGAGCATGCCCAGGCTCAGTACAGGTTTCTAAATTGCTCAGTTTCCATGAGGCATTCATAAGCATAGCAGGCATACAGTAATGAATTCAGAGGACCAACTATGATATATCAACATATTTTATAGAGGCCATTCTTTGTAAATTATGTTATTTTGAGGGTGGAGTTGTCCTTTAAAAAGACACTAACTACAAAACAGAGAATGCTGGGATTTGTAGTTTTCAAACATGTGAAAGGTCACAAGCTTAGGCTGTATTAGATCTAGACAGATGCCTTAGCTACAGGATATTAAGAAAAAACTTACTGCAAACAGAGAATTCTGGGAAAACACGTAAAAGGTCACAAGTTAAACACGCCTGCTCTATACCATTAGGCTGCATTATATCTAGACACATGCCTTTGCCACAGGCAATAAATAAGATACTTTGCATGTCCCCGCCCATTTCTTTAAGTGAGAAATGTGTTTATATGTTAGATTATTAAGGCAATGCTATTATAATAACATGATTCTATGAGGTACCTTCTGTTATAAGAAGGCTCTCTTTCATTTTATACTCTGTGTGGAGCTTTTAGCTCCTCTATCCACACCTCTCCCTAACACTTGTTGTGGTAAATACTAATAAATATGAACCATGCATGTTTATCAGGATACTGTATAGGATTTAAGGTGGCTATACATATATCCGATTTTACTTATCCAACCAAGCGCTCATGCAATATTAGTTTGAGCTTGCCAGAACCACTTTTCCCATTCTTCTATGCCACAGACAGGCGGTTCTTGCATGATCGGTCTAATGTCGCGGGAGCACTTGGTCGGGAAAGTAAAATATAAAATATGTATGGGCTGCTTTTGATTGCCCAAAGGTGCTGTTTAGATTGCCTGGGTCAGTTCTCAGACCTGCAGGTTTATTCCACATAGACCCTCTATATTCTAGCTGGCAGGTAGTATAGGTAAGGGAGGATATAAGTGTGTTTGTTCATTTAATATGAGGCGATTATTTGATTTTTTTTTAGGAACTTCAGACTAATTTTATTATTGCCCCCCTGGATGTTTCCTGATGGATCCTGTGAGCACTGCAACTACACATAGCAAAACATACACACATAATTTCCACTGTGCACCAACGGGCACACTATTGCAGTATATATATATATATATATATATATATATATTATTATATATATATATATATATCTATATATATATATATATATATATATATATATTTATATATATATATATATCTATTTTTATATTATATTATTATTATATTGGTGCTATTATTTTATATTATATATATATATATATATATATATATATATATATATCACCATACACCTTGGTCCCAATCATTTGCTGGAATGCAATATAACCTTAATAATCCCAGTGGTATAACCGTGTTGCCTTGTGTTACCTGCTGCTCTCAGTGCAGAGACTTCACTACTGGAACATTTCTCTCTCTGCCTTCTAAACAGGGTGTTGTCTCTTTAAGTTTCCCAGCGATGACATCAGCATCTGGGTTTGGCAGTCCGATTGAATGAGAGTAACACGGAGTAGAGACAGTCACAGACTGAAGGGGGAAGGAGAGAGGCACGAGCAGCCTTGATACAGCAGCAGCAGCCGGTAAGCAGCGCTTCTCCCTACAATCCTCTGTCATCCTCCCCCCTACAACCTGACACAGGGGTGACACCACCGGGAGCAGGAAGGGGAGACACTTTGCTAACCATCCGTGGTCTTATTTTAGGGGTCACTTCAATTTATGAGGCTGAAATAAAGGGCGAAACAGCCTCCCCCTACTGCTTCTTTGCACAGGAGAGATGGGGGATGGGTACAGTACTGATAGTTGTATTGGGGAACATAATTAATACTAGACAGTGGGACTGGCAGATTTGTTTGCTATTTGACCCATTTATTTCCCATTGTCTGTAATATTGTGGGTGACCCATTCCTGTCCCCCTTTTCCTCCCACAATCGAGTCCCTGCTGTGGTAATAAGGGTGGGTGATGGGGGTACTTGGGTTAGACACTCACACAGGTCCTACAGATGTGATTCCCCCCCTCAGTACAAAGGTTACAGTTCTATTTCTGTCAGGTATATGGAGTATTTATGGGATATACTAACTCAGACACAGGCCTCATTATAGACTGACCAGTCCTTACAGGGGACTCAGTCCCCCAATTCTCCCATATCCATTAGTGAGAGCTTCTTTTTGAAAGGGTGGGGTATAGGCCTGGGAAAAACACCCAGAGCCCACCCCTTTGTTCTCTGCTGGACACAATCTATATAGGATTGGAACCCCTGCTGGAGATCCTTAGGTCTGTCCGGGTGTGGGGGACAATCTGGGTTTATGTTGCATACTGTTCCTGAAGGTGGTAAGGGGGAAGGCATATTGTGATTAATTTGCTTGTTTGTCTATTGGATTTCCAAACCCAAATAACTGGAGGAATAAAAACCTCAATAGCACTGATGTAAACAAGGTAAAGTGGGTTATTACAGCCATATACAGATAACATGATGTACAATAACAATAGACTTATTCTTAGTACAGAATAAATGGGAATTTGATTATTTTTTCATGCACAAATGTCAAACTTCCTGAATCCTTGTTGAAAATTAGGGCTTCCTGAATTAAAGCGGTGTGAAAGGGTTGATGGGAGTTGTAGTCCATCACAATATTTTCTTGTGTAGAATTGTTTTGGTAGGAAGGTTGTTCATAGTGATAACGTGACCAGCCTACTTTACGTTGAATGTGGTTATTGTTAACTATTAACTTCCTGTGTTGACTGACAATTGATTGTGTGGAATACGTAACAATCTCTTGTGCTGCTTACTTTATAAATGTCTTGGAAACCCAGACAGACTATTGTTAAAAACTAGATCTGTAGGGGGGTAAGTGTAAACAAGTCTGGACATCTTACATCTGATCTGTACTAGCATATTATGTCAATGCACAAGGTTCACCAGTCAATTGTGTGTTTACAAATTTACAACATGGGGGGTAGGGATGGTTCTCCTACACACACCCACACTGAAATGATTAACTGTAACAATTGTTTCTCTTTAACAAGGGTTTCCATTGGTTAGAAATGTGCATTTGTGTACCAGTGGGAAAAACCTGTTATCTGACATGTAGTTTTAATAAGACTTTAATCCGTACAGCTCTTTCTATTCATTAATGCACACCTGTTATTTGTACTTCGGGTATTTTGGGCTAAGGGAATGAAAAAGAAAACAGACTACACTTGTACTTGTTGTAAGGTTGTATATATCTGGCAGATTTTGTAGAAAGTGAATGATCTTGCAAAACTCAATTCTTTAATTAAGGAATATTATCTTAAGCTATTTATTGCCACAGAATTGTGTGTCCTTTGGGAATCAGAATCAAAACCCTGATTAAGAGATCAGATTTCCCTGGTCACAAGTTTACATAACCTACAATGCTTAGGTTCATTATATACACTTTAGCTGATAATCAAGGGCTGCAATATCAATGAATAGGAGTATCCACTGTATAAATAGGGAGTTTTTTTAAGCTTCTAAGAAACCCTTGTGCATTACGTTTTCATGGGGATAGCAGATCTGTCAGGATATGTGAGCAAAATGATAAAGTTGCCCTCTTCAAATTTCTGCATACCCTTAGGCATGCCATACACAGGTTTACTAGTATTAGATTTGTTTGACATTTCAATCAACTTGTTATATAAAACATTTGACGGACGAGAAGCAAATCACACACAAACTGCTGTTAGTGTAATTTCTTTTTTGTTTTTGTATGTCCCAGCAAGTGCATATATTTTTTATAATTGAAGAGAAATCGGTCAGAATTTTTGTACAATCCAATCTAACCTGATGGAAGGGTTGACATCCCTTTGTATCAGAATGTGACTATATTTCTGTGGAGGTAGCTTTGTTGTGTGTTGGCTGTTGTGTACACAAATGAACTTCCTGGAAAGTGCAATCCCTGAAATCTCGTGTACAGAGAAAACCATGGTGAGTCAGAGTGAATCACAACCTGTTTAATAGCCTCTAGATTAATAAAGGTTAGAGTGACTATTTCTTATACATTTTAGACTCCTTGTCAAAATATCTACAAATTTATTTTAAATGATGAAGACTTTCATAGAATGAATAAGTGAAAGCATTTTGTTTAGTACAAAAAGAAAATGGCCCATACGAGAGGATACTATTAGTAATTGGAGGGAATTTTAAATGGCCGTGGACCAGTATTTGATCATATTGAGTAACATGTTAAATGGTGGGAAAGGTGGATTGCTTCGCAATAACTGTCCAAACTGGGCAAAGGTTTCTAGTGATCTGTTGGTCATTTTTCTGTTCTGTATTCGTTGTCTGAGGATCTGTAATGCAGCAATTTTATCTTTATTTAGCAGAATAGCCTAAAAACTACTTTTGTAATTGTAGTATCATTTCTATTAGTGCTTATTTACACTAACCCTGTTTTTCTCAAAAGCACCCACATTTGAAAAATGTACACGCATTAATGGACAATTATATCTGATCCCCTCTCCCTGTGATAGCACCCTGGTCCTTACCTTATTACTTGTAATGAGCTCTGCAAACTTGGCTTTCTGAATCCGGTCATGGACCCACTCCCTTTACTACCTGGTATAAAATTAATGGGAAGGCACACTCTGAAAGAACGTCTTCCTATTGAGCATCCAGCCAAAGTCTGGGACTATGGTAGGGGAGCCCAGAAAGCGACTTCCCAAAGATGAATTATTCTTAGTACTTAGGAAAGACCCAGGGATGAGGACCCCATGCTTAGGGTTTAATATCATAGGATTTTGTAGCACAGTTTTGCATGTGCTGCATTTTAATTTTGCCCTATAACTGACACATTAAGGGTATACCGGTAGATAGGAAAAATGGACTGCGTTTCCATTCCGTTTTCCTATTTAGGATTCCCATTTGTTATTTTAAGCCACTTAGAGCTTTCAGATATATTAAAATTACAGCCAATCAAGATTATTTGTTTGAAATATTGGTGGTACTGCTTTAGTTCTGGACTGCTTGATTATAAATCGGTGTATTGACTGGTAGATCTGTTGGCTGAGATATCAGGTCACTGTTGGCACATGTGTAACAGGCCTTATTTTATTCTCTTGCATGCTGCTAACAAAAAATAAATGGCAGTATCCAGTTACAGTCCAGTTGCATAATCGTAAACATGCTCCTTTTGTCGGACAGGTTGGAAAATCTCTATGGTCGGAAAACCTCTACACGATTGTTGGTGCCTAACTGTCGGGTGCGGTTGCTTTTGCCGCGACCGACAGTCCTTCCTTCTGGCCGACCGGTCGAAAGCCTCGAACGGACGGTCAGGGGGAGAGATTGTATAGTGTGTACCTAGCTTTAACGTGACCACCGTCTGTATTGTAACCTATAAACATTGTGCATGAGGAGCCAGTAAATAAATAAATACATAAATAAGTAAGAGCATCATGAAATATACAAGTGCTTGAAACATGTAACATGAGGAAAGAGGTCCCTGCCCTGTAGAGCTTACAATCTAATTAGGTTGGTAACATATAGATACATAGGAAAGGGTGGAAGTTATAAAGTAATAACTGTCATCCATTTCAATATTACTAGGGGACGTTTTCCATCAAAGATGAAGTATTGAGAGAAGTCTAATGACAAAATATAAATGGAATGATAGCCTACTTTTACAGAAAAGCTTGTTTTGTACAACTATTTTTCTGCACGTGTGGCCTCCTTAAGAGTAGTTTTGGCGCATATTTTCTGATCTAAACAATCTCCTGTAATTGTACCCAGACTGTTGTCCATCTGATTGTAATTGACATTTCCCTACTGTGTAATATTTCTGCGAAGAGGGCATGTGAAACACGTTTCTCAGAAGTGAACAATACAGAATAGCATGGTTTTTTGATTAATAAAAAAGGTTCTTGGCTTCCTTCGGAGTTTCTTCATCTGGCATGTTGTAATAGAACAGGAAGTTTCTTGGCACATGGGGGAATGATGTCAGAACAGCAGTAGTAAATAACTATACAATTAGCCAACAGTTCTTTACAGCTTTAGACTCCTACTAAAATCTTCAATTTGATAGAGCAAGTGTCCCCACATGCTTCACGGACTTGATGTGTATCTATTTTATGAGCTAATCCTGCATTGCTATGTCGCCTTATTGCAATGTCAGCTTGTTTTACTTATGAGAGGACAGTAGTGTTTAATAAAAATTGTAATAACTGTTAAAACAATGCCCTACAATGTTTCCATTGTAGTGCAATAGGTTCATATAATTACTCCAAACACAGGTAAAGGGAGGCTATGGGTGATGTCCTTTATACAAACAGATCTTAAAAGTGAGAACATACCAAATGTATTTAAATTGGGTCATGAGCTAGTCTGCCTTTTAATTGCCATTGGTTCGAAGAAAAACATCAGGATCTGCTGAAAAAATTGTATCGTGTACACGGCCTAACTGTAAACCAGCCCAGCAAAACTGTATCTTCTGATTGGCCGAGGCAAATTAATAAGCCTGATTATGTAGAATGCCTAGTTATTTGAAATATAGATTTAAAAAAAAAAAAAATTCCCACTGAACTTAAGCTAGAAATGTTGAAATCCATTCTCCGTTCTTTCTGATTGACCGCTCGACAATGTCGAGCAGTTTCAAAAAAAAAAAGATCGGGCCAGACTGAATATTTTTCACTGATACTATTTTCTGTCCCAATTTCTCTGCAGGTTTCCAGATGAAATCTGCAGAAAGACTCTGCGAGTGGTTCTTCCTATTGGATTTTCAATCGTTGCCCTTGAGCAGAAATCCAATCGGAAGCATGTGTATGGCTAGCTTTACTATTTAAAAATTTGGCATGTGCAATTTCCTTGGTGCATTGGCCACCTGTCTCTAAGGATTTGTCCAGCCCTTTTTTTTGAAAGGGGGGGACAAATTTCTATACAGTTCTAAAGGTTCCCATACTTTACAACTCCTCTCCCAACCAATCCCACAACATTAAATCAATGCGATCGCAAAATGAAGGAGCTAGACAGGATCGTCACGAATACACCACCACCTATGGATTGATCATTGTGACCAGAAATGACTTTAGGTCGTTATATGTAAATGGAGACTATAACTATTGCCATTTCCCTGTCCAACTGTAGTAGTGTAGCGATTTGGTAATGGATATTAGCTTTTTATTACAGTGCAGGTTTTTATACTTACTGGTAAGTAAATTTTTCTTGTAAAGGATGCTGGGATTTGTAGTTTCATATCAATGAAGATCATTTTAACAATGTGCTGGTGTGATATAATTTGCTGCCCTAAGATATGCAGTTTTTATATCCCTTAAGGGCTAGGCCACACTGAAACGCAAATGCAATCGCATGCGATTTCATGTGCGATTTTGTTGGGTTTTTTTGCGTTGCCGCGTTTTCAGTTATTTTTTAAAAACGCAAGCGCAAACGCAAAAAAAAGCAGCAGTGTGGCCTAGCCCTAAGTAACTATTTTAAAATTAGCCTGGTTGATGGTTGAACTCAGGGATGGATTTCTGGGTAGGCCACATAGACCATGGCCTAGGGCACCATTAGCAGCTAGGGTGGCATTAGAAGAATCCTGAAGTAAAGTACCTGCAGCAATGGCTTCCGGGACTGGTTGGGACAGACAGTCTATTCATTCAGCTCTGCCTCTGCGATGCACTGACAGCTCTGCCCTGTGTCTAAGCCACGCCTCCTCCTCTTCCTGTGTAAGCAGACTAACCAGAACAGGAAGAGGTGGGTTAGACACAGGGCAGAGCTGTCGGTGCTTCGCAGAGGCAGAGCTGAATGAATAGAAGGTCTGTCCCAACCAGTCCTGGAAGCCATTGCTGCAGGGACTTTACTTTCAGATTCTGTCCGAACTGAATGAATTGTCACTGTTTGGGGGCCAGTCCACACAATGTGGTATTACAAGGGGGAGTTAATATGATTTAATTTGGGGGCCACTAAATGTGGTATCATGAAGGGGTGCGGGGCAAAGGTTAACTGGCCTAGGGGAGAAAAAAGTATCCGGCCCTGGTTGAACTATACATCCCATCATATATTATCAAAGTGAAAACTAAAACTGCATCATTCATTTGCACGCAAATGATGTCTAGCATATGTGATATTAATCTGATATAATTTATCCTTTAACAGGCACATCAACATCCCTCTAAAAAAAAACTAAATAATGTGCAATGCAAGGTCTGCATAAAATCTTTACTATCCTGAAGTAACATTCAAAGAGTGGGAATAAACTAATCACGGGTGCAAACTTTTCAGCACATTTTTACGATAATTGTTGAATAGACAAAACATTCCTTAGACCTCAAAGTTTCCCAGAAAAGGGTGGTTTTGTTCAACTTACCTAGTAGAAAAAAAGAAGCAACCGTAATTGTATTTTATAAATATCCAGTTTAAACAGGATTTAGCAGGCTTGTTCCTTTAACATCCACATACACAGGTTTTTAGTGCATATAAATAGTGATTTACTATTTCTAATCTAATTTAGGTGCAGTATGCATCTCCACCCAAAAATATAGGCTCATACCCACGTGCGATCACGGGGACCAAGATCGGTTGGGGGTCATTGACGATCCGCCTGGTAGATTGAGAAACGATCACCGACCCTTCATTTTGGGCAACAAATTGCCCATACACGTCACGATTGTTGCCCCATACGAGCACTCATACACATCATGCGTCATGGGTTTGCCCCTGCGTTCGTACGTATGAGCCTTTAAACTTATTTTGGACACGAGGTAAAGGAGCTATGTCTTACCTCCCATTGTTCAATTAAACCGTCAAGAGACAGAAGGGAACACAGCTAACTTACTTGCTCTACTTCTCCACTTTCTCCACCGCCTGTGTGTGTATATTGTAATGGAGTGCGGATGTGACTGGCGCCTGCAGGGGCATTATGTACGCCATGTATTTTGTATCTAGCCTAGTTTTTTTCACTTTAGTTGCCCTTTAACATTATTTAGAACAATATTTTTTTTATTTGAACTCGTCCAGCGAAACTGAAAGCTGCAAGTGCCGCAAAACTTTAAAGCAAATTAATTTAAAGGACAACTCCACCCTCATTATGACATCTTTTAGAAAGAATGACCTCTTTAAAAGATGTTATGTGCTACTTTGTCCTCTGGAATCATTACTGTATTCCTGCTATGTTTCTGAATGCCTTGTGGAATCTGAAAAATTTAGTGAGCTGGTTCTAAGCTTGAGCATGCGCAGAGAAGGCCGCTTGGGGATTAGCATTCAGTCATTGACTGTGATGTCAAATCCATTAGTGACAGTTACTAACTGGAAGAACCAGAAATGGTGGCAACAGGACACTGTGCAGGATTTCAGATATCAAACTGTTACAGTATTGGGGTTGATTTACCTCTATATGTTTGTCCCTTTAAACTGGACAGGAGGTAGGAATACTTGCTTCTACCTCTTGTATAACGATTCAGTGGGGAAGTGTTGCTCTTCCCCAGCATAGTTTTGTATATGCTTTTTATATGCAGCAAAACAGTTTGACTTTAAGCAGATATTGAAAACGTGTATTTAAATGATGAAACACTTGAACGATACAAGGACCTGTTTTATTGTTAGTGGTCCCATTTAGTTGTTCTGGATGTTCTATGCTCTGTATGTGTCTCCAGGATACATTCCTAGCTGTTGTTTCCTAGGAGAGGAGGCCCTATTGTCTGTGTATAGGCTACTTTCCTGACTATTGTTTCACCCTCCCCTACTGATTGGTTAAGCAGCTGAAATGTATTGGACTCCCTGGTTACAGGATTTCTAAACATTTAAACTAAACCTCCAAGTTATCTTTAAAGTATTAACTATTTCTAAGTATATTTTTCATGTAAATTAATTGCCATAAACATTGGCTACCACTTCCTTTCACATGTTGTAACTGTTACTTGGACGTTTTTTTGGAACACTAATGTGACTATAGACCCATCCCCTGCATTGAATTTGAGTGCATTTTTTAAAAATAGATCTAACATTTAAATTTGTATAAATTATGTATTTTGATCATTTGGTGACAGAGGAAGAAAATACATAACCATAATTTTATTTAGGGGTTCCCTAAAACTTGAAAATAGTTTCAAGGGTTCCCACAGAGAAAAAGGTTAAGAAACACTGGTGTAATCTCTTAAACCACAGAAACAATAAATTACTGGCCAGGCCACTGAAATACCTGCTGTGTGGCAAACTTGCCAATTTAAGGGGCAACTATATTGAAAAACTTATTTTTAGAATTTAATATCAATATTATCTAGGGAGGTAGGAGACAGTACTTCTACCTCCTGTTGTGTGATAAGCTGTCAGATGCCACATCTGCCACAGCTGACAGCTTCAGTGCTCCTCCCCCAGTCTGCTGCTGTGACCTTTCTTTTTTTTTTTTTTTTTATTGGAGGAGGAGGAAAATGGAAGTACATACACAAGAATGACATTGATAGATGGGGCGTTTGGTCAAATCCATCTAATGTCTTTGAAGTGTATATTCAGACAAGTGGTTCTTACTTTCCGACGTGAGCTGATGGGTAAGACTAAGGCCACACTACAGTGCACGTCAACAAGCCCAATTTCCAGCCCATTACCATCTGCTTGCACAATCAGTTTGCATGCGGTTCTTAAAAAAGGATAATCGCATGTGCTCCAAAAACGGATTGCAGTGCACGTCAGTGTGGTCAGTCACTTTGACATGCACTGTGCTGCGTTTCTCACGTGCAAACGGAATGTAAAATGCGTGTGGCCTAGCCCTAAGGTTATTCTTTGGAAATGTGGGACGGTGAGTTCCTTAATGTATGGGCACCTTAATATCACCAGGTACTATAATCTGTTTTTTTTTTTTTTTTTTTTTTTTACTTTACATGTCCTGTCTGTTTTTCTCTCACTATAAAATACACAAGATTTAATGAACCCCTTTTGTGTTGATAACTGCAGTCTATCGCCTTGCTCAGTGGGGTGGTTGTTTTGGTGGATTGCTGTGCATGTCAGGAAATGACAGCGTGGTTTGTACCTGAGAAATCGACAGTCCCCCTTTCTGCCACTTCCTGTTTACTGCATATACTCTGTGAACGGAGAGAGGAACTAAATGTGTAGCTATGTGTAGAAGAACCTTTTTTAGATAAGTTCAGTCTTATATAGTATGTACATCTAGGAGCTTCTATGGTGAGATTGCAGTGTCTTGGCAGCATTAGCCGACCATGTACATACAGTATGTCAACACCCTCCCATGTAATGTGAATAAAGAAAGAACAGTTATTGTAATTCTTCCCCCCATCTAGACCCCTATGCTTAGGTTAAGCCCCAATGCAGGCAACGATAGTCTGATCGATTCAGCAAATCCAATAGAATCGGTTGCAGTATCAATTAAGTTTTTCGATAGACCAATCGATATTGATTAGTTCATCTAAAAACAAAGATTGGGAAAGGCGAAACATTTTCCGGCTGCCCTCTATCTTCTAGAACCCATCTACAGAAAGATGGCACAAGGTTGGACATTTCAATTGTATTTTCAGTGTGATTGGAAAACAATCGTCCCATGTAACACAAACTTGGAGGGAAGCTTGCCATGTCCGATGTGCATAAGGTTTTCTTAGGCCGGATACACACGAGGAGACTATTTGTCATGAGCGAGAGCTCGGCCGGTGCAAATGTCTGTCTGTCACTGCAATAGTGGTCGCGGCCGACAGTTAGTGCAACCGATCTGTGCGGTTCCATAGGAAACGCCCGATCGGCCGTGATTGGGCGACAGAAAGTAGCACAGATTCTTCGCCCCAATCGACTGATACACTGAAGTATCGGTTGACTGGGGCGAAAAATCTTCCTGTTTGTACCCAGCCTAAAACCATGTCTTGTTTTGGACCCAGGGAGACACACACACAGGGAATCTTTAAATAACAGCGTTTTATCATCCTGTTTTATTGCTGTCTGGAACGGACATATTGTTCTTCTGCAGTGTAAACAAACCTCAGTCCTGTTCTGTTCATAGTAGAAACTGAGTGAAGCTGGGCATATACATTCACAAAAACCTTTAGATCCCAGTTGAATTTTGCCAAAATGACCGATACTGCCTATGGCCTGCCAAATTCAGCTTCTTCTATATAAATCGTTTACCAATAGTGATTGCATTAGTATAGTGATTGCATTAGTATAGGGTCCGTGAATGGCTTTAGTTTTCTTTTAAAGAGAACTAAACTAAAAATATAAAGATGCCTGCGTGTTTTCTATAAGTGCTAACTAAAGCTGGCCATACACTGAACAGACATTAAATAGATTAGTAATGTATCTAATGTCTAAAGACCACATTTTACATTTGTATATTGGGATAATCCCATCTGGTCCATTCATTTTGCAATCTCAAATTGATTGCCTAAAACAGGGGTGTCGATCAAAAAGACAGGCTAAGCGGTGGGCTGAATTTTTTTATTAAGATACTTTGCAGATGCAGAGTTGGGACCTTGTCACGCTTGTGCTGGGTCTCAGCAGGGAAAGTGTATGAAGCACACTTTTGGACTGGGACCAATGCCTATGGCACGATCATGTGCTAATGTGGAATGCCAACCTTACTCCAATGGCAGGCCCTTTGTCAAACCTCCCTCCCCAGTGGCAGGCTAGATACTCAATCAGCTGTTACAGAGGTGACTGCATCCAAGCCTTATTTTGCTGCTATCCATTTTTGCCTAACCAAAATCGCATGCCCAATCACGTGTGCAAACGTGCAAAAAACGCGTTAGTGTGGCCTAGTGCAATAAAAAAATTGCTTCCAGTGGCCCTTTAAACATCCTCTCAGTTGCAGTGAATCCATCCTTGTGCTGTTAAGTGCATCCAATTGAAACCGGACCCTGTGTTTTTGTACATGGAATTATGCTGGGTTCAGATCTTATGGTGGCCATAGACTCTACAATCCGATCGTACAATCTGCGGGTCGTACGATTGGATTGCCGGTCAGCCAAAATATTTTAAACTGGCCCGATAGGGAAATTATTGTAAAATCGTTGAAAGATCTTTCAACGATCTTCCATACACGATCCGATGATCGTACGATATTGGGAAATCCCGATATCGTACGACCAGGATTTAAGTGTCTATGGCCACCATTAGGGAAAAAGACTAAGGGCTCGTTCACACTACATCAGTTTGCATCCGTTTTTGAAAAGCAGGTGCGTTTAAAAAAACGGTCAGACATTAAAACATAGGATTTCATAATATTGTTCACACCTGCTGCGTTATATTCCGTTCAGCTCCAGTGCATTTTAAAAACGCACTGCAGCACACGTCTTCAAGAACTAAACTTCAAGTCTGGTTGATCTAATTGAATACAACATGCACTGCAGTACACATTTTAAATGCATGAAAATGCTGTACAACAGATAACAACGCACGCGTTTGTGTCCATTTTTCGAAAAGGATGTCTGGGAGTTCCTGTGATGTCATTTCCGTTCAGCAGGCTATAAGAAAAAGCAGGAGAGGCGCCAAAAACGTATGTTAACGCAACGGACACAAACGGATAGTAATGCACACGCAAACGGGCAGCAACGGATACAAAAACGTTTTGAAATGTCACTTAACGCAATGCGTTTTTAAGTTGCATTTTTGTCCGTTCCTAGTGTGAACGAGCCCTTATAGAAGGCACATTCTATTGTATCGGAGTTTATCTGTGTATTGAATATATTGTGCAGTTTAAGACGCACATGGCAATAAGCCTTTACTGGTGACATACACGTGGTATGCTGTAGATCTAGTCTTACAGTTCTGATGATAAACTCACACATAGTATACTGTAGTTCTTTGGCAGTCTTGGTGATGCATAGTATACTGTAGATATCTGGTGCTCTTGCAGTGCTGGTGATACACACATGGAATACTGTAGATTTCTGGCAGTCTTGCAGTGCTGGTGAGTGATACCCACATATTGAATACTGTAGGTATTTATGGGCCGTCTTGCAGTGCTGGTGATGTACACACGGTATACTGTAGACCTCTGGTCGTGCTGGTGGGACACACGGTATGCTGTAGATCTCTGGTCGTGCTGATGGGACACACGGTATGCTGTAGATCTCTGGCCGTGCTGGTGGGACACACGGTATGCTGTAGATCTCCGGCCGTGCTGGTGGACACACGGTGTGCTGTAGATCTCTGGCCGTGCTGGTGGGACACGTGGTGTCTGTAGATCTCTGGCCTGCTGGTGGGACACACGGTTGCTGTAGATCTCTGGCCGTGCTGGTGGGACACACGGTATGCTGTAGATCTCTGGCCGTGCTGGTGGGACACACGGTATGCTGTAGATCTCTGGCCGTGCTGGTGGGACACACGGTATGCTGTAGATCTCTGGCCGTGCTGGTGGGACACACGGTAGGCTGTAATCTCTGGCCGTGCTGGTGGACACACGGTATGCTGTAGATCTCTGGCCGTGCTGGTGGGACACACGGTATGCTGTAGATCTCTGGCCGTGCTGGTGGGACACACGGTATGCTGTAGATCTCTGGCCATGCTGGTGGGACACACACACACTTGGTATACTGTAGATCTCTGGCAATGGTTGGGATGTTTCTTTTCTTGCTCATGTCTTTGCTAGATAGTTTATGAAGTTCTTAATATGGCTTAAAAGCTTTATAAAGCATTTTTATACAGTAATCTGTAGGATTGCTTGGCTTATTTGCAGGTACAGCATCTAATTGTCATGTATGTCTATTTAACTCTTAAAAGTGGAAGTTCCCATACAGTGTGTTTATAGAGATTCTAGTGGGTGTCATAGAATTAATGGTGCTTAGGAGGATAATGGGTCTAGAGTCAGATTCTGCTTCTTGGAGCTTCTGTGATGGATACCGGGTATGTAGAAATGTACTCCTAGCTCTGTGACGTGGGTTAAAGATCTGGGGGAGGGAGCTACTGAGATTACAGGAATCTGGTGTCATTGTTACACACATGCAGGGGACATCTGCAGAAGCCGTCTTGGGATGATGTCAAGAGCAATGACTGACCAATGTATTTAAAATTGCAGTACAGACAGTGTTTGGAAGATAATCTTGTCACAGTATAGACCAGCAGTGTGTAAATGAGGACCATACTATAAGGGTCACACAATCTGCAGCAATATACCATTGGATGCATCCGAGATGAGTGTGTAAAATTTTTAAAAAATGATAGCTTCTTGCAACATTTGCAGACCTGCACATACAGTAACTTTTTAATTTATAAAGTCATGTGGATATCTTTCACTGTTTTTGTATAGAGCAATGTAGTTTGACAATTTTGCCCATTTTAAACTGTTTGACTATTGCTCCCATGTTTAGGACCCTCTTGCAGTCAACTGTTTGATAAGATTGCTGTTCGCCACTGAGAACTAAACATTTTTTTATCCAGAGAGATGTCTTCAGCTATGAAAAATTATATGGGTAGCACTTTCATTGTGCATCTAATGTGATTGCATTATTCAGGCCTTAAAGCACTTAAACTTAAGGTTCGTACACACGCACGATGTGTGCACTGAGCCACGACCCCGACAAAAGGCCGTTTCAGGCGAGAATCACATGGTTGTATGTGCTCGGTCGGGGGTCGTTCGTCGATCCGCCTGGCTTGTGTACGAACCTTTAGTGGCTATCCACAGCCAAGTGGCGTAATTAGGAATTACTGAGCCCCCCACCAAAACTATGATGGGCCCCCTATATGTGCTTCATCCACAGCGGTTTTCAGGGAGGAGGCTATATCTGTCATAGGAAAAATAAGATGTGGCCCACCTGAGGTTGCTCCCTTGGTAGTTGCACCGCTGTCCATTGCTGTCCTAAACTGCATACAACCTGTTTGATATACCAAAGATTTCATTCAGGTTCCCACAGGCAGATTTTTTGGCCTGCAGAGTTGAAATAGCGTTCGCCGTGGGTGGTATTTTGCCACAACTGATTGTGTGGCCCATAGGCGGCCACACAATCGGTCGTTTTTAGCATTTAGTTTCGCCTAATGGGGACAGAAAATGTTTACAGCTATAAAAACAAAAACCTTGCGGTAAAGGATTGGCGCCTACTTTATTACTCCTGAGATTTAGAACATTCTAGGCTTTCCTTTGGTAACCTAGATTGTAGACATAATCCTACATTTGTACTTTATCTAGGGAATTTATATTGGTTTCACCATAACAATATATATTTCTCTGGGAAACTGATGTCAAAGATGAGCCCACAAATGTAATTTTAGGTCAGTGTCTGCAATACAGTTTGTGCCCTGTCACAAACTATATTGCAGTGGCAATTTGACAGTAATGTATGTAGGTGCAAACTACCCTGGGACTCCAAGCTATAGCACAAGAAAAAAAGATCAGAGGTGCACACCATTTGAAGTGAACTACACATGCAGGGACTATTGTTTGATAAGCCTATCAGGTATTGAAAAGAGGGGGTGAGCCCCATTGACTTTTTCTTAAACGTGCCACACTCCATGGTTGCAATGTATTGGAAAGCGAAAGTCTCATAAAACAGACACTGTAAGCAAATATTTATTTAGATTATTTTGTTTGTTCTGTGCGATTGTTCCCTTGATTCATTGATCCGCTTTATCCCATACAATGTCCTTTTATTTCCGTATGCCTCCTAGCAAAGTTTGGAGGTGTTCAGCTTGCAGGAGCTAGACATCAATGTGGTTGGCTACAGAGAGGCAAGAATAGGGTGTTCTACGAGGCAAAGCTAAGAATATTCCTGTTGTCCTAGCCTTACTGTGCACTGGTATGGAATTGTTTTAAGGCCAGCTGCTCATGTCACATTTGCTTGACAGTCACGCATTTGTCTGTTACTTTTGTTACTTTTAAAATTTGGCTTCACAGAGGCATAAGGCAGTGGCTAAAATTCCCAGGTTGTAAGTAAAAATCCAGCTTGTTTATGGCAAGGAAATTATCAACAATTTAGTTTATCCAAATAATAAGATACGGAAGTCCAGTCAAATTTTAAAGGGTGAGCCCATGTTTATTCACTAAATCAATGTACAGAGCGAACACAGCACAACGTTTCGGCCCAAGGGCCTCTTTTACATAGGTATATCTTGTAATTGCTTAAGACATACCCATGTGCTCATATACACAGCTCCCTCTAGTGGTAGGGTGAGGGCACCAATTAGCAACACATAAATCTTTACACATAGTAATCCATAATGAAATCTCTTAGTAACATGGGTTCCCTATGTCCTGTAGATCTTAAGAATCCAGAAATCTTGAATATTTAAAGTGTCCATATCCATGTGTCGATAGGAAACGAACAAACTAAATAAACCTTTGTAAATTGATATTATACTCTCAACCTGTGGGAATAGGATACCTGATGAACAGGAAATGCAGACCTCACTCCGCATATATGGCTGGGTACACATAGTAAGATATTTTCGACCAACCAATAATGGCGTGTATCGGTCAGGTGGCCAAAAATATCTTGCCGTGTGTGCGGGGTGACCGAGCTTGGAAACGGCCACTCGTTCCGATATCCGCTTGGCAGATCAGGCAGTGATATCCAACCGAACGTCCGTTTCGACCCATAAAGTGCCCATAGACGGGACGATTATCGCCAAACGGCTGTTCGTAGGTCGGCACCCACAATCGCACGTGTGTACGAACCTTAACAGGTTGTTGCCCCCCCCCGAAGTATGCCAGTCCGCATTGGGCACTTTTATCATGAAAATCACATTTAATGATAAACATGTAAAAAAAAAAACTTTAACTTGATTTCCTTCTTAGCAATAAGCAACTTTTTCTCCTGACCGACCGTTCGGCTCTTCCGGTCGGCCAGGAGGAAGGACTGTTGATCGTGGCAATAGTGGCCGACTGTGTACTGCGAACTACCGTGCAGAAAATAGAGCACCACACGATCCGAAGTGGTTTTCCACTATGGCCGAATGTAATTTAAAATGTCTGTTACGATCTGCCAAACAGTGGAAATGGAGTAGTTCAGTTAAGAGAATCGGCTAGACCACTTAGGGCACAGCTCTACGTTAAGTTGTAGACCCAGATTTAAGAAGCAGGACAAATACATTGATTCTGTAAACTTTCACCACATGTCCTCCAGGTTCCATACTTTCCTTATCCACTGGGTTTACAAATGCTCAGTGTGCTTTCACTCAGGAAAAGGAGAGCTCTTGTGTATTTTATCTCCCCCAGAACTTTAAATAGAGATGGAAATGAGCTGTGAGCTCTTCAGTGAATATTCAGTTGTTTGGATTGGTCTGACACTGTTTTCTGTACAAAATGTTCTTATCTCCGCACCGAGCTCGTGCATCATTCCTAGATATAACTAACAGAACCCTGCGTTGACTTTTTTAACTTTGGATTGTTTGGATCTTGTGATTCTTTTCTGTTCTATTTTCAGTCCATTTTGCTTGGTAGTTACTGTCAACATTCTGAGAATGATGCAAAAAAATTCTGTTAACCTGCAGCACCCAATCAGATGTCCTATATTTTATCTAACTGCAGTAGCCCAGTAAAAAGCTTACATCTGATTGGTTGCAGCAAATTAATAGCACAGGCAAAATGCTGCACCTCTAATCGCGATCAGCTGTTTTGTGGGGTTTTAGGCTATTGGTCAGCTGGAAATATCTGATGGTGTGGGGTGGTGGTAAATCATGGCCGATTGTGTGGTTCCCTCGCACTGTCTGTCACGCACACTTTTGCCATGACAGTCATTTGTCCCGGCCGAACACTCGTTTGCAGCGAACGCTTGGTTGGGGCAAATAGCCCCGTGTCTACACACCGTAAGATATTTTCAGCTGACCGTCCGATAGTGATGTGTAGCGGTTGGATGGATGGAAATATCTTATGGTGTGGGTGAGGTGGCCGTGCCCGAGCTCGGTCGCCCGTTCATCCGTATTGAGTGAACGGAAAGGTGTACAGCATGGAGCTTGTGGTTACAACAACAATACAATGGGTTTTCTTAAATATTAGCCCACATTTTAAAAACAACTTCTGCTTTAAATTGGTTCATTTTAACATATATATTTTTCTTTATTGCAGTATAAACCATGGAGCTAAGAGTTGGGAACAAGTATAGGCTGGGGAGGAAAATCGGGAGTGGTTCCTTTGGTGACATCTATCTGGGTAAGCATTGGATGATCTGTTCCTTTTGCTCTTTGCATTTTAAAGCTTTCTATATCACGCCACATTTGGTAACCTTATCTGCTATTGTTAACCTAGGGTTTCTTGTGTTAAGTACAGTACTGGCTTATTCTGCAGAGCTTGTGAGATTCTATTGCGTTTGGTTAGATTTTTGTTTTCCCAGGGATGAAATAATTATACGAATAAAATACATAAGGCTATAGACTTATAAATGGGAAGTGCATAGGAATATATCCTTATAAAAACCTCTTGGCTATTTATCCAAGAGGTTTTTATAAGAATATATCCCACTGCACCTCCATATTGATAGCTTGTCCCCATTAACAATGAAGGATTCCAATAATTTCTAATCAAAAAAAGAATAACAGGTAAAGGCAGCACTCGTACCTATGCAGGCCCCCCATGTGGTGCGTCCATCTTGTGAGCCAATCCTCCCAGCTCCGGATACAAGTAGATAAAATTTGAAGTAAGAATCCGCTACGCACAAGAGTGTAAACGTTGCATAATCACTTTATTGAAGTCCTATATAAATAGGAGACACACGGAGCAAACACAGCGAACAGAAAGGACAGCCCACCCACCTGACGCGTTTCGTGGGAGGTCCCACTTCCTCAGAACTTTGCTCTGAGGAAATGGCTGTTAAACATTTTTATAATGTTTAATTACAAAAACGCATGCGCAAATGCAGAACAACTCACAGAAATCGCAAACGCTCGATTTGGTGCGTTGTTGTGTGGCCTCAGCCAGACGAACGACAGTTTGGGCCGATAGTCGTGCATGTGTTTGGTCGGATGTCTGCTGCAAAATCGTACGTGTGTACAAACCTTTAGAAAATTTGTCATCCATTTCACATGGGGGAAAAAATTATGTATTTTAGACAATTATGCACTACTTTGAGCTGACCTCCAAAACATTTTTCAGATTTTAAATCTTAAAAGGTATCTCCATCCTGGAAAAAAAAATAAAAAATTCTGTAGTGTAGGGCACTCTAGCCCACCCCCAACCGCCATATTTGGTAAATTAAAAAGCTTCAGAAAGGTACTTGTATGCCTTTGTTCCCGTTGGCGCTCTGATCCAGGCCCTCTGCTTGCCAGAATGGGTCGGACTGGCAGCCACGTCTCTAATTGGATGAGAGGCAGCCAATCACAGATGCGGCTGCCGGCAATAGGGAATGCTGGGGGATCAAAACGATGGAAGTCAATTTATGCAGATTTTATCTAAACTAACTTGACAGTTGGGGGTGGGCTGGGTTTCCAGAGAGAGGGAGGGGGGCATGCTCCTTGCGCATGCCAGAAATCCCTCAGAGGACAGAAAGGAAGCAGGGACCAGATGAGTCAAACATCTCCTACTCTTCACTTTTCTTAACTTTGTACCGGCACTGCAGGAGAACCATTTAGAGCAGAGATGTAAGGTAAGGATTTTTGAACACAGTGGGGCCCGTAAATTTTAGTTTTGAGGGTGTAGAAGCAGAAATTATATGTTAGCGCTTTCTGCAACATTTTAGCTGGGTACACACATCAGAATACTACCATTTTACTTCTTTTATATTGTAGTTTTAGAAAATGTAAGTTTGAGTATAGTGATTCTTTTAGGACACTTAGTCTGTGATCTCGTATTTTTATATGGTCATGGAACTCCTTGGTAACTTTTTGTATTTGTAAATTTTACAATGGGTTTGCATTGTTTATTATATAATCCACCCCCATAATGGGTCACAATGGGACCCAACAGTATAATTTCCTTATAATCGGCGCCCTACTACATACATTATAAGTGCCTCACCTGTTTTCTCTCCCCTTCGGTCTCTCATTAGTTCCATTGGCTGCCACTAAGTTCAGTGTCTCCTGCGCCACTGTGGATGGCGCAGTTCCTTGCACAGTGCTGAACTATCACGCGAGTGACTTCCGAATCACTTGCACAATAGATCAGAACTGTACAAGATGTAAAACTGACAGGAGGAGACGCACCATCCACAGTGGTGCAGGAGCCGCTGAACTTAGTGGCAGGCAATGGAAGTGAAGGTAGAAGTTAGGCTGAGGCCACACTGCAATGCACCAAGCGTGCACGCTTTGTGTGTTATTTTCGCATTTGCGCTTGAGTTTTCGCTATCTTTAAAGCGAAAACGCAAGCGATTGTGCGGGAAAAATGCTTGCCGCAAAACTCGAACGGACACGCAATTGCATGTGCATAGGAAATCTCAGGAACGTTCGCGTTCCCACGATTTCCATGTTAGCGAAAAACGCGCTAGTGTGGCCTAGCCCTTAAGGGGGAAGGATAGGAATAAACGACAGAGGGTTATTCCTATTCCTCCCCCTGATTCCTGCACAGAGGCCAAATTGATTGAGGGGGTGGATTATACTAAATAATGCACCCCCTACATAAAATTATTCGGATATTAGATGTCACCTCGGCGTTCCGCCTGCAGCCTCATGCTTTTATATGGTTACGGAACTCCTTGGTGACTTCTAATATTCTTATAATTTACAGTAGGGGGTGCATTATCTATAACATTTGCGATTGTCATGCTTAAATTTAAAGCAGAGCCTCCTGGAATGTGACCACGCCTCCAGATATTGCTGTCATGGCCACACCCCCAAACATCACGGTCACACTCATACCTCAACCATCAAGGCCACGCCCCCATAGATAACTACCATGCCCCCAAACATTGCAAACGTGCCCCCAAATGTTGTGACCTCGCTATCAGATATTGTGGTCACCCCCCCCAAACATTATGGTGGTCAGTGGTCAGAGCCTGAACAAAACAAGTATTGTATTGAAGGCATGCAGCAACACACTCACCTCAGAGTAAGTGCTACTTACATGTATTTATAGATTAAGATAAGTCGTTTTTTCAGTATACATACACTTTAACAATATAGTAAAAGGACAGTGCGCCACCATGGAGTTCCCGTGCAGGCTTGTGCTTTTATATGGCCAGAGAACCCCTATGTAAAGTACAATCCTTATATTACACTGTAAAGGTCAAATTATGCCTTTGTCTTTATTGGAAAGGTGACCATACGCTAGAAACTTACCTTTCAAGTCATAAAATGTTTTTCCGACATCTAAATATCTGCCTGGCCGAACGTTTCTGATTAACTTTCGAACACAAAATGAAAGGGCCAGACAGGGAACATCAGGAGGTAAAACCACCGAACAGCAAACCCTCTCCTTAAAGGTTAGAAGAGAAGTATAACCTGTCCAGACGTCTGAGTATTATATGTGTATCCATTCCCTGGCATGACCTAAGCTAAAGCTACTTTGTATCCTATTTCCCCTTTTAAGTCTTAATTTAAAAAAAAAACACCCGACAATCTGAAACTGAATATGTATATTGCATGCATTCTAATTTAGGGATTTCTTTTGTTTTGCAAACTAAATGTTGTAGTTTTACTTTTACTTTGAAAACATGTAGTGAAAATGTGATGCACTATTTATATAAAACATTTAGGGGATCGGTCTATGTAAAACCCGATATCTTTCTTTTACCTTCCCTGTAATTTTTATCTTGACCACGTAAGCAAGTGGTTTTATTGCACAACAAACTCTGAAACGAAACAAAGGGGTTTGTTTTTGTACAAGCACAGACAGAACACCTGCTACTTAGCTGTGTACTGTACACGTATGTCATCTCTGTTCAGACATCAGTGATTCTATTTCAGGGTGTTCTTGAAGAGATAATTTGCTTACAACCTTCCATTTCTAGGCTGTAAAGTGTCCTGTGTCTGCAGACAGGCTGTTTGCAGCCCCCTCCTGAGCAAGGGCTGAGCGAACACCATGGATTACTTTCTGCTCAGACGCTGGACTTCTAAGTATTGGCTGTCTAATGGGGCCATGAAACATAAACACTTCTCAAACCTCATCTAATCTGGTGCTTAGCCCATCTATTTCTATAGAGCAGACCATCCAGTGCTAGACACAGAAGCAGCAATTCCGGGCCTTTATTTAGAATCCTATAATGTGTCAAAATGCTTGGCCAAGCCAGTTTGTGCTATAAACCTCCAATTGAACCATGGTTGGGATTTTTTATTCAGGATATTTTGGGCTGGACAAACACTAAGTAGTTTACAATGTGCAGGCATGTGACCTGCTCTGTCTAATTTTAAATGTCTGCCTTTTAAACTGTGCATGGACTTTTGGATTTGCTGCTTTGGAGAAAGCTTTGTACCATAACCGTGAAGCAAAATTAGTGTAATTGCTACGGTAGCCTAAAGCCTACTATTCATGGTTCGATATTTCCAATCGATTCCATCAAACATACCCACCGTGTATGGTTATCTGCTTAATAGATCGGCCCAGCAATATTTGACAATCTGACGAGCAGAAGTGGATCGGACCAGTTGGATAACTTTCTGACAATCCCATCCGTGGCAATCCACCAAAGATAAACCAATTTGATCTTAACTTACCGATTTTTAATAGAGCATGTATGTCCAGCTCCATTTACTGTATTTAGGAGAAAGTCTGGGGAAAGAGCTGATGAGGCTAGGAAACGGATTTCACCAAGCACCATCAGAAGTTCCTAGTAGTCTAAGTTTAAATGTATGATTGGCCAGCATTAGTAGTAGGTTTCTTAAAGTTGCTGTCACTATTCAGCTCCCCATCTAGGCAAATTAAAACTTGCTCTTTTTACCATTGAAATAGCAATGTTCACTTACACATGGCCATGAACTAAGAGGAAGGATATCCCGTCTATTCCCCAAGGTTTTTAGGGTAATGTACACAGCGTTCACATTCTAATCTAGGACTGTCTGCTGCCATGAGAGAAAACAGGATACTGTTTGGGGAGAGAGAGAAAAAGAATGGATGGTGTCAGTGAGAGGCTCATACTGGGGGGCGCATGAATTGGAGGATGAAAGAAACACAGGGATGACTTGCAACATACTGTTGGTATATGACTTAAGAAGGTGGTTTTATCAATAAAAAAATACAGAGATTGCGAGAGCTCTGCATGCCCATGCTGAATGCTGACACCTTTTTTTCACTTACATGTTACTGCAGCTGACCAATCAGACACTGACGCATGTACATGAGTTAAGTGGCTTTTACAAGGTATTGCTGATTTGTGTATCTCTGTATAGGGGAATATGAGAACAATAGACATACTAATAGGTTGTATGTGTCAAATAAATGTGCTTAGACTGTAAGCTCTTCCGGCAGGGCCTGATATGTATGTGTCTATATAATTGTAGGCATTGGGCTGCAAGTATTCTCCTGCTAGTGAAGGGATGAAGCCTTGAGTCGTGCTTTCTGTTTGCTCATTGGGACAAACCTTGTTAAGGGGGGAGCTCCTCCTTTCATCTTCTGAGGCACTAATCAAAACAATAACCCTGCATACTGCAGATCTCTGTAAATTGCCCCCTCCCTGCGGGGAAGGTAAATAGGATGTTACAGGCTGGAAGGCAATTATGTTATGGGATCTATTCTGCAGTCGGTCTAGTTTCTGAACCTGTAATTACAGCTCTGACATCTCATTTAGACTACAATAGGCTCCTCTCTTTGATGGGTGATAAGGTGGAGCTGAGCTGAATTGATTTTCCTTACAGTTGCCCATTCACAATTTTCTTTGTCACTTTCATTAGAACACTGTCAGTGCAGAATCTTTCCACTGCACTGTGAAATTATATTGCTTAATAAGATGTCATTCATTTACAATATTGCCGTGTACTAAAAGGAAGCCTAGCTGGCAGATGTAATACTTCATCTGTTTACATATTGTGTTATTCCCCAGCACAAAAATGGTTTACTTGAATTTGTCTGGTGATATTAACCCATTTCCCTGACATGGTGGTCCCCATGCACTGATAAGATTAGGGGTCTGTGTGTGGGCTCCATAAATAGGCCAGATTTTTATCTAGACAGACATAATTAAGAGTTGATCTTCTAGAAAAGAGAGTTTGAAACTGCAGCCCTCCAGATTTTGGAAACTAGTTGCATTGCACAACTAAGGCATGCTGGGAGTTGTAGTCTCCAAAACACCTTGAGGGCCCCAAGTTTGACACCCCTGTTCTAAAAGGTAAAACCATTATCAACTACCAGTATATTGCCACACTGACAGAGCAGTGATCTGGATTAGAACACTAATGGCTGTGTGTCTGTATAAAATGAATCCTGAATTAACAAATATATTAATGCAACTACCGGACAATTTATTTTAAAGAACAAGTGTTTACAGATATGATAACATTTGAAACCACAAGAAAGGCTGGTTGTTTGAGATTGTAACCCAGATGGTGATTGTGGCAGCATGAGATAAATGCCCTGACTTCTAATAGGAGCATGGTTCTCATTACATTAGGCCCTGATTGGATTTTGCAATGTAATTGTTATATCATCGGCTACCAGAGAAATTCATTCTTGTATTACTGGCAGTAGTTTTAGGTTGGCTAATTTTGCAGCCAACCTATCCATTTGATTGACAAGGTGTTACATTAACATATGCATTTTTCCTGAAGTATAGAATCCGCTGGGTACACACAGGCATATTTTTCGGGCCAATCAACACTCAAATACTTCCATGTGTCGGTCTGTCCCAAAAATCTGCGCTGGTTTCGGCCATCATCGATGTCTGTCGCCTGTTGGATCAGACGTGTTGGTAAATCACGGGCAATCACACTGTTCCCTATTGGACCCCACTATCGGTTGTGGCAACTATTGCCACGATCGATAATTATTTGTCCCAGCCGAGCGCTTGCTAGTAGTGAACACAAGGTCGGGACAAAAAAAATCCCTTTGTGTGTACCAGCCTTAAAATGCTGCATCACTTGCCTTGTTGTGCAATCTTTAACCTTAAGGATATCTATGAATTTAGGAAAATATTTCTCTACAGGACAATTGAGGTTACTTATTTCACCCATTCCTTCCAAGAGGATGCAAAGAAACTGGCTGCAAAGTTCCCCTCACTAGGCAGTGAAATGTAGTGCGTTTGTCCCACTGGGGCCAAGAAAGTTACTTACCTTACGGGCTAGGTCCAACTATGTGCGTTTCCATACACTTTTCTGTCCTAATGCTATTTCTGGTTTGTAATGACATTTTATTTGTAAAAGAAATTGTAGGAACCATTTCCTACTATGTGCGCTACGTTCTAAACCTTTTATCAACCGTGTGCATGCATGACCTTTGGTCCGTGTGTCCATTTCTGTCTGTTTTGAACTTGAAGTCAATGGGAACGCAGAAAAAAGTGGACCCAAATGCAATCGCATTGTACTTTTCAATCCAATGCAGTGTGACCTTAGACTAAGGCAGGGGTGGGCAATTCAATTTTTCTGGGGGACACATGCGGTAAGTGTAATTTTTTAGATCCATTCCATAAAATTCAGTTTTTATTTTTTGGGTATAGGTCTAGTATTGAGGGGGCAGCCAAAGGGCTTCCTGTGGCCCCCAGGTCTGGTCTTAAGGTGGCCATACATATGTGGGTTATTACTTACCTGACCGAGCTTTCACGAGATGTTCGTGCGATCTTGCCTGAACCACCTCTCCCGATCTTATATTCGACCGACATGCGATCGCATGTCAGTCGGATATAAGATCGGGAGGGACCGTTCCCGCAAGATCACACTAACGTCGCATGAGCGCTCGGTCGGGTAAGTAATATCACACATATGTATGGCCACCTTAAGGGCTAGGTCACACTGGGTTGACTCATGTTTCAGATCACGCTTTGCTATCTGTTAGCACATGAGAACTGCATGCAGAATTGTTTTCAGAGCACATGCGATTACCATTTTTTGTGCAGATTGCGTGTGCTACGTCGAAAGAATATAATTTGCAGCAATAATGCACAGTAGCACGCATGAAATATGCATTGCAATTGCGCTTTTCACACAAGAAGTGGCCACAATCTTTAAAAGCAACTTTATTCTACCTCCTGTTAAGTTAAAACTAGGCCCAACTTCTTAAAAGATGGCTGCTGCTAGTCTGCCCAGTATTATATAACTGAATGCCACAGATATACCATGACCTGGATGGATGAGTAACTTCTCAAACATGGGTCTCATAATGATAATTCTAAACGGTCCAACAAAAAAGTGCACCTATAACCGTGAACATCCAAG
The DNA here is from genome assembly GCA_019447015.1 of Hymenochirus boettgeri. Lineage (NCBI taxonomy): Eukaryota > Metazoa > Chordata > Amphibia > Anura > Pipidae > Hymenochirus > Hymenochirus boettgeri. Next base: position 220,673,884 of record CM033472.1, on the reverse strand, counting down.
CCCAGTGTTTTCCCTAGCACCTTTTATCTGAGCGTTCCACCTGGCTAATTAAGTCAGAATTCTGTGTGGACCTGCCGCTGCCTGCAGGAGATAAGCTGACATGTACCACGGACAAAGATCAAGCAGGGAATGCTGAGCATTGCTCTAACAATTAGAACCATTTAGTGTAAATGTTGGTGTAAGGCTGGGTACACATCAGAAGATATTTTTGTCCGACCATCCGATTCACGGCACTTTTGGACGGTTGGCTGAAAATATCTCCTGGTGTGGGGTGGCCGACCTCGTTCATTCGTTCGTTCGTCCAGGTTAGACGAACCAACGATCGGACGTGTCAGCTAATTACGATCGATTGTGCGGTTCTCTATGGGACCGCATGATTGAACGTTCGCAAAACCGTCCGCATTTGCCGCGACTAACAGACATTTGTCCTGGCCAAGCGTTCGTTCTGGTCAAATAGTCCCTCAATGTGTACCCGCCTAACATAACCATTTTATTAGAGCGATGTGCGACCTGTTACTTGTTTCCCTAATTGCCCTTTATTTGTGACACATACACGTTAGAGCAATTAGGTGTATGTAGGTTTGAGACTTGTGCCAAAGTTTGACACTTGTCAATGAATGTAATGCAGTACAAATTTATATTCTGTAAAATAACATTGTTATTGAGTTCTGAAATAAAATATATATTCTAGCACAAGTATCAAATCTTAAAGGCTTGGAAAATAATAATTAATATAAGTCCTAAAAATAGTGCACATTTAAATTTTCTCGACCACCAGATTTCCTTGTTGCGCCCAACCCGGCAACTTTTTCATGCCACCCGGCTGGAAAAAATTCTAGGGAGGACACTGCAAGTCTCTGAAATTCTCCCCCAGGATGTTGCCATTTTCCTAACATTAATTTCCTTTGTAATATTGGAAGTGCTGCACATGCTTTAGGACTAAGTTGTTCTAAAATCCACAGTGTAAAAGGTCACCATTTAATCCTTTACTAAGCTGCATTTTAGGTTTTACCAAATAGACCTCTTTGTGCAGGTTAAAAATAGTACACTGATGAGAATTTCCCAGTGAGAGGGAAGACATTTTTAACTCCTCAGGTTAATTTGTTTTGTGCCCCTTTGCTTTACAGCAACAACATGCTTTGTCAGTTGCAGCAGTTACCATTGCAGCAATAGCTCTTGAACTGTGATGACCCATGTAGTCCACTGCATTGTTTCTACCTCCTAGAAAATTGCCCTAATACGCTAAGGTAATCAGCCCGGCTGTATGAGTGCTTTATATTAACTACCTGGTCAATGGTTTTGACTGAGGGACGCTCAAGCTCTGACAATTCTTGTTGATCTGTCTGTGATCTGATAATTGACCTGATTGGTCAGGGCTTGAACCCGCCGCCAATCCAGAGTGAAACCTTATTTTGAAAATCGGCACATATACAGGGAGATTCAATAAAAGTTCTAATCGTTAAAAATGGTGCTAATTTTGCCCCAACCAATCAGATCTTATTTAACATTTGAAAGCTAACATCTAATTGGTTGAGGCAAAATTAGCACCATTTTTAACGATTAGAACTTTTATTGAATCTCCCTGTATATGCGCCGATTTTTAAAATAAGGTTCCACTCTGGATTGGCTGTGCGTTCAAACTTTTATTGAATCTCCCTGATAGTGTCTTGTAATGTACGGCACTGAAAAATTACATTGTATGGTGTGTTCCAAGCCTATGTTTAAAAACTCAAATTGTGCCTTTTTGACAGGTAGATATATTTAATTGCACAATAGAGAAATCCCACACTTCTGAAAATAAATGCCAGTGAATTCCATATTGTGCGGTAGTGATAAGTAAATAGTTGAGATTTGCAGTGCATGACTGTCAAGTTTACATTGTGTATCATATCTGAACAGTAGTCAACCCTTAGCAGGGGTGTTTTAATATTTATTTGTTTATAAGTGCAATCTTAATCTGAAGGAAAATTCTGGTCTAACCAGAAATACAGGACCATAAACTATCATTTCAACCCATTCAGATATTGAGTTCATTTATTATTTTGCCATTGGCAAAAATCTACAAAGAATTTTCTGTAGGGCTGTGTCAATATTTATTTAAAAAAAAATATGTCTAGGTGATATTTCTATGGTGTATGCAATGTGTTTGTTGTGGTCTTTATATTTTCTTGTTAGTGCCAAGATATAGCCACGGCTTTATAAAACTTGCAGTTCCTCATGGGCCAGTTTGTAATTTTTTTTTAAACTCGTTTATTTGTTAAAATATATAGGATTCCATTATACATAAGTACAAATGCTAAGATATATTACCGTATATACTCGCGTATAAACCGACCCGAGTATAAACAGCGGTGCCTATTTAACCAGGAAAAACTAATAAAAGTGATTGACTTGAGTATAAACAGAGGGTTGAAATTATGACCACTACTGCCTTCTGATTCTGTATTGTTTTGAGTCTTTATTTGCCCTTTAAATGGACTGCAGAATTCCCATACAGTAGTCCCATACAGTAATACCCAAATCCAATATGGCTATTACTGTATGGGACTACTGTATGGGAATTCTGCTGTCCGTTTAAAGGGCAACTAAAGCCTTAAAACAATACAGAATCAGAAGGCAACAATAGATAACATCCTCCTGATTCTGTATTGTTTTAAGGCTTTAGTTGCCCTTTAAATGGTCAGCAGAATTCCCATACAGTAATAGCCATACTGTAAATCATAATTCTGCTGTCCATTTAAAAGACAACTAAATCCTTGGAACTCCAGATGTTTCGAAACTACAACTCCCAGCATGCTTTACTAGCTGGGAGTTGTAGTTTCCAAACATCTTCACCCTCCCACCCAGTTCAGTGGGTACCTTCTGTGGCATCCTTATGTCCTTCTGTGGCATCCTTCTGCAGTACAGAGAGAAATCAGACAGCCGCTCACTCCCACGCTTCCTATACTGATTCGCCAGCTGATGTCACTACTCGGCGCCGGGCAGTGACGTCAGCTGGCGCGCCAGTGCGAGTGAGCGGCTGCTGTATTTCGGAAGTAAGTTCAGTGACTCGAGTATAAACAGAGGTCGGTTTTTCCGGCTGATTTTACAGCCTGAAAAACTTTATACTCGAGTATATACGGTAATAGCCTTTTAGATTCATACTGGTGTGTCAACAAAATAAACTTATTCTTTTTCATGAGGAATGGTGTACGTTTTGATTTCAGTAACCTATATCTAATATAGATACAAATCTACTCCATGATCGGGTTATATAAGAGGTGGGGGTAACTTGGATCAGGTAATGAAGCAAGCCGGTTGTGATACAGAGGAGGGGTAAGCAGGTAGGGTTCATGTGACGTAGTGCGAGTATCTTCTTTATCAGATTGTCGTATTCATGCTTGGGGTAGTTGCAATTTTGTTCAGGCAGCCTCGACTTTTGTATATCAATCTAACCATAGGGAGTGTGTTTGTAATCAAGGTTTTCCATGTGTTGAGTTTAGGAGATCTGGGTGCCATCCATTGGAGGATTGTGACCCTTCTGGCGTAGAATAGGGTTTCTCTTATTAGAGTTAGGTGTGTTATTCCACATATTCTGGTATTCCCAGTAAGCATATTTTAGGATCTGAGGGGATTGGAAAGGGGAGAATGCCGGAGAGGTAGTGTAAAACTTTTCCCCAAAATCTTTGTATTTTGGGGCAAGCCCAGATCATGTGCCAGAAATCTGTGTGGTTTGTTTGCATTTGGGGAATTCTGAGTTGAATCTGGGACTATACGAGAGTTCCTAAGGGGAGTTAGGCTGGGTACACATAGAGGGACTTTTTGCTTGGCCGGGACAAATGTCCGTCGGTTGCTGCAAATTTATCTTATCGGTAAGAGTGCCGATTTGGACCAGTTAATATATAGGCCCGAGGGCCAGTTTGTAATTTAGGAAAGGAACTGTGGACTCTGGTTTTATCAGATTGTACCTTATGCCTGTGCAGTTCCATCAATCTCTGTATTTTTTGTTTTTAACCTGGGTACACACATTCCTGATAAAGGGCCAATCGTCTCGGTACAGATGGGATTGGACCTTTGTTGGTAAAGTGTGTCCAGCCGTAGCGATTGCTGACGAAGACCGTTCCGCCTCAGCAACGGTTGTTTCAAATGTGAAATTTCCAGCGGCCAGCCCCCTGAACTAGGGAGTCAGCTGCGATTGTAGAGAGTATGGCAGTCACAAACAATCTACCTAACAATTATACTTGTGTGTGGAGAACGCTTGTGACTGGTTGTAGCCACATCTTTCTAAAGCTAGGTACACACCTAGCGATTTTTCCTTCTGACCGACCGTTCAATACTTTCGGCCAGGAAGAAGGGCTGTCGGTCGCGGCAAAAGCAGCCACGTCCGACAGTTACTGCGACCGCACAATCGGACAAGGTTTTCCACCATGTCAGATAGTCCTTTCATCCGATTCGGACAAACGATCAGCCGCATTCGGATGTGATAATTTCGGTCCGATCGACTGGTACACTGAACTATCGGTCGATCGGACCGAAATATCTCCTCGTGTGTACCCAGCTTTAAAGGAGACAGGATCTTTGAAGGATTGGCACAGTGTGTACCCACCTATAGTAATGAACAAAGTGCCATAAATATGAGGGTGAACATAAACGGATAAGATTAAAGGAAAGCTGTACCTAAAGCACATGTTTTATAACCCCTAAAATCTGCATAATTAGCGTGTCAGTCATTTGGTTTCTCTTCATTTTTACCATGTTTCCGTTAACCACTATTCTGGCTAAGGTACACACAGGCCGGTATTTCGGACCATTGGGTCAAACAAGTTGGCCATGCACTTACAGGTGTAATGTTGGTTGCAAAGTATTCTCCGGCTAGGAACATTGCAGTACTTTATCCAACATTACCACCAATTTAGATGTTCGAACGTCAAATCTGTGGAGTGTTGCCAGCATTGAAAAGGTTGTGCCTTGTTAAGCATTTTGGTGAATGTCCAATAAAAATTGTAATGAATGTTTTGTCATTATAGTATTGTAATTAGATTTTTTTTGTCCTTTGTATTAATCTATAAAGTGCTTCTGAAACACACAATTATTCATATAAAAAAAGCCATTGTTTTTTCAGACATGGAATACATGGACCATATTAAGAAGCTGTACCATATTAGAATATTGCTGTTCTGTATGAGGTGTATGGACACTATCGTTAGTGCAATTGATGATATCTAAGGTGGCCAGTGGTCCGCACTATTTGCAACTGAATTTTAGTGTAAAGTTTACTGTGCTTTTGCATTTTACTTTTGGTTGTAAATTTCTCTACTAAGGGCAAAGCCACGGTGTGATTCTGGTGCGATTTTCGTACGATTTCCCCATTTCCATTATGGAAACGCATGCCATTGCTTGAAAAAAATGATCGCACGCGCTTCCAAAACTGAAACGGATGCACACAAGAAATCGCAGGAACTTTTGCGTTTCCACAAATTTCATTATATTAAAAATCACATGCACAAAGCGCACAAGTGTGGTCTAATCCTTAATGATAACTTGTGTTTTTTGTTTCCACAGGTGCAAACATTGCCACGGGGGAGGAGGTTGCTATTAAGCTGGAATGTGTGAAGACAAAACACCCACAGTTGCACATTGAAAGCAAATTTTACAAGATGATGCAGGGAGGAGGTAAGATCTTGCAAGGGTAAGGGCTACATGATAGAACTAAGACAGTGAAACACATAATCGTACAGTTTGCAATACAGGAAGCATTTAATCTATGGAATAAGCCTGGTTTACAGTAAACTGTCTGTAACAGGTGTTGCTAAATGGATTCATAGCAGGAGAGACCCATGATGTCTGTGGTGCAATATCAATTACAAAGCAGTGTTGCTATCAAAACTTCATTCAGTAACCATGAGCAATAATCTGGCTAGTGTATTCGTGTATGGGAGGTTAGGCATTGTAGATCCTCCAGGTTGGATCGCTAAAGACTGATCAAACGCATGTCTGTTTGTAGCATTTTTCATGTCTTGGGATTTAACAAAATTAAAGTTGATGCTTAAAACCTTTTCTAATCTTTGGGTAATTACCATATATATACTTGTGTTTAAGCCTAGGTACTTATTTCTGTCTGGAAAAATTAGTAAAATATTGACTAGCCGAGGGTAGATATTCTCCCATAAACAGCCCCATTGATAGTTCCACAGACTGTCTCATAGAAAGCCTCATACACAACCCCATAGACAGATATCTGTGCCTGCATACCTTTCTGTGCAGCCTGTTTGTTGAATCCTGTTACTATGTTTTTCCCTTGCAGTCTGGGCTGATCTGAGTGAGCAGGGCTACTATTGCCTAACCCACCGTAATCTAGAGGATTCTGTGTGTTACAGGGTGCAGCTTTGTCCATCTGCTCCTTCAAGCATCCAGATCAGCCCAGACTCGAGTATAAGCCAGGGAAGACAGGATGATTTTAAAGGTAAAAGTCCTCAGCTTATACCCGAGTATATATGGTATATTCTGCTTTACAACCATGAACTAGTCTTATGTCTAAAAAGTATCTTGTGAATCTCAATTGAAGTTATTAAACTTGGTGACCTCTGTTTCTTGTCGTTTATGAACGTTTTAATGCCATGATAGTGATCTAACATCCATTCCTGTTTCTTGTCATTTGTTTGTTAATGAATGTTTTAATGCCATGATAGTGATCTAACATCCATTCTTGTTTCTGACAGTGGGGATCCCTTCCATCAAGTGGTGTGGAGCAGAGGGAGATTACAATGTGATGGTGATGGAGCTACTGGGTCCCAGTTTGGAAGATCTCTTTAATTTCTGCTCTCGCAAGTTCAGCCTAAAGACTGTGCTTCTCCTGGCAGATCAGATGGTAGATATAACCCATAGGGCTTTGTAATTGATTGGCAGCTCATTGCATTTTGCAATCTGATTTATAGCCAACGCCAGGCTATCATCATTTGCAAATAGGTATTTGTAACCTTACAAGTTCTCCATTTGTAGGCAGAATTTTGCATCACCATGGAAAAGTAATCCGGTGTTGGTTTCATCACCCTGGGGCAGTAAACTTGTCCTGTATACAGTTGGTTGCATCACCCTGGGGCAGTAAACCTGTCCTGTATACAGTTGGTTGCATCACACTGGGGCAGTAAACCTGTCCTTTATATAGTTGGTTGCATCACCCTGGGGCAGTAAACCTGTCCTGTATACAGTTGGTTGCATCACACTGGGGCAGTGCAAGTTATAGAATTGCATTTATCTGTTTTTATAGCAGCTTCTTTGATTGCCTCGGCTTTAGTTATTAGTTCTTGCCCAAAACAGCAGTTACGCCATCTAGTGGCCATCAGTGGTTGTTCGATGATGTGAGAAACATGCTTGAGTTGATGTAATATGGTAACTCCATATTAGCTACACACACTTAAGGAAAATATTGTTAGGACCGATTGTTAGAAAGTTGGTCTAGCAATATTTATCTACCATTCCCCAACAGACAGGCCGCATGGGAGTGGCTGAGCAGCATATTCTGTTGAGTACATAGCGGAGAGACAGGGAGACTTCTCAGTAGTGTCCTGACATCGTTTATCATTCCAGAGGAACCAGTGATTGGCAATTAGCTCTCTGCTTTACTTACAGCTAAAAGTAATTACCAGTGATGTCCTATGGGTCAGTCAGTTAGACACTGGTAGAACAAACAAAACCTGCTCATAAATAACTGGGGTTAGCCAAGTATGGTTAACTTGTGACTCATTGGTGTGTAATACACAGACTGTATATTGAGCGTTAATGAGTCACCACTAGATTCATTGTTTTGTCTTGGGATTACCCAGTTGTAAAAATAAAGTCTGCTAATCACAAGGTTAAATCTATATTATACTTTATTATTTTAAAAAATCTATCGTATAGTTAGCCAAGCAGCAAAAGCTTTTTATTTTTGTTGAAATGAGAACTAAATGCTAATGATTAAATGCAGTGAATCCTTAAGTATCTGTTATATTTGATAAAATGGCATCTAATATTGATGCAGTAATTGCTACAGATGGTAAAGCCTTCCATATACCCATATGTTTTTTGCCACAAACCCTGCAGGTGTAACTAAGAATTTTGTTACTTAACACAGAGGATTGTGGGAAATATTAAGAATGCTGCCATTGGTGTTTGTTTTTAAAGTGAATGCCCAAATCATTATTGTTAAAGACTCCTCCCCCACCCAAACCCCATTTTTGTTATACTTCCCTGTTGCTAATGCATGAAGTGTCTTACAGAACCTGACCCCTTGCAATTCTAAATATAGCAACAAAGCCCTTTTTCAGATCAATTTGACAAAGGTGGCTGAAAAATGTATTGGCGGCAACATAAATGTTCCCTGTTCACATGGTTTTTAGTGACCCACACAAAAGAATAAAGCCTAGTACACGTACAATTTTACCACAGCCAAACGACCCTCGAGCGCAAGGAACACAGTGACGAACGGCTGTTTCGCATGGCGGATCAACAAACACCGCCCGAACGTATTCACATGTGCGATTATCACCCCAAAACGGACGTTTGGAAGTCGTGCATTGGTGGTTAAATTGTACATGTATACGAAGCTTTTAGGTGGCCATACACATGCGTTTTCCATTGGTATTTGTCGGCACACATGCTGTGGAAACCGATCGGTTGGCCGTGCAGACATATGTCGTGGTAACTGTCGGACGCGCCTGCTTTTGCCGCGACAGACAGTTCTTCCTCCTGGCCAACCGGTAGAAAGCCTTGAACGGACGGTCAATAAGAACTGGCACGTGTGTACCCATCTTAAGCAATTTTATCTGGTAATTTTATTAGCTAAAACATGCTAAAGACTTAAAAAGTTTAATGACCGATACTGAGAATCAACACGTGTATTTAAGTCTGCTGGGCATAGTTACATGTTTTGAAATCTAGAATCTTTAATGAACTGTGGTGACATGCATGAGATCATAGCAACAGACTCCCTTGTCACATTAGGCCATTTCTCTGGCAAGCAAAGAAAATTACCCTTTATGCATCAAATTGCACAAGTGTTGGCTGAACAGCATGTATAGAACCTTAGCTGTGAGCCATGGCTTGTAAGACCTTGGACACTTTATGGATTGCCATCTATCTATATGTTTACATTGTGCATTTCACTTGCTGTTTATTGCGAGAGTCAAAATAATGGGGGAAAACCGTTTTAGTCGAGTAAATACATGTGTGGATTTAAAGATCAATTTTCAACTCTGCTTTTTACTAATTCTGTAATTACTGTGTTACAGATCAGTCGCATTGAGTACATTCATTCAAAGAACTTTATACATCGGGATGTAAAACCAGATAATTTCCTAATGGGGCTTGGCAAAAAGGGAAATTTAGTCTACATAATTGATTTTGGGCTTGCCAAGAAATACCGTGATGCTCGAACACACCAGCATATCCCTTACAGAGAAAACAAGAACCTAACCGGGACTGCCAGATACGCCTCTATTAACACACATCTTGGAATAGGTTGGTTTTATCCTTTCATTGCCTTTATTTAAACATTAGGTAACAAACCTCCTGATGTTCCTGCAAATTTTCTTACAATTGCATTGCAATTTACTTTACATCACAAAACGAGAGGGCCAGAGTGAGGAGTGTCGGGACACACTGAAGTTTATTTTTGCTTTTACTATATGTTAATATGTTAACATTGGATCAGATTGGTTAACATTTACTTGCCAACAGTTGTAGTAAAGCTAGTTAAACAAAGTAAAGAAACGTGCTTTTAGAGGAAGTATGTATCTACGTTTTCACATGTGATCTAAAGGTGCCCATACATATTGCTGATACTAGGCACATTGTGATGGAATAGGGATGATTTTCCTGAAATTGGCAATATGTATGGTATGAAAACTATTGCCCACTATGCTGACCAATTACCACCGTGGACTGAAATTTTCTGTCTGCCAGTATCTGCTCCCTATTTTTGAAGTGGAGGACGACTACATCCAGAGTGAATGCTCGCCCAGCTGACTAATCCCTATACAGACTATGGGAGACTGGTCAGTTATCTTAAGCTGGATGCATTTAATGAGCATTGATTATGCCCAAAACAACAAGCTGACACAGTGCTAGCAGCATGTTTTAATTAGAAGTTTGTGCTAAAATGTTTTGGCATGTACTTTAAATCCTTTACTCCTCAGATCTACACTATTTGTATTACATAATGAACCTTGCTGGTTTCTATGCAGAACAAAGTCGACGTGATGACTTGGAAAGTCTGGGATATGTGCTCATGTACTTTAATCTGGGCTCCCTGCCATGGCAGGGCCTTAAGGCTGCAACTAAACGTCAGAAGTACGAACGCATCAGTGAGAAGAAAATGTCCACACCGATTGAAGTTCTCTGCAAAGGATACCCCTGTAAGTACTGATAACTTAATTCTTTTCAAACTAAATGCTCTACGTATTTTAAGTAAAAGGGGAAATTATTATATTCTGCCACCAGAGTTCCATAATTTAAAAGAATTAAAGCCGTTAGCCTTGCCTTCTATCCTACTATAAATCAATCAATCAAGTAAAACCCTGACCAAATGATATCCAGGATTGTTCCATAGAAGTATATTCTTGTATTCCTCCTATCAAATGTGCCCATACACTGAACTTGCCTTGCAACATTCCACAAAAAGCCTGGCCCAATAACTTTGCAACCAATATTACTGCCGTAACAATCACAAAGCACAGCTTTGTTCTGCAGATTGAGTTAATATTAGGCCGTACGGACTGTAAAGCTGGGACTATAGTTGTCATGTATTAGGTTAGTCATGTATTATCCTTTGGTATAGTGAAGGAACTTATCTTATAACTGAAAATGGTTTGGAATATTACAAATGTCGTGGAGTCTCTTGGAGTCACTACTGTGTTCTAAATCTGTTCTTTGTGTTTGCTTGTTTTTTCCAAGTTAGATATTATGAATGTGCTTTTGTTTATACTGGTTTGTGTATCTATGCAGGAAGCAAAATTAGCATAGGGAGCAAGTATTTGTTACATGAGAGAAATGTGTTTTTATTGTCAGAAAGCACAAAGCCCTTGTATCTCTTCTGCTTTGATGAGTAGGTGGGCGCAGAATGTACGCCACCCCTTTACTTTCATTCTGGCTCACTACATAGAGTAAATGTTTTGTGGTCACCAGTAACTGCTAAATTAAATTCTTCCATTGGTTGACTTCAGGTTCGTACACACGCTCAATTTCAGAGTGCACAATGACCGCCAACGGCCGAGCACTACATGCGACGAACGGACGTTTTGCCATGAATCGTCTTGTGTGTATGTGTTCGGTCGGGGTCGTTTGTTGATCTGCCTGGCCTTTATACCTATACAATATCTTAAGAAGTAATTACATTTAGACTTACAGATAATCATATTGAAACAATAGTTTGTTCAACCCCTTTCTTAATTTTATTGTGACAAAGCAGTTAAGGGTTTGGCTACACACTGCATATACTTAAGGTGTATTGAACCAAAAGCTTAAGGGGACAGTAACATTCATGAGAGCCTGTGGCTGGCACTGTTTTCTGAGTGCCTTCAATTGCTTTGTTTTCACAATGGGAACCCTTTGTTTATGAGGACAAAAGCAGTGAAAGATGGCGAGCAATTGCAGACTCTCGCCTAATTGTTTTTTGGGGTTTTTTTTCGCAAATAAAAAAAACAAACATACTTGCATGTCCATTTAAAATGGATAAACTAGTGTACCCAGTACTCAGATGTGCAGAAAAATAAGTGGTACTACTGTAATTTGTCATCTGACAGACTACCGATAAGGTTTACCGATGTCTGTGTACAGCCCTATGAAAGCTATCACTCATTAACAAACTAAGAAGGTTATATAAAATGTCACGCCTGTTCTTTCTTGCAGCCGAGTTTTCTACGTATTTAAATTTCTGTCGCTCGCTGCGGTTTGACGACAAGCCAGATTACTCTTACCTGCGGCAACTCTTCCGCAACCTCTTCCACCGGCAAGGCTTCTCCTATGACTATGTGTTCGACTGGAACATGCTTAAATTTGTAAGTATATTTACTAGGTGTGATGGGGGGAGGAGGTGATTTGAATTATTTTAATGTGTGGCAAGGGAGTAAGAAAAGACCAGGATGTACAAACTTTTCCCTTTCTTTGTTGCAGAATTTTAACTTTCATCATGGTTAAAAAAAAAAAAAAAAAGCAGTACACTTAATGTACACATTCATTTCTACTCTAGCTGGAAGTAATGTGTACCATTGTGGTATCAATGGTTTCTACTTGCTAGTAACATGTACCCCAGAACCTTCTTTGTGTTAGTTATAAGTTGTCTGAAAGCCTGATGTAAGAGATAGTATTCACAGTTCACTGCTTGTGTATGCGGCCAACCAGGGAGGTGGGAATTAGGGAATCACAATAGGCACGGGTGGCACTCCAAACTGTATTTTATTCAATACAGACCAAACATCTCACAACGTTTCGGGGGTACGTGCCCCCTTCCTTCCTGAGGAAGGGGGCACGAACCCCCAAACGTTGTGAGATTTTTGGTCTGTATTGAATAAAATTACAGTTTGGAGTGACACCCGTGCCTATTTGTGATTCCTGTATTGAATATCCATTGAGGGTTGGATTATTTGGAGGAAGCACCCACACTTGGTACGAGTGCAGAGGACACTATTGTTTCTAGGTGGGAATTAGGGACCTTAAGAATTCTAAGAAATAGGGAAATTACATATTGCCAGTCCTGGGTGATGGTTTAATAATTGCAGAATATCTTTGGATGCAGAAATTGGAATTCTATTGCAGAAACTGATTATTTTTGTGTTTTTTGAAGGGTGCCGCTCGAAATCCAGAGGATCTGGACAGGGAAAGGAGAGAGCATGACAGAGAGGAAAGAATGGGACAGCTTAGAGGTTCAGCTACTCGAGCGCTCCCACCTGGCCCTCCTGCAGGTGCAGCTCCCAACCGCATGAGAAATGGTGGAGATCCTGTAGCCTCCACGCCAGCCTCCAGAATCCAGCAGACAGGTAGGAATAGGAAGGACATACATTTTTTCTTAAGCTTCACAGCCTTCAGATCTCAGTGGGCCCTGCTCCCATCCCATAAATAATGAGCAAATTGAGTAAAAAGATGGCTAAGAGGGTAGCCCCCGAAATTGCCAGGTGGCGGGGTCTATCCTTATCCATGTGATGCTGTGTTTTTAATATGCATTAATAAAAGTCAATATTTCTTTGACTTCCTCTAGTGGATAAATGGTCACAAAAAAATGGTAAATGTTGCTTGGCTTTTAAATCTCCAGGTGCAGAAAAACACTGAAAATATTGCATTTATTAAACCAAATGATTTTGCGTAAAGCTTGTGGTTCTCTAGCCGTTTGAATGACTAAAGCTCTGGGGAATCACAGCTGATCTGCAATGTTTTGTTTAAATTCGCATTTTTGTATAGTTTATTATTCTAGTAAATGTTATCGCATATAACCATTTAGGAAAATGGGGTATAAGCAAAAAACACATGATCATTTTTATAGTCTGTGTTTTTAATCAGAATGTAATTTAATACGAAGTATTTTTTATTTGTACAGGTAACACGTCTCCTCGGGCCATTTCACGGGTGGACAGAGAACGCAAAGTTAGTATGCGGTTACATCGGGGAGCGCCAGCAAATGTCTCTTCTTCTGATCTCACAGGACGGCAAGAGGTGTCACGGATTTCAGCATCACAGGTGAGTGGGGATTACTGTAACCAGACAATAGGTATGATGGTTTGAGGATATAAATATTCTATTAGTCTTTTAGCACATCTCTAAATTGGTCCTTTAAAAGACATGTATATTGAAAATTGGTTGAAGCTTGGTTGCATCCCGGTCCCGTTGGTACATTTGGGGTGTTTTTTTGGTTTTTTTTTTAGAAACCTTGAGAAGAAGAAAAACATAAGCAAATGCGCTGCCTAATTTTCTGCTAAATTCTTTTATATGCACATTAGTGCTCCCAAAACAGGAGGATTATTGCCATTTCCTGTTTGTTGTGGGTCTTTGCCTTCACTGTTTGTAAGCTGATAGTTATGTGCTTCTTCTTGCAGGCCAGCGTACCGTTTGACCATCTGGGGAAGTGAGGCTGCCACTGGACCACTCTTTGCTTAGGTGAGTTTGACAAAATCGTTAGTTTCTCCAAAATGTCATTTAATACAGAAAGACCAATAAATGATGCAATGCTGTTTGTTTCTGTGCAGTAACAAATGTGTATCATACATCATTATTTAACTAGTTTTAAATGGCAAGTTTGGCTTCCTCAAAGTCTGTTCTCTTTAGCTGCACGTCCCCTCCCCCCCGTGTCTGTTATTGGCTGAGAGGCAGTCAATCACACTCGGGTGCCGGCAATGGAGACGCCGCGGAGAACTAATGTGGCGGTTGGGTGGGGTGGGGGGGCTAAGTTCTGCAAATGCCAAAAGTTAAAGGTCAGGTTCTCCCCTCAAATGAAAAATTATAAAGTGGTAAATCACCCCCAGAACTGCAATAGAAAACTGAGAGATGTAAGACTAACCTGAAATGCTGCCTGATCTGTTTCGGCTTCCTGTTACATCCATAAATATCAGCTGATAACTAGAAGAAACATTACAGCCAATGGCTGGATGCTACTTCCTAGCCGTCTCTTCTGAGCATGTAGAAGCTTAGAGAGCTTGAAGAGGAGGCAGAAAGTTTTGAGAGGCAAAAAGAAGGGGGGGGCATCATTTTGCTGCATAACGGTTTAACTTTTAGTCTGTCAGTTTTCTAACTATTGTAGTTTTAGGGGTTTATTTACCCAATATATCATTTTTAATTTTCTAGCATTCCTGAAAAAGAAAACAGGCGGATCAACGAACGGCCCCCGACCGAGAGCATACACACAGACGATTCTCGGACGAAACGGCCGTTCGTCTGGTGTACCGATCTGCCGCTGGGGGTCGTGCCTCGCTCAGAAATAGTGTGTGTACGAGCCTTTAGAGTGGAGCTGTAAAGGGCTTTTAAATAGGCTCCCCCATGGTGTTTGCAAATGTAGAAATGCCTCTCAGAACTTTGCCTTAAGTTCCATACTCCCCACTAAAGGTGGGCTGTAATTTAGGCCCTAGCCTGGTTTGGGGACGAAATTACTGTTTTTTAATGAAATGTTGCTGTTTAAACTGATGACAATATTTAGTCCTGAAACAGACGAAATTGTTCAGAAATTCAGTTTTTATGCAATATTTCATCTGTAAATTTTTCAAACCCACTGGCAAGTTTTACCATAACTCCTCACTGGAGGAACACTGTCTGATACTGATCTATACATGTCTGTGTGGATTGTACTGAACATAAAACAATTCAATCGACTTATCTGAGAGGCTCATTGGAATCGATGTTTAAATATTTACTGGTTAGCTAGCAAATTTACACGTTTGTGAATGAACCAAGGAATCTGGAGGGCCGCACGTTGGACGTCAATGAACTTGTATGTACCTAGCATTAGCCTGTCAGTTTTGGCTGTTCTTTCTCACAAAATGTACATTTTTTCTTCAGTTAAAGTAAGTTAAAACCATGTTTCTGTCTACTAATGCCTATTTTTCTCTTTCTCTCCTAGTGTCTTCACTGTATTTCATTTTCTTTTAAGATGACGAATTTTAATTTTTAAATGTTTTTTCTGCCAATGAAGAGGGCCAAGCTTGGTTCTGGTGTAGAGATGAAGAACTGATACGTTACAGAGGAGACTTTGGTTTCTGGTTCCTATTACCTTAAACGTACTGGCAGTCCAGGACAGTGGATTATCTTCCTGCTTCCTACAGACTGAAACACTACATAAAGATATATTATGTATATATACTTTTTTTATTTTTTGAGTTCCCTTGTATTTCTCCCTCTGTCCTAAAACAAAGGGAAAAAGTCAACCCCCTTGTTTTCTTGACAATGTAGCATTACAGCTGTAGAGTTTGCCTTTATTGGTGTAACAGAAGGAAGGCTTAGCTGTGGGAGTAGCCTTGGCCGCAGTGGCTATGCAGTCAGTCAGAACTTTAGTACAAGGACCCGAGTTCTGATCCATCTAATCTTCTTAGTTGACATGCTTGTTGTTTTTCTGTTGATTCTGCCTTTTTGAACATAAGAAGGCTCAAGAAATGTGGGGTTGGTACCCTGCTTTACATTTTTCCCCCATATGGATCCACAGTGGAGAACAAACTTGTTTTTAATATCTGCTTCCTTGAAATCTGCAGAAGGTGTGGACCTTTTGTGGAAAAGGTTTACTTGCTTTAACAGCTGGTGGTGCTGGCTGTTCCAGCAGTTTTAGTTGTAGGACATTATGTATTTTAGTGGTAGGTTTATTGTTGGGTATCTCCTACTGTGGCTGCTAGTGGTTTGTGGTTTAATGCTTTTGAAACCTAAAGAAAAAAAATGCACATAACCCCTACCCACCCCCCCACCCCCAAACTCCCCTTTCTGCAAAGATGAGACCGGGTGTGTATGGCTGCTTTCTGACTGTCCTGAAGAAGACTGTGAAGGTGCACAGACGTTTTACAGAGGATTGTATGATATACAGAGGGCCATGGAGGCCCCCCCCACCCACCGAGTGTCAGGATTCTGAATGTGTAAGCTACCTACCATATCCCTCCATGTCTTGGACAATGCTTATCCTGCACCACTAGATGGCGCCTTGTAACTAGTCCTCTCAACCTTTAAAAAAAAAAAAAAAAAAAAAACTTTCAATATTTAACAATTTTTTGGTTTTCTTAATTTATTTACAATCTTTCCTTTTTTATTTGTCGTAACTTTTATTACTTTATAATTTTAAATAAAACTGCAAAAATATACATTTTTTGGGGGGGAAAAAGCAACTTTTTGGGGGGGGTTTGTACTTCCTGTGTAAATAGACTTTTTTCAGCTTTAATGTGTTTGTTAATTTGAGGTAATAAAGTAGAAAATTATAAAGTGATTAAGATTAAAACAGTGTCACTCATTTGTTACACTGGGCAGAAATCTAAATGGAAAAATGACAATCTTTTAGCATAATAATCTGCTGGGACCTACGGATTTACACCTCAGTAGCCTGTAGGCACAGAAGCCTGGTATCCTTAGTCCCAACCCTAAACACAGACCACATCCCCAAACACCTGTTTTCTATTTTTTTGGGAAGAAAATTGACAATATAGGGTGTAGCAGAGGGTGTGAGATTGACAGCCGCCCCTCCTACCACAGGCACCCCTAGGTGTGTGCCTATGGTAAAACTGGGCCTGGCAGTTTATAAAATAGTTGCGAAGGACTAACGCTATTACCCTAAAAATGTGTTGTGTAAATAGACAAATGTAAATATAAATAAAGCATTATCTGAAAAATACAGTAAAATTTGATGGGTAAGTTAAATTTGAAAACAGACCAACCACCTAGCTCTGTCATTTTTTGAGATAAACATTCAATAACAAATCAGTGAGCCTGATGGGAAATATTGGGAGATAAAACTGATTGAGTCTACTATCTAAAGCTGGGTACAAGCCATTCAATTCTTTGTCCCAGCCAACCGCTCAGCACTTCCGACTGAATGTGCAATCCATAGAGGACCGCACAATTAGCTGTGGTTTTAGGACATATCCGGTCATTTGATTCGGATGAATGAAAGGGCGGCCAAACTAAGGAACCATCCAATATTTCAGCCCGATCAACTATTTTATTAAAATGACGGTCAGTCAGGCTGAAATAGTGGATGGTGTGTACCCAGCTTATTTAATCCATCAAATCAAATGTCTTAATTGTATAATTGTACAGATTTCTTAAGATTACTTTCACACAGTTTGGTACCAGTTTCTGGCCAGGTACAGGTGTTTAGCAACAGAAAAACACTACATGTAGATTGGCTTTGGTAGCCAGTCAGTAATTGGCAGCAGCTAGGAAACCACACCCAATAGAAAACTTGCTGCTTGTGCGAAGCAACAGCATCATGTTTTGGCGTTTTGACTTTCAAGCAAATATCACTATTTTGCTAGTAGCTAAGTTTTATACAAAAAATGGCCGACACCTCGAGCCCTTTATTTACCAGGATTGACTTCTCTTTATTTATTTCATTGTATGTTTTAGGTTTTTGTGTGTAATGTTACAAATGAGTTTTCTGATGCAGCAATGGTATTTGTATGTATGTATTTTTATTTATGATATAGTTCTACAGTACTTAACAATTATTTAGGCTGGGTACACCATGCAATTTCAGGCCAACCAACTGATGTTTCCAGTGGTGTTTTTGCAGGTAACCCTTTATGGCAATACAGTTCACCTCTCACCCACTTGCATGGTGTGTACCCAGCCATAATACATTCACATCAGGCCCTGACCCAAAGAACTTACAATCTAATCACTTTCTCATACACAAACTATCAGTATGTTTTATGATTGTGGAGAAAATGTTACACAGGCACAAACATGCATACAACATAAACTCCTTGCAAATGTGTGCAAGGCATTTGTGAACAGCCATAAAGTTGTTTGGAGATCTATGCAAAACTACTCTCTGGGTTCTAGTAACATCTATGAAATGTATTAATTCCTTGTAGGCTGTTGATAAAAGGGACTGGAAAGAAATTCTTCATAACATTTACGAAGTGTCCTAATAATGTATTTCTCTAGTAAACCCTTAAAGGACAATGATACTCACCTTCCCTCCGCTCTCCTTCCTTAGTCAGTACTTTCTACCCAGGGCGAGGACCTGAAACGCTGGGTTTGTTTAACTTGCCACATATATTTACTTACATGCTGCTCTGGTAGGCTCCGCCCCCTCCTCTTGCTCCCCTTCCTATTGGCCTCGTCACTGATGGGGAGGAGGGGACGGGGCTCACCGGAGCAGCATGTAAGTATGTATATGCCACAAGTTAAGCTAACCCAGGGGTGAGGACTTAGTGGTTCAGGTCCTCTCCCTGGGTATAAAGTACTGACTAAGGAAAAGGAGCGGAGGGAAGGAGAGTATAATTTGTCCTTTAAAGAAGGTACGAGAGAAAAAGGCGAATAAAGGGCGTCCATGCCCTTTAATAATCTAGCAATTTTGGACAGTAAAGTCTTTTTGCCTTGTTTGGTTTTTTTTCCCGTCATTTGTAAACTGATTTAATAATTTTTTACATATTTCCTTACACTGGACTTCAGTCTACTCTCATTCCAATGGTGTCACCAATTCACATGCTGGATTGGGATATTGCAAAAATGTAGAGCCTGGTTGCTAGTGCAGAGCTGCAGCGGAAGGATAATGAACATTATCTTAGCTCAGCTCTGTGGAATGCATTTCTCTATAGTGTACATATCTGAAGGTGATATTCATCTAAACTCTCAAAGCAATCGCTAAAATTTCTCCAAACCTTTAGTTTCAGAAAATGTCTGATTTCTACCCCTTTTGTGTTTCTGTACAGGAATTAAAGGGTAAGTCCAGCCCAAGTCCAGCCCTCAAATGCAAAATTACATATAGGTAATTAACCCCCCAAACTGCAATAATTAGCTGAAATATGACTAACCTGAAATGCTGCACAATGTCCTGTTGTCCCTATTTCTGCTAATGCTAAGCCCCCCAGCTGTCTCTTCTGAGAATGCTCAAGCTCATAACAGCTCACTAAATTGTTGAAGGGAGTGTGACCAAATTATCATTAAAGGGTATGTCCATCAAAAAATAACTTTGTAACTGTTTTATATGAAGACAGGAGGTAAATGCACATTTCTTACCTCTCGTTCTTAAGTAAATTTTGCAGAGGATCTTACCGGGATCGTTCCGCACTGAAGAGCCGCGGCCGAAATCTCCGACGCATCTCCAGCCCTTTGCACTGTGCACACATTGTGCTAAGGAGTGGAGGCGTTGGGGATTTCTGCTGCGGCTCTGTCAGTGCTGGAACGATCCCGGTAAGATCTCCTGCAAAATTTACTTAAGAACGAGAGGTAAGAAATAGTGCATTTACCTCCTGTTCTTCAGTAAAACAGTTGGAAAAAAGTTATTTTTTTTGATGGACATAATACCCCTTAGTTTCCATAAGTCACCTAGGAACATTGCAGGCAAATGCTACTGATTCCAGAAGACAGGATAGGGTATATCAGCATATTTTAAAGGGGGACATTATTTCTAAAAGATGTATTATGAGGGTGGAGTTGTCCTGCAGGCGGAGGGGATGCATACAATGTAGGGGACCCTCTCCAATCCCAAATGCTATCTTGAAAACTTTAAAATCCTCAACTAAATTACCCAACCTCATTCCCTCTGCTGACCAGCAGCTGTATCAGTGATTGGATGACTCGGCCAACCACAGACGCGGCTGCCTGTCTGACCCCTTCAGCTTTTCCATTCCTGGAAGTAACAGAAGAGGCTGTGACCAGTTAAATATATTTCTGGGCAGATTTTTAAGTTTTCAGTATAGCATTTAGGCTTAGGGGGGTGTCCCCTACATTACATAAAGTTTGGGATTTGGGGGTTGAGATACCCTTTATCTACTACATACATACATACATATGAATCCTTTAGAGCAGATCAATCCAGTTCCACATTTTTGTAATATCTCAATTCATTATGTAAATTGGGGACACATTTGGAATGAGAGCTCACTGAAATCTAATTTGTGTGATACTCCTTATGCTGGGCACACACACAAGATCTTTAAAAAATGTCATTTTCTAAAGATCCCGCTAAACACAGTCCTGAGCATTCTCCCTATGTAAAACATAAGGAGAATGCTCATGACTGCAAATTTTCATCAGCTGCGGCGGACTCCCTATACTTTAAAGGAATAGTTCACTGCAAAAGTTAATTGAAGCCTGGGAAACGAATGCCTTACCTCCCATTCTTCAATCAATATCTCCGGAGCCAGGGAAGAAGGTAAGTAATGAAATGAAGTCCTGACCACTTTTTGGTTCTAATCCACTATAGTGCGCACGCGCGATATGTGCTATATCGGATTAGAACCAGGAAGCGTTCAAAATTTTCAGTTCTGCAGCGGCTCCTGACATTGAAGAACGGAAGGTAAGGCATCCTTAACCTCCCGAACTTTAATCAAAACGTTAAGGCTGAGGCCACACTACATCGCACCAAATCGCGATTACTGTGCGTTGTTGAGCTTTGTTCCGCATCTGCGCATGTGTTTTTGTAGTTTAACACTGACATGCGCAAAACATGTTAGTGTGGCCTAGCCCTAAAGGAATAATTTACTTTCCTTTAAGTAGAGAGAGATGACTGTGATTGAGGAAAATTTTCAGACATTTCCAGACTATACTAATTTTTTTAGAAAATTATAGGAAATATTGAAAAAAATGCAAAAAACCTGCAAAAATAAGGGTCTGCTATTTTTTTGCGTTCCCATAGACTGTTTGTTGTGCATGCATGAGCATAAAAAATGGACCAAATAGATTCAGAACACAAATTATATAGTGAGAACTGACGCAATTTCCATTATATTTTAAAATACATTGTGATTCGCAAAACAGAATACGCAATGCACATAGAGGGATCTAGCCCTAAAGTATTTTTTTTCCCCGCACAGGTTGAAAAACATTTTTCAGTTGGACAATAGATCTGTAAAATATTACAATATAGTAAATTCAGACAAGGGGAACATAAAATACACACACACATATGTATATGTGTGTGCTTGAAATCCTAAGACATGAGGAAAGATGTCCCTGTAATGGAGAGCTTAGGCTTGGTACACATGGACAGATGTTTGCCCAATAATCCTGATTAACAGATCTACCAATCGGTTTACTAATCAGTAGTCTGTCAGGAAGGTGGCCATATTGATTTTTTTTTTTTTCCAATATCCTGTCCCACGCCCTGTCATAGAAACAAGCCACAGATACATCCACTGACCAGGAATATGCCTAAAAAATTATATAAACAAAAATAAACCAAAGTCTTTATTCAAACCCTTCGGAGATATAGATTTTAACTCATATATCCACCAGGTTTCCCGTTGTTTCTGCCTCAGGGTCCTGTTACCTCCCCTTAGAGGTCTGGGCACAGATTCAAGTACCATGTACTATATCTGGGAATCCTGGTGGGATGAGTCTACAAAATGTCTCGATACAGGCTGTTTCATATCTTTTTGTCTGATACTGGACATATGCTGTGAGATCCTAGATTTTACTGCCTGTGAAGTTTCACCCACATAATAATTTGCACGGGCACCATAATATATACACAACCGATTGGGTATTGCATGTATAATGGCCCTTGATCTCATATCTTTTTTGTGTGGCTGGGTGAATATCTCACCTTTGTGTACATATTGGCATTGTGCACACCCCAAGCAGGGATACATCCCCGTTTTCCTTGGACCCAAGGTATGAGAAATGGGTTTTACAGACTGGAAAAACAAATGGGTCAACTGTGACCCTAAGGTTCTCCCCCTTCTATAGGAGAACATGGGTCCCTCTCTAAACTCATCAACCTCTGGATAAGCTTTCTGAACTATGTGCCAGTGTTTGAGTAAGATTCCCTTAATGGAATTATGCGCTTATAGATCGCTTCTCCTGCTTAAGTACTGTAGGTTTAATACATTTACTGAGGGCCTCATTAATCACCTGTTTCGGGTAACCCCTTTGAAGAACTTTTTGGACATTGTTTGGTAAGATCTCACTTGCTCCTCCTCTTTTGACACAATTCGTTCCACCCTTTTAAACTGACTAAAGGGAATTGATTTTTTAGTATAGATAGGATAGTTGATTCCTATCTGTTGGTTTGGAGTACAACTGTGTATATACACCATTCTCATTTAGACCCACCATAACATCTAGGAATGCAGTATGATGTCTGTCGTAAGTAAGTGTATACTTGATTATCTCATGCAAACCATTTAATTCACCGTGGAACATCTCCAGGGATCCAATGCTGCCCCGCCATATGAGGAAGTCGGGTCAGGACTCAGCCGTGTACCTGCATCTTAAGGATAAAGGACACACCTTTGAAGATTGTAATGTTAACATATTGGCAAAGGAACATGACTGGTTCAAGAGAGGTGTTAAGGAGGCCATTTATGTGAAAATAAAGAAACCAAGCCTAAATAGAGGTGGGGGGTTCGACACCATCTGTCTGCCATGTACAATGCTGTTTTGACACCTTACTCTGGGTGTTCCTATAACACCTCTTAGCCACTATCTAATCACGTCCTTAACACTTGGCTGTGTTATGCTAATTGGGATTTTCCAGGGTACATAATTGCCACAGATTCTTGGGTTGGGGGATGGTGTACTTTAAAATAAACCAAAAAAAAAATGCTTTTTCCTCAGTGGAGATACCCTTTAAGAATATTGGTCCAATAAAACGAGGGCCCAGCTTGGTAGAAGGAATCTTCATTCTCAAATTTCGTGTTGAAAGCCAAACAGAATCACCAACCTTAAAATTTGATGAATCCCTTCTAGATTTATTAGCAGCCCTTTGAGCCTGGACTTGGGCCTGAGTGATGAAAGACTTCAGTTCTGTGAATCTCCGTCTTAACACCTCCAACCGAGTTTGAAGATCTGGAATATCAACTGCTGCCAGAATATTAACAAGGAAAGTTGGATTAAATCCGTAATTTGCAAAAAATGGCGAGCATTTAATGGAGGAATGAATAGCGTTATTATAGGCAAACTCGGCCAATGGTAAGAGGGAAGACCAATCCTCTTGAGAAGTGGAAGTATAACAACGAAGGTATTGTTCAAGCGTTTGATTGGTCCTTTCGGTCTGTCCATTGGACTGTGGGTGGTAACCTGAAGAAAAGGAATTATGAATGCGTAAGGATTTGCATAGTTTCTTCCAGAATTTAGAAGTGAACTGTACCCCTCTATCTGAGACAATATCTCTAGGTACTCCATGAAGGCGAACAATCTCCCTTATAAAGACCTCTGCCGTTATTGCAGCTGAAGGTACACCCTTTAATGGAATGAAATGGGCCATCTTGGTTAGTCGATCCACCACCACGAAAATCGTATTGAAAGTTTTGGATCTGGGAAGTTCCACAATAAAGTCCATGGAAATCATGTCCCAAGGGCGAGTATGAACCGGCAAAGGACATAATAACCCGTACGGCTTCTGCCTAGTAGCCTTGAATCTAGCACATGTGACACAAGCAGCAACAAAATCCTTACAATTCTTAGCCATGTTAGGCCAGAAAAAATGTCTATTCAGGAGGTCCAAAGTCTTGTAAAGTCCGAAATGTCCTGCTAAAGGGTGGCAATGGCAATATTGTAATACCGCAGCTCTCGCCAAAGGAGGAACAAACACCTTGTCTCGGAGATAGATGAATCCATCCTGGTGGGCCGTTAAAGAGGATTGGAGAGAGGCTTGTTTGATGGTCCTAGCCAGATAGGAATGAAGAAGTAAAAAATTTGACTTGGAAAGAATCGTATCGGGTCTATCGGAGAAATGTCTTGAAAGAGCATCCGCTTTCCCATTTTTAGACCCAGGACGAAAAGTGATGTGGAAATTGAAACGGGTGAAAAAGAGAGTCCACCTGGCTTGACGAGGCTTTAGTCTTTTATCCATCTGTAAATACTCCAAATTCTTATGATCAGTGAAAACCACAATTGGGTGGTTAGCTCCCTCAAGAAGGTATCGCCATTCCTCTAGGGCGGACTTAATGGCAAGCAGCTCCCGATCTCCCACATCATAGTTCTTTTCGGAGGGAGAGTTTTCTAGAAAAGAAGGCCACTGGATGAAGTAGAGCTTTGGGCCCTCGGCGTTGAGAAAGAATTGCCCCCAAAGCACTTTCGGACGCATCAACCTCTAGCAGAAAAGGAAGAGAAGGATCTGGATGGATGAGGACCGGAGCTGAAGTGAAAGCTGACTTCAATTGTTCAAAGGCTTTTTGGGCTAATTCAGACCACTTGAATTGGATATGAGGTCGGGTAAGTTGGGTAAGTGCAAGAATGATGGAACAAAAGTTTTTAATGAACCTACAATAAAAATTGGCGAAACCGATAAACCTTTTTCCAGTTTAACATAAAGACTGTGAGTTCTGAGACGGGACAGGACCTTCTTAACTTGAATACGGTGTTCTTGGAGATTAGAAGAAAAGATGAGAATATCGTCAAGATATACAACCAGAAAATCATCGGCAAAATCTCGAAAAATATCGTTAACAAAGTGTTGGAACGTGGCAGGTGTGTTACAGAGTCCAAAAGGCATAACTAAATGCTCGAAATGCGGAAAGCGGTTTTCCATTCGTCACCCTCTCTTATTCGAATCAAGTTGTAGGCCCCTCTGAGATCTAATTTTGTGAAAATTTTAGCGGACCTAAGTCGTTGAAACAGTTCAGGAAAAAGTGGAAGAGGATAGCGGTTTTTGATAGCGACACTGTTGAGGGCTCTATAATCAATACAGGGTCTAAGGGAACCATCTTTCTTTCCTACAAAAAATATACCAGCCCCGGCAGGAGATGTGGAGTGGCGTATGAAACCCTTCTGTAAGTTCTCTTCAATGTAGTCTTTGAGGACCTCTTGTTCAGGCTCTGAGAGGGGATAGATTATTCCAAATGGGATCTGAGCTCCGGGAAGCAATTCAACAGGACAATCATAAATACGATGTGGGGGTAGAACATTTGCCGCCTTTTTGTCAAAAACATCAGCGAAGTCATTGTAGCAGATGGGTAGAATGACTTCAGGAAAAACCTCTTTAACCCCCATCAGCGGAGATGAACGACAAGACTGTGAACAAAACTGAGACGGGAAAGAAATCTCGCCAGAAAACCAGTTTATTAGAGGGTTGTGGACCTTCAACCATGGTA
This sequence comes from Hymenochirus boettgeri, assembly GCA_019447015.1. NCBI lineage: Eukaryota > Metazoa > Chordata > Amphibia > Anura > Pipidae > Hymenochirus > Hymenochirus boettgeri. The sequence goes on along the minus strand of CM033472.1, from coordinate 220,648,211 downwards.
AACCCAAAATGATAGGAAACAAAGAAAAAGGTAAAACATCAAAAGAAATTGATTCAGTGTGCTGGTTAATCTTGACCATCACTGGAACAGTCTCTAGGTGAACGGGTCCAGAGGAAAACTTTGAGCCGTCAGCTAGGCGAATAAACAAAGGCGGAGTCTTGACCCGGGTCGTGAGACCCCACTCCTTGGCACATGACTCTAGAATAAAAGAACTACATGCTCCAGAATCAATAATGGCCTGAGTCTTGACGAGCCGATCTGTTCCCTGTAATGAAACATTAATTGAGAGGTAAGGTAAGGCAGGAGAACTGGACGAAGGAGGAGGTGAAGAAGAATTCTTACGGGTAGGCCTGATCGGGCAGTTATTAAGACGGTGACCAGATTCCCCACAGTATAGGCAGAGATTCAAACGACGTCTGCGTTGATGCTCTTCGGGAGACAGGGAGGAATGGGTGAGTCCTAGTTGCATTGGTACAGGTTCAGTAAGGTGAGAAGAGGAGGGAGCAGGAAAAGGTGATTTCCCGAAAAGGTGCGATTAGCACCCATCCTTTCCAAACCTTCGTTCCCTCAGACGTCTATATAAAGGTTGGACTAGATGGACGTATGTCTTTATACAACCTCCGTTACTATGTAACTGTTATACAGACATTATGGGTAGGGTATAAAGGTTGGACTAGATGGACGTATGGCAACATCAGGGGAGAGGCACCATCAGGGTGCCATCATGGGGGAAGAGCAACATCATGGGGGGGAGAGCACCATCATGGTGTGCTATCATGGGGGGGGACCGTTACAATAGTGATATTTGTGTAATGGAAGTTAGGGGGGCCCCAAAAATCTGATTGTGCCTTGGGCCCCATTTGGTCTTAATCCGGCTCTGCTTACACGTCTGGTTACATATAAACATCTGCGTGTATCTCCATGGTTTACGTCACACTGGGCCTTTCAGACAAATACTCACCAGCCTTGATATTCTGTTTTGCTGCTTTCTGTGGTGATGCTCCTTCGAGCTTGGTGATCTTTGTAAAGTTGGCACCTTTTGGAATGTTGGCCCCTGTTGGCTGTATAGGTGTCTGCAACTTCTGCTGCTTTTGCGCTGTGTTTTGGCTCCGATCCATACAAACTGCAGGACAGATATTAAGGAACTGATCCATTACCATAAGATCTCCAGCTCCTCAAATTTGGTAACAGACAGTTGGTGAAAACTGGTTCTCAAATGACTCACATCTGAGTAGCTGTCAGTGGGACCTCTCTGCAATGCTCAAAACTTTTTGCGATATAACTCTGGCATGAGGTTAAACTTCTTAATCAGAGCCTGTTACAAAGCATCATAGTCCAACTCAAGCTCTGGTGGTAGTTCAACAAAGGCATCTAAGGCTTTGCCTTTTAATCCAGATGTCAAGTATCTTGCCCACTGCTCCTGTGGCAACTGATACTGTCTGCAGCACTTTTCAAAACTTAACAAAAAAGTGTCCAAATTGCTATCATTGTCCATGACAGGAATCTGGGTGAACCATGCAAAGCAATGGACCCTCTCGGACTCCCTGGACTGTGGAGACTGGGTCTGGTGTCTGATGCATGTTCTGCATCTTCCGCTTCCCTTTGCACTTGCCGGTCAGCTGCTGCGGCTTCCATTTCACGCTGTGTTTGCCGTTCAACTGCTTCCCGCTGGGCTTGCCGTTCAGCTCTCTCAGCTGCTGCTGGCTCCCTCTCCTGATACTGCAAAATCAATTGAAGATGCAGCTGTGGGTCATCTGAACCCAACAATTGTAAATCCTTTTGCTGGGAAGAAGTATGGTCTTCCTGCACTGTGTATCCTCATTGAGAAGATCAAGGTTAACAGTCCTTTCTGGGATAGCTAAATCCACATCGCTTCCCGACTCAGTTGTGTAGTTCTGCTGCTCCTGGTCACTCTCCAACAATGCCCTTATCAGCAGCTCCTTGGACTTGTCCAGGACATCAATACCTCTTTCCTCACAGAGATTGATCTGGACCTCCTTGGTTTGTCTCTTGTAAAAGGTTGCCATCCTCAGCTTACCTTGCCAAATAAAAGATAAAAAAAAAAAACAGAGAAGGGGGGAACAACTGTTTGTACGTATGTTTTTTAAAAATAAATGCACTGAGTTTATCTTTGAAGACTGATACCCTCGCAAGGATACAGTTCTTTAGTACAAGGGTTAAATACTTAATCCAAGCACTAATGCTCTAATAAAAAATAATTTATCCCACCGCTGCCACCAATTTATCACGAACGCCAGTTCGCTGGGCATGTGATCTGACCAATCAATCGGTACTCGCTGCCACCATTTTAAAGGGTATCTCCACTGAGAAATTCAATATAGCCTACAATGAAAGTTTCAGAAAAGTTATCCACCTACCCTGAATCCAGCTCCTGTGGCAATACATTAGAAGATATAAGCTTTGATGCTGTAGGCAACACAGTCATCCGATCCTCTCCATTTTCGTGCACGCCTGCTGGGAGACCTCCCGAAGCGGTGCACCACTTTGCGATGCGCACAAACTATCTTCCATAGTCGGGAGATATTGGCCCTGCTCAGTCTTCCTTCAGCCAATGGGAAATTAGTGTCATGTTCCCATGGCTACCAGTCTTTCAGAAGGATCCCGGTATTACTCCTCCCCCTCCCATCTGGACACGCTGACTTCATGGAGATTCAACATGGTCCGGTGGAGGGGAGAGATCAAAAGCAGCTGCTGCATTCCAGCCTTCCAGGCTGTGAGCTCACACACGGCACATAACTTATGTGAGCTGGGAAGTCTGAAGGAGGAGGAGGGGCAAGGCATGCCATGGAGACTACAAAGGTAGAGCCATTGGGGGAGATATCTGTAGTGGGGAGCTGTAGGGGAAAAATAGCTGGAGGGGGGAGCTGTAATAGGGAGATAGCTGGAGGGGGGAGCTGATCTATACATTGTATATTAGACAAAGTTTTTTTTTCACTATAGTTGCCCTTTAAAGCTCTCATTGATCTGTCATTCAAATTGATAGACGTCTGGGGAACGAAGGTTTGGAAAGATGGGTGCTAATCGCACCTTTTCGGGAAATCACCTTTTCCTGCTCCCTCCTCTTCTCACCTTAGAACCTGTACCAATGCAATAGGACTCACCATTCCTCCCTGTCTCCCGAAGAGCATCAACGCAGACGTCGTTTGAATCTCTGCCTCTATAATGTGGGGAATCTGGTCACCGTCTTAATAGTGCCCGATCAGGCCTATCCCGTAAGAATTCTTCTTCACCTCCTCCTTCGTCCAGTTCTCCTGCCTACTTACCTCCTCATTAATATTTCATTAACGGGAACAGATCGGCTCGTCAAGACCATCCATTATTGATTCTGGAGCATGTAGTTCTTTTATTTCTAAAGTCATGTCCAAGAGTGGGGTCTCACACGACCCGGGTCAAGACTCCGCCTTTGTTTATATTCGCCTATGCTGACGGCTCAAAGTTTTCCTCTGGACCCGTTTCACCTAGAGACTGTTCCAGTGATGGTCAAGATTAACCAGCACACTGAATCAATTTCTTTGATGTTTTACCTTTTTCTTTGTTTCCTATCATTTTGGGTTTACCATGGTTGAAGGTCCACAACCCTCTAATAAACTGGTTTTCTGGCGAGATTCTCTTTCCCGTCTCAGTTTTGTTCACAGTCTTGTCGTTCATCTCGCTGATGGGGGTTAAAGAGGTTTTTCCGAAGTCATTCTCCCCATCTGCTACAATGCTGCCTTGCTGATGTTTTTGACAAAAGGCGGCAATGTTCTACCCCCACATCGATTTATATTGTTGTTCCTGTTGAATTGCTTCCCGGAGCTCAGATCCCATTTGGAATAATCTATCCCCTCTCAGAGCCTGAACAAGAGTCCTCAAAGACTACATTGAAGAGAAACTTACAGAAGGGTTCATACGCCACTCCACATCTCCTGCCGGGGCTGGTATATTTTTTGTAGGAAAGAAAGATGGTTCCCTTAGACCCTGTATTGATATAGAGCCCTCAACAGTGTCGCTATAAAAACAAACCGCTATCCTCTCTCCTTTTTCCTGAACTGTTTCAACGACTTAGGTCCCTACATTTTCACAAAATTAGATCCAGAGGGGCCTACAACTTTGATCGAATAAGAGAGGTGACGAATGGAAAACCGCTTTCCGCATTTCGAGCATTTAGTTATGCTTTTGGACTCTGTAACACACACCTGCCACGTCCAATCCACTCCTTTGTAACGATATTTTTCGAGATTTTGCCGATGATTTTATTTCGGTTGTATACTTGACGATATTCTCATCTTTTCTCTAATCTCCAAGAACACGTATTCAAGTTAAGAAGTCCTGTCCCGTCTCAGAACTCACAGTCTTTATGTTAAACTGGAAAGGTTTATATCGGTTTCGCCAATTTTTATTGTAGGTTCTTAAAAACTTTGTTTCCATCATTCTTGCACTTACCCAACTTACCCGACGATCATATCCAATTCAAGTGGTCTGAATTAGCCCAAAAAGCCTTTGAACAATGAAGTCAGCTTTCACTTCAGCTCCGGTCCTCATCCATCCAGATCCTTCTCTCTCCTTTTCTGCTAGAGGTTGATGCGTCCGAAGTGCTTTGGGGGCTCTTCTTTCTCAACGCCGAGGGCCCAACTACTTCATCCATTCATCCTTGGCCTTCTTTTCTAGAAAACTCTCCCTCCGAAAAGAACTATGATGTGGGAGATCGGGAGCTGCTTGCCATAAGTCCGCCCTAGAGGAATGGCGATACCTTCTTGAGGGAGCTAACCACCCAATGTGGTTTCACTGATTATAAAGAATTTGGAGTATTTCACAGTGGATAAAAGACTAACCTCGTCAGCCACGGTGGACTCTCTTTTTCACCCGTTTCAATTTCACACACTTTTCGTCCTGGGTCTAAAATGGGAAAGCGGATGCTTCATTCAAGACATTCTCCGATAGACCCATACGATTCTTTCCATCAAATTTTTTACTTCTTATTCCTATCTGGCAGATCAAACAGTGCACCAACCTCAACTAAAATTAGATTACCTCCTTTCAATCTTTAACGATCCTTTACGGCCCACCAGGAGTGGATTCATCATCTCCGAGACAAGGTGTTTGTTCCTCCTTTGGCAGAGCTGCGGTATTACAATATTGCCATTGCCACCCTTTAGCAGGACATTTCGGACTTACAAGACTTTGGACCTCCTGAATAGACATTTTTTCTGGCCTAACATGGCTAAGAATTGTAAGGATTTTGTTGCTGCTGTGTCACATGTGCTAGATTCAAGGCTACTAGGCAGAAGCCGTACGGGTTATTATGTCCTTTGCCGGTCATACTCGCCCTTGGGACATGATTTCCATGGACTTTATTGTGGAACTTCCCAATCCAAAACTTTCAATACGATTTTCGTGGTGGTGGATCGACTAACCAAGATGGCCCATTCATTCCATTAAAGGGTGTACCTTCAGCTGCAATAACGGCAGAGGTCTTTATAAGGGAGATTGTTCGCCTTCATGGAGTACCTAGAGATATTGTCTCAGATAGAGGGGTACAGTTCACTTAAATTCTGGAAGAAACTATGCAAATCCTTACGCATTCATAATTCCTTTTCTTCAGGTTACCACCCACAGTGCCAATGACAGACCGAAAGGACCAATCAAACGCTTGAACAATACCTTCGTTGTATACTTCCACTTCTCAAGAGGATTGGTCTTCCCTCTTCCATTGGCCGAGTTTGCCTAATAAACTATTCATTCCTCCATTAATGCTCAGCCATTTTTGCAAATTACGGATTTAATCCAACTTTCCTTGTTAAATTCTGGCAGCAGTTGATATTCCAGATCTTCAAACTCGGTTGGAGTGTTAAGACGGAGATTCACAGAACTGAAGTCTTTCATCACTCAGGCCCAAGTCCAGGCTCAAAGGGCTGCTAATAATCAGAGAGGGATTCATCAAATTTTAAGGTTGGTGATTCTGTTTGGCTTTCAACACGAAATTTGAGAAGAAATTCCTTCTACCAATACCTGGGCCCTCGTTTTTTTGGACCATTTCTGATTAAGAGGTGTATTAACGCCGTTGCTTTTGAACTGGAACTTCCTCACTCTTTGAAAGTACACCCAGTATTTTCATGTTTCCTCTTTTAAGAAGGATATCACTAATTCTTCTTGGCTCCTCCACCCTCCTCCTCCGCCGCCTATCTTGCTTGAGAATGTTGAGGAGTATGAGATTGAAGCTATTCTGGATGCCAAGGTGTCTGCAGGCAGTTGCGTATCTGGTTAAATGGAAAGGTTTTGGTCCTGAAAAAATTCGTGGGAACCGGCTGAGCAGGTTCATGCTCCTAGGCTGATCAAAGTTTTCATTCAAGCCCCAGAGAAACCTGTAGGCACCCGGAGGTTGCCCGTGGGGGGGGGGGGGGGCAACGTAGGCTTAGTCCTTACCCTTGTTGGCCAACATTACAGCTCCCCCTTCAGTATCTCCCCATACAGCTCTCCCTCAGCTATCTACCATTACAAGCTCTCCCTCCAGCTATCTCCCCATTACAGCTCCCCCTCCAGCGATCTCCCATTAAAGCTCCCCTCCAGCTATCTCCCCATACAGCTCCCCCCGTCAGCTATCTCCCCATTACAGCTCCCCTTCCAGCTATCTCCCCATTACAGCTCCCCCTTCCAGCTATCTCCCATTACAGCTCCCCTCCAGTTTATCCCCATTACAGCTCCCCCTTCAGCTATCTCCCCATTACAGCTGCCCCCTTCAGCTATCTCCCCCCATTACAGCTCCCCTCCAGCTATCTCCCCATTACAGCTCCCCCTTCAGCTATCCCTCATTACAGCTCCCCACTACAGATATCTCCCCATTAGATCACTTAGTATAAGCTGCCTTACTTTCATGTTTCTGTGTGGCTTCGTTTCTTCACACTGGCAGAAGTTTGTACCAAGCTGTGTAGTCCCCCTCCCCTCTCTGTCTACTCCCCCTCAAGCAGTGACGGGCTGTATACAGAGTCCGAGCATTGTCAGTTGAAAGGACTTTAAATGAAGTGCTGACATCCTGTTGAGGACAAGTGGTGCTGAGATTCTTTACAAGTAAGTTACTGAACTCTGCCTGTTCTCTAACTTTGCTAATTGTTATTTACTTTTTACCTAAAGTTCATATCTCTCCCCCTGCTTAGCTGAGATCATAATCACTGAAGAGAGAGTCAGTGTAACAGCAGCTTGTAGTGAGACCTTCACAAACACAGTGACACTGCTTGTTATCCTGATACATTTCAGTTGCTTTAGTCTATATATTTCATAGATTGCACTGTGTGTCTTGTTTGGTATATAGTCTGTATTACTGTATTATATATACTGTATTAGTGTTCCATTTGAGTCACTGGTTTTGTATGTATATAAGATATTTTTTTTTGGGGGGGGGCTGTTTTATAGTGTGTTATGCTCATATTGCTGGGTTAATGGTTTATTGATTGTGTTTAGCACTACAGCATTTGACTATGTGTTGCACATGGTACGTATAGTGTGGGTGAGAGAGTGTGACAGTACTGCAGGGGAGCTTTGGATTGTGTGGGTGTGTGCCTTTGAGTGACAGATGAGGTGTAGCAGCTCCTACAAATCACAGCATATTCAAAGGATTATATCTCGGGGACTATGTAGAATTTAAAGAAACTAAAGGTACCCTGGTGGATGGGATGACTTATAGGATACATTAGAAGAAATTAAAAAAAAACAGTTTTCTCACTATAATTGCCCTTTAAGAGTCTCCGGAATCCCCACACGAGCAAGTTCATCCTTCAAAGTCTCAGACAAGCCGAGACGAAATTGATGTTTAAGGGCTGCATCATTCCAATGGGTTTCGGTGCTCACTCTCCGGAAGTCAGACACATATTCCTCCACTGGTCTCCTCCCTTGGGAGAGGTTACGGAGCGTAACCTCTGCAGTAGCAGGCCTCCTAGGGTCATCATAAATTTCTGCCAAGGCAGCAAAGAAGGTCTCCACAGAGGCTACTGCGGCATCATTCTTTTCCAAAAGACGAAGAGCCCAGGCTTGGGGTTCATCTTGTAGTAAGGAAATGATGAAACCAACCTTAATCCTTTCATCACTAAAGCTTCTGGGACGAAGGGAGAAATAGAGTCCACAAGAGTTTTTAAACTGGGCGAATTTTGAACGATCTCCCGCAAATCTATCAGGCAGTGGCACTTTAGGTTCCAGGGGGGCCAAGTGGAACACCGTTTGTGAGACTGGAGTCCCACTAGTGGAGATGGCCATCAATCTGGCATCAAGCTGGAAGAACCCTTGAGGAGCTTCCTGCAAGGCTCCTTGTAGCTCTGCTACCTGCCTATACAAATCTTCTACCGGACCGGCTTCTCCAGCGGGGTTCATATCTGGCTGCCAGTTACTATTACGGATCTTCAGGGAGAGCCCCTGCAAACCTCTCACTGGACGCAGAGTCTAAGTGTCTGTCGGTCTTCTCCAGAGACTCTGATGGTGAGGATGTTGTGCGGCAAGACAGACACCAGGTTGCGGTTCCAGATCAAGGTCCACAGAAGCCAACCCGCAGTGTAGAGAGGCAGTTGGTAAAAAAGAACAGGTAGAAGTGCAGGCAGGCGCACCGGAGGTCAATACCAACTGAGTAGTAAGGATACCAGAAACTGAACTGGAAACAGGTACTTACTGAATGACAAGGATCCCAGAGTCTGAACTGGAAACCGGTGCTGACTGGAATGATATGGATACGAGAGGCTGAACTGGAAACAGGTGCTGGCTGGAATGATATGGATACCAGAGGCTGAACTGGAAACAGGTGCTGGCTGGAATGATATGGATACCAGAGGCTGAACTGGAAACAGGTGCTGGCTGGAAAGATATGGATACCAGAGGCTGAACTGGAAACAGGTACTGGCTGGAATGGTATGGATACCAGAGGCTGAACTGCCCATGTGCGACCGCGCGCACGCCTGGAAAGAGAGGCTGCAGAAGCCTGATCCGGACGCCAGACTCCACGCCCCCTGCGCGTCAATATGGACGCGGCAACGCAGGAACGCGGCCACAGGTAAGGACTGAAGCCTTACGTTGCCCCCCCCCCCCCCACGGGCAACCTCCGGGTGCCTACAGGTTTCTCTGGGTGTCTTGAATGAAAACTTTGATCAGCCTAGGAGCATGAACCTGCTCAGCCGGTTCCCACGAATTTTCTTCAGGACCAAAACCTTTCCATTTAACCAGATATCGCAACTTGCCTGCAGACACCTTGGCATCCAGAATAGCTTCAATCTCATACTCCTCAACATTCTCAAGCAAGATAGGCGGCGGAGGAGGAGGTGGAGGAGCCAAAGAAGAATTAGTGATATCCTTCTTAAAAGAGGAAACATGAAATACTGGGTGTACTTTCAAAGACTGAGGAAGTTCCAGTTCAAAAGCAACGGCGTTAATACACCTCTTAATCAGAAATGGTCCAATAAAACGAGGGCCCAGCTTGGTAGAAGGAATCTTCAATCTCAAATTTCGTGTTGAAAGCCAAACAGAGTCACCAACCTTAAAATTTGACGAATCCCGTTCCAGATCAAGGTCCACAGAAGCCAACCCGCAGTGTAGAGAGGCAACAGGTAAAAGAGAACAGGTAGAAGTGCAGGCAGGCGCACCGGAGGTCAATACCAACTGAGTAGTAAGGATACCAGAAACTGAACTGGAAACAGGTACTGACTGAATGGCAAGGATCCCAGAGTCTGAACTGGAAACTGGTGCTGGCTGGAATGATATGGATACCAGAGGCTGAACTGGAAACAGGTGCTGGCTGGAATGGTATGGATACCAGAGGCTGAACTGGAAACAGGTACAAATTGGGCAGAACAAATCAAAGATGGAGCTGAAGAACAGAACAAAACTACTCTGAACTGGCAGCAAGAAGTCACCACGTGGGGAGGCTTATGAAGGACCCCCCACGTCATCATCCTGCGTCTGAGCGTGCCCGTGCGCACGCCTGGGAAGAGAGGCTGCAGCAGCCTGATCTGGACGCCGGACGCGCGCGCGCATGGAGCGCCCGTGGCGTCTGGGACGGCAGAAACAGAAGTTCGGAAGTTGCACAGCACATGCACTAATATGAATCTAAACGCCGCAACACGTGAAGGAAAAAAAACTGCTGCGATCTGTGGAGAGTGAGTGTGTGAAAGAAAGTGTGTGTGTGTAAGGCTTCGGTCCTTACCTGTGGCCGCGTTCCTGTGTTGCCGCGCGGTCATGCGCGCCGCGGGTGCGCGGGCGCGTCCGTAGTGACGCCCGGGGGGCGTGGAGTCCGGCGTCCGGATCAGGCTTCTGCAGCCTCTCTTTCCAGGCGTGCGCGCGGTCGCGCACGGGCACGCTCCGACGCAGGATGATGACGTGTGGGGTCCTTCATAAGCCTCCCCACGTGGTGACTTCTTGCTGCCACTTCAGAGTAGTTTTGTTCTGTTCTTCAGCTCCATCTTTGATTTGTTCTGCCCAATTTGTACCTGTTTCCAGTTCAGCCTCTGGTATCCATATCATTCCAGCCAGCACCTGTTTCCAGTTCAGCCTCTGGTATCCATACCATTCCAGCCTTACTACTCAGTTGGTATGACCTCCGGTGCGCCTGCCTGCACTTCTACACTGTTTTTTTTACAAACTGCCTCTCTACACTGCGGGTTGGTTCGTGGACCTTGATCTGGAACCGCAACCTGGTGTCTGTCTTGCCGCACAACATCCTCACCATCAGAGTCTCTGGAGAAGACTGACAGACACTTAGACTCTGCGTCCAGTGAGAGGTTTGCAGGGGCTCTCCTGAAGATCCGTAATAGTAACTGGCAGCCAGATATGAACCCCGCTGGAGAAGCCGGTCCGTAGAAGATATTTGTATAGGCAGGTAGCAGAGCTACAAGGAGCCTTGCAGGAAGCTCTCAAGGGTCTTCTCAGCTTGATGCCAGATTGATGGCCATCTCACTAGTGGGACTCCAGTCTCACAAACGGTGTTCCACTTGGCCCCCTGGAACCTAAAGTGCCATGCCTGATAGATTTGCGGGAGATCGTTCAAAATTCGCCCAGTTTAAAAACTCTTGTGGACTCTTTCTCCCTTCGTCCAGAAGCTTTTAGTGATGAAAGGATTAAGGTTGGTTTCATCATTTCCTTACTACAAGATGAACCCCAGCCTGGGCTCTTCGTCTTTTGGAAAAGAATGATGCCGCAGTAGCCTCTGTGGAGACCTCTTTGCTGCCTTGGCAGAAATTATGATGACCCTAGGAGGCCGCTACTGCAGAGGTTACGCTCCGTAACCTCTCCAAGGGAGGAGACCAGTGGAGGAATATGTGTCTGACTTCCGGAGAGTGAGCACCGAAACCATTGGAATGATGCAGCCCTTAAACATCAATTTCGTCTCGGCTTGTCTGAGACTTTGAAGGGATGAACTTGCTCGTGTGGGGATTCCGGAGACTCTTAAAGGGCAATTATAGTGAGAAAACTGTTTTTTTTTAATTTCTTCTAATGTATCCTATAAGTCATCCCATCCACCAGGGTACCTTTAGTTTCTTAAATTCTACATAGTCCCCGAGATATAATCCTTGAATATGCTGTGATTTGTAGGAGCTGCTACACCTCATGTCACTCAAAGGCACACACCCACACAATCCAAAGCTCCCCTGCAGTACTGTCACAATCTCTACCCACACTATACGTACCATGTGCAACACATAGGTCAAAGCTGTAGTGCTAAACACAATCATAAACCATTAACCCAGCAATATGAGCATAAACACACTATAAAACAGCCCCCCCCCAAAAAAAAATATCTTATATACATACAAAACCAGGGACTCAAATGGAACACTAATACAGTATATTAATACAGTAATACAGACTAATACCAAACAGACACACAGTGCAATCTATGAAATTATAGACTAAAGCAACGAAATGTATCAGGATAACAAGCAGTGTCACTGTGTTTGTGAAGGTCTCACTACAAGCTGCTGTTACACTGACTCTCTCTCAGTGATTATGATCTCAGCTAAGCAGGGGGAGAGATATGAACTTTAGGTAAAAAGTAAATAACAATAGCAAAGTTAGGAGAACAGGCAGAGTTTCAGTAACTTACTTGTAAAGAATCTCCGCACCATTGTCTCAACAGGATGTCAGCACTTCATTTAAAGTCCTTTCAACTGACAATGTCGGACCTGGATACAAGCCCCGTCACTGCTTGAGGGGGGAGTGACAGAGAGGGGAGGGGGACTACACAGCTTGGACAAACTTCTGCCAGTGTGAAGAAACGAAGCCACACAGAAACATGATGAAAGTAAGGAGCAGCTTATACTAAGTGATCTATACATTGTATATAGACAAAGTTTTTTTTTCACTATAGTTGCCCTTTAAAGCTCTCATTGATCTGTCCATTCAAATTGATAGACGTCTGAGGGAACGAAGGTTTGGAAAGGATGGGTGCTAATCGCACCTTTTCGGGAAAATCAACTTTTCCTGCTCCCTCCTCTTTCACCTTACTGAACCGTACCAATGCAACTAGGACCTCACCCATTCCTCCCTGTCTCCCGAAGAGCATCAACGCAGACGTCGTTTGAACTCTTGCCCTATACTGTGGGGAATCTGGTCACCGTCTTAATAAGTGCCGATCAGGTCCTACCGTAAGAATTTTTCTTCACCTCCTCCTTCGTCCAGTTTCCTGCCTTTACCTTACTCTCAATTATATTTCATTACAGGGAACAGATCGGCTCGTCAAGATCAGGCCATTATTGATTTGGAGCATGAGAGTTCTTTATTCTAGAGTCATGGTGCCAAGGAGTGGGGTCTCCCAGACCCGGGTCAAGACTCCGCCTTTGTTTATTCGCCTAGCTGACGGCTCAAAGTTTTCCTCTGGACCGTTCACCTAGAGACTGTTCCAGTGATGGTCAAGATTAACCAGCACACTGAATCAATTTTTTGATGTTTTACCTTTTTCTTTTTTCCTATCTTTTGGGTTTACCATGGTTGAAGGTCCACAACCCTCTAATAAAACTGGTTTTCTGGCGAGATTTTTTTCCCGTCTCAGTTTTGTTCACAGTCTTGTGTTCATCTCCGCTGGTGGGGGTTAAAGAGGTTTTTCCTGAAGTCATTCTACCCATCTGCTACAATGACTTCCTGCTGTTTTTGACAAAAAAGCGGCAAAATGTTCTACCCCCACATCGTATTATGATGTCCTGTTGAATTGCTTCCCGAGCTCAGATCCCATTTGGAATATCTATCCCCTCTAGAGCCTGAACAAGAGGTCCTCAAAGACTACATTGAAGAGAACTTACAGAAGGGTTTCATACGCCACTCCACATCTCCTGCCGGGGCTGGTATATTTTTTGTAGGAAAGAAAGATGGTTCCCTTAGAACTGTATTGATTATAGAGCCCTCAACAGGTGTCGACTATCAAAAACCGCTATCCTCTTCCACTTTTTCCTGAACGTTTCAACGACTTAGGTCCGCCTAAAATTTTCACAAAAATTAGATCTCAGAGGGGCTTACAACTTGATCGAAAAGAGAGGTGACGAATGGAAAACCGTTTCCGCATTTCGAGATTTAGTTATGCCTTTTGGACTCTGGAACACACCTGCCACGTTCCAACACTTTGTAACGGATTTTTCGAGATTTTGCCGATGATTTTCATGGTTGTATATCTTGACGATATTTCATTTTTCTTCTAATCTCCAAGAACACCGTTATTCAAGTTAAGAAGGCCTTGTCCCGTCTCAGAACTCACAGTTTTAGTTAAACTGGAAAAAGGTTGTATCGGTTTCGCCAATTTTATGTAGGTTCTATTAAAAACTTTTGTTCCATCATTCTTGCACTTAACCCAACTTACCCGACTCATATCCCAATTCAAGTGGTCTGAATTAGCCCAAAAAGCCTTTGAACAAATGAAGTCAGCTTTCACTTCAGCTCCGGTCCTCATCCATCCAGATCCTTCTCTTCCTTTTGCTAGAGGTGATGCGTCCGAAAGTGCTTTGGGGGCAATTCTTTCTCAACGCCGAGGGCCCAAGCTTACTTCATCCAGTGGCCTTCTCTTTTCTAGAAAACTCTCCTCCGAAAAGAACTATGATGTGGGAGATCGGGGGCTGCTTGCCATTAAGTCCGCCTAGAGGAATGGCGATACCTTCTTGGGAGCTAACCACCCAATTGTGGTTTTCACTGATCATGAAGTTTGGAAGTATTTACAGATGGATAAAAGACTAGCCTCGTCAAGCCAGGTGGACTCTCTTTTTCACCCGTTTCAATTTCCACATCACTTTTCGTCCTGGGTCTAAAAATGGGAAAGGCGGATGCTCTTCAAGACATTTCTCCGATAGACCCGATACGATTCTTTCCAAGTCAAATTTTTACTTCTTCATTCCTATTCTGGCTAGGACCACAAACAGCCTCTCCCAATCCTCTTTACAGGCCCACCAGGATGGATTCATCTATCTCCGAGACAAGGTGTTTGTTCCTCCTTTGCGAGAGCTGCGGTATTCAATATGCCATGCCACCTTTAGCAGGACATTTCGGACTTTACAAGACTTTGGACCCTCCTGGATAGACATTTTTTCTGGCCTAACATGGCTAAGAATTGTAAGGATTTTGTTGCTGCTGTGTCACATGTGCTAGATTCAAGGCTACTAGGCAGAAGCCGTACGGGTTATTATGTCCTTTGGCGGTTCATACTCGCCCTTGGGACATGATTTCCATGGACTTTATTGTGGAACTTCCCAGATCCAAAACTTTCAATACGATTTCGTGGTGGTGGATCGACTAACCAAGATGGCCCATTTCATTCCATTAAAGGGTGTACCTTCAGCTGCAATAACGGCACGAGGTCTTTATAAGGGAGATGTTGCCTTCATGGAGTACCTAGAGATATTGTTCAGATAGAGGGGTACAGTTCACTTCTAAATTCTGGAAGAAGAAACTATGCAAATCCTTACGCATTCATAATTCCTTTTCTTCAGGTTACCACCCACAGTCCAATGGCAGACCGAAAGGACCAATCAAACGCTTGAACAATACCTTCTGTTTTTATACTTCCATTCTCAAGAGGATTGTCTTCCCTCTTACCATGGCGAGTTTGCCTATAATAACGCTATTCATTCCTCCAATAAATGCTCGCCATTTTTGCAAATTACGGGATTTAATCCAACTTTCTTGTTAATATTCTGGCAGCAGTTGATATTCCAGATCTTCAAACTCGGTTGGAGGTGTTAAGACGGAGATTCACAGAAACTGAAGTCTTTATCACTCAGGCCCAAGTCCAGGTCAAAGGGCTGCTAATAAATCTAGAAGGGATTCATCAAATTTTAAGGGTGGTGGATTCTGTTTGGCTTTCAACACGAAATTTAGAATGAAGATTCCTTCTACCAAGCTGGGCCCTCGTTTATTGGACCATTTCTGATTAGAGGTGTATAACGCCGTTGCTTTGAACTGGAACTTCCTCACTCTTTGAAAGTACACCCAGTATTTCATGTTTCCTCTTTAAGAAGGATATCACTAATTCTTTTGGATCCTCACCTCTCCTCCGCCGCCTATCTTGCTTGAGAATGTTGAGGGTATGAGATTGAAGCTATTTGGATGCCAAGGTGTCTGCAGGCAAGTTGCGATATCTGGTTAAATGGAAAGGTTTTGGTCCTGAAGAAAATTCGTGGGGCCGGCTGAGAGGTTCATGCTCCTAGGTGATCAAAGTTTTCATTCAAGACACCCAGAGAAACATGTAGGACCGGAGGTGCCCGTGGGGGGGGGGGGGGGCAACGTAAGGCTTCAGTACGTGACTTCCGCGTTACCCCCGCGTCCATATTGACCGGCAGGGGGCGTGGAGCTGGCGTCCGGATCAGGCTTCTGCAGCCTCTCTTCCAGCGTTTGTGCGCGCTCGCGCGTAGCACATGGGCAGTTCAGCCTCTGGGATCCATACCATTCCAGCCAGTACTGTTTCCAGTTCAGCCTCTGGTATCCATATTTTCCAGCCAGCACTGTTTCCAGTTCAGCCTCTGGTATCCATATCATTCCAGCCAGCACCTGTTTCCAGTTCAGCCTCTGGTATCCATATCATTCCAGCCAGCACCTGTTTCCAGTTCAGCCTCTCGTATCCATATCATTCCAGTCAGCACCGGTTTCCAGTTCAGACTCGGGATCCTTGTCATTCAGTAAGTACCTGTTTCCAGTTCAGTTTCTGGTATCTTCTACTCAGTTGGTATTGACCTCGGTGCGCCTGCCTGCAATCTACCTGTTCTTTTTTACCAATGCCTCTCTACAATGCGGTTGGCTTCTGTGGACCTTGATCTGGAACCAAAACCTGGTGTCTGTCTTGCCGCACAACATCCTCACCATCAGAGGCTCTGGAGAAGACCGACAGACACTTAGACTCTGTGTCCAGTGAGAGGTTTGCAGGGGCTCTCCTTGAAGATCTGTAATAGCGTGTGTGTTTGTGTGTGAAAGAGTGTGTGTGTTTGTGTAAGTGTGTGGTGAGAGAGAGAGTCGTGTGTGTGTGAGAGAGTGTAAGAGTGTGGTGAGTGTGTGTGTGTGAAAGAGAGTGTGTTAGAGTGTGTCTGTGAGAGACCCCCCTCCAGCTATCTCCCCATTACAGCTTCCCCCTCCAGCTATCTCCCCATTACAGCTCCCCCTTCAGCTATCTCCCCATTACAGCTCTCCCTCCAGCTATCTCCCCATTACAGCTTCCCTCCAGCTATCTCCCATGACAGCTCCCCCTCCAGCTATCTCCCCATTAAGCCTCCCCTCCAGCTATCTCCCATTACAAGCTCCCCCTTCAGCTATCTCCCCATTACAGATGCCCCCTCAGACTATTCCCCATTACAGAATCCCCCTTCCGCTACTATCTCCCCATTACAGCTCCCCTCCAGTTATCTCCCCATTACAAGTCCCCCCTTCAGCTATCTCCCCATTACAGTGCCCCCTTCAGCTATTCCCCCATTACAGATCCCCCTCCAGCTATCTCCCATTACAGCTCCCCCCTTCAGCTTATATCCTCATTACAGCTCCCCATACAGATATCTCCCCATTACAGCTCCCCCCCAGCTATCTCCCTATTACACATCCCCCCTCCAGCTATTTCCCATTACAGCTCCCCACTACAGATATTCTCCCCAATGGCTCTACCTTTGTAGTCTCCATGGCATGCCTTGCCCCCCCTCCTTCAGACTCCCAGCTCACATAAGATGTGCCGTGTGTGAGCTCACAGCTGGAAGGCTGGAATGCAGCAGCTGCTTTGATCTCTCCCTCCACCGGACCATGTTGAACTCCATGAAGTCAGCGTGTCCAGATGGGAGGGGGAGGAGTAATACCGGGATCCTTCTGAAAGAACTGGTAGCCATGGGAACATGCCACTAATGTTCCATTGGCTGAAGGAAGGACTGAGCAGGGCCAATATCTCCGACTATGGAAAGATAGTTTGTGCGCATGCGCAAAGTGGTGCACGCCGCAGTCGGGAGGTTCTCCAGCAGGCGTGCACGAAAATGGAGAGGATCGGATGACTGTGTTGCCTACAGGCATCAGAAGCTTTATATATCTAAATGTATTGCACAGAGGAGGCTGGATTAGGGTAGGTGGATAACTTTTCTGAAACTTCATTGTAGGCTATATTGAATTTCTCAGTGGGAGATACCCTTAAAATGGTGGCAGCGAGTACCGATTGATTGGTCAGATCACATGCCCAGCGAACTGGCGGTTCGGATAAATTGGTGGCAGCGGGGGTGGGATAAATTAATTTTTTATTAGAGCATTAGTGCTGGATTAAGTATTTAACCCTTGTACTAAAGAACTGTATCCTGCGAGGGTATCAGTCTTCAAAGATAAACTCAGTGCATTTATTTTTAAAAAACATACGGACAAACAGTTGTTCCCCCCTTCTCTGTTTTTTTTTTTTATCTTTTATTGGCAAGGTAAGCTGAGGATGGCAACCTTTTACAAGAGACAAACCAGGAGGTCAGATCAATCTTGTGAGGAAAGAGGTATTGATGTCCTGGACAAGTCCAAGGAGCTGCTGTGATAAGGGCATTGTTGGAGAGTGACCAGGAGCAGCAGAAAATACACAACTGAGTCGGGAGGAAGCGATGTGGATTTAGCTATCCCAGAAGGACTGTTAACCTTGGATCTTCTCAGCATGAGGATACTACAGTGCAGGAAGACCATACTTCTTCCCAGCAAAAGGATTTACAATGTTGGGTTCAGATGACCCACAGCTGCATCTTCATTGATTTTGCAAGTCAGGAGAGGGAGCCAGCAGCAGCTGAGAGAGCTGAACGGCAAGCCCAGCGGGAAGCAGTTGAACGGCAACACAGCGGAAATGGAAGCCGCAGCAGCTGACCGGCAAGTGCAAAGGGAAAAGCGGAAAGCAGAACATGCATCAGACACCAGACCCAGTCTCCACAGTCCAGGGAGTCCAGAGAGGGTCCATGTGTTGCATGGTTCACCCAAGATTCCTGTCATGGACCAATGATAGCAATTTGGACACTTTTTGTTAAGTTTTGAAAAGTGCTGCAGACAGTATCAGTTGCCACAGGAGCGTGGGCAAGATACTTGACATCTGGATTAAAAGGCAAAGCCTTAGATGCCTTTGTTGAACTACCACCAGAGCTTGATGTGGACTATGATGCTTTGTAACAGGCTCTGATTAAGAAGTTTAACCTCATGCCAGAGGTATATCGCAAAAAGTTTTGAGCATTGCAGAGAGGTCCCACTGACAGCTACTCAGATGTGAGTCATTTGAGAACCAGTTTTCACCAACTGTCTGTTACCAAATTTGAGGAGCTGGAGGATCTTATGGTAATGGATCAGTTCCTTAATATCTGTCCTGCAGTTTGTATTGGATCGGGAGCCAAAAACAGCGCAAAAAGCAGCAGAAGTTGCAGACACCTATACAGCCAAACAGGGTGCAAAATATCCAAAAGGTGCAACTTTACAAGATCACCAAGCTCGAAGGAGCATCACCACAGGAAAGCAGCAAAACAGAATATCAAGGCTGGTGAGTATTTGTCTGAAAGGCCCAGTGTGAGCGTAAACCATGGAGATACACGCAGATGTTTTATATGTAACCAGACGTGTAAGCAGAGCCGGATTAAGACCAAATGGGGCCCAAGGCACAAGTCAGATTTTTGGGGCCCCCCTAACGTTCCATTACACAAATATCACTATTGTAACGGTCCCCCCCATGATAGCACCCATGATGGTGCTCTCCCCCCCATGATGTTGCTCTTCCCCCATGATGGCACCCATGATGGTGCTCTCCCCCCCATGATGGCACCCATGATGGTGCTCTCCCCCCCATGATGCCACCCATGATGGTGCTCTCCACCCATGCCATTTTGGCACGGTTGGCACCCATGAATGATGGTGCTCTCCCCCCCATGATAGCACCCATGATGTTGCTCTTCCCCCCCATGATAGCACCCATGGGGGGGAGAGCACCATCATGGGGGGGAGAGCACCATCATGGGGGGGAGAGCACCATCATGGGTGCTATCATGGGGGGGACCGTTACAATAGTGATATTTGTGTAATGGAACGTTAGGGGGGCCCCAAAAATCTGACTTGTGCCTTGGGCCCCATTTGGTCTTAATCCGGCTCTGCTTACACATCCCGTGCGCCAATTTTAAAGGGGGAGGTGTCAGGAAAGTGTGTAGTGACTTGGCAAGAATGGGTTAACTATTGGTGTTAGTTCTTGCAAAGGACCAATAAAAATACCATTCCACCCTGGAACAGTCCTATTGTTTATATTACGATTAGTGAAGCATGGAACCAGATCTTCCTATCCAGACAATGTGGGGCCGAACCGTGTATCTGGAATTCTCTTCAGCTAGGGGTCTGGTGGGTACTAAGAGGTCATTATAAGGACAACCATACATCTAAAATAAATGTATTTCGGTATTGGAATATGTAAGATATATATGGCCTTAACTGGTTAATTAGCATCAGTCCTTCACAAGCAGGCACAAAGTTAATTAGCATTTACACTGTAATACATTTCATTCAACCACATATAAACTTATCAGAGGCTAACTGAGTTCTTTTAGAGCATCAAAGACAAAACTTATTACATTTTAGATTTAATATTACAAAAGGTGGACAGTGCATATAATACAAAAATAAAAGAAAATGGTGTTATAATAAAATGACATACAATAAGTACAACAGTTATATAAAATAAAAAGGATAAAAATATTCACAGACCCTACTCACTAGAAGAAGTCCTGTATCCCGGGGCGGCAAGAAACATCAGGTCCATACACACAGTTTTAGCATGTCTCCTCAGTATGAACGTTATAGGGGCTACAAGGATTTTAAAACCATTGGATGAACCACCCCCCTCCTGGGTATGCATGAGGTTGGAGTGTCTAGGAATGCCCAGATTTACGACTATCCAAAAGCATTTATTCCCCCTCAGTTAGGCAGATTCCATATAAATGTAGATATGTACATTGTATTGGGATATTGACCACATATTTCTCTCCTGTATTAATTATCAGTTCCTCCAATACCAAACACGACCTGTGTGTAATCCATATTTACCAAGATATTAATAACTCGCCTTGGCAAGGTAATAAGGACTCCATGTTGGGTATCATTTTAAGGGGCCTACTTTCCCATTCACAAGTATAATATTGGTTTCTGTCTTACATATTCCAATACCGAAATACATTTATTTTACATGTATGGTTTTCCTTATAATGACCACTTAGGGTACCCACCAGACCCCTTGCTGAAGAGAATTCCAGATGCACGGTTCGGCCCCACATTGTCTGGAAAAGAAGATCTGGTTCCATGCTTCACTAATCGTAATATAAACATAGGTCTCAACCGTCCCAGTTTCGCCGGGATTGTCCCGTTTTACAGTGACTTTCACGGTGTCCCGGCACATTCATTCACTTCCCACAATGTTCCTTTAAGTCCCGGGCTTAAAAATGGAAGTGCATTTGGGCGGGATTTCCGGGCATTTTCAGTCAGTAATGTAAGCCCCTGACTGTGGGTGAGAAAGTTTTCATAGGCACACTGCAGCAGCAGAATAAATGCTCCTTCCTGACTGTACTGTGTGCACAGTGCAGGTAAGCTGGGAGGGAGACTAAGAAAAACACTGATGATGAAAAAGCAGCGTTTAGAGAGGTCAGTGTGTCACATATAAATCATCATCATGCTCTGCTGCTCACCGGGGTGCCTGGTCACTGCTTTAAGTGTTTGATTTTTTTTTTACTATTAACAGAGTTAAAGGGCCCAGCACCCTCATTTTTACAATATATAATCTCCCATGCTCCACAGTGACACAGGGCTGCAGATCAGCATGGGGGGGGAGTCACACTGCCTGTGTCACATATAATTAACCATCATGCTCTCTTGCTCACCTGGTGCCTGGTTTATTATTTTTAAGTGATTTTTTACAATAAGGCATGAGTTAAAGTGCAAGTAATTGCACCCTCATTTTTAAAATGTACCTCCCATGCTCCACAAAGGGCTGCAGATTAGCATGGGGGAGGGGGGTACATCTTAAAAATGGCAATGGATTTGCCCTTAAGTCTTAAGTTTCTGCAATTCTTGTTGCTGTGCTGCATTCAGCCCAACTGCTGGGTCACAGAAGTACTAGAACTGAGAGTGGGACCCATGTTTGTATACTCCCATTTATTTATATAACATATGTGTGCAGTGACCCCCTACCACGGCTCATTCATGCGGCGAACGGCCGATAATCGCACATGTGTATGTTTGGTCGTTCGTTGATCCGCCATGGAGGACTGACAAACGACCCCCAACCAAACTCATGCACATGTACGATTATCACCCAAAACAGTCGTTCATCACGCGTGTGAACTCACTCGGGGTTTGTGGTTCTCTGCACACATCATACATGTGTATGAGGCTTAACCCCATCCCATAACAAAGGGCCTGTGGGCTTTAGGTTTAGTTTGTGGAGGATATTTTATTATCTGGGGAACTCAAATAAAAGTTGATATGATATCAGACTCTGGGTTTTTGTTCAGGGTTGTGGGGTAGGGTGTTATCAGTTATAACCTGCAGTATGGGGGGAGTATCATATGGGTGTGGGCAATGCGAATCTCAACCATGGTAGAGGTAGGTTCTATGCCTTTATTTGTTTATTTTTTAATTAGACACAGTTTCTTATTATGGAATAAATGGGTACTATCAATTATAAGGGCATTTGACATAACCTTGCATTTCAGAGACATAACCTTTATGTCAACACAGAACTACACAGTGACTTCTAATATCCTTATAATTTACAGTAGGGGATACATTATCCCTTATAATAATTGAGTGGTACCCAGAGTTCCCTGTGTAACTCAGTCTGTGTCCTTATACCTTTATATAGACACAGAACTCCTCAGTGACTTCTAATATCCTTATAATTTACAGTAGGGGATACATTATCCCTTATAATAAATGAGTGGTACCCAGAGTTCTCTGTATAACTCAGTCTGTGTCCTTGTACCTTTATATAGACACAGAACTATATGGTGATACCCAGAGTTCCCTGACCTGTATAACTCAGCCTGTAATATAATAATTTTTTTTTAAAGCACCCTTAAATTAATACTTTAGAATGAAACACATTGAAAAAGTAACATATTTTTGACATAAATGCTCCCACTCAACCACACCCACGTGACCACGCCCCTTTTTTGCCACGGTGCGCTTTGCTTATTCTTAGACTTAGTCCCTCTTTAGGATTTTCAAATGTTAGGAGGTATGATATAAACAATAGGACTGTTCCAGGGTGAAATGGTATTTTTATTGGTCCTTTGCAAGAACTAACACCAATAGTTAACCCATTCTTGCCAAGTCACTACACACTTTCTTGACAAAAAGCAAACAAGAACTTTGCGCTCCAGAGAACCCAGATTGCAGTGAAACAGGCCACGCCCGCTAGCGAAGTCATCCAATTGCATCGATGCGTTCGCAACGGTTTACCGTGCCACGTGCGTTCGTGTTTAAGTCCAAGTGACGTCACTACAGGCCCGCCCATTTTCTTTCGGGGGGCGGAGATTGCGGGCATTCGATGACGTCTCCAACGTTGGCTCTCTCACTGATGTCGCCATGCCACCAGAGCCTGCGAAGTACAGTAAGGATTCCAGGATTCGGCGCATGCGCGAACTAGCGGCTCCCTGAGCTTTTACTGTACATAGCCAGCGTATCGCTTCTTGGTATATTACAGCGCCATTAGATACATTCGCTGCTTGGAATACGTTTCCTAGATTTTTTACATCTGTTTACAGACACGGAGACCGTGCTGGACCGGGCCGGTTGTTACGGTGAGTTCCTATTCGCCCACCTTCTCTGTTTATTCTTTTAATACAAGGCCGGAGTCCGGTAATGCCACTAGGTCAGTAAGTGCCTTCCTATTGGCTATCTCTTCCTCTCTTACCTTCTCCCGCCTTCCTCTTCTGGGGGCTTGAGAAGTCGCCCGTGCCCACGCTGCCCCGTGATTGGCTGTACACCGTGTGACGTAGAGCGCTATCAGTTACCTTGGCAGTTGCTGTGAATGGCGGTGGGTGCGAGGTCCCCCCAGGCTGGGGCTCTACGGACGCCTTGAAGTAGACTGGATACAGCACAGGGAGTGTATATCATTCAGATCCACAGGTTGTAGATCCCTCTGCTTTACCATAATAACCTGTATTGGTCCATCTTTATGGTGAATTTACCCCCCCTCCTTCTATTAAATTCCCAACATTCCATCCTGGTGGGACTGCTCAGTCATGTCATGGCATTCTAGATCTGGTAAACTTCAACTCTGCAAGCTGAGAGTTGTAGTTTCCAAAAATTCTGAAGTGTCAAGGTTCAACATCACTGGACTACATGTTGCTGGAAACATGTTTGCAAAAATTGCCCATTACTGGAAACCACAATTCTTCCAAACTATCACTGTGCCATTTTTTTTGTTGATCTGTCCCCTATTTATTTATGTATCTAATCTGAAGATAAGATGCTTCAGCTGTCAATTAACTATCTTGTATTACACTTTTGCTGTGTGCAAGTACAGAATTTTGCTTTAACTTGGAAATTTGTAACTATCTGAATTGCTGACAGTTGGGGAATTCCATCTCTCAGTGCTAGATGATAGCGATTGCTGAGCATGCTCGGTTTAAAAAGTCAGGTCTGAGGAAAGGAAGGAGTTAGTTAGGAGAGGGAGAGGGTATTGAAGGCATGCAGCAACACACACACCTCAGAGTAATTGCTACTTACATGTATTTAATTATAGATTAGATAAGGCAAAGTAATTTTTTCAGTATACATACCCTTTAACCAGTGAATGACAAATTGCCAGTTTAACCTAATGTGCAGCCTTTCTGCATGCTGGTTATATGTGTGTGTTAAAGGGAAAAGATGGCAGTTGTATTCTACCTGATCTCTGTGTATATTAACCATGTGTGAGCATTTATATTGTTTGTATTTCAGTTTAACCGGACACGTATGTATAGGTAGCCATGGGATCCTGAAGATTTGGTACCTGTCTCTTTCCTGCTGCATTTACAACTGCTCCTAAACTTATAGAGGTAAGATTTGACTGCAGTGATAAGAAACCTGTAGCCTTCCAGATGTTAGAAAACTACAACCCACAACACACTGCACAGTGCCTGTAAAGGGATTCCTGGGAGTCATAGTTTAAAAAATATTTGGAGGGCTACTGGTTGCCAATCCCTGTTATACTGTGTGTTTGTAAAGTGTGGTTTTTATTGCACCTTTAGGTATTCCAACACTAATAGAAACATTTTTGAACTAATAAAATAAATGACTTTGTCTGAAAATAAGATTTAAAAACTTGATATCTTTTGTTATTCAACCTCTTCATACTGTATACTCCTACTAATGTATAGAGAAACCTTGCCCTTTTCAATATAATGCTTACAACAGTATTGGACCAATTATTTTTGATATTAGGGTATAATATGCAATTCTAGAAGTCAATTACAACTTCCTATTGATTGTGTAGTACAATAAATATTATTTACCTTTCAAGCTAAGCAAACCTTACATTTGAATGTATACTAAAACAATTAGAATGTAATATTTTGTTGGCATACACTCGGGCGCTGGGCTCTAAGGGGGAGGGGGGGGTCATTTAGGTTCCCCAAATCTGTTCCCAGACATTTGTTTGTGACTGATAATGTATCTCAAATATCTCTTATGATTGTTAAAAGGGAACTGTGGTCTCCAAACAAGTTGAGTTTAAATGAAAAGCCAGTTTAATACCAGCCATCAACCACCTCTCTACCTGCTCCACAGCCCACGATATAAAGAAATGTTAATGGGTGGCGAGTGGACGGGGCTGATTGATTGACATGGTTTCAGAGCAGGAAGTGCAGGCTGCTGCCATATCACACACAAAAATGTAAATATCTTCAAAACCATGTAAAATAAACAATGAAAATAAATTGCAAAAATTCTCAGGAGAGCAATTCCTATAAATTTACCTAAAGTCATTTTTGGACCACAGTTCCCCTTTAAATACACAATGTGACATCATTCAAAATTTCCCCATTTTTTTTTTCAGTGTAACTGTAAATCATGGTTTATTGTTTGAATATAAATTGATCCTCAGATTAGGAAATGCGTAATAATGATCTCTTTTAAATGTAATGCTCATATGCATGGAAGCCATTGTCTGTTCATTTATTACATTGCTTTTATACATTATTTTCTGAGCATATTAAATACTTCACATAAACTCTTAAGCATTTTTATAATTGTATGTTTTTTTTAAAGCTAGTTAATCTCAGGTAATATATGTTGACAAACAAATGCACCAGGTGTCAAACTTTACAAAAGGAAATGTTAATTACGGGGGATGCTATTCAGCTGTGTCAGCTGTATTGAGCACTATTCTATAGAGCATTAATGAGTGGCAGCCTCTGTTTCTTTCATGATTGTGTGTCATGTCCTTCTCGGTTTCACAGTAGAGGGTCAGGATAAAATGTTGACAAGAAAGTTTACTACCATACATTTGCAACACTGATGTTTTCTAAAATGCAGAATATATTTATGTAAATCTTGCTCATTTTGTTATTTAAAGGAGATCACTCTAAAACATTTTTTAACAATTCGTGGAAAGTGCAGTTTTTTAACTCTTGTCTTAAGGTACTATTTTAAAATCAATAAAATCCTTCATTACGAAAAAAAATTATGTTTAATTACCGTTTTCTCCCCTCTCCTTGAAGAACAGGGAGATACAAAGTAACTAATTGGAGAATTCCTGTAGTAGCATGAGCTCAGGGAGGGGAAGGGGGCGCTGATTTTAATTTAATTGGCTATTTTGCATGGACTAAAAATGTGATTGAGGCTGAGGCCACACTGAAATGCACCAAATCGCGTGCGTTTTCTTTGTGTTGTTTCGCATGCGATTTTGCTGTTTTCCATTATGGAAACGCGTGCGTTACCAATGACACACGCATCGGAACTTGCAAGAATTTTCTCCCTCATGCGATTTTTTTATGCTACTTAAAATCGTGTGCGCAATTTTGACCAAAATTGCCTGCGCATATGCGCAAAAACACATTAGTGTGGTCTAGCTCTTACAGTGGGATTGTCCTTTAAATCTTGTTATTTAGTTTAGTTGTAGCTTAATTTTAAGTCCAGTTATGGCTCATCAATGACAGTTGTATACCGTATATACTTGAGTGTAAACCGAGGTACCCAATTTTACATGGAAAAACTAATAAAATTAATTGACTCGAGTATAAACCGAGGGTAGAAGATATAACACTACTGCCTTCTTATTCTGTATTTTTTTGAGGCTTTAGTTGCCCTTTAAATGGACAGCAGAATTCCCATACAGTAATAGCCATACTGGATATGGCTATTACTGTATGGGAATTCTGCTGTTTATTTAAAAGACATTCTAAATTCTCATTCCTTGGCACTCCTGATGTTTGGAAACTACAACTCCCAGCATGCTTTATTAGCTGGGAGTTGTAGTTTCCAAACATCTACACCCTCACCCTCCCATCCAGTTCAAAGGGTACCTTCTTTCTGCATCCATCTGTGGGCTCTCCAGTGTGCATCCGGTAACATGGGGGCTTCCTGACCTGTCTGGACACTACACCAGTATGTGCCTGTACATTACTTAAGCAATTCGGCAGCTGCGCGCTCATTTCCTGTACTGGTGCGCCGGCTGACATCACTTATCGGCGCCAGGCAGTGACGTCAGCCGGCGCGCCAGTACAGGGAATGAATGTGCGGCTGCCGAATTGCTTAAGTAAGTACTGACTTGAGTATAAACCGAGTTCACATTTTCAGGCTGATTTTACAGCCTGAAAAACTCGGTTTATACTCGAGTATATACGGTAGTTACCAGAATCCTCTTTCAAAAGGTCATAGAATACTGAGGTATTTAAGGCTGAAGCATGCAGAGTTTTAGTGAGACTTAAGTCATATTATGGAAATGCTGTTACCTTCATTACTTTACTGTAACCCCTGAGGATGGGAGGCTTAATGCCCCCCGAAACATTAGGCTTAGGCTACATCCATACTAGAAACTGACAGAAACGTACTGCATGTGTTTCTGTCAGTTTGTATCTATTTTTTTGCATACATTTGTATCCATTTTTTTCACAATGTGTATTCCATAGATTTACATAGAAAATGCATGAAAAAACAGACAGAAATGCTTTTTTAAACTGACTGGAACGAAATGAACGATATTCTGAAATCCTGTGGGGTTTTACTGTCTGTCCATTTTTTTTAAACGCGCCTGCGTTTGAAAAACGGATACAAACTGATGTAGTGTAAACGAGCCCTTACTGTCATGTCAATAAATAAGGGTTTGTAACCCTATATTCACCTACTCTGTGTGGCGTGTGGCACTTCTACTTGTATCTTGGTCCAGTATATAGCGAATTGGAGCCTTGCATCAGCTGCACTGCACCTGGAGCCATTTAAAGGTGATACGGTGAGTGTGCATACCTATCCTTTTGTTATTAGACCTTCATTACTTTGTCAAAGTAAATGTTTCTTTACAATGTGAACGGTAAACATGCATTATTCCATTGTACTATTCCCCCTGGCCCAAACTGCCCAGTGTTCTTACTTAGGGGCGAATTTACCCTCCATACACACGTTAGATAATTGTCTGCAGAACGTTGCAGCTGGCAACCTAAAGCATGTGGGAAACTGAATGCTGCAGGAGACTTGGATCACTCTCCCCCCCATAGAGCAGTAAAGGCTGCTTGTGGATATGACAAGAAGTCTGTCTGTGTGGGATCGAAGGATAAATCCTATTTGTAACAATTGCATTAAATGAGATTGTATTTAACCTTTATTGGGGCATTGTTCTTTATGGCTGTCCTACCTTTCTGCAAGTAAATCAGATGCCAGGAATGAGGGTCAGTTAAAAAATAAATTCATGTGTGTATATGTATATATATATATGAACTAAGTTATTTTTAATAGCTACAGAAAGCATTATGTATATATTATATCCTTTGTAGCCTAAAGGTGCCCATATATTAGAACTCTCCTTATAATGTTCCACTGACATTTTGTGCGATTCTAAAGAAACTGCCTGACCTATTCTTTTTGCGACTATATTGCGATTGCAAAACTGTACGGGCCAGGCAGGACCGTCGCAGCAATATAAGAAGGTAAGAAACCGCTGGCGCTAAAGATATTAGACATTTGTCTATAGACAATTATGTTAAAGCTGAGATATGTCTTCCAAAGAATATAGCTATATGAAATACAGTGCTAGTTCTAGTCTGACTTTCAGTAAGTGAAATCACAGGAATATGGATATTGTGTGCCCTCCATAAGAATATGACATGTTCATCAACATTTTACTTGTCTGTCTTAATATCAGTTGTCCTTTAAAAACCTGTCCTTCACTTTTAGTGTTAGTTGTATATTAAAATTAAATCATAGGCATAAATACCTATAAGGTCCCAAAAAAAGCACTCGTATCCTTGTGGTTCTAATCAAATACATATCCGAACTGACAGATCCCTCACATTCTGACATCATTGTTCCACATAATGACAGGCACCCATAATAATATATATAGCTAAAAATGCACAAAACTTTATTGGTGACCTACAATCATATATAGATAAAAATACAAATACACAAAAATTAAAGGATAAGTTCATTGTAAAATTAAGTTAAGGTCAATTGGAAGCTGCAGCTTTAAAAATACATTTGCCATATTTTAATATATAATTAACCACTGATTGGAAGGTCCTGATTTTATAATGGCACATCCAACCCCACTACTGGTCCTACTGTGTAGTCTTAAAAAATCCTTACCTTACTCCTCTGCTCCAAATGGTTCTCTTGTAGTTCATATTTAAAGTTCCAGAAAGTGAAGAGTAGAAGCTCTCTGTCATTCATCCGGTTGCCTGCTGCTTCCTTGTCGTTTTTGAGGTTTCTGGAATGCACAGGGGAACCCTCCCTCTCACCCTCTGGATCCCTCCATGCTGCAGTGTCTATTCTTACAAATAAAACTTTTTCCGTAGCGTAGGGACCCCTCTCCCAACCCTAACAGCCATATTTATATTGTAAAGAACCCCCAGAAACTTACTTACCAGAGCGCATTCCATCGGCATTCTCAATAGCCAGCAGCTGCTATTGTGATTGGTGCCTTGCAGCCAATCACAGATGCGGCTGTCTGTCCGACCCCTAATGTTACTTCCTTCACAGAAGTAACATTACACGCAGAGGCTGCGGGTACAAAGGCAGGTAAGGTAGACATACCCTTTTTACCTTAATTAGTTTTTGTGTTTCTCATCCAGTGCGTTGTGTTAAAAAGCAGGCTATGCAAAAGATCTGTTGAAATATGTTTCCTTTTAGTGATGGTTAAAAAATTTTTGCGCACCTGCTCTAGAAGTTTTGGCCTACAGTGACTGAAACTCTGGCATCAGAATCAATAGGAGCCAGACCAGTTTATTTGGGGCAATATAGTTGGGGATATTACAAATATATTGTGTATCTCATTGTTGATTGTGAGTAATGAAGCCTGACAAAGTGTTGAGCAAAAAGCATGGAAGCTGGGTTCACATGGGCAACTGTTGTCTGTAAATGCTTATACTAAACATATTCCTTTGCCAGCACTTCCCCCACTCACAGAAGAATTGTTTTTCCAGAGTAAAAATGCAGCAATCAACCAGTAGCCAAATAACTGTTTGTGCAGCCAGCTTAAGCCCTAAGCTAATCCCTTTTGTGAAATTAGTTTTAAAAATAGAGCCTTAAAGTGCATGTTCTACTAATGTGATGTGTACAGATGTCAATATAATACAACTAGGTATTTGATAATTTGATATGTATACCATTTTTTATTCAACACTACAGGATCACATCTGTCATCAGAACTATGCATGTCATTCAGTGGTTTTTATTACCTGGAAGTTGTGGAGGTGGTATAGAACAAGGCTAGGTAAATTATACCTCTTGTTTGTGTAAGCTCAAAGCAATCAGCTGTGACCAAGTTGGAAACAGATTCTTTGTTTAATTAACCTCCAAGTTTATGTGCAGTTTGTCTCATCTGTTTGTTTAACATTATAACAGTGTATACATTGTCTGATGTTGCATCTAGGATACATCATGAATTCTAGTATTGAAGCTGTTTGATCTCTATAACTAGAGGGTATTTCCTTGGTCAATTTCTATTTTTTGTGGCATTAACTTAACATTTTTAGAACGTGGAAATACTGTTGTGCCATTTTCATCAAATCTGAATGAATGATTCATATACCCATGAGTGTACTGTATATGCATTGTTTTTTTTTACTAGCTATCTTTGTATCTCTCTGCTATAATAAAAATACCAATCTGTTTTGTCTCCTATATAAAAGATGCAAATATCTGCAATCTTTTGTGAATATTTTTATATACTGCATATTCTGTATTCTGACAGTCATGGAGCTGTCACTGTTATCACTCTAGGGTTTAAGGAGTTCTTTCTATTTAAAGGAGGAAGATAAGATGACTTCCTTTCCAGTATATGATGTGTACTGATATATCCTTGGCAACCCAAGAGACTAGATACATGCTATTTGTTAGTACCAGTTGGGGTTAAACTGTATGGACTGGCCAATTTACAGAACCAGATGGTCAGGTGGCACTTGGTGACTAACGTTTAATTTCTTTTTTAATTGATTCCAATAGTATTGGCTTCCTAGAAAAAGATTGGTAATGGTAGTCTCTGTTTATATTTTTCTGGCTATACACTCTCTAAACATTGAATCAATTTGACATTTGATTTGTTAGGATAGGCTGAGGTCCCACTACAACGCAGTGTATTTGCGAGTGTGATCCTGGTGCTTTGTTCTGTGTTTGAGCATGTGATTTTGTTATTAAACATCATGGAAAGCATGCTTTTGCGCAAAAAAATGGTGATCGAAAAACGGATGCACAATCGCATGCACATCGGAAATTGTGTGAACTTTCGCGTTCCCGCGATTTCCATTCTAGCTAAAAATGCATGCGCAAATGCAAGTGAAATTGAGTGCACAAACGTGTGAAAAATCCTGATGCAGTACCCCTTAAATTTAGTTTTAAGTTTTACCCCATAGCGTAAAACTTAAAGGGAAATTGTACGGGCTGTAAAAGTGCAAGGTAAGACGATCCGCTTTGTGTAATTGTATTGTTGGATTGGTTTGATTTTGAATTTCCCAATAAGGTTATAATAAATTATCGACCAAGGTTGTTGTCAGTACATCTCGGGAATCTTGGTAGGTACACGGAGATGGATTTAATATTTGGCACAGTAGCCACAGGCCTAGGGGCTCCTGTGATTGTAGGGGCAGCTGGTAATCTCTACCCCTTTTTAATTCCCCACTTCTGGCAATCTACTTTGTTTTTTTTAAAAGCATTTGATACCCCTTTTAACACAGTTAAGGTTCGTACACACGTGCGATTGCAGGTGCCGACCCGCGATGCACAATGTGTACGAACGCCCGTTTTCATTGATAATCGTGCAATGTATGGACACTTTTATCATCCGAAACGGGTGCTCTTTCGAAGATCCGCCCAGTCAGGCAACGTACCCCGACCAAACAGACGGTCGGGGTATATGGCACTTTATCGCCAAAACGGCCGTACAACATAAGTTAAGATATTAATTCAGATCTTCACCACATAAAGAGGCAGTTACTGTGTTTGTCTTTAAAGGAGAACTAAACCTAATTTTTTATGCTCAAGAATCTGAAAACAACCCCCCTAAAAACACCAATAAGCTATAAAATACCACTTCAGTAAATTGTATTAAAGTAAATGTAAGCCTGTAAAGGACTGGATAAAGTAACTGTGTGTGTGTGTGCAGTGTCAGACCACACCTCCTGACCTCAGTCACATACCTCCTTGCTTTATCTGTCCTGTAAAAGGATTGGCTAGAGAATATTGATGGGTGTGAACAACTGTTTCTGCCATAGCTAAGGACTGAGCATGTACATAGCATAATGGTCATTGACCAAACTGTGTGATACTAGAATGCTGTGAAGTAAAGCACAAACCATATGTTATTTAGGTAAATTTCCCAGCGCCTATATCAAAATGAGAGTTGACACACACTGTTATCTGATGGACTGACTATTACTGTTCTGCAAGCCCAACAATGTAACATGGTCTCTAGTGTTACCAGTACAGCAATTTTTAATAATAACATACAATAATAACATACAATGGGAATAGCTAGTATAGAACACCAATTGGGCCATCAGATAATCTTGTGTGAATGCGGTCACATCTACTTTTAATTCAGTTGACAAACACCCAGACTTGTTTATATTGTTTCATAGAGTTTAATAATTGTTTTTTGTACAATAGCATGGTTTACTTGGATAAAATGTCTGTATTTAACAGATGGCTTTGTCAAAAAGATGATGCACATGTTGTATGTGGGGTGTTGTGATTGGAAACCCAAAACGTTCAGCTGCACAGATGGCATTTCTATCATTGATTTTTTTTCCTTAAAAAGTGTCCTAATCAAATGGAATAAACAGTCTTAAACAGGTCATATAAACACCTGGATATTGCTACTTTTATCCTTTTTTTTCCTAATTGTTATTTTTATTAACTTTTTGGTTACAATAAAATAAAGATTAATAATTATCTGTATGTAAAGCATGTGGTTAAATCATGTAACAAATAAATGTACTGTTGTCCTCAACAGTAAGGTGTTTTGTGGTAATGCCATTTGAAATATTGAATTGGTCATACAATTGCTGGTTTGGATTTATTTTTTGTGGTATACAGTAGGTTTGTCACAAATATATTATTTTGGTCTGATGCAATAAGAGGTACAAATATATGCTCATGTTCTGAATTTTTTCTGTGTTAAGTGAATCCGTTGGAAAAGGATCTTGGAGTTTTGGTGGAAAACAAACTTCAATGTAGCAAGCAGTGCCAGGCAGCAACAGCTAGAGCCAGCAAGAGATTGTCTTAGTGGTATGGATTCAAGGGAGAAAAATGTTGTTCTCCCTTTAAAAAAAAAAAAAAAAAAAGAAGCTGAATGAGCTTCTAAAACAAGGAATGTTGCAGGTTACTGATATTGATAGAGTTCATCCAGGGATATTTCCGATTGCCACTTGGAGTCAGGAAATAATTCCCCCCCCCTTCATAATTCTGGTGGGGTTTATTTGCCTTTCTCTCGATCAACAGTTAGGCAGGAAATGTGGGTATTGCTGAGTAGGTTAGACTATACTATTTTGCAGCAACCAATCGGAAGTTAGCTTTTAATTGAGTTACTGCAGTTAGATTATATCTTATTGGTTGCTACAGATTAATAGAAAAGGGAAATGTTTTCACTGTTTATGGCATCAGCCCCTTCATTCTTAAAGATAAATACTTAGGCTTTGTTTGTGCTCTTACTTAATGTTTTCTCCTTTTAGGAGAAATTGTTACTGCAGAAGCTATACATGTGGCGTTATATGTTTTTTAATATTAATTTACCATATAAATTTGCCTGCAGTTATGAAAATATCAGATATAAATCACTTTATTGATTTTCATTGTAATCCTCTTTGTCTTTATCTCCAGTGATTTTATTCCTTTTGAAACAGAAGGATTCTTCTAGCCTCAAGCCAAACAGCCCCTTTGAGGTCATAATAATCCGGAAATGTCTGTCTATGTTGAAATTTATGCAATTTAAAAAAAGTGTTGAAACCCAGGACAATAACATTCCAAACATGGAACTGTTTAATAGCAAAACATCACACTACATATTTCTGACCCAACTTGGTAATTTGTCACTTCCTCGGGTTATAACCGGAAGAAGGGATAACGCCCCTGAAACATTGTGATTTTTTTATTTTAGTGGTTCACAATTAAACACTAATATTGTTTGGAGTACAACTCTCTCATCTTGTTTGTGTATACTATTCCTATACACCTAACTAAAGGTTCATACAGACGTGCGATCGCCTGTGCCGACCCGCAATGCACAATGTGTACAAACGGGCGTTTCAGATGATAATCGTCCAGTGTATAGGCACTTTATCGGCTGAAATGTCTGTTTGGACGGGGATGGGCCGGGCAGATCTCTAAACGAGCGGCCTTTTCGCCCGATAAAGTGCCTATACACAGGAATTTATCGCCCGAAACGGCCATTCATATACAAGGTGCGCACATGTGTACGAACCTTAAGGGTTGGGGATTTTGAGATGTCTGCACCAGTCCAGGTGAGTTGTGCACTGGCACTTGTTTTGTGATTAGATATACCTTTCCCTGTTCCCAAGATGTTTGTTAAAAAACGCTGGGCCCATCATTTTACATATTAATATTGATTGCAAAGTAAAAAACTTGAGGCCTGCTAACCTAGGCAGGTATGTCTAACCTGCCCTATGTTTTGCCTTAAGTTTGAATGATTTTTTTTATTGTTTTAATGATCTCCGATAATACATTTATTTTGGATGTATAGGTTTTTCCAGAGAAGTTGTGTGGTATGAATTTGTGTCTGCATTCCACTAACCACTGCATGCAGACTTTCATTAAGGAAGGGGCCCTTTATGCTTCCATTGTATGAACTTTGGTTTGGTTTTGGGATCATGGTTGGGAACAAGTGTTTCATTCAATAACAATTTATGGAAAATCCGATGTTAATCTCTTGGTTATCAGTGTTCCAGTGCTCTCAGAGCACTGAAATGTTTGAATCTGCCAGGGTCTGCAGTAAAAAAAATTAAAAGGACATTAAACTGCATTATAGGATTTAGCGGAAGAATGAAACTGCTTGTACAGGCTCTGCTGGGAATGCTTCTTTATTAGTGATTGGTGCACCAAGGGTCGCTAAAAAATTATCTTTCACAGTAGAGCTATACAGGTTGTTTCATTCTGATTCTCATTCCTGTTATACAGTTAACAGGGTTACTAGTGGAGACCCACAGCTGGAAGTTTGAAACAGAACTGAAGAACAAAATTGGAAACGGTAATTTGTGCTATACATAGTGTAAAACTGCAGTGTTTTTTTACTGCTTCCAATCTCCATTTTACCTGAACCTAAACTAAGCCATTTGGATAAAATGCAGAGGCCAAAGATTTCAGATATTTAAAAGTGTCCATTTCCATTGTGTATTTTACCAGTATCCCAGTCATTTACCTAGATGCTTTTGATAATTTACTTGGATCCCTCATACCCTTGAAAAATAAGTGATCTTCAGGGAATTATGAAAGCAGTTGGAATCTTCCACATGACATGTCTTAGTGCCCTTCCAGATGGATTATCAAGCAGTACACCCTATCCTTTAACTTTCATCGTAGCTGTAAAATTACATTTCAACATTAGAAGTATACAGCGAACACCATATATGGATTAAGTAAAACCTTTTTAGTTTGAGGCTAAAAGGGCATTTCTGGGATTATTTCATTTTAATCCAAACATATTCTCTTAGAGGCATCTGCTAGACTTGGAAACAAATAAGTTATGTAATGTATGTTATAAGGACCCTAACTTGAAAACCAAGGCACCAAGCCAGGGGAGATAAGCAGAAGTTAGTTTTTCAATATTGAAAGATATGTGATATATGTTTAATACACAGTTTCCTAATAGTATCTTGTGTTAACTTAACCTTAAAAAAGGAGAGAGACCTGTACATCAGTAAGCCTGTGATTAAGGGTATGATTCTGTGATACACATCAGACTGGATAAGTCCCATGTTTTAATTAAAATGAAGTTATGTCTTAAAGCTTACCGGGCCTTCTACAGTATTTACCGAGATGAAAGGCTGTGTTATGCTTATGATTTGTGCAGGCTGAAAGACTGTAAAACATTTTTTTTGCATTTAAAAACTAAAACACACTGCATGTCTATTGTTATGTAGTCATGCTTATCCTTTAAAGGAGAACTAAACCCAATTTTTTATACTCCAGAATCTGAAAACAACCCCCCTAAAAACAGCAATAAGCTATAAGATACCACTTCAGTAAATTGTATTAAAGTAAATGTAAGCCTGGTCAGAACTGGATAAAGTATCTGTGTGTATGTGCAGTGTCAGACCACACCTCCTGACCTCAGTCACATGCTTCCTTGCTTTATCTGTCCTGTAAAAGGATTGGATAGAGATTATTAATGGGTGTGACCAACTGTAACAAGGTCAACACCAGTATATATATATATATATATATATATATATATATAATACAAAAATGTCGGCGGCACTCCGTGGCAATAGGGATGATAGTGGGTGCAAGCTTCCAAACAGGCTCCGCAGTCCTGCCAAATATTCAATAGCAAATAGATACGAAGCAGCACTCCTCCATATAAAACACGTTTGTCTTTATTAAATTCTGTCACATGTCAAACAACAAGCGACGTTTCGGGCGTGAACATGACCATGTTCTTCCTCCTGTCTTGCTTTTCCCAGACTGGGCCTTTGTCAAAAGAAGTAGAAGGAAAGAAAAGAACACGAATACCAACAGTGAAGGGGAAAAGCAAGACAGGAGGAAGAACGTGGTCATCCCATATGTAGCAGGGGTCTCCGAGAAATTAAGAAGAATTTTCAAAAAACATCGTATCCCTGTCTGCTTTAAACCAAACAACACACTGAGGCAGCAATTGGTACATCCGAAAGACCCAATACCAAAACACAAGAAAAGCGACATCATATATGCAGTGCAGTGCAGTGAAGAATGCTCTGATTTGTATGTGGGGGAGACCAAACAGCAACTGCATCAACGTATGGCCCAGCACAGAAGAGCCAATTCCTCGGGTCAGGACTCAGCCGTGTATCTGCATCTTAAGGATAAAGGACATACCTTTGAAGATTGTAATGTTAACATATTGGCGAAGGAACGTGACTGGTTCAAGAGAGGTGTTAAGGAGGCCATTTATGTGAAAATAAAGAAACCAAGCCTAAATAGAGGTGGGGGGTTCGACACCAACTGTCTGCCATGTACAATGCTGTTTTAACACCTTACTCTGGGCGTTCCTATAACACCTCTTAGCCACTATCTAATCACACCCTTAACACCTGGCTGTGATATGCTAATTGGGATTTTCCAGGGTACATAATTGCCACAGATTCTTGTACAAGTCATTCTGAATTGAGAAAGCCAGTCGGATGACTAGCAAAACGTCTTCAAGAACTACATTTCAAGTCCAGTTGATCTAATTGAATACGACAGATATAACTTTAGTTCTACTTTCAATTTAACAATTTATGACAGTTAAAAATGTCAGGAAATGTCACTCCTGGGGTCGGCACAAATACTTGTATGGATGATGGAAACATCATCCTTTGGAGTTGCTTGGATGGTCCCCCCAGCAGGGATTGCATTATCTCCTTTTTTGCGACTGACTTTTTTGTGTGTTTGCAAAACGAATGTGGCAGAAGTTGTAAAAAGAGGTAAAAAATGCTGCTTGTAAAATGTGGTCTTTAGACATTAGATTACACATTTGTTTATTGATGAACGTTTAATCTATATAATGTCTACCAAGTACGTGGCCAGCAGTACGGGCCACATACAGTACCATATATACTCGAGTATAAACCGACCCAAGTATAAACCAAGGTACCCAATTTTTTTGAGGCTTTAGTTGCCCTTTAAATGGACAGCAGAATTCCCATAAGTAATAGCCATACTGGACATCCAGTTCAATGGGTACCTTCTTTCTGCATCCATCTGTGGGCTCTCCAGTGTGCATCCGGTAACATGGGGGCTTCCTGACCTGTCTGGACACTACACCAGTATGTGCCTGTTCATTACTTAAGCAATTCGGCAGCCGCGCGCTCATTCCCTGCACCGGCTGACGTCACTTATCGGCGCAGGGCAGTGACGTCAGCCGGTGCACCAGTACAGGGAATGAGTGTGCGGCTGCCGAATTGCTTAAGTAAGTACTGACTCGAGTATAAACCATTTTATACTTCAAGTTCAAGTTTTCAGGCTGATTTTACAGCCTGAAAAACTCGGTTTTACTCGAGTATATACAGTATTTAGATATGAAAGTATTCATACAATCAGGTAAATTCAGTAAGAGGTGCAAAAATTTGCCTGACCTGTTAAGCTGGGTACACACGAGCAGATCCTTCGTCCCAACCGACTGTTCGGTACTTCCGACCAGTCGACCAGGACGAATGACGGTTGGTCGCGGACGAAAACCCATGCAATTTCGGTCGATCAGGCTGAATAATTGCATGGTGTGTACAAAGCTTTAATTTGCCTCAACCAATAGGATATTACTTTTTTACTGGCCTACTACAGTTAGAAAACGTTTGATAACATCTGATTGATTGCTGCAGATTTAGAACACAGATTTAGAACACTCTTATTGAATAAGGCCTTTAGTGTATTGGTTATATTTCCTTTTTCCTACCCCTGTTTGTATAAGATAAAGCACCGGCGCTTTCCAGGCAAGCCTGCCAGGAAATGCATATATTTGATCACTGGATGTTTTTTATGACACCTTTATGTGTGAGCTGCTGCTGTCATTAAAGGGGAACTGTGGTCTCCAAACAAGTTGAGTTTAAATGAAAGGTCAGTTTCCTACCTTTAAAACGAGCCATCAAACACCTCTCTACGTGATCCACAGCCCAAGCTATAAAGAAATGACTGACCAGAAAGTTAATCGGTGGGAATCTGACATGTGCCTGCACAGTGCCGCCGGCGGACACAGCCTCAGACCCCCTCAGTGTGTGAGGGAGACAGGAAGTCCCTCCTCCTCTCTGCTGTGTGAAGGACCTGTAGCTGCAGAGAAAGTATCTCTGTCCCAAGTACTTTTCAGTTTAACTGTATTTTAAAAAAACTTTATGCACACGATAGTTTTCCTTTAAGTAATGGCTTTTTTCTAGACACTCTTCCATAAAGGTCCTATGGACAGATACTCCAGTGTCTGCTGTGGTCTCCAAACAAGTTGAGTTTAAATGAAAGGTCAGTTTCCTACCTTTAAAATGAGCCATCAAACACCTCTCTACGTGATCCACAGCCCAAGCTATAAAGAAATGACTGACCAGAAAGTTAATGGGTGGGAATCTGACATGTGCCTGCACAGTGCCGCCGGCGGACACAGCCTCAGACCCCCTCAGTGTGTGAGGGAGACAGGAAGTCCCTCCTCCTCTCTGCTGTGTGAAGGACCTGTTCTGCATAATATATTTTTATATAAGGTGGACATTCCCTTTAAAGGAAAACTATACTCTTATAGTTTTTTTTCTTATAGTTTTTCTTATACTTTTTAAAAATGTACCTGGGGAAGGGAAGTAGGATTTATTTTTCCTCACAATATAATTTTGTTAAACTAAAGAACGTACATTTTTCATTTGCCAGGTTAGTCCTGGACTAGTCCTGTATTAAAGATAGTGCTGAAGCCATGAGAAGGACAGAATCCGTTTTCTTTGGGCTGGTGGGAGGTAGGAATAACCAGTCCTATATCTCTGTCCCAAGTACTTTTCAGTTTAACTGTATTTTAAAAAAACTTTATGCACACGATAGTTTTCCTTTAAGTAATGGCTTTTTTCTAGACACTCTTCCATAAAGGTCCTATGGACAGATACTCCAGTGTCTGCTGTGGCACTTAGAAACTGCTTCAGGGTTACCTTTGACTTGTCCATTCTTTGAGTTTGTTGTGGTACCATGTTCTTTCCATTTGTTGATGATTTGGTGGTGCTCTGGGGGATCATCAAACATTTGGATATATTTTTATAACCCAACCCTCAACAACGTTGTCCCGGACTTGTTTGGAGTGATCCTTGGTCTTCATGGTGTGATGCCTCTTCGTTAGTGGTGTTGAAGTCTCTGGGGCCTTTCAGAAAAGGTGTGCTTATACTGACAGATCATATAAAGGACATGTTAACTGTGTCAAATCATTTCTCAACTATTCACAGTAATTAGGATTAATTACCACCAATCCTAAATCTGTTTTTCCCCCTTTCTCTGGCCTTCCTATCCCATGGAACTATCCATTCTATAAAAGTAAATCTTATTTATCTGTCAATGCATGGCTTAATTCATTCAGCATTAAGGTCAGTAAAAGCAACAAGCATTATCAGCTGCAG
Organism: Hymenochirus boettgeri; assembly: GCA_019447015.1. Lineage (NCBI taxonomy): Eukaryota > Metazoa > Chordata > Amphibia > Anura > Pipidae > Hymenochirus > Hymenochirus boettgeri. The sequence goes on along the minus strand of CM033472.1, from coordinate 220,607,811 downwards.
GCACAGAAAGATCACAAAGCAATAAACACCCAATCCTGCTGTTTGTGTCCTAATGTAGCACTGTACCTAAAGAAATCAATTACAAAATCTCCCCCTCCCCACACACACACAATATCGCATATGCACACACCTTTAAACTCCTACTGCTAAAAGAAAATCTTACTTGATTCAAGCAGTTATTACAGCTGCCAGTGCTACTTACCTTCCTATAGCAAAGCAGTTTACTTTTACTTTAGTTTTCACTGGGTGAATGCTATTGGCTGTATGAGGGCACAGATCATCTCCACTGCACATGCTACACACAGTTTTTGGAGGGGGTGCATACAGAGAGAGGAGACATGCATACTAACTAGAAGTGAGCTTAACAGGACAAGATCTAGTGACGGGATACTGACAGCAAAAAGGGAACAAGTTCCTGACAGCACTAAAAATATAGAAAAGGAAAGTAATTTTTTTCACTTCTTTAAGCTTCATACACACGTGGATCGAGAGTGCAGATCCGCGATGCACGATGTGCATGAGCGCCCATTTGGGCAGACAATCGTAATGTGTGTGGGTGCTTTTTTGGCCGAAATGGATTTGTTTCGCCCCACAAAGTGCCCATACACGGCACGATTGTTTGCTGAAACATGTCTGCTTGTTTGTATGAACCTTTTAAAGGGCATCTCTATCCCTTAAACTAAAATTTGCCCCACTGCTGGGCCCAATGTTAATGTTAAACAATACTTACCTTTCTCCTCTGCTCTTTAGTATTGTCCTGCAGGGCCTAATGAAAGACAAAAAAGGTGAAGTGTAGAAGCCTGTTTATGTGTAATCCGTACCTGCTACTTCCTGCTCCTCTTAAAGGAGTCTGGCATGCGCAGTGGAGCTCTCTGGGAAAATCTGATCTGAAATATCTATTAAATTTACCACTTTACGCCACCCATCTTCCATAGATTCAGCTTTAAAACTACAGAAGATAGGTTCTGGTATATGGGGTAGATGGAAAAATTTCTGTCTTGCGCAATTACGTTTTTTCCGACAGAGCGATCAATATCACAATTAGTCTATTGAAGAAAAAAAAACAGAAAAATGTCCTTAATAATCCGATTGATTAAATTGAATTTGTCCAATTGATCAGAATATCAATGCCATGTATGGAGCCCTTTAGATTACACACAGGTGGAATTCATTTCACTAATTATGTACCCTTTAAAGGTTATTGGTTGCACCAGGACATTTTTAAGGGCTTCATGGCAAAGGGGGTGAATACATGTGCCATACATATGCCATTTTTCAATTCTTTATATATGTGTATATATATTTCTCATTTCACTTCAGAAACTTGCACCAAAGACTATTTGGTGCAGATCCATCATATAAAATAAGATTTAGGCTGAGGCCACACTACAGCGATTAGTAGCGCACCAAAAATGCGCATGCATTTCCAATGCTTGTTAAAGTGCGCTGCAATTGCACAATGCAGATGGCATGCACTCTTAGTGGATTTCAACGCAGGGCAGCACACCTGGTGTGGCCACACCAATTTTTAACTTGCAATTGGATCGTGCATTAAAACACGCAGTGTGTCCTAGTCCCAAGAAACATTTAAATTACAGGTTGTAATGTAACAAAATAGGTAAAAAGCCAAGTCACTGTATAACCATTATAAGGCATGCTTATAACAAGAAGAACCTTGTAATCAAAGATTTCTTGCTGGTGATATAGGAGAACTAGATGTAAATAATATCCTAATGTTCTAGTTACTGTTGTTTTTTTCCCATACAGGCCAAGATGGCTGTGTCTAGCTTGCGTGAGTTCTCACAACAGGAGACTGGCATGGCCTCCAGGGCTCCATCTGCCACCACACCTGGCACACCAACTGCTGCCAGTTTAAACTTTTCAAGAATACTGGAGGAGGAGCCATTTACTCTAGAACAGCCCATTTTCCTCATGACAACTACAGCTCAGGCTATCTCAGGTTTCTTTGTCTGGACCGCCCTGCTCATCACCTGCCATCAGGTAAGAGTCTCTTCCCCTGTCCCTATTCTGTTCAATAGATAGCTAATATGTAGACACAAATCTGTAAATGAAAACACTTAGAAATTAGACATATTAGACAAACGTCTATAGACAAATGTCCAATCTATCTAAATCTGGGTACACATGAAGCGATCCTTTGTCCTGGCCGACCGTTCAGCACTTCTGACCGGTTGGTCAGGATAAAGGACTGTCTGTCGTAGCAAAAGTAGCTGAGGCCGACAGTTCGCTGTGACAGAGCGTGTGGTCCTTTGTACACAGCTTTAGAACCACCTAGCCCATTCTTTTATGCAATCAGCTTGAGATCACAAAATGAATGGGCCAGATGGGATTATCTCATTGAAAACCGCTGCTTGCAAAATGCAGTCTTTAAACATTAGATAGATTTCTCTAATCTAATGTCTGCCTAGTGTATAGACAGATTACGGTAAAGCTAAAATGTAAATGAGTCTGAATTAATTTATTTGAAAGCTAATAGTTTTGTTGTAACTGAGCACTATGAAAACCATTGTTAATCACTTGGAAGGAGGTAAATGCTATGTACTCACCTTCCGGCATTCCCGCATCGTTCTTCCAGAAATCCCAAAATAAATGGGTTAGATGGCAATGTCTTAGGGTAAGAATCTCAGGGCTGAAAGAGCAATATGTTGACATTAGGTTCAACAAACAAACGTTGAATTTATCTTATATCTAAATAGTGTATGGCCAGCAGTACAGAATTTTACATTCATGTTTATTTTTATCTTAGCTTTAGTTCTCCTTTAATCATGATTATAATAGAAATTTATTAAATATTATTACTGTGTGTTTGTGTACCATGTTTGTGAGTGCATTTGTGTTGGGGAGATTGATTGGGAGGTTTGCGTAGTTATGTACTTGTTTGCATTGATGTGTGTGGTGAGTGTCTTTAATGTGTGATGTGATATAACTACACTTCCTGCACTGCTTTACAAATAGTATATGATATTATTGCACTTATTACTAAGGGTTACTATAATGAGGTCATCAACGCACCAATAAAATTGGAGATTTTGTCATATTAAACTAAATCATGTTGCTAATTGATTGTATCTATATGTATGTACCGTATATACTAGAGTATAAACCGAGGTACCTACAGTTGTGTTCAAAATTATTCAACCCCCACTGAAATTGAGTGTTTTGGCCAGTTTGACATTGATTTTGATCATTTCAGTCATCTTGTTTACAATTAAATCAAAGAGACACTTGTAAGTCAGACAAATATAACATAACATTTATAATGAAATAACCACAAATGTCTTTTCTGTGCTCACATCATTATCCGTTTTATTCAACCCCCAAGTGGCATTCATTCTTAGTACTTAGTACAACATCCTTTTCCAGTTCTAGCTTTTAAACGTGAAGCATAGCTTGACACAAGTGTCTTGCAGCGATCTATGGGTATCTTAGCCCATTCTTCATGGGTAAAAGCCTCCAGTTCAGTCACATTCTTAGGCTTGCACTCTGCAACTGCTTTTTTTAGGTCCCACCAGAGGTTCTCAATCAGATTTAAGTCTGGCGACTGCGATGGCCACAAAATGTTCCAGCCTTTAATCTGCAACCATGCTCTAGTGGACTTGGAGGTATGCTTGGGATCATTGTCCTGTTGAAAGGTCCAACGTCTCCCAAGCCTCAGGTTTGTGATGGACTGCATCACATTTTTTTCCAATATCTTCTGGTACTGAATAGAATTCATGGTACCTTGCACACGCTGAAGCTTCCCTGTACCTGCAGAAGCAAAACAGCCCCAAAGCATGATTGGCCCCCCTCCATGCTTCACAGTAGGCAAGGCGTTCTTTTCTTCATAGGCCTTGTTCTTCCTCCTCCAAACATAGCGTTGATCCATGGGCCCAAACAGTTCTAATTTTGTTTCATCAGTCCACAGAACACTTGTGGTTTGTCCACATGAATTGGCATACTGCAGTCGTTCTGGCATGGAGGCCTTCATTACACAGTGTGCGCCTTATTTTCTGAGCTGAAACTTCAGTACCCGCATCTGACAAATCTTTTTTCAGTTCCTCGGCAGTCACACGGGGACTTTTCTCCACTTTGCGCTTCAGGTAGCGCACAGCAGTCAGTCAGCATCTTCTTTCTGCCACGGCCAGGTAGCGTTTCAACAGTGCCCTTTGCCTTGAATTTGCAAATGATGATTCCTATGGTGTCTCTTGGTATGTTTAACATCTTTGCAATCTTCTTATAGCCATTGCCCTTCCTGTGAAGAGAAATCACCACTTCTCTTGACTTCCTGGACCATTCTCTTGGCTTCACCATGTTTGTAAACACACCAGTAAATGTCTAGAAGTATCACAGTCATTTTAAATCTGCCTAATTGGTGCTTATTATGCTTGATTGCTGCTCAATTGTTTTTAATACCTGATCGAAAACACTTGAATGAACCTATGTTCTTAAGAGTGGTGGTCTTTAAGGGGTTGAATAATTGTGTCAATGAAGAAATCACAAAAAAAACATTTAATACTGTATTACAAAAACAATTAATGTCATTTTAGTTGCATTTGGTTCTTTAAGAAGTCCTTGTAAGATTTCATTCTGAACACAATTACAAATGTACACTGAATTCCCTAAAACCCTTTACAGCATTGGGGGTTGAATAATTTTGAACACAACTGTATTTTTACTTGAAAAAAGGAGTAAAAGTGATTGACTCGAGTATAAAACGAGGGTAGAAAATATGGCCACTTTTGCCTTCTGATTCTGTATTGTTTTGAGGCTTTAGTTGCCCTTTAAATGGACATCAGAATTCCCATACAATAGTCCTATACAGTAATAGCCAAATCCATATTAGCTATTACTGTATGAGACTATTGTATGGGAATTCTGCTGTCAATTTAAAGGGCATCTAAAGCCTTAAGGTTTGTACACACGTGCAATCGCGGGTCCCGACCTGCGACGCACAATGTGTACGAACGTTCGTTTCAGCCGATAATCGGCCCGTGTATGGGCCCTTTATCGGCCAAAACAGCCGATATAGGACCCAAAGAAGGCAATCTTTTTAACAATAGATATCATACTCCTGATTTATGTATTGTTTTGAGGCATTAGTTGTTCTTTAAATGGAAAGTAATCCCATACAGTAACCTCCATTCCTTGGCACTTCAGATGTTTTAAAACTACAACTCCCAGCATGCTTTAATTGCTGGGAGTTATAGTTTCCAAACATCTACAGTGGCAAGGAATAGCTACTGCAGGGATTACTGCAGGACTAAGATAAGGATAGAAATACACATTTAGCCAAACATCCTGCACTTACCATGATTTTTATGTTTTCCATCTTCACCAGTGTATCTCTGATTGTAAAGCATATAATGCAGTAGCAGTTCTACTTATTTTTTGTCAGATGAAATGTACAGTGAGCATAATGGATACATAGGTAGCGGAACAAAACTAGAAGTGTATTAGATTTTGGCATGCTTGTGCTTCCCCCATGAACCAAATTATGCACCGACTGTCATTCTTTTCTATCTTAATGCTAGGCAGCACAGTTGGCTTTGTAGCATAGACCTGGCAGCTATGAGTCCATGATGCCTAACTATGAGGGCTCAAGAAAAAAACGCTACAGAAAATAGTTTACTGTCCCTCCCACCTCGAGAGCCCCCCAGTGTTAAATTGCCTTCTCCTACCTTCTCAGTAATCAGGCGTCAGCTCGCTCCGCATCCTCTGCTCTGCAGCCTGACGTCACTACTTGGCCCCCGGGAAGTGACATAGGCGCCAAGTAGCGACGTCAGCCAGTAGAGGATGCGAAGCGAGCGGCCGCCGGATTATGGAGAAGGTAAGTGGTTGACCTGAGTATAAACCGAGGTTCGGTTTTCAGGCTATTTTTAAAGCCTAGAAAAATACAAAAGAGGCCTGAAACACGATCAGGAAGACCCCTAACCTGAACGCAGGGAAAAATACTCCCTGCGGCACTCAACTACCATATTACCCCTAAATATGAGACAGTTTAACGGGGGTAACCATGTAACCCAATCAGTTGCTAAACAAAGGTGGACATAAAACCAGTGTTGTGCATAAACAGTACACCCTTTAATATTTGAAAACACAGATCTAAACACATCTCTGGATTAATACAAAAAACACTTAAAAAATATATAATATGTAACTACAAAAATAGCTGGACGTAGTAAAATCAAATCAAAAAGTCCAATAAAGAGTTAATGGGCAAAATTGGAAGATGCAAAAGGGGGTTAAGGGCTCCATATAATGAACAGATGTTCCAACATGAGTTCTCCTATGAAAATGCGTAGAATGAGTAGCAAGCAGCAATTAGTATCTTAGCAGGCAAGTAGATACAGTATATAGCAAAGCTAGCGATGTCAAAAGATGAATATTCGACAGTCACACTTGGTAACATACATAGATAAAGTTAGTTAGGTACAGCAGGGGGAAGGTTCAGAAACAATCTCACCCTTTATGACTTCTCTGTAGTGAAGCATTGGCTCCAACATGAGTTCCGCTGTTTTGTGCCTATGTCCTGACAAATCGTCATGCAATTCCTAAAGGTGTGCTGTTAGGTTAAAGGCAATGTGTGATGCCATAGCAGACAGGTAATACAGGGTATAAAGGTATACAGGTATACAAGGTAATGAAGCATAGTAAGGGAAAGATTTGGAAAGATCTCACCCTTCGTAAATCCTCTTATTAAGAGCGTTTGCTCCGTAAACCCGTTTCACTACCTAATGACTTTACCATCTATCTACTCCCTTCTTCCGGGTCATGTGACTATGGGTCGCATGGGTTTAAATATGGTAGTGTGCAGCAATAAAATCTGTCCGTTTTGCAACCTTAGCCAAAAGTGATGTATGGTTCCATATATTATTGTTTGGGGAAAAAGAGGTTTGTTGTCTTATTAGCCCAAGCCATCTGGTATTGGTTCTTTTCAAAAAGACATACTAATAATTAACCCTACCTTATCCGGACCATACAGTACATAATATATAGTTATAGTTAAGAGTAGGTAAATGCAGAACAATGGCATATTGATCTCCGCTCATTACTATAAATGAAATCACATAGGTTCACATAAGGTTTGAAACATTGTTGTGCCCTATAGAAACATGTTAAAAAGCAATTCCTCATTTAATCCTCCTGGTTTTAAGGTTCTTAATGTAAAGATCCACCAGGATTCACGTTGTATAATTTTCCTATCCCTGTTGCCTCCCCTTATTGGCTTTTGAATTTTCTCCACTCCCCATACCATCATATGGTTATAATTCGAGTTATAGTATAGTATTTGAGGTTGAATAAAGACATGTCCATCCAGTCCAACCCATCTAGCAATATCCTCATTTCCTGCCATTTATGAAAGCCCCTGAAGTGTCTTGCCACACTGCTCACCTCATCATTATTAACAATGTTACGTATGTGTTCCAAAATACGGACACGTAACTGTAGTTTTGTTTTTCCAATATATATTTTATTACAGGGACATTGTATGGCATATACAACTCCTACTGATTTGCAATTGATGAATTGCTTAATGAATTTCTTAATCTGATACAGTTCACCAGTGTTAGATGTAAAGACAATTTTTTTTATTACACATGTATGGACAAATTTTGCAAGTTCCACATTTGTAATATGCCAATTGTGGGTTCCATATTTAGCCACATTTTTTTTATTATTTGGTGGATTGGGAAGAAAATAACTGTGAACCAAGCTTTGGCCAATGGTGGGGGCTTTTTTAGGGATAAAGGTTTTTGAGGAATAAAAGAATTTAATGTTTCATCCGTCTGTAACACAGGCCAATGTTTAGTTAATATCTGCTTTAGCCAACTCCAATCACTGTTGTAATTCGTGATGAAGTTGGTTGAATTATTAGTTTTATTACATTTAGTTCCAAAGATGAATGAGTCTCTATGTGAGAATTTTGCTTTTTTTTATAGGCTTTTTTGAGCCACTGTTTAGGGTAGCCACGTTCAATGAACCTGTAATATATATAGATCCATGGCTTCCTTTTCAAAATATTCCATAGAGGAACAATTTCTTCATGGCCGGAGGTGCCCCTCAACAAGGAGGGGGGTGCATACTCTGCGCCCGTGGAAGGCTAATGCCTGCTGTAGGTTTCCTATAAACCTCCGTCAGGATGGTTTTTCCTACTTTTTTAATCCATAGATCCAAGAATATTTTATAGGGATCTATAGGGACGTCAAATGAGTTTCAAAGATTCATTAATGAAATTAACCATAATGCATGGAATCTAAAATTCACCAGTGTAATAGATCCCTATAAAATTACCATATTTAAACCCATGCGACCCATAGTCACATGACCCGGAAGAAGGGAGTAGATTCCCGAAACGCACGTGGGTCAAAGGAGGGTGTCTTTTAGTCTGGACGTGTTTAAAAGTGTGCTCCATATACATCTTGGCCGACTCTCCTATGGATTGCAATATTCAGCTGTGTTTGTGTGCTGACAGCTTTACATGTATGGAGGTTCACCATGGTAAAGTCATTAGGCAGTGAAACAGGTTTACGAAGCCAACGCTCTTAATAAGAGGATTTAGGGAGGGTGAGATCTTTCCAAACCTTTCCCTTACTATGCTTCATTACCTTGTATGTGCCTATTACTATGACTTCCTGAAACATACTTGCTAGATGTTGCCTGCTATGCATATACCTGTCTGCTATGGCATCACACATTGCCTTTAACCTAACAGCACACCTTTAGGAATTGCATGACGATTTGTCAGGACATAGGCACAAAACAGCGGAACTCATGTTGGAGCCAATGCTTCACTACAGAGAAGTCATAGAGGATGAGATTGTTTCTGAACCTTCCCCCTGCTGTACCTAACTAACTTTAACTATGTATGTTACCAAGTGTGACTGTCAAATATTCATCTTTTGACATTGCTAGCTTTGCTATATACTGTATATACTTGCCTGCTAAGATACTAATTGCTGCTTGCTACTAATCTACGCATTTTCATAGGAGAACTCATGTTGGAACATCCATTCATTATTTGGAGCCCTTAACCCCCTTTTGCATCTTCCAATTTTGCCAACATTAACCCTTTATTGGACTATGGGGGTTCGATTTTACCACGTCCAGCTATTTTTGTAGTTACATATTATATACTTTTAAAGTGTTTTTGTATTAATCCAGAGATGTGTTTAGATCTGTGTTTTCAAATATTAAAGGGTATACTGTTTATGCACAACACTGGTTTTATGTCCACCTTTGTTTAACAGTTGATTGCGTTACATGGTTACCCCTGTATAACTCTCATATTTAGGGGTAATATGGTAGTTGAGTCCTGCAGGGAGTATTTTTCACTGGTTAGGGGGTCTTCCTGATCGTGTATCAGGCCTCTTTTGTATTTTTCTAGTGTATTTTGTACCCTACCTAGCACCTGCCTTATTCTTGGCGTTTTATACCCCCCTTCTACCATATGCGGAACTCTATTCAGTCACTTGGGTGACTATATTACTTTTGATATTTTTAAAACCTGAAATCCTCAGTTTATACTCGAGTATATACGTATGTATAGTTTATTAATAAATTGCACCGAATATTTATTTTTACCCATAATCCCCTGCGAAACGCAAACACACGTACAAGCGGATGGGAAAAGCACACAAACTCACAGCTCTTTTTTGTGCAATGTAGTGTGGCATTAGCCTTACGTTTCTGTGATTACATAAATTAAAAATCTTCCGACCAGTAAGTAACTCTCTGTCTGGAAGGTCCTAATTAATGACCTTATTTGCTTTTTTACTTGTAAAATTATATCTAGATTAGTTTAGCAAGCTTTCACTTCTTCTGCCCTCTGGCTTTTCATACTGGCCTTTCATCCATTGCTTTATATTAAATTTATAGGAATTGTTTAATATAGTTTTACTTATTTAACTGTACTGAAGCAATTCAGGGCATGTCAACCCCAAAACAAAAATTAAACCCACAGCTGGCCCCACTGTGTAGTATTAAAAAATCCTTACCTTACTCCTCAGCTCCTTATGGTTGTCCTGTAGTTCCTATTCATAGTCCAGGAATTGAAGAGTAGGAGCTGTCTCTGTGTAAAAAAGTTTCTGCCCCTTAACTGTCCTCTGGGAGGGATTCATTCATGTGCAGGGGAGGCCTTTTCCCCCGCTCTCCCTCCCAACCTTCGAATCCCTCCTTGACTAACGTGACTGCGTTCCTTCATCTATTTCAATAGATGCCAGCAGCGTCTGTGATTGGCTGCCTCTCAGCCAATCATAGACGCAGAAACTGGACCAGCCCCTTATTTTACTTCATGCCCGGAAGTAAGATTAGAGGCTTTGGTAGCGGGAACGAAGGCATGTAAGTAAGATTCTGGTCACTTTTTTAAAATTAAACAATGCGGTTAGGGTTGGGAGGGGGGTATCTGCACTAGAGAAAATAGTGGATGGTGCCCTTTAAGTGGATGTACCCTTTAAGTGTGCAGTGGAATATTGTGGATAATGCATATATAAAAGCTTTTTATTTCAATTACATTTTTTACCTCCTTTCATGCTACCTACTAACAAGTACAAGACCTGCAGCAAAATGTGTTTTCCCATGGATAAACTCGTGGCCCATGGGTATTGCATACAATGAAGGCAAGGAGTATAGGCAAGGAAATAAAAATTATTTGCAAATTCACTGCTGTGTATTGTAGTTGTTGGAGCTTTCTACCAAACTATACACAAAATATTCAATACACTGTATGGTAGTAGTGATTATAATACACAGGCTCATATTTTCTAGTTGTTTTGTGCATCAAACCCTGCACACACATTGTATAGAATGGTTTATGAATAGCACTTCTGGTCCTGTTTATGGAAAAGCAGCTGCTCATTTATGTTAAGGCTGAGTAAACAGATTCTGTCACATCGCCCAATTCACTTTCATTGTGTTTTCCCTGTGGCAGATTTAACCCTGTGTACATCAGGTCTACATACAGGTGCAGCAATACAGCAGGTATTGAATGACTGTGCTACCGCAGGTATTTAATGGACATGTTAACTGTGCCAAATCATTTTCCATCAAATCACACAATAATAAGGATTAATTACCACCAATCTTTAAAGGGCAACTATAGTGAAAAAAAAACTTTGTCCGTATACAATGTATAGATCACTTAGTATAAGCTGCCTTACTTTCATGTTTCTGTGTGGCTTCATTTCTTCACACTGGCAGAAGTTTGTACCAAGCTGTGTAGTCCCCCTCCCCTCTCTGTCTACTCCCCCTCAAGCAGTGACGGGCTGTATACAGAGTCCGAGCATTGTCAGTTGAAAGGACTTTAAATGAAGTGCTGACATCCTGTTGACCCCTCCCTTCCAGAGCTAGACTACAAGCAATCAAAGTGTGGAATAAAGTAGCAATATGCTGAAGGGAGGGGCAGAGGGGGAGAGAGGAGGACAAGTGGTGCTGAGATTCTTTACAAGTAAGTTACTGAACTCTCCCTGTTCTCTAACTTTGCTAATTGTTATTTATTTTTTACCTAAAGTTCATATCTCTCCCCCTGCTTAGCTGAGATCATAATCACTGAAGAGAGTCAGTGTAACAGCAGCTTGTAGTGAGACCTTCACAAACACAGTGACACTGCTTGTTGTCCTGTTACATTTCAGTTGCTTTAGTCTATATATTTCATAGATTGCACTGTGTGTCTTGTTTGGTATATAGTCTGTATTACTGTATTATATATACTGTATTAGTGTTCCATTTGAGTCACTGGTTTTGTATGTATATAAGATACTTTTTTTGGGGGGGGGGGCTGTTTTATAGTGTGTTATGCTCATATTACTGGGTTAATGGTTTATTGATTGTGTTTAGCACTACAGCATTTGACTATATGTTGCACATGGTACATATAGTGTGGGTGAGAGAGTGTGTGACAGTACTGCATGGGAGCTTTGGATTGTGTGGGTGTGTGCATTTGAGTGACAGATGAGGTGTAGCAGCTCCTACAAATCACAGCATATTCAAAGGCTTATATCTCGGGGACTATGAAGAATTTAAAGAAACTAAAGGTACCCTGGTGGTTGGGATGACTTATAGGATACATTAGAAGAAATTAAAAAAAAAAACAATTTTCTCACTATAATTGCCCTTTAATCTGATTTTTTTCTTCTTCTCTGGTCTTCCTATCCCTGTTTTTTTTAGCTCTTGGAGTTTTACATTTAAAGGGGATGGGGCACAGCTACTCAGTATAGAACTCCCAGCCCCGCCCCCTGACACACTACATGTAGAAAGTATCCATTCTATAAAAGTAAAGATTATTTCTCTTTCTTTGCTTGACTAATTGATTCAGTGTTAAGATCATGAATATTCCTAAGTACACACACACTCACCTTCAAACCGATTATTTTATTGAATCAGTGATAACAGCTGCCAGTGCTGCTTACCTTCCCATCACAAAGCAGTTCACTTTCACTATAACACAACATCACTGGGTATATGCTGTTGGCTGTATGAAGGCACAGATAATCTCCACTGCACATGCTTCCCTCTCTAGCTGTGCCTCGGATTTTGGGAAGGGGCTGGGAACAGAGAAAGGAGAAATGCATACTAACGAGAAGTGAGCAGAACAGAACATAAGGAGATTTAGATCTAGGGGGCAAAAAGTGGCCAAGTTCCTGGCAGCACTAAAAATATAGAAAATAAGGACGTGTACTTTTTTCACTTTAGGGTCCCTTTCTGGGAAACTGGCTACAACAAACAAACGTGTTTTTTTTTAAATTTTGTCAAAGTGTTCATGGTGGTGCAGCACCTAAGCCCCCTGTTTCTAACCACTTAATTTGTGCACTTCCAGAATTATATAAAATTCCCAGCTGATGGAAATAGTACATTTACAAAAAGTAAAGCATTTTTCTCAAACGTTACTTCTCATGTGGCGCATATTAAGGAGGCCTGTCGCATTTCATCACTACAATTCCCTCTAATGGTTAAAATGCCATGTATGTCATTGTCAAAAATGAAAGTCACATAAACTATTTTTTTTAAATACCTGAGCTGCATTGAGTGCATTGGCATGCCAAAAATGTGATGTACTGTGATACTTGTGGACAAACCATTCATTTTAGCTGACAAACTTTCAAAGGTTCTTACCTCTTTATCAAGTAAAACAGGAAAACTTCTCCAAAATAGAAAAATATATCTAGGTTTTATTTGGGTGCACAGGGAGACATCCAGCAAATAACCCCAAGTTTGATTTTTAACTTCTAAAAAGGCAGATACTAAACAGCTGCAATGTAATACCAAAAAGGAGCATCACCCACAATCAAATGACTTAAAGGAGGTTTATTTGTTTAAATATTGAAAAGAAAAACCATAATTCTGTAAATTGTATGAATATCTGCCCTTTTTACTGCATAAGGAGCATTCATTCATTTGGAGTACACACACCCTCTCTCAGGAAACACAAGAAGAAACAGGATTGATATTAATGTATTTCCTTAAGAGAAAAATGTACAAATGACCATATTGGTGCTGTCAGGATTTTTTTAAACATGTTTATCTCTGGCCTTTTATCTGTAATATGGATGTTGTATTGGTCTTTTGATGCATATTTGTACCCTTTTCCTTGCAGATCTACATGCATCTACGCTCTCACAGTTGTCCCAATGAACAACGCCATATAGTGCGGATCCTCTTCATCGTCCCAATATATGCCTTTGACTCTTGGCTCAGCCTCCTCTTCTTTACTAATGACCAATACTATGTTTACTTTGACACAGTGCGGGACTGCTATGAAGGTAAGCATAAAACGATCTCTGTAATTAACTATTAAGGTATGTAAGACTACTAGGATCTGCAAATGGCTGTGCCACATAAAAGACTGTAGAGGACCTTGTGCCAAAAGAAAAACGTTTGCTCTGTTTACATTTGCGTCCAGAGTAGCCAACTCTGTCAATACATAAAATTGTAGTGTGGAAAGTAGCAATAGGCTTCCAACCCTGTGACTGGATAATGAAGGTGATAGGGTCAATGTAAGACATACTATTGTATAGAGTCTTCTACTAAAGGCTAGAGAAGTAAGGAACTACAGGGTTATTTAATAAAAGTTCTTATAGTTTAAAGTGGTGCTAATTTTGCCCCAGCCAATCAAATGTTAGCTTTCAAATGTCTGATTGGTTGGGGCAAAATTAGAACCATTTTAAACGATAAGAACTTTAATTGAATCTCCCTGCTAGTGTTTTAGGTACAGTAAAAAAGAGTGGGGTTGCTGGAAGAAATTAATTTCCCTTGAAGTGTGCACAGAGCATCCATAGTATACTTAATAACTCTAAGACACTTGATTGTCTTTTAGTGGCTACCCCCTTAAAGGACAACTCCACCCTCATCTTTTATAAAGAATGTCCTCTTTAAAATATGTTGATATATCATACTTTGTCCTATGTATTCATTACTGTATGCCTGCTATGCTTCTTGATGACTCATGGAAACTGAGCAATTTAGAAACCTGTACTGAGCCTGGGCATGCTCAGAAGAGGCAGATAGGGGATTAACATTCAGTCATTGGCTGTGATGTCAACTGTCAAATCAATAACTGACAGTTGCTAACTGGAAGAACCTGGAAGCAAAAACGGGAAACAGGACATTGTGCAGGATTTCAGGTTAGACTTATATATTTCAGATTTCAAACTATTACCGTTTAGGGTTTTGGGGGGTGATTTACCTGTATGTAAGTTTTCATTTTAGGCCTGGACTTGCCCTTTAATAAACCTTTAAGAAAAAACTTACCATCCAATGATTCCAGAAAGTATAATTACAGACAATACAACTCCAATAATAATAAATAATAAGTTAGGGCTGATATCCACTTCTACATCATCTGAAGTTGTTAGGCTTTCCTCTGGACTGCCAGTTGCCAGGGTGTCTGCTGCAAAAACTTGATAAGACCATTATACACATAATTATACTGTTTTACTAACTTAACACTCTTTAGATTATTACAGTTTAATTACTTATTTCTGTTCTTTATTTGCCATTAAATATCAGTTCTATAAATCTGAAGAGGGCAGGGTTTAGTACAGTAGTTTTTCTGCTTACCTGATATTAAATGAATAAAAAAAAGGAACAGTCCGATCATGATTAGATACATGATCCTCATGGTCCTAGAAAGATAAACAGAATGATATCACTTTGATAACATGACAAGGTTTTCATACCCTAATAAAGTTGGATACATAAGGAATACATATACAGCATGATAAATATTAACTTGTGATTGAGTATAAAACAAAGACTCGTGTTTAATTTATAGATCTCCTTGCTGACCTCTTATATCGTTACATTACACACTGTGCATCATCCCTTATATATCCTCATGGCTCCTATGAATTTCTATATATATTATGCATGTTTACATTTGTTGGACTATTATTTTAGGCCAGGCTAATGCTAAAGCCTAGTGTAAAATTCTACACCTGGGTTTACTATTTATTTGTTCCATATATTTTGGCCTCTAAGTCAGTGACTAAGTCACTTAACTGTCAGAGGTAGAAATTTAAGGGAATCTATACTGAAAAATTGGTTATTTTAAATTGACCATAACTGGAAACTATAATTCTTCCCAACCACCACTGTATAATTTTTTTGCTGGTCTGCCCCCCTTTTCTTTAGATATTAAATCTAAAACGTCTTATATTTCAGATGTCAATCAAGTTCCTTGCTCTCAAAAACTATTATTCTGTGGGTAGTTTTACTGTAGCTGGAATGGTGACAGAGCTTTGACAGTTGAAATGCTGTTTGCTGTGTGCAGGCTTGACAGTTGGTTTGTGGGGAAAAGTCAGGTCAGATGAAAGTGGGAGTGGTTAAAAGAGGGATGGGGGGGAACTGCTCCTAAACAAAATGTGTGTTGGATTGAAGTCATGCAGCAACACACGCAAATCAGAGTACCGTATATACTCGAGTATAAGTCGATCTGAGTATAAGTCAAGGTACCTATTTTTACCTGAAAAATTTGTAAAAACTGATTGACTCGAGTATAAGCCGAGGGTAGAAATTATCACCACTACTGCCTTCTGATTCTGTGTTGTTTTTAGGCTTTAGTTGCCCTTTAAATGGACAGCAGAATTCCCATACATGAATCCCATACAGTAATAGCCAAATCCAGTACCAGTAACCCCCCAAATTCCTTGGCACTCCAGATGTTTGGAAACTACAACTCCCAGCATGCTTTGTTGCTGGGAGTTTCAGTTTCTAAACATGTGAAGTGGCAAGATTCAGTAAACTTTTAATTAAGCTTACCATCATTTACAATTCTCCTGAACCCCATATAGTAAAGGGCCCTCTGATCCCCATATAGTAAAGGGAACTCTGACCCCCCATATAGTAAAGGGAACTCTGACCCCCATATAGTAAAGGGAACTCTGACCCCCATATAGTAAAGGGAACTCTGACCCCCATATAGTAAAGGGCCCTCTGACCCCATATAGTAAAGGACTCTGACCCCAATAGTTAAAAATGTCACCTGAGAGTTGTAGTTTCAAGCTGTCCTTTGCACTGTACTAGCAGCTGTTTTTTGCCCCAAACTGAGGAGACCCATCAGATTTACAGCATCCAGATGAGCAGTGACAGTGCTGAGTGAGTCCAGCAGCCAGACTACAGGAAGCAGGAAGTGTAAAGGCAGATCAGCTTCTGTAACTTTCTATGCAGGTTAACACAGCGCCACCTACTGGTTACTATCTGCAATTGCAGAATTTGGATCTAAATTAGGACTTGACCCGAGTATAAGTCGAGGTTAGGTTTTCAGGCTAATTTTAAAGCCTGAAAAATTCGACTTATACTAGAGTATATACGGTAAGTGCAACTTACATTTGTTCAATTATAGATTAAGATGTGGCAGTCATTTTTTCAGTATAGTGTCCCTTTATGGTGTATATACATGCAATTTAACAGTATGTTATTCACTATTGTTGGAGATGATGGATAAATTAATAATACCAAGGAAAAATAATAATTTTGGTAGGTTAGACATGCTAGAAAATGTATATAGGAACTGTAGGAATATTATCATTACAACTGCTACATCATATGATCATATGACACATTAACATTTTTTTAAAACATTACAAAAAAAGAACTTAAAATGCCTTTCAGAAAATCTTTGAACTTTTACAATTGTTGCCCACAATATGTGTAGTACAATTTTAAACTTTTTCTGTATATAAATAAAATCTCTTTGAACTAAAGCTGTGGTGCTTTGGATCAAATGCAGTTCACTGTGTGAGACCAGCCAGTTGCTCAATAGAGATGGACTAGAACTCGAACCCAAGTTCGAGCCGAACTATTTGAATTCGAACTTCTCGAACTATCCCGGACCCGGATTTTCGATATTTTCGGACTTTCGATAAATATTGAATGTTCGACCGTTCGAATATGCAGGTAAAATTACTATTATACCTATACGTGAGCATCGAATCCGCGAGTAAAGTGTCCATTATAACCTATACGCGAGCATCAAATCCGCGAGTAAAATGTCCATGATACCTAGGCGCGAACTTCGATTTAAACTTACCCTTTGAACTGAAGCTTTGGATCTAATGCAGTTCGTTGTTTGAGACCAATCAGTTGCTTAAACAAGCAAACAATGAAGCACACACAAGATTTTTATCTCATTCGCAAGTGTGATGTCACAACCATGTTATGTGTGATGAGACAATGGTGTTTTTGGGAGCGGTTGCAATGGTTCAAGGAAAGAAATATGATGTTAAAGTGATGCAAAGGTTAAGTTTAGATCAGTATGTATTTAAAACTGCTTTAGCCATTCGTACATTTTGCAACTTTCCAGTATCACCCAGGAGCTTTATTTGAAAGTTCTTTATATCTATTATGTACGATCTACTTCTGAATCAATGGGTGCTGTATAAAATGGAGATGGAGAAAACAATATTACCTTGCCAACCCTATATTACATCAGTTAACATGGGTTTTGCACTTATTTTTTCCCTTAGCATGGAATATTGCATCTCCTTGAATGTGTTGTAAACATTCCTCAGAAATTTGGGTCCATATTTACATGATAGCAGCATGCCGGTGGTGCGGATTTGTCATCTGCACATCCATGATCTGAATCAGCATTCCACCACATCCCTAAGGCGCTCTATTAGATTAAGATCTAGTGAATGTAAAGGCCATAGGAGTACAGTGAACTGATTGCCATGTTTAAGAAACCAGTCTAAGAAAATGTGAGTTGCTGGAAGTAGTCATCAAAAGATAGGTATACTGTGGTCAGCCACAATATTCAGGTTGTGTCATTTAAACAAAGCCCAAGAGTGTGCCAAGAAAATGTCCCCCACACTATTACACCAACGCCAGCCAGAACTGTTGACACATGACAGGGTGTATCCATGCTTTCATGTTGTTTATTCCAAATTCTGACCTACCATTTGAATGTTGCTGGGTAGCTAGGTTGGACGTACTGTGCACTATTGTGTGTTCAGATATGGTATTCTCTATACCCTGGTTGTGGTTATTAGAGCTACGGTTGCTTACTGATATTTTTGAACCAATCTGATCATTTTCCTCTGACATCAAAAAGGCATTATCGACATACAATTGCCACTCACTGGACTCTTTTTGGACCATTCTCTGTAAACCCTAAAGATGGTTGTTCATTAAAATCCCACTAGATCAGCAGTTTCTGAAATACTTGGACCAGCCCTTCTGGCACCAACATCTGTGCCACCTTCAGTTACTTACATCGCCTTTGTTCAGTTAGTTATTTACATTCCCTTTTTTTCTCCATGCTGATGCTCTGTATCAAAAAGCAAGTACTAGATACATGTTCTGGGGTGGATATTCCCTTTGTTTAAAAAATCAAACCTGGGTCAGATTTTAGGTAAAAAAATGATTTTAGACACTTTTTTGCTGTAGTGTGAATGTAGCCTTAATTTCTTGCTTTAAGTACTCACTTGTACACATGACCATACCTTGGATGAAGTACACAATCCCAAGAGGTTTGGTCATACTAACTGCAAAATACACAGTGAAAACAAGAAACCGCAATTGAGTTATAATACAGCTGTTTTTTTGAACAAGAGCACCCCAAACCAGTTCCTTATTATTATATTACTTGGGAGGTAACATTGTTTTAATGGCCAAACAGGTACAAGCCTCTAGATGATTGTCTCTTCCCTGTATTCTTGTGGAGCAGAACACAGGTGTACAGTAGCCTTAATTATATTACTGCTTAATGACATAGGTGCACCCTGCCAAAAACTTCCCATTTTATGTTGGCTTGGCTTTGCAGGCTACTGTATGTCTTGTAGCTTTTGTAGGAGCATGTCTGATCCTATGGTAGGAGTCACCAAAGACAAGAGGAGCCACACAACTTAATTACCAAGAACATGTATAGAAGACCTAAAATACAAGGGCAATCGTATTCTTTTAATACAGATAAATTATAAATTACTGTCCTGTTTTCTAATGTTTTGTAATTTCCTCATTATGCTGCTTATTTACTAATAATTAATGGCATCTATTACTTCTGAGAAATGTCTGATATGGCTGTCTATCACCTATCTACAAATCCATCTATCTAGCTGAGAAAAAGACTTGTTTGTTTAGGAAACCTGTCTCTGCTACAAAGAAATAAGCAAGATAACCATTCCATCCAAAACTTGTTTAGAATCTATTATTTAATGGTTAGTTTAAAGCTGGGTACACACCTATCGATTTTTCCTCCTGACCGACCGTTCGATACTTTCGAACGGTCGGCCAGGAGGAAGGACTGTCGGTCGCGGCAAAAGCAGCCGCGTCCGATAGTCACCGTGACCGATCGTGCGGTCCATAGAGGACCGCACGATCGGACGAGGTTTTCCACCCTGTCCGATCGTCCTTTCGTCCGATTCGGACGAACGGTCGATCGGACATGGGCACTTTCGGATGCGATAATTTCGGTCCGATCGACCGATACACTGAACTATCGGTCGATCGAACCGAAATATCTCATCGTGTGTACCCAGCTTAAAGGGCATCTCCACACACCCCTTCCCTCCCACCCAAGAAAAAACAAGGATTTAACCTCACTAGGTTAATGTATGCAAATTCTGAATCTAAACGTACTTACCAGTGCTTGTTCCATCGCCGACCTTCTGCTGCTTATTCCTAACATGAAAGCAGTAGAAGGGTACAGACCGGCAGACATTCTGCGATTGGCTGAGTCTCAGCCAATCACTATTGATAAAAAATTTTCAAAAGCCACACGCGTTTTGTAAAGCCACATCCACTTTTTCTGCAGCAGTGTGCCATATTTATATGCTTTCATTCCCCCCCAAACAAATTCTGTGGACACACCCTACTCACCTTGAGTGGACCAATAGTTTTCTTTGTCAGGGATGGTTGGGGGGCCTTCACCAAATATTTTGTCCAGGGTTATCCACCAATCCGGTCCTCGCGATGGGTGAACTCTGTTTTTCTCTGTTTGCCAATGAGTTCCCAAAACTTTATGAGCACACTCGTTACTGAAGGGAGGGGGCAAAACATACTAGTCTATATGACAATATAGTAGAGACGCTGCCTGGACAGCATATAGGGTGTCAAAACATTCTGCATTCTAGAAAATGGTATGATTTGTTTAATCTGAGATGTCCTCCCTGGCTAGAAAATTTTGCTCCAATTAACTTTAATTGCCTTATTTATGTGTATGTGGTGGAATTTTGGGAATTTTCGGTCAGCTGGGATGGAGTCACCATGGCCATCCCCACTGACCTGGAGCATGGTAACCGGTGACTAAAGGGCCCATGCAGAACCAGCCTACCAATGCAACCCAGTAAGGCAGTGATTAACAAATGGTGTGATAATCCTCCATTCTTGCAAAATACCCAGTATGAGGACCTAAAATGCGAAGTCCTCACCTTTAGGTACTTTAGAGAAGTCCTGCAATACCTTCTTGAAGACTCTCACTAAGTGCTGTAAGTCCTCACCTCTGGGTTCTTTACAGAAGCCCTTTAAAACTTACACTAGACTCCATCTGCACTGTGGTCCAATTCTTCTGCCACTGTGAGTGACCGTTTCCAAGGCAGCAAATGGGAAAACATGCTCTGTCTTCCCATTGGCTGCCTCTGGAATGGATCTGGCAAATAATAATAATTGTCCTTTAACTATATTTTGGAAGCCTTACACAGCCTAACTCTAACCAGTAAGCGAGGGAGAGCCATTAAGCGCTGCTCACTGAGGGCCTGTGGTGGAATGAAAATGCAATTTAAATTTTGAACAGGCTACTGTACATTTATTTAAATATAAAAATGAATTCTATTGCACTGCCCATAAAATTGACAGCCATTCCGTTCTATTCCTTTTTTACATCCCTTACATACTTATATAGTAGTGGAGATTCAAGAAAGAAAAAATATGTCCAGCTCATCCAGCCAATGCCTGGACCCTACCTTACAGCTGATACAGAAAAAGGCAAAAAAAACGCTGGGGGGAGGATTTCTTCATGACTTCGAATGGCAATCGGAAACAATCAACCGATCCAATCATTTTTTAAATTTTAGAAACATTTTCAGTCCTCTCTTGCATCTATTAAATGAACTTGCCATTAGCAAATCTCCTGGTAGAAAGTTGCATATAAAAAAAAATTTCCTAACTTGAAGATGAATCTTCTTTTATTAAATGAAGCCAATGTGCCCTCTGAAATGATCTATTGGTAAACAATGTACCAGAGTTTATTGAATGGCTAATTATTATATTTTTATAAATATAATTTGATTGCCCTTCTCTGAACTCTTTTTATCTCCAAGAAGTCCCTTTTATATAAAGCATTCCAAAGCTGAATTGTATATTCTATATGAGGCCTTACCAGTGTTTTGTAAGAAGCTTGTAGAAGAATGTTTTCCTCTTTTGAATCTATTCCCCTATTTATACAAGATATCTTGCTAGTTCTATAAATCCGTCATAGGAAACTTCGAGAAACTATAAGTTAAGCTTTACTGAGGTGTTACATTTTAATGGAAACTATTGTTTAAAACTGATTTTATATAGATGAAAACAATTAATCAAAATTGGATAGAATTTCATTGCGTTTCATCCAGGGAAAACATGTTTTTTTTTTTTTTTTTACAATATAAAGCTAGGTACACACCTAGCGATTTTTCCTCCTGACCAACCGTTCAAAACTTTCAACCGGTCGGCCAGGAGGAAGGACTGTCGGTCGTGGCAAAAACAGCCGCGTCCGACAGTTACCGCGACCGATCGTGCGGTCCTCTATGTCCGATCATCCTTTCGTCCGATTCGGACGAACGGTCGGTCGGACATGGCTGCATTCAAATGCGATAATTTCTGTCCGATCGAACCGAAATATCTCATCGTGTGTACCCAGCTTAACATAATAATATGTGTATTTATGAATACATTGTATAAAACATTTATACAGTAGTCTGCAGTAATCATTAATAATTTACTAAACTTTTCGGTTGTCCCATGATATATCCATAATTCACTAAGCCAAACCGACTCCAGGGCAGCCAGGAAGACCCACCCTAAGGTCTTAAAATTTGTGTTTTACATTTTTAGATCTGCTCGGAGAGCAATATTTGAGTGTGGTTAGTTTTCTGTGTATCTATCTTTAATATCCATATGTCCCAAATTTTATTCCACTTGTCAAGTGAGTTATTAAGTATATGTGCTAAGTATTCATTATTGTGAATCCACCGTACCTTTTCGATCAGTACATTTTTTTTGTGGGGCTTGGTTGTTTCCAGGTTGATGCTAGTCAAATCCTTGTTGCAGTACAAATGTTCATTATCAGTGTTTGTGCTGCTTTGTTGAAGCCTGGTGCAGGAAGGTTTATTAGGGCTATGTATGGAGACAAAACTATTGATGTGGAGAAGACTTCCGATAGCAATCCATCGCTAATCTTCCACATTTTTTGGACAGCTTTGCAGAGCCACCAACGATGCATCCTCTAAAACATTAGTTAGACAGACAGGTTGACCCTAAGAAGAAAGGAGGGAGTAATATACCAGTCATAGAAAATTTTATATATTTTCTCTTTAGCCTGAATGTTACCTGTACATCTACTTGATTTTATAGTAATTGAGATTGAACAAAGACATACAGTTCATCCATCAAGTCCAACCTATTCACCCTCCTTTTTTAACCCTACCTAACAATTGATCCAGAGGATGGCAAAACCCCCCCAAAAAACGCTAATAAAGGGGGAAAAGAATTCCTTCCTGACTTCAAACAGCAATCGGAAAGTATCGCTGGATCAACCACAACTACAGTATATGTATTAATACCAGTAGTTCTCAATATTTTTTAGTTTTAGAAACTTACCCAGGCCATTTTTATAGCAATTCAGTGAACTTGCCATTACCACATCTGCTGGACGACTGTTCCACAGTTTCACCGTTCTCACTGTAAAGAAACCTTTCCTAACCTGAAGATGAAACTTCTTTTCTTCCAACCTTAAAAGATGTCCATGTGTCCTCTGATATGAGCTATTAGTGAACAATGCACCAGACAGTTTATTGTATGGCCCATTAATATATTTGTATAAAGTTATCATATCCCCATATCTCCAATGTAAACAGCCCTAACTTGTCTAATCTGCCTGCATATTCAAGCCCCAACCCCCTTTTTAATTTAGTTGCCCTTCTCTGAACTGCTTCCATTTCCACGATGTCCCTTTTGTATATGGGATTCCAAAACTGCACAGCATATTCCAAATGAGGCCTTACAAGTGCCTTGTAAAGAGGGAAAATAATATTTTCTCTCTTGAATCTATTCCCCTTTGGAATATATTGTACCATTGCCTTTGTTCTTAATTGACATGAGTCGTGCCAAATTATTGTCTATAGTGAAGAAATTAGCCCCTTAGAATACAACAGGGAAGGGTAGGATCCTGCACACCTAAACATCAAAGACGATAAATCATTGTTCCATACTGGGTGCTCTAAGCTCTGTAGCTAGCAGATAAATACATAGGGAGTAAGACACGCTAGGCACACCAGTCTTAATCGTGGAAAAATAATTCCTATTTAATGGTAACGTTTCGGAACCAGTGTGGCTCCTTCCTCAGACCAAACAAATTTGAAACAACACTAGTGCAAGGTGCTAGAGAGTCACACGGTACAAGATGGCCATCTGGTGGTCAAAGTTAAACAAACATAGTATATAAAAAAATGCCAGGTATAGAGTGCTAAGATAAAGTGCCAAGTGCTACATGTGCAGTACATATAGAGTGACAACTAGTAAAAATATCATAAAATTATTAAAATACATATCTGTAGATACCACGTGTGGAGGGATAAACGTATATATAACATGTTATCTGAGATATAAGAGTATAAATATAATATAAATATTAATACTGAACCATAAAAGTATTTCAACCATATTGAACCTAAGATACAAAAGGGAATACAAAGAACTATGCAAAGAGCTATACACCGGAAATCTATGAAAAAATTATCATGCAGATATATAAAAATTTTTTTAAAAAAACAAGTGTTGGACATAAACCTGGTCATAAATGTCGTGCTTTCTTGTAAACCGGATGAAAAGGTTACTAATGACACAAAAGGGTGAGTGTACAAAGTACTAATATACTGTATGTAAAAAAGACAAAAGTCAGATAGAAGGTAATCTTGGGGTTAGTGAAAAGGTAAAATTATCGTTTTGGTAAAAAACATGTGAGTCCTAAGTTCATATTAAGACCTCTAGGTTGTACAGCATCCAATTTAAAGATCCACATAGCTTCTCTGCGTAGCAGGCTATTGTTTCTGTCACCACCCCTGTTATCTATGGGTACCTGGTCAATCACCATGGCTTTAAGGTCGGATACTTGGTGTTTCATGGTGTAAAAATGTGTGGCCACCGGGGGTATTTCTCCTCTAGGAATATCCTCATTATTAAGCTTATTGAGAGCTGTTCTGATGTCGCTTTTATGTTTTTGGAACCTGCGCTTAAATGGGCCTATAGTTTTCCCTACATAAATCAGGGAGCATGGGCACTTAAGCATGTATACGCAATATTCCGTATTACAATTGAAGTAGCCTTGTATCTCAAATTTCTTGCCAGAGTATGGGTGGTGAAAGTAGTTGCCAATTATCATGGAATTGCAAATGTTGCAATTCCATGATAAAGAACTGTATAGAGTTTTACCTTTTTTGTATACCATCAGTGGTTTACGTCTAGTCATAGGATCTAGCGTGTTATCATCTGCGATGATGGGCCAGTATTTATTCATGCTATGCTTGATATGGTCAGAACTGGTATTGTAACTTTGGACAAAGGGAATTCCCTTGTCTCTAGTTAATTAGCCCCTTAGGCCCTAGATTTGATGGCAAGTTGTTCAAATTTAGTCGGTTGTTTAGGAGATGGTGATGTTGACATGTTCAAAAGGAAGTTACGTAATTGCATGTATTGATACCAGTATTTATCTTTTATGTTGTATTTTGATTTAATGTCTTCCCATTGCATAATTCCTGAATTATTGCATATGTCTCTGAAGCGGCTAACTCCAATATTTGGCAGTGCTTATTTGAGTGCCATGGGGGAGTGTTGGAATGTGAAAAAATGGATGACCGTTTGATATATGTGTTTTTAAAGGGCATGTCCACCCCCCAAACTAAAATCTTACCAACTATTGGCCCCACTGTACAAAAAAAATCCTTACGTTACATCCCTGCTCCTTGTGGTTCTCCCGTTATGCCTCTTCAAAGATCAGGAAACTGAGGACTAGAAGCTGGCAGTGACTCATCCGGTGCCTGTTTCTTTGCTAACCTCAGCAAGACCTGAGGCATGCTCAGTAGAGCCCCCCTCTCCCTCCCTCTCCCTCCGTGGCTGGCAGTCTTCAAGCTATTAAAGCTTGCAGGGCAAGCATACCCTCCCACCCCCAACCGCTATATTCATAACTGTAAAATTACTTCCAGTCGCTACTTACACCTACTCATTCCAGCGCTGTTCTACATTGAAGGCAGCCATCAGCCACGGCTGTGATTGGTTGCCCCTCAGCTGCCGCTGCTGGTCTGGCCCCCTGCTTGCAGTTCTGACAGGCAGGGGAACCGGACCAGAACAGCGCAGGAACGAGGAGGTGTAAGTAGAGATTGACAGCGATTTTACAGTTATGAATATAGTGGTTGGGGGTGGGAGGGTATCAGGGGCACGTTCAGGGGGGATTACTGGAGCCTGGAATCCCCCCTTTCTGTCTGCTGTTCTACCTCTCCTGGTGTCCATAAACTGTTACATAGATTGTTTCATTGTCAATTGAGCTGTGAGTAAGAAGCAGCATTTGTATGTTTCAAAAATGTATCCAGTTTGCCCTGTACATAACTAATCATAATTGATACAAAACTGTATCAAATTAACCCTGCAGCTGCTTAAGGTTAATGCTGAGACTGGGTTTATATACATTAATTACTGTACCTACTACACTGTGATGGAGTGAGCGAATAGGGGACATTAAGAAATCCTGGAGGTAGATGTAAAGCTGATTTTCTAGATATAGATATATAGATATTATACACACACATATACACAGGAATGATTGATCCATATATTCTTTATAAATAATGATTGTTCAATGTGCCCATACATGGTCCAATTTTATCGGCTTCCACTGCAATTTCTGTCAGATTCACCGTAAGTGTCACTGCTCTAACTAAAAGTCACTAATGGTAAAGTAGTGCAAATGTGGATTTTAGCAGTAAAACAAAACGTTAGGCTGGGTACACACGGACAAATGTTCTGCCCTGACCTTTCGCTGCTATATAATGGTCAGCCACAGCAAATGTCTCCTATGAACCACAGCGGTCACTACTGAAATCACCTCAGATTTTTCAGGAAATATCTGTTTGTGTGTACCCAGCCTTAATAAGTATATACTTATTTAATATTAAAAAAGTAGAGGGAATATGTGTATTGGCCAACTGTAATAATAATCATGTCAATTAGAGAATATATACTGTATATTATTATATGAGCCATATATAACAGAACACGTTAATGTATTCGGTCATGAACCTCCTTCTGGGCTTGTTCAGTGGTAACCCATTTAGGAAAATCCTTGAAAATCCTGCGTTTGCCACTGTGTATGCCCTGCATGGTGGCAAAAGTTTTTAAAAAGGGTGGGCATGCCCTTTAACTTGTGTGTTTTATTGAAGTTCAGTATGATGTTAGGGATGTTGAGGGGTTTATCTTTAGAGATGACCTATGTTTGGAACTTTCTTAATTACATAGAGGTTACAGGAAGGTCATCCAGTAGATATTTAACTGTTCTGGACCGGGGAGGAAGGCTATAGAAGCTACTGAGCATGTGCAATTCTCTAAAAGTGTCCAGGAAACTCCTTGGTAGGCGGGTTGCAGAAATTAGGAAGATCTGGAAACCTAAAGAATTAAATTTATAATTCCCCCACAATGGTGATGAGGATTTGAGAGTAATCAAAGCAATCCTTAAATTCTGGTTTATGATCCATTCATCCATATTTTAGCTTAATTCTTATTTAGCTTAATAAAAGTAAATAGTGTCTATGCAAGTCTTCTCAGTACTGAGCACATGCACTAAATTCAGTATTTTGTTCTTCTGTTCAATTAGATATAAAACCTTTTTGTGTGTATTCATGGGCAGTAAACTTTTTTTTACTTTTTATCTAATTTTGCAAAGTTAATAAAAACGTCCAAAGGCCTTTATATTAAAAACAAGGCTACATTTCAGGCAGAATACCATACACATGGTCATTGGTCAGGTTAGTTTATTCTCTTCAGTCACCATGCATGCAGTTTAGTTTTTATTTAGAGCAAATTTTTACTGGAGTTTCCTGAAAAGTTTATTGTTTTAAAATAACTATCCTTATGGTGATGGTCGATTGTTTAAAGGCTTTTTGTCCGCTGCTATTTTCCCCCTAAACTTATCCCATATTGCCCGGTGATTAACTGGATTTTAGTTGCTGCTGGCAATAAGGGGTGGAACATTTTAGCCCGATTGCATGATTATAAATGAGTCCCCACCAGACTACCAATTGGGTTTACCCATGTAAAGTGTAATGGCCTCTAAGTCATCAGCACACAATCATTTCCAGGAAAAGCACCTGTCCATCTTTGGGAACTTGCAAATGATCACTATTGCAGTCTGGTGATTTGATGACATTTTGTTGGGTCAATTTGATACCGCATTTGTACTTTTTATTTTTTCTCAATGTCTAAAATGTGTTTTTTTTTCTTGTCAAAAACAGCATTTGTCATTTACAACTTCTTGAGTCTTTGCTATGAATATCTTGGAGGGGAGAGCAATATCATGACAGAGATCCGTGGGAAGCCAATTGAGTAAGTTGCCGAATCCCTTGTTCTTATGCAATGCTTTTAATATTTTCTGTTTCTCATAATCATTCTAAGTGTGGTCTGCCTGTCTTAAATCTAAGAATCTAATATGCATGAAAATTATTCTATTGACTTCCCAAATTAACTCAAATATATAACCCAATAACAGTGATGGTGAACCATTTAGAGGCCGAGTGCCCAAACTGCAACCTAAAAACTCCACTTTAATTGCATAGTGCCAACATGATCATTTCACCGGAATACTTAAGAAAATATAAAACTCAAATAGACACAGACCAATAGAATTGATGATTGATTACCTTTTAACCTCTATATTACCACACAAGAGCTTGAGAATAGTGACCATTAACCCCTACATTATTAGACAGGAGTTTGAGATCCATAACTGGGGCTCAAGCAGGGCTGAATGTTATAGCACTTGACCTTTCTTTGTTAAAGACAGCCGCTACACTTTCTCTCTGGCTTTCTGGTAAAAAAAAACTCTGGTGAACTCTGCTGTGCATGAGTGCCCACAGAGAGGGCTCTGAGTTCCACCACTGGCATGCGTGCCATAGGTTCGCCACCACTGCCCTACAAAGTATCTGATATCTGTGGAATTACTCTGCGCACACACACACACACACACACACACACTCTCTCTCTCCTTTCACGAACCAAAAACTTGAACTCTAAGCCACACTGGTCGCAGGTGATTATAGGTCAAAAGCCCCGGTTAATTGTAAAGACAGAGAAGCCCAATGTTCCAAGGGGGACAAAGCCTCCATTCCTCCAGGGGTACTCCGTCTCAACCAATATAGGGAAGATTGTTTGGGTGGCTACACTTGCTATTGGCACTACACAAATGTATAGGGCGCCAACAGCAACCAACAGAAATGTTTTGCCAGAACCAACAGATTCCGCCAAATCTCAATTGCAAAAAAAGATTACGTTTTTACAGTGTAACTGCAACATACTAGATTCTAGGCCAGCCTTTTTATACAGTAATATTTGTTTAAAGCATTCATTATTCAGGATGACTGTATCCTTTTACACATATTACATCATAACATGTATAAAGCATTATCGCTTTTTATGCTTTTGTTATATTAGGTCTAGTTGCATGTATGGTACTTGCTGCTTATGGGGGAAGACTTATTCAATCGGCTTCTTGCGTTTCTGTAAGCAGGTGAGTTTACTTTTATCTGTTATTTAATTATTCGAAAGATTCTGCAATAGAAGTCTTGTCTTTAAAAAACTTGTCTTTCCTTATTGGTTTCCATTAAATCTGCACTTACTGCTATCTTCAGAGCTTCAGTGCAGGATTTAGTAGCAAGAACCTCCCTTTCAATTATTAAGACCTGTGTATTTGTTGCTGTTCCTTTGAAGTATAATTATGCAGGACTGAGCTTCCCCAACCATGCTGTAATTCATAGGTTCTTTTGTAAAGGGCTTTCAGAATGAATGCATGCTTCTATTTCTTTATTGACAGCAATTTTATCTTTGTGAATGAACAAATGTTCGCTTTTCTGCCTTACAGGCTACATTACAGTTCTGTGTTGTCAAGCCACTAATGGCGGCTGTAACAGTGATCCTTCAGGCGTTTGGAAAGTACAAAGATGGGGACTTTAAGTAAGTAAGAATGTTTAGGGGAGTTACTTCACATCAGGCATTGTGGGTGGGATAAAAGGATTAAAATCGTATTTCTATTTCAACCTGTGCAACTTTTATAAATATTTAGATATCAGAAATGGATAGAGCAAAACATGTGATTTATTTTATAATTAGGTAAACAATAAAGTGAATTGTTAGGCTAGGTACACACGGATTGATATTTCACCATGATCCACCACACTTGAGATATTTCAGTTGATCAGGTCAAAATATATATATTTTTTTTTTTTGTGAAAAATGGATCAGACGTGTGTAATCACTTTGTAGAATGCCATTAACCCTTTCACTGCCAGGAGATTTTCATTTTTTTTTGCGTTAACTGCCAGAAGAATTTTCATGATTTTGCCCTCAATCGCTTTAGACTAATTTTACAGTAGGAAACCTTGCAGTAAATCAGGAATATTATACATTGTTTTTTTCAGCACAAAGTGTACTTTAACATGGTAACAGTATTTTGTAACTTTTCTGGAAATTTTACTGGAATTATGGGTAAAATATGTAAAAAAAATGAAAAATTTGCAAATTTTCATGGATTTTTCCCATTTTTATTTATAGTTATCTTAAGGTTACACACAAAAATCTTACTGTTTCTAAAAGCTCTGATACTCCCGAGTACAACGATACCAGATATATGTAGGTACCCCACTTTTCCTGTACAGGAGACTCCCCCAAACTAAAACGCACCATCAAGAAATTACACCAAATTAAAATGTATAACCACATACTGACAGTTAACATAGAATATCTACCAAATTAACTAAAATATCCCCACAAGTGAGATATTTTTAGAAACTACACACCCGCAGGATTTATGAGTGAGGTAAGTTTTGATCAAAATGCAGATACCCGGACGCAGCTCTTCGTCCAATTGTAAGTTGTTTTCTCACATTTTCCTTTTTTTCCTCAACTGTAAAATCAGAGAAAAATCAAATGCGAATTTCAGCAAAAAACTGTGGAGGAAAGTTCAAACGCATCTCAAATATCAAAGCCTAACCCTCCCGAATAAAACGGTATGCCACTTCATGGGTGTACCCAGAGACATGGCTACCAACTAACCCGAGCGTGACCAGTGCCAAATGTCAGTAGCAGCACAAAAAAATTAGCCAGTTTTGTATTTGAACAGTCTGCAGTTTTTCCAAAAATCACCCCCCCAACTCAGAAATACCCCCACAAACTATATATTCCTGAAATCTACACACCATCAGCTATGTAACGCGTGTAGTTCGTTCATTGATACCATCAATGGTGTGGGCGCAGTTCTTCGTAGAAGTTTGCATTTTACCAGATTTTCAAAAAAAATGAACATCAAACAACATTCAAAAGGTAGAAATCATGCCAAAACACCATGGAATGTAAAAAAAAGTTACCAAATATCAATCTCCCAAATGTCTGAATCAAACGGTATGCCATATGTGTGGTTCACACGCGGACGTGGAAGCGAAAAGCCACAAAGGAGACAATGCACGATGGCTCAGAAACGGCAAAAATATTTAGCCAACTCCGAATTGGACAGTCTGCAGTTTTTTCAACAAAACACCCCCGTAACTTAGAAATAACCCCCACAAAACTAATATTCCTGAAATCTACACACCTTCAGCTATGTAACACTGTAGTTTGTTCATTCATACCATCAATGGCGTGGGACGCAATTCTTCGTAGAAGTTTGCATTTGTCTGAAAAAGAACAAAAACAACTTCAAAGGTAGAATTCATGCCAAAACCTCATGGAATGTAAAAAAAAGTTACTAAATATCAATCTCCCAAATGTCCTGAATCAAACGGTATGCCATAGGTGGTTACACACGCGGACGTGGAAGCGAAAAGCCACAAAGTGAGACAATGCACGATGGCTCAGAAACAGCGAAAATATTTAGCCAATTCGAATTTTGACAGTCTGCAGTTTTTTCCACAAAACACCCCCGTCACTTAGAAATAACCCCCACAAACTATATATTCCTGAAATCTACACACCTTCAGCTATGTAACACTGTAGTTTGTTCATTCATACCATCAATGGCGTGGGCGCAATTCTTCGTAGAGTTTGCATTGTCTGAAAAATGAACAAAAAACAACTTCAAAAGGTAGAATTCATGCCAAAACCTCATGGAATGTAAAAAAAAGTTACTAAATATCAATCTCCCAAATGTCCTGAATCAAACGGTATGCCTATGTGTGGTTACACACGCGGACGGGAAGCGAAAAGCCACAAAGTGAGACAATGCACGATGGCTCAGAAACAGCGAAAATATTTAGCCAATTCCGAATTTTGACAGTCTGCAGTTTTTTCCACAAAACACCCCCGTAACTAGAAATAACCCCCACAAACTATATATTCCTGAAATCTACACACCTTCAGATGTAAACACTGTAGTTTGTTCATTCATCCATCAATGGTGTGGGCGCAGTTCTTCATAGAGTTCGCATTTGTCTGAAAAAATGAACAAAAAACCAACTTCAAAAGGTAGAAATCATGCCAAAACCTCATGGAATGTAAAAAAAAGCTACTAAATATCAATCTCCCAAATGTCCTGAATCAAACGGTATGCCATATGTGTGGTTACACACGCGGACGTGGAAGCGAAAAGCCACAAAGTGAGACAATGCACGATGGCTCAGAAACAGCAAAAATATTCAGCCAAATCTGAATTTGAACAGTCTGCAATTTTTCCCCACAAAACAACCCCCACAAACCATATATTCTCAAATCCACACACCTTTATCTACGAAATTCTGTAGTTTGTTCATTCGTACCATCAATGGGGTGGGCGCAGTTCTTCGTAGAAGTTCACAGTTTTAGCAGATTTTCTAAAAAATTTGGAAAAAAACACTCTCGAAGGTAGAAATCATGCCAAAATTACAAGTAATGGAAAAAAAAGTACCAAATATCAATCTTCCAAATGTCCCGAATCAACGGTATGCCCTATGTATGGTTTCACACGCAACGTGGAATCAACTAGCCACAAAGTGAGCCATGAACAATGGCCCAATTACAGCAACTTTTCAGATTTGTCAGACTAAACACCCCTCATATTAGAAATACCCCCCCAAACTATATATTTTTGGAATCTACACATCTTCAGCTACACAATGGTGTGATTCTTTTATGCATACACCCATGGTATGAGCGCAGTTTCATGTAAAATTTCGCTTTTTACCAGATTTTCAGAGAAAAATGTATAAAAATACAATTCAAAGTTAAAAATCATGGCAAATTTCCATGTCATGTAAAAAAAACTTGTCAATTATCAATCTTCCAAATGCCCTGAATCAAACGGTATGCCATATGCGTGGATGTACACAGGGACATGGCCACCAACTAGCCAAAGGGACACATGCACAAGTGTAATTACAAGAAAAAATCAAAGTGCTCTGTAATTTCAAACAGCCCCAAAACTTGGAAATGCCCCCACAAATAAATCCCCCACTAAATATCAATCTCCCACATGTTCTGAATCAAACGTTATGCCATATGCGTGGATGCACACAGAGACGTGGCCACCAACTAGCTCAAATGGGACGCATGCACAAATGCAATTACAAGAAAGAATCAAGTGCTCTGTAATTTGAACAGCCTACACTTTTTCTAAGGAAACAGTCCCGAAACATGGAAATTCTCCCACAAACTATATATTTTTGGAATCTACACACCTTCAGCTATGTTACAATGCCATGCTTCATACATACATGAAGAATTCCAGACCCACTGATCCAAAGAAGTCCGTGTTTTTACGAGGTTTTGTGAAAAATAAAATAAGATGATTCAAGGGTTGAAATCCTACCTAAACCCTTTTGACAAGCAAAAAAACCCACTAAATGTCAATCTCCCACATATCCTGCATCAAACGGTATGCCATAAGGGTGGGTGCAAACAGAGACGGGGCCACCAACTAGCTCAAATTGGACGCATGCACAAGTCCAATTACAAGAAAAAAATCAAAGTGTTCTGTAATTTGAACAGCCTAATCAACTTGGAAATTCCCCCCACAAACTATATATTTTTGGAAGCTACACACCTTCAGCTACGTGATGGTATCATGCTTTCGTATATACATGAAGAATTCCAGGCGCTGTTATCCATAGAACTCCGTGCTTTTAGGAGATTTTGTGAAAAAATAAAATAAGAGGACTCAATGGTTGAAATCCTACCTAAACCCACTCGGCAAGTAAAAAACCCACTAAACGGCAATCTCCCACATGTCCTGAATCAAACGGTATGCAATAAGGGTGGGTGCAAACAGAGACGGGGCCACCAACTAGCTCAAATGGGATCCATGCGCAATTGCAATTACAAGAAAAAATTAAAAAACGCCACAACCCACCCCCCACCCCTATCTCCACCCCCCCCTTTAGTGGATAAGAAGTTAGTCGGAGAGTCCCACAAGTTTTTGCACACTTTACTGATCCTAATAAATCAATACGGTCTTTTTTTGGTACCTCTGCAAAATTTCCTACTAAAATAGGCTTAGTTTCCCTTGAAATCCAACAAATAAATGATCTGCGTTTACTTTACCGATATCACCTGGGACATTGGGAAGCTTGGAGAAGACAAAGTTTTTTGCTTATTTATAGTTTTAGGGTAAAAAAAAAAAAAAGGTGTGTGTATCACTTTAAGATTTTTTTTGTGTGCATTTCCCCTTTTTTTTGGGGATCATTCCCAAAGATGATCATCAAATCATCTTAGGGAATGATACCGAACTTGGAATACGGGCATAAATGCCCGTTTTCCCATTCGAAATCCGATCGGAAAAATCACTTCCCGGAAATCATTTTCCAGGAAGTGATTTTTCATTCATTGCCAAAGATCAATAATTTGGTGATCAGAAGTGATCACCAAATTTTGATCTCTGTCCCCATTTTTTTTCTAAGTCTTCGCTAAGTAGCAAAGACTTAGAAAAAATCCTATTTGTGAATGGAACTTTGAGTTCCATTCACAAAATGTATAGAAAAGCTGGCAGCTTGACAGCTTTTCTATACTAGGTACTGCAGCATAATCTAAATGCAGTACCTCCACTAGACCACTAGGTGTCAGTCTTGCACCACTCTATGGGAAGACCCCGGTGAAGGAGGAAGTTCTGTGAGTCACCGGGGTCTCCCTTTCAGTCTTTGAAGAGCTCCTCCTCACTTCCTCCTCGTGGGACCGGCTGACTCAGGAAAAGGTAGGGATATCTCCTGATCCCCCCCTCGAATTTGCACCAAACTGAGGGGGGGTCGAGGGGGCTAGGGGGGCAGTTGAATGCTGCCCCCCGATCGGCCCTAGCAGGGGGGGAAAAATTTTTGGGAGGGGGGAAGCCACAGATCGTATATTCACGATCTGTGGCAGTTTGAGCATTCACTGCACAGATCGTGAATATACGATCTGTGGCAGGGAAAGGGTTAAACATTGTACTATTTAAATAGGTGGTGGTGGTTTGATGAGGATATTCTTGTTGACCTGTTAATCAGGAATAAAACGGTACCACCTATATATTTTAGGCCAATCGG
The DNA here is from genome assembly GCA_019447015.1 of Hymenochirus boettgeri. Taxonomy (NCBI): domain Eukaryota; kingdom Metazoa; phylum Chordata; class Amphibia; order Anura; family Pipidae; genus Hymenochirus; species Hymenochirus boettgeri. Next base: position 220,572,391 of record CM033472.1, on the reverse strand, counting down.
TTGATATTTCAATCCATTGAATACCGATATACCTGATCACTCAGACTGACTGTGTTTGCCTGTTAATCTGTTAATGATCAATCAAATATTGTCTATGGCACAATATTGGGACAAAATATTGACCGTGTACCAGCTTTTTTTTTAATTCTGTGTTTTATTAAGTTTTTCTTCAAAATAAAAGATTGAATATTAAGATATTGAATATCCATATTTGTATTTCAGTTGTTAGTGTAAGAAGAAGGGGGTTAAGAGCGAAGGGAAAGATGGGGGGATGGATGCCCAGATTTTGCTTAGTATTCGGCTAATAACTTTTTTATAGTTAAAAGTTTCCATAAACATAATCCAGTTAGACCATTGTTTAATAAATTTTGGAGTTTTGTTAGCAATAGAGGCTGTAAGTTCCTCCATTCTCATAATTTGATTAAGTTCCTTTATCCAATATTTAAGTGTGGGGGTGGTTTGTTGTTTCCAGAGCCGTGGGAGTACTTCTCTACCTGATATCGGAAAGGAGCGAAGAATTCCATTTTTGTAATTTGCCTGGAGTTCAGGGTGTATGTTTAGCAGGATTGTTGCCGCAGAACAGGGAATTTGACCTGCAAATAATTTGTTGTATAGATTTATTATATTAGTCCAGTATTGAAGTATTGGGGGTCATTCGTACCAGATATGATGGATGATTCCAGGTGACTGTTCACATCTCCAGCAGGTGTTGGTAGTTGTAGGGTAAATTTTATGTAGAGTGGATGGGCATCTGTACCATCTACTAAGCAGTTTATAATTTTTTCCCTGTGCTTTGCAGGCTATTGACAGCTTATGAGTATATAAAAAGCATTTGAGATCCTTTTAACATTTAGCTGTGAATGGTGGAAGCTGATTGGAATTTGAGGATTGTAATATTCGATAGAGGTTAGAGATTAGATGTTGTGGTGCTGTGTTTCCTTTGCATATTAGTTCAAATGGAGTAGGAGTAATTTGAAAATGTGTTTGTTTTAGCCATTGTTGTTTGTACATAATGCTGAAGTTGTGCATAATGGAAATATGCCATTGGAGGTATTGTTTCATTTTCCATGATAATGTTGAAAGGTATTGGGCTATTGTTTCCATTTTTTGTCCAATTCGGGGTGTTTCCTTTTTTTCCAGGTCAAGAAATAGTCGGTTTTATATCCAGGTGGCAAGCATGGGGAGTGAAGGATGGGAACCATGTATCCATTGACATTGGATATTTTGTATCTCTTTATTGCTTTGTCCCACGTTTGTAAGATATGACGGCGCATGTATGAGGTGTTGATAGATTGTTTATGGTCTTTTGTAGGTAACCATGGAAGAATGGTGAGTGGTTCTGGGGTTTGTTGAGTGGCTACCTCGAGTCATAATTTATTGTCCAGGTGATGATATTTCCTCAGGTTTGGCGGGTTTAGACCTCCATCTTCCTTTTTCCTAGTCAAGATTGAGAATTTGAGTCTTGGGTGTTTTTCCCCCCAGATGTAACGTGTCATTTGTTGTTGACCTGATTTTAAAAAATGTGCTGGTAAAAGGATAGGAATAGCTTGGAACATATATAACAATCTAGGTAATATATTCACTCGTATTATAATTTATTTTACCAAACCATGAATGTTGTTTATTTTTCCAGGTGCACTGATCGGAGGAAATTACGCCAAGAAGAGGGCTATAATTTGATTCATACAAGGCAATGCAACGAGAGCCGCTATCGGCAATCCAGTGCAAACAGCCCGGCGATGTTATATGCCGATAGCGGCGCTCGGAGCATCACTACCTGTCGATTTTCTATTCCGGCACTTTTAACGCCAGCTATTAGCTGGTGTTTAAAGTGCCACAATCACGGTGATGCCCCATCCTTCCCCCCTCCCCCTCCCCCTTCTACGTCTCCCCCCCCCCTCCTCCCTACCCTAGAGATACCTCACAATGAATAAACCACTAAGATTACATACCTCTTTGTATATAGTTGATGTATATAGTTGAGATATAATAATAATATCAACTGTTTTATATAACTTTTTTATGATATGTGATATACTATCTACTACAAACTATTATTGACAACCATCCGTAAATTACTGATGTAAACCTGTATATCATGCCCTACTGTTCAATAAAAACAAAGTTTAAAAAAAAGTGCCGCAATAGAATGCCAATTTCGGCATATAACATTGCTTGTGGTGGCTGCACAGTTACCTTTCGCGTTAGCCACGCAGCCGACGCAAGGAAGGAGTTTAAGTCACGCTAACCGATATTGGTTAGCGTGACTTAAACTTCAAAACAGGAGCTATGAGACCGTTGGTACTGCTCCCTGATAGTTTGTCTAAGTTAATGGTTAATTTAATACTCAAATAGGTGATAGAGTTCTTGTATTTTGAAAGGAAAGTTGTTTTAATTGATGCTATAGTTCCATCGGAAAGTGTGATGTTTAAGCAATTTGATTTATTATAATTTACTTAAAAGTTGCTCATTATTCCGTATGTTTGTAATTCTGTTGAGAATAGAGATGTGTGGGTTAGAAATAAATAATAAGAGGTCATCTGCATAAAGGGCCAGTTTGTGGTTTGTTTGTCCGATTGTAATGCCTGAGATATTTGGGTTATCTTATTGTGTTTGCCAGGTGTTCCATAATTAGTATATATAAAAACAGAGAGAGAGGACAACCCTGCCGGGTGCCATTATGTAGATGAAAGGGCTAGGAGAATATTACGTTAACTTGTACCTTTGCAGAGTTAGAATTGTAAAGTGCCATGATTTTATTTAAGCAATTGTGACCAATTCCTGCCTGTGACAATGTCAGTCTAATAAACTCCCAGCTGACCCTGTTAAAGGCTTTCTCCTCGTCGAGAGACAATAAGCACATTGGTAACTTGAGTTTTTGGGCTTGTGCTATCAGTATAATTGTTGTGTTATCTCTTCCCTCTCTTCTTGGGACAAAACCAACTTGGTCTTTATTTATCCATGTAGGGATATAGTTTTGCAGTCTTGTGGCTATCATTTTGGTGTAAAGTTTGATAGTTGCATTGATGAGTAAAATAGGGTGATAGCTGATACATGCAGTGGGATCCTTGTTGGATTTTGGGATAATTGCTATGTGTGTTTCTAACAATTGCAGTGGAAAAGGGTAGTCGGGATATTTTGTTAAATGCATCTAGTAATAGAGGGGATATTTTTTTTGGAATTGTTTATAGAATGGGTAGGTAAACAATCGGGTCCAGGGATTTTGTTTCCCTTAAGGACTTATATTGCTTGTGATAGTTCAGATGGTATAAAGGGTGTTTCCAGTGAGAGTGTTTGTTCTGTTGTTGAATTTGCCAAGGGTCTGACACTTGTTGCTGTATTCATATATTATAATATTTTTGTAGTCTTGTCTGAGGCCGAAGTTTCTGTTGAGAGTATGTAGTAAGCAGTCTCTGGCTGCATTCGGTTCTTGACGAACCTGAGGGTCTCTATTCAATTTATGATTGGTTTCTAGATTGAGTACTTTTGTTTGAAGTTGTTGTGTGTGTTTTGTGGTTTCTCTTTTCAGTCTAGTGTCATATTTTATAAGTGTGCCTCTAATAACTAATTTTAAGGTTTCCCACTTGTATGGTGCGGAGGTAGGATCTATGTTATAAGTTTCCTTAAAAATGTTGATGGTCTGAGATATGTCTTTGATGCATGTTTGATCTTTTAGGAGGCAGTAGTTTAAACGCCAATTCCAAGGAGATTTGGTGTGGGTTGGAATTGTCAGAGTTAGGTATGTTGGGGCGTGATCTGACCATACAGTTGGGGATTGTGCATTTAGGTTTCCAGGATAATAGGTTGTGTGAAGTAAGGAATAGGTCTATTCTGCTATAATTGTTATGAGGGCTGAGTAATATCTATAGTCCTTAGTTGTGGGGTGGAGGGTTTGCCACATATCTATAATTTGTATGTCATGTAGTTTACATTTAAATTTATTTAGTGTTCTATATGTGATTTGTTTGTGGCTAGTTGTGGAGTCTATGGTTGGGTCTAGTATAAAATTAAAATCTCCACCTATTATACAGTGGCCTTTGCAAATTTAGTCAGCTTTTCTAAATATTGAGTGCATGTGGAATTTTTGTGAATGATTTGGCAGGTATATGTTTGCTAGCGTTAAATTGTATTAGTTAAAGGGACAGTACAGTGAAAATGATCAATATTTGTTAAATTGTTAGTTAATGTAATACCTTCTTAGTTATTCAACATATTCTCTCCCATTTTGAAAAATCAGTTGATTTCATACCCTTTGCTGTTTCCTGCTGTTGACATTAGTGAGCTGACATTTCAGGTTCTGTAACGGTCCTTCTTCCCAGAATGCACCACATCCTTGGAATGTTCCTAACAGTTATTTCTACTGATTGGCTGTTGGATGGGTCAAAGATGCTCAGATCTCTAGTATGTTCTAGTCAGTATTTCAGTTGCATTTATTTATACACAGACAAAATGCTGAATTGGCAGATTAAGGTCATTGGGATGAAAAAATACTGTTCTTTTTTTTCTGAAAAGCATATGTATTTGCACTGACCTTCCCCTTTAAGGGTAATAATGATCATTAGGTATCATCCATTTTTGTCTATTAGTAAATTTTTAATCGAGATTGTGATTTTATGGAATGCAATAGAAACTCCTTTGATTTTATCTTCAAGATTAGAGCTATGTAATTTCTAGCCCATATTGAAGGGATTGAGTCTGTTTTAAAATGTGTCTCTTGCAACATAATTATGTAAATTTTTTCCTGGTGCATTTGATTATGTGTTTGCAAACGTTTCTGTGGAACGTTTAAGCCTTCAGCATTAAAGGGGAAGTTCAGTGGAAATACATATGCTTTCCAGAAAAAAGAACAGTTTTTTTCTATCCTAATGACCTTACCCTGCCCATTCAGCATTTTGTCTGTGTATAAATAAATGCAACCGAAATACTGACTTCCTGTTTGCAGGACCCCTAATAGAGACCGTTATGGTTTGGCCCTTGACCCAGCGCCTGGGTTGATGCAGTTGCTCAGTAGAGATCTGAGCATGTTTGACCCATCCAACAGCCAATCAGTAGAAATTACTGTTAGGAACATTCCAAGGAAGTTGTGCATCCTGGCAAGAAGAAGGACCGTTAGAACCTGAAATGGCAACTCACTAATGTCAACAGAAGGGAACAGTAAAGGTATAAAAACTACTGATTTTTCAAAATGGGAGAGAATATGTAGAATAACTAAGAACGCATTACACAAACTAACAATTTAACAAATATTGATCATTTCCACTGAACTTCCCCTTTAATGCTGAAGGCTTAAACGTTCCACAGAAACATTTGCAAACACATGATCAAATCCTTTAAGTGTGCAGACCCTTAGTTTTGTCTCCATAATGTTGTTTCAGAAATGATATGGTTATCTGTCTGTCCTGGACATCCATCGGGGGGGAGGGAAGAAGAAAAGGGAGGGAGGAGAGAAGTAGAAGTATTTGTATTCACATTACATTGATTTCCCTGTAGATTAGTAGATATGCATACTTTTACAAGATTTGGATATATAAAAAAGAAAACCGTAATTTATAAAATACATTCTTAAAAAAACATAACATTTAACAAACCAGGTTGTACCCTGGTTAAAACCTTATAACAATAACCTGTCAATATCCTTGGGAGATAATTAACCCTTGGGGGGTTGAAGGTTGGCGGGGGTCTCATTGGTAGCCACTGTACCCCTATACTTTGTGGTGTTGAATAATGTGTTAGAACATAGTCCTCTTTGAATTTTACCGTAATAAAAGTTCTTCAAAAAATATATATATTTTTTAATATGGTTCTTAAGATGTTTGCTGTAAGAGAAAAAAAAAGAGAACATTCTTCTGAAGTAGGCAAGTTTTGCCAGGATGAGAATTACTTTTTTTTTATCTGTAATTATGATTTATTAGAGAGGTAAGCAATACACTTAAAGCAACATTTGATGAATTTGAAGTAACTGTGTAGACACTAATATATTTTAATTATGTGTTCCCTTGTTTTTAGTGTGGCAAGTGGCTACCTTTATGTAACAATAATCTACAACATCTCAGTCAGTCTTGCACTGTATGCTCTATTTCTCTTCTACTTTGCCACTCGGGAACTTCTTAGCCCATACAACCCTGTTCTCAAATTCTTCATGGTAAAATCAGTCATCTTTCTTTCATTCTGGCAAGGTGAGTCCCACTGAAAAATTGTCACTGTATTACCCCACTGGGTGAGAGATTTGTATATATAATAAACCCACTGGGTGAAGGATTTATATATTTTTAAAGAGCTGCATTGATGCCAGCTGCTTCTTTATCATTATTTTATGTATGTGCCTTTACTTAACCATATTGAGCATTTCTGTTAAAGGAACAGTTCACTTTAAAAGTGAACTATTCCTTTAAAGGGCATGTCCACCCCTTTCTCCAACTTTTAGGATATTGTAGGTCTCCCATATGGCCTACGCCATATTAGTGTGTCAAGAACTACCCCCCCCCCTCCATCTTTACTTACCTTCACTCTATCCTCCGCAGCACTGCCCGGCCTTCTGCTTGCATGGAACTGCAAGCAGCGTGCCGGACCGGCAGCCGCATCAGTGATTGGCTGAGAGGCAGCCAATCACGGACGAGGCTGCCGGCAGTTCAGAACACCGGAGGAGAGAGGGAAGGTAAATAAAGATCGGGGGAGTTTCTTGACATAATAATATGGTGTTTGGGGCTGGGGGAGGGAGACCTACAGTACCCCAAAGGGGAATTACACTAGGGGGAGGGAGACCAAAATGGGTGGGAGAGGGGGGGGGCTGCACTGGGCATGTGCAAAGGAGACAGGAGGCAGAGTCCTGTATGGACTCTGCTAGGCTCCTGGTGGACAGTTTTTGGGGCATAGCAGGGCAGTCATTGGAGCAGGCATGTAAGGTAAGGATTTTATTACACTACAGAGTGGGGCCAGTAGTGGGTTAAATTATAGTTTTGGGGGTGGACATGCCCTTTAACATTTTGATTGAAGACCGGGGGGTTAAGGAGCTATGCCTTACCTCCCGTTCTTCAATCAATTCCACAGGATAGAAGGACAAAGAACCTTACCTTACACGCAATCCAACGCAGCAGCAGTGGAAATTCCCGACCGCTTCCTGTTCAGAGTAACTATAGCGTGCATTATTAGGCATGCACACTCTAGTTACTCTGAATCCAGAAGTGGTTGGGACCTGTCACTACTGTTGTGGGGGATCGCAAGTAAGGTACGTTTCTTCATCCATCGATCCTGGGGAATTGATTGAAGATCGGGAGGTAAGGCATAGCTCCTTAACCTCCCGGACTTCAATCAATACATTAAAGGGCATGTCCACCCCCAAAACTATAATCCCCCCAACTACTGGCCCCACCATGTAGTGTAGTTTAATCCTTACCTCACATCCCAGCTCCATAGGGTTCTCCTGTAGTCCCCCCCCAAAGTCCCAAAAAATGACTACCAGGAGGCTAGCAGAGTCAATATAGGACACTGCCTGCTAGCTGGCCTCAGGTAGATTTTTCCATGCGTACTGCAGCCCTTCTCCCCCCTCCCTCCCCCTCCCTCTCCCTCCCTCTCCCTCCCGTTCTACTATCCCTCCCCTAGCTCAAATCCCCCTTAATATTGTGCTCCCCCATGTCTCCCACCCCAACCGCATATTTTTTTTTTTTAGAAAGCTCCCCAAACTCTTACTTACCTCTCCTCTTTCCTCCGGCGAACTGAGCTGCCGGCAGCCGCGTCTGTGATTGGCTGCCGCTCAGCCAATCACAGACGCGGCTGCCGGTCCCGCCCCTCTGCTTGCATTTCCTTGCAAGCAGAGGGCCGGGAGCGCGGCGGAGGATCGAGGGGAGGTAAGTAGAGTTTGGGGGGCTTTCTAAAAAAAAAATTATAGCGGTTGGGGCTGGGAGCCCAGGGGGGACCATATATTAAAAAAAAATTTTCAGGGTGGACATAGCCTTTAAAGGAATAGTTCACTTTTTTAGTAAACTATTCCTTTAATATTTGGTAAGTTAAATATTATGTTGCATGTAGTCTACATTAAATTCTAGGGTGTTTGATATTTAATTTGTGTCATGTATAGATTGTTTGGTGCAAAATTTTAATTCTGTTGTGTGCTTTTCCTTGCCCTGTAGGAATGCTGTTGGCCATAATGGAGAAGTGTGGGGCCATCCCTAAAATTCAGTCTGCAGAAGTGTCAGTGGGAGAAGGAACAGTGGCTGCCGGATATCAGAATTTTATCATTTGTGTGGAAATGTTTTTTGCTGCCATTGCTTTACGTTATGCTTTTACTTACAAGGTTTACTTAGACAAACGTCTTGATGCCCAGGGTATGTATTTTACAATGTTTGACTAATACATAATATTGATGTGAACAGCTTATTATTGCATTTTCAAAACCAGCGTGGAGTATTGTATTGTAAATTAGCTGTCATCATGACTCACTGAAATTTGTGTGCATTAGGAAATATTTCATGACCAGTATTGAAATCACTTACCGTATATACTCGAGTATAAACCGAGTTTTTCAGGCTGAAAAATCAGCCTGAAAACTCGGACTCGGTTTATACTCGAGTTCATAGGCTTACCTGAGCATTCCGGCAGCCGCACAATCTTTCTGTGTACTGGCGCGCCGGCCTGACGTCACTGCCCGGCGCCAAGCCCGGGATCAGGATATCATCAATCAGGATACCGCACCGTACCTGCCAGGAAGCCCTTGGATGGAGGAGAGCCCACAGGGAGAAGAGCCCACAGGGAGAAGAGCCCACAGGGAGAAGAGACCACAGGGAGAAGAGACCACAGGTACAAACTGGGTGGGAGGGTGAGGGGGGCATTCAAGATGTTTGGGAACTACAACTCCCAGCATGCTTTATTAGCTGGGAGTTGTAGTTTCAAACATCTTGAATGCCAAGTTTCTACCCTCGGTTTATACTCGAGTCAACAACTTTTATTAGGATTTTTAGCTGAAATTGGGTACCTCGGTTTATACTCGGGTCGGTTTATACTCGAGTATATACGGTATCTATTGGCTGTGTTCTTTTATTTAGTATATGCTAATGAATGCATCAAAAGCATTGAAAGGAAACCAGAAAACTCTTAAGCTAGGTACACACCTAGCGATTTTTCCTCCTGACCGACCGTTCGATACTTTCGTTCGCGGCAAAAGCAGCCGCGTCCGATAGTCACCGCGACTGATCGTGCGGTCCATAGAGGACCGCACGATCGGACGAGGTTTTCCACCCTGTCTGATCGTCCTTTCGTCCGATTCGGACAAACGGTCGATCGGACATGGGCACATTCGGATTCGATAATATCGGTCCGATCGACCGATACACTGAACTATCGGTCGATCGTACCGAAATATCTAATCGTGTGTACCCAGCTTTAGGCTACGTTCACATTAGAAAACTGACAGAAACGTACAGCATGCGTTTGTATACATTTTTTGCATACATTTGTATACATTTTTTCACAATGTGTATTCCATAGATTTCTATAGAAAATGCATTAAAAGGTATGTCCACCCTAAAAAAAATTTTTTAATATAAGATACCCCCTGCCAGCCCAGCCCCAACCGCTATATTTATATGTTTAGAAAGCTCTCCAAACTCTACTTACCTCCCCTCTTTCCTCCGCCGCGCTCCCGGCCCTCTGCTTGCGAGAAAATGCAAGCAGAGGGGCGGGACCGGCAGTCGCGTCTGTGATTGGCTGAGCGGCAGCCAATCACGGACATGGCTGCCGGGAGCTCATTTCGGCGGAGGAAAGAGGAGAGGTAAGTAAAGTTTGGGGAGCTTTCTAAACATATAAATATAGCGGTTGGGGCTGGGGGGACAGGGGCAATACTATATATTAAGTTTTTTTTACACTAGCGGAGGGAATCCTGAGAGGGCGGGGGAGGGAGGGGGAGAGGCTGCAGTACGCATGCCAAACTTCTCCCGGAGGCCAGGTAGGGGCGAGTCCTATATGGACTCTGCTATCCTCCTGGTGGACGTTTTTGGGACTTTGGGGGGGACGACGACTACAGGAGAACCATATGGAGCTGGGATGTGAGATAAGGATTACACTACACTACATGATGGGGACAGTAGTTGGGGGGATTATAGTTTTGGGGATGGACATGCCCTTTAAAATACAGACAGAAATGCTGCATGCAGTGCGTTATTGGAACGGAACGGATTGTAACACAGCAGGTGTGAACGATATTATGAAATCCTGTGGGGTTTTACTGTCTGTCCATTTTCTTTAGACGCACGTGCGTTTGAAAAACAGAAACAAACTGATGTAGTGTGAACAAGCCCTAAGAAAACCCCAAGTGCATGGTAGACTGGGGAGTATGGTTAATACTGCTCCTACTTAACATCTTAATTTCCAGATTTTGCCTTTTCATCTTAGTCATGTGAGCGTAAAGCTGTCCATTCACTTGACAATACTCGCCATATTCTGTCAGCTGCAACGTGATTTGCTGATTATCGGTCACACGTATAGCACAAAAAAAGTTATCACAATGATAACGAACTATGTCCGCCAGCATAATGATCAATATCCAAGCCTGAGAATTGCCATTGCATTGTTATCGGCTCCCTTTACTTAAAGTAAACCTTCAAGTGTGTGTGTGGAGAATTAAAAAGTGAATTGATTGCAAGCAGATTTAAATGGAATTATCTGTAAATTTGCAAAGAAGTCGCATGTCCTTAAAGGGCACCTTCACCGTAACCTGGCCACAACCTCAACTAAAACCTTCAGCATGTTATTAGATGTACTGTATTACTAACCTGATATTTAGGATAGTTATTGCCCCTTTTTTGGCAAAGAAGCCAGCTTCTCTTGCAATGCAATCAATCAAGGCTGTGGTTGCTGACCACACAGCCAATTATTTACTATTGTTGCCTCCTGCACATTCTCAAGCTCCTAAAAAGTTAATTGAGGGAGGAGGCAGATACGGTTTCCAGAACAGAAGAGAACTTATCATTAAATGTCTGCTTACAAATGCATGGAATAAACTGGTAAAAAGAGCAGTTGGGGTTGTGGGCAGATATCTTTCAAGTCATCATTTTTTTGTTTTAAGGGTAGACATGCCCTATAAGCAAACTTGAGGATTTGGTGCTTTGAAAAGAATTGTGGCATTAAACTAGGGCATATGGTTAGGGTTAAAATACAAAAAAAAGCAATACAGAAAGCAAAAAGTAGAAAATGTCTCTGTGTTTATAGATGCAAAAATAGAACACATATTGCTTGTGATCTTTGAAGTATAGATGACAGAAAACATTGTCAATAAAATGGTGCGCAAACACCTTTTAGCCAATATTATCTTCAATCAAGCCCTCTACTGGGAGATTCCCTGTTATCCTGGTTGGCTAATTTGTTCCTGATTACCAGATGTACAAATAGATCAATACAGTATGGACAATGATCCATGTTGGAATGTATAAAATGTATACCGTAATTGCGTTACCATAGTAATTGAGGTTGAACAAAGACATAAATACCTCTTTAACCCTACACGAAAGTTGATGCAGGCGAAGGCAAAAAAAAAAAAACCAGATGAAAAGGGGAAAAAAACTCCTTCCTGATTCTAAATGGCAATCGGAAATTATCCCTGTACCAACCAGAACTACAGTATATGTATTAATACCGGTAATTCTCAATATTATATAGTATCCCTGTACCAACCAGAACTACAGTATATGTATTAATATCAGTAATTCTCAATATTACATGGTATCCCTGTACCAACCTGAATTACAGTATATGTATTAATACCAATAATTCTCAATATTTTTTAGTTTTAGAAACTTATCTAGGCCACTTTTAAAACTATTCAGTGAACTTGCCATTACCACATCTGCTGGAAGACCGTTCCACAGTTTCACTGTTCTCACTGTAAAGAAACCTTTCCTAACCTGAAGATCAAACTTCTATCTTCTAGTCTTAAAGGATGTCCATGTGTCCTCTGATATGACCTATTAATGAACAATGCACCAGAGAGTTTTTCTTATATGGCCCGTTAACATATATGTATTAAGTGATCATATCCCCACACAAACGCCACTTCTACAATGTAAACAGCCCTAACTTGTCTAATGTGTCTGCATATTTAAGCCCCTCCATTCCCCTTATTATTACACATTCACTTTAAACTTCCCTTTCTATGTTATGGGGGCATTCCTCAAAACCACTATGCGAACAACATTTCAAGTGTAACATCAATTTCAAAGCAGTAAGAAAGTGGTACTTGGCCCAGTGTTACTATTGATTTGGTATTTGTGTATTGCCAGCATTAGGAATTGTTGCATGTAGCTTCATCAGAGGCAAGACAAAAAAAATTATTACAAGCAATCTTATTACCCAGCAGTCAATATTTTATGTATTCAGTTATAACTATGCTCTATTAGTATCAGTGGCGTACATAGCAATAACTGGGCCCCAGCAAAACTATGTTAAGTCCCCTCTCCCTGTTTCATGTACAGTGGTTTTCTGGAAGGAGGCTGCATCTGTCATAGAGAAAATAAGGAGATGGGGGCCCTCCTGGGCCCCACTGCGGTTGTAGGGTCTGCTTCCCTGGTAGTTACTCCCTGATTAGTATTAAATACATTTGTAATCTTCTTTATTTTTTTTTTAGGATAAGGAAAAGCAAAGATATTTTTGTTGTATATGGGTAAAACAAGACTAAATGCTAAGTCTTCTATGGACCACACGATTGGTCGGCCGCAGCTATTTTCGCTATTTGCAAATGGTTGGCTGGGACAAAGAATCTATTAAGCAACCAATCAGATGTACGATTTTCACTGGGTTACTGCAGTTAGATAGGATCTGATTGGATGCTGCAGATTAAAAACTTTGGCAGAACCTTTTACTGCAATAGCCCCAAAATGTTTAAAAATCATGAATAATGGAATGCCACACTGCATAATTTAAATGGGAACTGTGGTCCCCATACAAGTTAAAATGACACCAGAATCATGCAATCTATCCAAAGTTACATCCGTATTAAAGGTGTTTTTTCTTGCTAGAGCTGTGACATCACAGGAGAATGTCTACTGCTGGGACAGAGCATCATCAGCTACATCATAAGTCCCACCTTTAAACTTCTAAATCGTTTTTAAAGGGTGTCTCCACTGGAAAAAAAAATTGGGGCATTTAGTTTTATTGAAGAACGGGAGGTAAAGGAGAGAAAGCTCCTCCGCCGCAAAATCTGACAGGTCCCGACGGACTTTCATGGCGCATGCGCATAGAAGTCAGAGTCCGTCGGGAACTGTCAGACTACACGGCGGAGGAGCAAGTGATCGGGTAAGTTCCTTACATTCTCTTTTGGCTACTGAGGGTGTTATTGAAGAACATGAGGTAAGACCAAGCTCCTTTACCTCCCAATCTTCAATAAAACTAAATGCCCAAATATATTTTTCCCCCAATGGAGATACCCTTTAAAGCTAGCCACAAGCCTGAAAATATTTTTTTTTCTCTCCTTAAGGTACCCATATGTAGAGGAAAGGAGAGAGAATAATTGCAGGTCTGTAACTAGCTTCACAAAAGATTGATTTTCTGGGGTTAGGGGCTTCTTACACAGCACATATTGTGACTGTCACAGACTTAAAGTCAGGAAAGACAAGGAAGGGAGAGCTCTTTTAACAGGACAGTTGTATGAAGACCACAGTAAGGGTGGGTACACACCGGCCTGTTTTTTATCGCGAGCCAGGACAAATGACTGTCGGTCGGGGCAATTGCGGCCGGCATTGCGCGTGGCCGATCGTTACCAACTGACCCAGTAGCCCATTTGTCCGATTCGGACAAATGGCAACCGAGCTCGGTCACGGCCGGCTGCCCCATACCAGCAGATATTTCCGACCGACTGTGCCATGGATCAGTCAGCCAGAAATATCTGCTCGTGTGTACCCAGCCTTATATTGGTTGCTAATATATATATGACATAAATCCCCACCCCTCTCCCACTTCTGTTCAGATTAGCACAGTTCTTTTCTGAATATTTATCTACTAATTGAATTGATGTGTTTATTCCAGAAATAATCCTTTGTATGGATATATTGTTAGTAAAATCTTTTAATTAGTGGTAGATTCCTGACACCTAGTGGAATATTATTGAAATAACTTAATTCTTTTTTGGCTTCCTGAAAGTACAGATAAATGGCCAATCCTATTAAAAACAAGTACCGCTAATGCCCATGAGATCTGTCACTCTATATCGACTGCAGCCCTTATGCACAGCAGGAAGAACATTGGTACAGTGTGTACCCAGATCTGTAGCTTCCAATGGAATCTGCCTGGCAAAAGCTATAAATATGGACTTTGTGTACTCAAATAAAGGGGCCCATATGGCTATATTCCTTTATCGTACGATTGTTTAGACAATCGTCTTTATTTTTTACCCCCCTTCCTATCAGGAAAGGAAAGGATATTAAAAGATGTCACTAATAAATAAAATGGGGAGAGAATAAGGCATTACAGCTCCCCTTCATAACATGCAAATAATGCAAATAACGGAGACTTCGGATACTTTGGCTCTCTGGTTTTGCATTAGCTTGTGGAATGATGCAAAAAACGTTTAATAGGTATTGCATTTCTTAAGGCTACCATGGAAACATGGGGAGTTTGGAGTCTTATTGCTTGTATACAGGTCATGAAACTGTTGTGGAAGGTGACTATTTTTAAATTAGGGGGAATGTTATCTCTAATATGCAGGGTTTTTTCTCTTTAGCTGTTTGGTTGCATTTGTTGCATAGCGATGCCCTCTGTTGATGGAGTTTTCCATGGTTGGGACAGCAGTGCTTTTGCATTGTTTTTACGTTTCTGTTGCATTTAGGGATTTTTTTTGTTGTTCTGGTTGTTTTGGGTTGGTATTTTTGTTGTATACCAACCATTCTATGGTGTGTTTTGGCAGTGATCACTTGATTGATTTAGCAGAGTGACTAAGTGACTTACTATATAATGAATAATGTATCCCCATTTAGTATAGTATTCAAGGTTGAATAAAGACATATGTCCATCCAGTCCAACCCATCTAGCAATACCTGCCTAACTTCCAGAGGAAGGCGGAAAAAAACACCAAATTTATGAAGGGGAAAAAAATTCCTTCCTGACTTCAAGTGGCAATTGGAAATTTCCCTGGATCTACTCTACTTGTTTATTTTTTTAACTGTCCAATGAATTTGTTAAATATAAAGGTATTAAAATTCACCTATGGCCTTGTGTTTTTGTACTGGTCATTAGATTACAATACACTCTAATTTCTAAGTGGCGATACCCTTTTAACACAAGGATGTAAGAATTAGGTTTTTCTTTTTCAGTTTAATTGAGGAACAGGGAGGTTAAGAAACTGTCTTACCTCCCATTTTTCAATTAGGCTGCCTCCTGACTGTTTAATTGAAGAATGGAAGGTAAGGTGACTCCTATTCCTTGATTAAACTGAAAAAACCTAAGTCTTATTTCTGAGTGGAGATACCCTTTAAAAGTAGGGTGGGTACATAATTTCTCATAATAAACAAGTTTCAGTGAGTCATTTGCATAGATACGTGGATAGAAAAACCTTTAGGGATGCTATAAACACGCACACCATGTTTAAAATTATTACATCTAACATGATGGGCAGTTTGGTCCACTAATTCGCGTATACAGTAGTGCAAGGTGGTATTTGGCTGACAGGGTTGGTAACTCTGTAATCTGACTCTCCTACTGCTAAATAAATTCACAAATTGATGTTTTATATTCCTTTTTAATTACTGTAAGATGCATTGATTTTATTTCCCTCTAGTTAATTGTCTAAAACACACTTTGCCTTTTATAAACGACATATCGTAAAAACCAGAGCACAAACATTTATTTACACTGTGCATACTTTGTACCCATCCTCCTTAAGGGAAAACTTTTGTTACATTATAAAAAAGTTTCTCTTTGACAAAGGTGAGATTCTGGGGGGGGTTGTTTTTTTTGCTTTGGGTACATCAGGAACATTTCTTTTTCAGATTTAATCCGAAATCTGATAAACAAATTGGCCTGAGACTTACTTTGTTCTGCTCAATGAAATATAGTTTGTGGCCTTGATTCCCTGCTGCTACCCTCACCTGTCCCGTTGGCAAAAGATTTTCAGACCTTCAATCAATGAACTCCGAAGATTCGATCAAAGTGATCTAAATCTCTCGCTGTTAAGGTGGCATAACAATTCTTTCTGCCTCTAAGGGCTAGGCCACATTGAGGCGCTTTTAAAAGCACACACTAGTGCGGCCCGATTGATGAAGCCACATGCGGCTGTGCGTGCTATCCATTAATCGGAGCACATGGGATCCACATTTTTTTGGGCAATCGCATGTGCTCTGATTGTGAAACATTAGGAGGTCGCGCATGCACTGCAACGCACTCTCGCGCACCGGAACCGCGTGAACATGGGAGCATGTTGCAGTGTGGCCTCAGCCTGTCACTCAAAGCTAGCATGCGAGAAAATACTCCTCCACCCACTCTTGATTAGCTTGATTGTGTAGGCTGTATCCAAGCAACAGGACACTTCAAGTTTGTTTGACTGGCAGAGGAGGAGAAAAGAGGGTGTAACATACATTCCCACCAGCCAATGACAAGTGCTGTGTTAACAATTGACCTGGGCCAGCTAGGAGGCAGACTTTTGCACTCATCTTTGCTGTGTGATCATGAGTAAGCGATTTCAACTGCTGGAAGTGTGGACATGTAATGGGGGTGATGTTATTTTTTTGATATTGTTGTTCTTTAAATGTTAAGATACATAGAATATCAAATCTAAAGTTTCCTTACCCTATTTGCCTTGTGAATATTTTACAATTGCTATAGAAAATCTTGTTAATGCTGTCTAGATATGCCTGCATGGGAGCTCTGGGCAGTTTCGTTATGAATCCAATCTATTTATAAACACATTCCTGCATTCTGTCAGTTTCGTTGGGAACATGTGCTTTGGATGGCACAGTGCTGAGTCATCACAAGGAATGCATATAATGGGTATGGAGATCATGTGAATCTTATGATCATGCCTGTCAGTTTCCATGCATGACTATTCAACATGTGATCCTCAAATGATAAGTGGGAGATGCCCACTGATTGTATCTCTGTTACATGTTACTGTATAAACTTTCTCTGCTTTACCTGTCCTTTTTCTTTTTTTTTCTCCTTACTCCTTGCTTTTGCCTGATAACGATGAAGCTGTTCCAACCTATGGTCCATATGGTAGGTATTGCTCTGTCTATGCATTTCCTCTTCCAGCTATTGTTGTCTGCGGTTTCCTTTAGCACTTTGCTCTCTGTTGCCTTTAAAATGTCAGTAGAAAACAGCTGGGATTTTTCACCTGTCCAAAACTAATGCTGTTCATACATTACTTAGATTTGATGTTCGATTTGATGCAGACGATGTATGGGTTGTAATGTTGAACAGAACAGCAGAATTGTCTGATGACGTTTCCTTGGCTAGACAATTTGATAGACATTAAGAACACAATGTTGACCGCAAAATGTTCCGTCAAGGTTGTTGCCAGGATGTTTTGGGAGCATCTGCTGAACTAAAAGTATAATGTTAATGAGCATGAACGGATTGTTTAATCCCTGAACGCCACCGATTGTGTGGTCCATTGAAAAATGCACAATTGGCTGGAATTTACAGGCTGATTATTGGATCAACTGGAGTTTTAGTTGCAGCAGTCGATTGGGTGATATTAGACCATGTTCCTTACTACCCACACTGAAAACCTGCAAAATTAAAGGGCAAATAGTGTCTAAATTATGCTTAGTAGAAAACTACTCCTACCTCTTGTTTTTTCAAGCAGAATAGTGAGCTGTGCCATGGCTAGCACACTCCTGTCCTTCTTACTACCCTCCAATCTTATTTAATGTAATCATTGATAAACATGATGCTGCAGAGATACAATTATCTGTCAGCTAGGAATAAAATAGTCCATATATATTTTTAGCTTAATTCACCTGATTTTCCAGACTTTTTTTTGTTACCCTTTAACTGTCATATGTTTAACTTTACCAATGCTATATATACCTGAAAACAATTGACATTGCCTCTTTTGCACCTCCCTTTATTTTCCTCCTGGGAGTATGTGAAGATTGTATTGTTTCCTTAAAGTGTAATTGTGGTCTCGAATTCTTGCAAACTAGTAAGAATTATATAAAAAGCCTTCTATCATACCTTCAAAATAAAACCAAAATCACATCTCTAGATAAAATTAGTGAGAAGTTATTGCTGGAAAGGTTCAGCAATATTACTTCCCGCTTAAGCACTTCCTTCCTTCTAGTCATGCGACCAGCCTTTGCCTGCATTAATAGGCTCTTCTCAACTGCCAATTTTTCCCCCATGTACTTCCTGGTTTCCCCAGCACTAAGTCTTAACTGAGCTTGCTTCTCCCCCAGGACGGACTGGCAAGGCAGAGGTCAGGTGATATCACTGAACCATAACAAATACTGATGTTTGACAAATCCTATATGAATGTAAACCCAGGGTGGTTTTTTTTTTTTGTTTGTTTTCCCCCCAATACGATTGAATCGGCCAAGGAAATCAACCTGTATGTGGCCTTTTATTCTATAGATAGTCTGCCTGATATTGTCAGGCAATCGAACAAAGGCTAATCAGACCTGATTGAAAATGCTCAGACGATCCCATTAGCTGCCATGTTATCTTAATCAGATAGAAGATAGATGGTGCAAGGTGTTGCAGTTTGATTGGTACTTCCTCATCAGTTTTTTTATTTGTATGTATATGTTTATTTGGAAATATCGATCGCTTACACCATTGTGCAGCCATCTACCAATGTTTGGGCTGCCTAACAAGAATATTGGAAAACTGTTTGAGCTTCTTTTTTTAATTTAACTAAATAGCTGTTAACTGTAGCTAAATACTGTAGCTTATTATTTGTAGCTAAATAGCTGTTAAATGTAGCTAAATATCAGATTTTAGGAATGGGCCCTATTTTCAATCCTTTAACAGATAAGACCCACATTTCATTTCTCATTTACAAAGTAAAAACATTAAACATAATAGTTACCTGATCCACTGATGGGGGGGAGGTTTGTGTATTTAAAGTAAATTCACAATATCTTTGCCTATCACTGCCACCATCTCTAGTCTGTGACTGTTTGAACTTTTCACTAGCTGGGTGTGGAATCACTTAGTGATTGTTGCATGTTTGCTTGCAGACTTGACATTTTTGGTATTGTTTAAACTTTCCCATGGATAGGTAAAAATAGAAATGACTTCATTTTCCATGACCACAAAAGCATTACACTTCAAGATGTTGCAAATGATAGCGCAGCCTCCCACTGTTTTCAGCACCTCTGCTTGAAATAGAATAGTATTAAGAGTAAAGATATTTTTTGGTTGTAATTTATCCCTCCGTGGCTGTGTGATGGGTGAATTCTAAGATATTTAATTTTCTCCTACTAAATAGTTTATATTAAACTGATTTTAATGGTTTTAAGAACAATGAATGTTTCACAATAAGATATCAGGTGTGCTATCATGTTCGAGATTAGGTACTTGAAGTTCTGCCATTCTGTGGCTACTCATGTCCAAAAGGATTAAACATGAAATAAATGTACCTATATCTGCAGAATACATTTTTTTAAGATATATTCCCTTAATATTATTGAAGATTAAAGTATGCTGTGGTAATAAAGGATATATTATTTTGTAGGCTAAACAGTACACAATTACTTTTATAGCTGATCTACATAAATGGTAACTGTGGTCTCCATCTTTATTAAAAAAAGCACATTCCTAACTTTAAAAGGACTCCAGGATCATGCTTTTTGCTGCAATTTTATGCAAACTTATAGCAGAATAAAATATGGTGTTTCCAGCTAGCACTGGGAGCTGTGACATCACCAGCACCATTGCTCTGCCCCTGCTGCCACAGGCACAGAGCATGTACAATTGTATCCTACTGCACTAACTGTCTTTCAATAGCTTCAGAAAAGATGGGGGGGTTTGTTGGGGGGGGGGGTTGTGGGGGTGTTGGTGGCTTACACAGCACATCATGTGATTGTCACTCACTTCCTTGTTCACAATGACTGTTTAAGTGTAACTTTAAAATCCTATAACCTAAGACCCAGAGAAGCTAGGGACATCATCATAGGCTTGTTTAATTAAATTAAATAGAGGACACTTGTACCACAGTTACCCTTTAACAAGATGTTTAAATAATATTTTAATGTGGTTATAATTTATTATTGCATAGGCCATTGTGCCCCAATGAAGAGCATCTCAAGCAGCTTGAAGGAAACCATGAATCCCCATGACATTGTCCAGGATGCCATCCACAACTTCTCTCCAGCGTATCAGCAGTACACCCAACAGTCCACCCTAGAACATGGAACAAACTGGCGTAATGGACAGATTATCTCCAGATCACAGAGCCTGTCAGGTGCTCGAGACACAGAGAAGACTTTGCTTCTCAGTTCTGATGATGAATTCTAATATAGAGAAGATGAGACATACTGACTTCTGATTGAAAGGACCAATGGTCAACCAGCCATCTGCAGCTTTCCAGTGCTGCAAGGAAACACTATCATATGTCCATTAAATCTCTTGGATGGGCTTATTTTTAATTGGCAGAGTCTTTATGTAGGTTGGTTGCAGATTTGAGGTTCCGTTCTGTGCACTGCACTATTTTTCAGCAGTAATATGTCTTCTTTTTTATTTATTTTTGTTTTTGTTAGAGTATCCTGTTTATTTACTGTGTTATGCCCCCAGAAACGTACTTTTAATCCTGGTTTTAGACAATGCAATTCAGATTATATGCTCTTTTCTGTCAGACCAAACCTACACCAAGTACTAGAAGCGAGGCATTAAAGGTCTGTGTAGGTGTTTCCAAAGGTCATACCATAATAGTCTGACAAAGTAAATTATTCAAGGTCCTGAAAATCTCAGGTAATTTTCAACCATGAATCAGTGACCAGATGGTCACAAATTGTGCTTTTTGAGCATTCATTTTAGACAGGTAGAGTTCTTCTCTCTACTCAGTATACTGTCATTTTATCAAAAGATGTGTCCTACACCACGTCCTACATTCACTGCAAGGTCAACATATATTTTATGGTACAATGATAATTAATCTACAGCTCCATTTATTTATTCATACACTCGCACATGTATGAAAAAAAAATGAATGCTCAAAACCAGAGGGCCATTCTAGGCTTAGTAGTCTGTGGAACAGGCCTTTTTTTCTAATTTTGGTGGATTGAGGTAGGCACCCAAACAATTGCATCATAGTGGGAAATAAGAAAATAGTAACATGGCTTTTGCAAGCCCTGTTTTGATTTAAGAGGGCATTGGCCATGGATCCTAGGCCAGTCATTGTGAAGGATCAAGGAACAGTTTTGGGAAGATATTAATGTGCTTGGGTCACTATTTGCAGAGCAGCAATCTAACGGTCTTCCTAATGCTCTTTCTTTATCTGTAGCCAAAAAATGTGCTAATCCTAAAGCAGTGCTCCGGTGCAACATCTTATTGTTCCTCATCACTTTCCTGCTTTGTATAGCAAAATTCATCTCAAATTGTGGCTTCAAACCACAAAATGCAAAGTGCTGTTTCTATTGGCACAGGAGAGGTAGAAGGGTGGATTTCTTTATATATATAAATATATATATATTTTAATATCTGTAGATGAACATTTTTTTCTCTACTACATTGCTTTAAAGGTTAATCCTTAAATATAACAAACATTTAACCTATTCTGTAGCCTGTGAGTGGATGCCAAAGCTCACAGTGGTACTTCATGCCTTATTGTTGTTGCAAACTATACTGGCAGCAAAAAGGCAGATAGAAGTAGGGCAGCTCAGGAGTTGTGTTGCAGCAGTAAAACAATAAACAACCTTATCTCTACTATGCTTTGTAAAATAGGATAAATATGTTTGTGAAAACTGAAAGTTGTGTGAATAATGCATAGGGTCTCCTTGTGACCTGGCTTTGGTGCAATATCAGATGTGAATATAGGAGAATTTTGGAGAATGTGTGGGATATATATTTTTTTTGTCTTACCCAAAATATATATATTAATGGAATAAAAGTTAGATGTTGCATTTTTTTTACTCTACAATGTGCATATACATAATGACCAGTACACAGTGAAGTTCCTATATTTCATATTTATGGTTTTTAAGAAGATTAAACAGGATTGCTCAGGATGATGTCATATATTTGGTTCCCTTAGTAAGTAATAGCAATAATGAGTGAAAATATATTTATTCATGTTAGTTTACAAGAGTTAAAGGGCAATTCTACACACACCCCACTTACTAAAATTGATACAAACCCCTGATCTTTACCTTTTTCTTTGACATCCCTGAGCAGAGATTATTCGTCTTCTACATCCCCAGTATCCGTGTTCTTCCTGGCCCTTTTGTGTAGCAGCTGTTGGTCATGGCTGTGATGTAGACATCACAACAAATGACAGCTGCTTCCCACTGCCTCCTCTGCTTCTGCCCGAGCTCGAAATGTACTTCTAATGCCATCAGAGTGGGAAATGAACCTTTAGGGCTCGTTCACACTACATCCGTTTGTATCCGTTTTTCTAACGCAGGTGCGCTTAAAAAAATGGACAGACCGTAAAACCCCACAGGATTTCATAATATCGTTCACACCTGCTGCGTTATAATTCGTTCCAGTCCGTTTAAAAAACGCACTGCATGCAGCATTTCCGTCCGTTTTTTCATGCATTTTCTATAGAAATCTATGGAATACACATTGTTAAAAAATGGATACAAATGTATGAAAATAATGGATACAAACTGACAGAAACACATGCTGTGCGTTACTGTCAGTTTCTAGTGTGAATGAGCCCTTAGGACTGGGCTGGCGAGGAATATTTCCATTCAAGCAGTAAACCAGTAAGTATAGTGGTTTTGAAGTGTTCTCCTAGTTTGTACCAATTTGAGTGTGGGGGTGGTATAGACCTTTTAAGAAACAAACCTATTCAGTGTAAGTATCTGGTGTGAGAATCAATCTAAGCTCTGCTGCTCGTTTACCAGCAATCCCTGGTTATTGGTTATCTGCTGGATTTTACAACAATTGCCAGAGTTCAATTGGGCAGAAAATATATGCAAGTGTGTACTAACCCTTAATATGCAGATTAATTGCCTTTATATTGAGATTATTCAAGATATAAAATGTATCACATTTGGGTAAGTTTAAGAAAATATTTAATCTTTTGGAAAGTCTTCATTGTGGTTAAACCCCTTACATTGAGAAGAGAAGTGTAAGTTTCCATACTGGCTTCACTGTAACGGATAGCGTTAAGCTGGGTTTCACTTCTGCCACAGGTGTATTGTGGTGTGTATAAGGGGAGGGGAACAGTCACTCTGATAAAATAACATACTCAGCAATGTCTTTTTCATGGGCTTGTGGGATTCCAAGTTACCACTCTCGATTTATGAAAGAGGAAATGTCTGTTGCGATATTTGTAACTAACTGATGCTTCTGTTTTTTTAATTTTTTTTTTATTTTTAAAACAAAAGGCACAAGTAATCTGGGGTATTTAAATGAGCAATAGCAATGGAGAGGGACAGAGGGCATTGGTTCTCCAGCTTTTGAGCTTAAAACCCAAGGATTCCCAGTAACCCCACCTAACAGTTGATCCAGAGGAAAAACACAGCAAAAAATGGGGGAAAGAATTCCTTCCCGATTCCAAATGGCAATCGGAAAGGATCCCTGGATCAACCAGAACTACAGTATATGTATTAATACCAGCAATTCTCAATATTATATAGTATCCCTGGATCAACCAGAACTACAGTATATGTATTAATACCAGTAATTCTCAATATTATATAGTATCCCTGGATCAACCAGAACTACAGTATATGTATTAAAGGACATCTAAAGTGAAAAAACACATTGCCCCTTTGCAAAGTTAAATTCATGTACTCTGTGCTGCCTTAATCCTATCTCTATCAGTGACTCTGTTTAACCATGGTGTCAGATCTGTGTGCAGCACTCCCCCCTTCCCCCTTCCCTCTGTTACCTTCTCCATGTCTCAACTACGGCTAACCGACAAGCTTATCATGTGCAGTAGGAGTTAAAAGTTCATCATCCTGAAAAACACCCACACACAGTGGCCAATAGAAAGCAAGCTGTCCTGGAGACACGGAAGAAGGAGATCAGTACAGTTTACGATCTCTCACTTTGTGACCCATCATCAATCGGTGAAAGCTATTAAGAAGGGGGGTCAAGTGCAGCCTTATATCTAACATCAAAGCAACCTCTCTCCCCCTGCTAATGCTCTTATCTCTATGTTTATTACAGAGCATGGATGGGGGATCACGTCACAGGGATTTGATTGACAGTCCAAGTAGGAGTAGAGGAATGCAATCTCGTATTCTTCTAACTGGTGTATCTCAGGACAGAGAGGGAATCTGAAAAAAGTGAAGACACTCTGAGGGTTGTGGGAAATTATAGAACACATGGAAAGAAAGACAAAAACGTTCATTTTCCCACTGTAGATGCCCTTTAATATCAGTAATTCTCAATATTTTTTCATTTAAGAAACTTATCTTTTAAAGCTATTCAGTAAACTTGCCATTGCCATGTTTGCTGGAAGACAGCATTGCAAGTGATCACAATGCAGCGTGTTTCTGCGTTGCCATGCATTTGCTCTGCAATTTTCCCAATATTCTTTTATCGGACCAGTTGCGATCTGCACAAAATCTGGTGATTGCAAGTGCTCCGATAACAGAGCAGTGCAAACAGTGTAGCCTGCCACGTTTCAATGCCCCCTGGCATGTGATTCTCACCTGCTATCAGA
Source organism: Hymenochirus boettgeri (assembly GCA_019447015.1). Lineage (NCBI taxonomy): Eukaryota > Metazoa > Chordata > Amphibia > Anura > Pipidae > Hymenochirus > Hymenochirus boettgeri. The sequence continues at coordinate 220,547,634 of CM033472.1, read as the reverse complement.
TTGCAAAACGCAATTGGAAGCATGTGAGAATCTCTGCAGTGTAGTGGCCTAGTCCTATGTCTGTCCAATATTGTAGTGCTAATTATACATTTAAGAACATCAGGAACCACATGCTGTACAGGAAATCATTATGTGCCCTTTTGATCTTCTAACAATTTTTTTTCTAACTGCGAAATCTTAAGCTTCTGGGATCAAAAGGACTTTAGTATCAGTCTGAAAAAGGAACAGAAGACCAGTTTGATGTAGCTCATGAAAATGTACACTTAATCTAATCAGGAAAGCAAAACAGACATGGTCCTGGATATTTTCTCTGAAAAAAAAAAATATACATCTTAAACCAATGATCATTTTTTCTCAAAGGAAATTAATGCAAATACGGTCACAGTACAAAGTTCTTAACTTAAAGAAATTTAAACTTATTTTTTTTCAATCCTAATGTGAAAGCTTTTCTACCCAGAAAACCTATACATTGCAAGATTCTTCTCTTAGTTAGTTGCATTTACGTACATGTAAGTAATAGATTTAGATTTCGTAAATCTAAAAATTTTTTTACAGCCCATGTAGTCTTTAAAGAGCCTTATAAACATGTGCTCTTATTGACCATGCCCCCTAGCCACAGTATTCACTGTCCTTATGCAGATATATGCATACATCTCTACACCAGTGGAAGTCCCTGATAAGACTTTGAAAGCTGAATTTTATTTACCAGCCAGCGTGAATTGCATACAGCCTTCCTGGGGCAATGCAAAATATTTAGCTCACAGTTTACTGCTATTTTGTTGTTGTTTCCTTTATGTTCCTAGCCAATTACCAAGATTCTACATGTACTGTAGTAGTGTTTCACATATTAGGTAATGCAAGACAGTACATGAGGTTGTGGGTTCAAGTACTCAGACCTACTTTTATTAATTTGGCTTGAAAAAGCCAAATTACTGTTCTTTCTATTTCTTCTTCTTTTTCTTCTTCCGTTTTATTTAGGAGAAGTGTGCTATCTTCTAGCTAAGGAATCCGCGGAAGCGTTATGGCGTTATCAGCAAATTTCCAGACATTTTTTTCCCATAGACTATAATGGTAACAATCCTCAAATGTGGATATTTCAAAACATGCTTGTGAAGGTTCTCATTCATCCAGGTCATAGTATATCTGTTGTATTCAATTAGATCAACTGGACTAGAAGTTTTAGTTTCTGAAGACGTTTCGCTAGTCATCCGACTGGCTTTCTCAATTCAGAATGACTTGTACAAGAATCTGTGGCAATTATGTACCCTGGAAAATCCCAATTAGCATATCACAGCCAAGTGTTAAGGGCGTGATTAGCCACTATCCAATCACGCCCTTAACACTTGGCTGTGAAATGCTAATTGGGATTTTCCAGGGTACATAATTGCCACAGATTCTTGTACAAGTCATTCTGAATTGAGAAAGCCAGTCGGATGACTAGCGAAGCGTCTTCAAGCACTAAACTTCAAGTCCAATTGATCTAATTGAATACAACAGATAATATTTCAAAAACAGTTTTTTTCATGGTCATAAATACAAATGGTGATACCCCCAACCCTCCACACAGACCAAGGTACACCCACCTACTGACCTACCTTTTCATTCCCATGGAAGCCATATTTAAAGGGTAACTAAAGTCAAAAAACTAATTTAGATTTATCCTTAATAAAAATAGTTTTTAGGTTTATAACACAAAAAAAAGACATACCCCCCTGAACCAGATCCAGGTACACACACCTACATTGATTTATCCATTACTGTGGCAGCCATACTTAAAGGGTAACTAAAGTCAAAAAAATTAATTTTGATTAATAATAAAAAAGGTTTGTTTTTTTTAACCCCTATGTGGCAAAAAAGACATACCCCCTCAACCAGACCCAGGTACACACACCTACTAATCTACTTATCCATTATGTGGCCGCATACTTAAGGGTAACTAAAGTTAAAAAAACTAATTTAGATTTATTCTCAATAAAAAATAGTTTTATGGTTGTAAACCAAAAGAAAGACATACCCCCCTCAACCAGACCCAGGTACACACACCTACTAATCTACTAATTCATTATGGTGCTAGCCATACTTAAAGGGTAACTAAAGTCAAAAAAACTAATTTAGATTTATCCTCAATAAAATATAGTTTTATGGTTGTAAACACAAAAAAGGCATACCCCCTCAACCAGACCCAGGTACACACACCTACTGATTTACTTATCCATTACTGTGGCAGCCATACTTAAAGGGTAACTAAAGTAAAAAAAATAATAATTTTGATTAATAATAAAAAAGGTTTGTTTTTTTAACCCCCATGTGGCACAGTTACATACACCTACTGACCTACCCCTCCATTACTGTTGCAGCCATACCTAAAGGGTAACTAAAGTAAAAAAAAACTAATTTTGACCAATCATCAAAAAAGTTTGTTTTTTTAACCCCCAACCGGACACAGGTACACACACCTACTGATCTACTTATCCATTACTGTGGCAGCCATACTTAAAGGGTAACTAAAGTCAAAAATTTTTTTTGACCAATCATCAAAAAGATACATAGAGATTCAATAAAAGTTCTTATCATTGAAAATGGTGCTAATTTTGCCCTAACCAATCAGATGTTAGCTTTCTGGTTGATTGGATCAAAATTAGCACCACTTTGGGCTGGGTACACACAAAAGTTTTTTTTGTCCCCAACAAGCGTTCACTACAAACACATCATTCCCATTATTGAGTTTTAAAATCTGCAGCAAACACACATATTCCCTTCCAAAATGCAGCCAAATTCAAAGTTTATACTTATACTTTCTCTTTCTAGTTTTTTTTGAAATTTTAATATTCTGTTTCTTAGGGTCATATTCATAAAGGTGGGTTATTCCTTTTTAGCGATACCACACCTTTAACAATGGTATTCTACAGCCAAAGACATAAACTGCAATCATTAAAACGATTTTTAATTTCCAATATTTAACGTTTGTTAATTTCCGATCGTTATCGTAAATTACTGATAATGATCGTAAATGTATGAGATTCGCAATAGAATACCATTGTAAATGTATGACCACAGCTGTACATTTATGCCCACTGTCATATTACCATAACGCACGGAATCGCTAAAATTCAATACAGTGTGTTCTTAAATATGGCCCCTATTACCCACAGGTAAACTTCATATAACAGCAGCCACAGCAAAGGGAAAGGCAAGACACGACTTCTTGTATGTGTGTGAAAGTGCTCTCAGGGCTACCTCCCTAATGATGCAGGGTAAAGCACCTTACAGAGCGGCACCCTGTAGGGAGGCAGCTGCTTCGGGTGCCCTGAATTTACTTTTCCCAGTAATACCCCACGGTTGCGCAATCACGTCACCACACACATCGGTGCATGCCTAGTTGCAAATGCTCGATCAGGACAAATAATTTCCCTGTGTGTACCCAGCCTTAGGCTGGGTACATACCATTCAATTTTTCTGGCTGACTGACCAATATTGTTGTATATCCATAGGTCAACAAGTAAAATTAAATGGTGGATTTGCAGGCAGCCGAACCAATCTCAGGTCCCCTATTTATTGGGTATGTAAGAAAATCACAACTGATCTTGTGGTCCCCAATGGAACGCATGATTGGTCGCGGCATTGTCGGGACTGATCCTCAATATGGCACTTCTACCCTTCCCTATGTATCTGTATGTTACCCACCTAACTAGATTGTAAGCTCAATGATGACCTCTTATCCCAATTATTTTAAGCATATACATAATTATTTATTTTAGTTGTTTATGTATAACATTTTTTGTCCCCCTTGTATGACTTTTTGTATTATAATATTGTACGGCGCTGCGTCCCCATAGTGATAGAACTATACATACACCCGCAAACCGGTCGGAGATAAATGATCGGATTAACGATTGTAAATTTACAATACCAATCGTAAATCTACAATAACAAAATCATAGATTTACAATCCCCATAGAATACCATTGTTTACTATGGTATGGTTACATTGTTGGTAGTTTACTACCGCACGGTATTCTACGATCCAACGTTCGTTAAATAACAAACGTTCAGTCGTAAATGTACGATTGCGATAGTAAATTATTGCTAAAAAGTGATACCGCGTCTTTATAAATGTGGCCCTTAGCGCCCTAAGGACCTGAGGATGTATTGTATCTGTTAGGTTTTTATATATTCTGTATAATCACTTAGCCTAATAGCAGCCATTTTGTTTTCGACTCCATTTTGTGCACAAATTACTTAGTCTGTTTTTCTCAAAATGTACCAAGCTGTACCAAGCCCAAGCTGTTTCTCATGGCCATAGATAATACGTTATCTCAAGGTCTTCTGCCTCCTATGTCAACTTGTCTCTATTCTCGCATTCCAAGACATGTTTTATTATATTGTTTACAGACATAAAGTCCGGTAAAGCCCCTTTTCGTCATGCAAGGTTTTTCCTTTGTTTCATATATGCCAATGTATGACCCAAATAAACTGAGATAGTTTTCAGTACATGCCCTGTGTGTGTCTCAATCCTATCTCCCGCAGCTGTGAGGCTTTTTCAGTGTTCTAAGAACTAGGCATCAAATAATGGTTGGACCAGTGTATTCTTACAGTATCCGGTCCAGGAGATTTATTAACCTTATTTTGCAGTTTCTGTATCATATCCTCGGTTACCATATCCACCTTGTTACAGTTTAAATAATCCCTTAGGGCACGGGCACACTGCGCCGCAATTGCACAATTATGTGCGATTTTGTTGCGTTTGCGCATGCGGTTTCTTAATTAGGTATAGGAAAACACATGCAGTTGCGATTAAAATGTGGAACGCAAATTGCAACGCACCCGATGCATTGCAGCATTTTCAATGATCTGAAAAAAACGCAAGCGCAAACACATAAAAAACACAACAGTGTGGCCTAGCCCTAAAGGCCCTTTCCGTTCCCTCTGAAAGGTTTTAAATGCCTTTTTCTTCCTTTTCATTTGCCTCTTTACATAAGAATTCAGCCACATGGACGCGGATTTATTTTTTTTACATTTATTTCCCAAGGGTATAAATTTAGATGTGAAGTGGCTTAAATTCCCCTTAAACACAGTCCACTTCTGTTCAGTACCTTTACCTGATAATACATTATCCCAGTTGGCATTCTGAAGATGTAAAATAATGGGCATTTTTCACCCCAGTGTACATTAATTATCAGTATTGTTAAATAATGCTCATTAGTGTAACATGGCATGAAAGGACAACTAAAGCCTCAGAACAACACTGGATCAGGAGACTTAAATTTAGTAATCTGTCTCACCTCTCATTTTCAGATGGTTTCTGGGAAATGTACTAACATGGGGGTTGTGCTTTATTTTACAGTATTTTAGAATCACACATCTTGGTCACTGACCATTTTTTTTATTTACACATGCTAAGTCCTTAACTACTGCAGGTACTTGTTACAGATGGTCACACCTACTATTAGTCTCTAGCCAATCCATTTACAGGACAGATTAGGCAAAACAGCAAGTGTCTGAGCTCAGGAGGGTGGCCAGATACAGCACATATACCCAAGTGGGGCAAGGGGTTGGCTTGCCATTCTGGAGTTGTAACTTGGGTATTCAAAGGGCGTGGGTTAGGTAGATAAGGGCGGTTTTTATACAGGAGGCATAAGATAATTATCCCAGAGGATAAGGTAGGATATCTCAACATAATTTAAAGGGGCGATTTTTTCAAAAATATTTCATTATGAGGGTGGAGTTGTCTTATAAGGAAACAGAGCGTGAACTGAACTTTTATGGATGAATGATCACAAAGATGTAAATAAGGAATAAACCTGGACATACTCTGTAAGTGAAAAAATGCTTTATTTGAACAATATATAAAATACACATATAAAGGGACTTTAAAATGTTTCAGAAAAATAAATACAATTCACTATATATATATATGTACACACATATATTAGATATGAAAATTGTTCAGTACATGAAAATTATTACGCAGAATAAGTAATGTGCACTTGTATTTAAAAGACACACAACACACCACCGCTTAAATGTGCCATAAAACCCCATCAGACATTACAATGAATGAATTCAGATCCTCAGACAGCAGTGAGATTTACTTAGTTGCGAGAGACATTTGCTTGCTAGCAGTGGATACGACCATTGACTTATCACGAGGATGGCAGGCACACAGCCTTCCCTGTGCACTAGAAACAACTGCCAACATTGTCACATGTTATAAAGTCTAGTTTAGGAACCAAGTCCACTCTGGTTATCATTTTTAGATCTTGTGCCGCTTAGAAATAATGGGGATCTCTACCCTGCTGTTTCCTCTTAAGGTTGGGTACACACAGGGCTATAGCGGCGACTGGGTCAAATAACTGCTAACTTACCAACTGAAATTTATAGATGTGTCAATCAGAACCCACTGAAATTAGTCTGTCATGACAGAAAAAGTGCTGCTGAAATATTGACCCAATTGACAAAAATGTAAAAATATTGGTCGGTTAAATTTAAATATTGGCCCATGTGTACCCAGCCGAATCTCTGTGTGCAAGATATTTACAATCAATGTTCCCTCTAAGATATTATTGGCTGTGTGCAGAGAAATAACGTGTGCTACAACCTGCAATGCCTTCATTCTTCTTGAATTTTGTTGTGCTGGGTTAACCTTGCCATGTATCCATTCATGCAGCTTAGAGGGAACTAAAGGTGGCCATACATATGTTCGATTTTACTTCCCCGACCAAGCGATCCCGCGACATTCAATCAATCCTGCCGGAACCACCTCTCCCGTTCTTCTATGCGACCGACATGCGATCGCAAAATAAATGGGGCTGTGCAATCGCATTTCGGTCGCATAGAAGAACGGGAGAGGTGGTTCCGGCAGGATCGATCGAATGTCGTGGGAGCACTCGGTCGGGTAAATAAAAAAACATATGTATGGACACAATTAAGTAACATATTTTGGTCTCTCTAGCAGGCCCCAGAATTCCCTTGTGTGGACAATTCCACTAACACTGAAAGTGTAAAAGACAATGGAGAATGCCCTCTACTGGGAAAGTCTCCCGATGATGAATAAGTTCAGCACGGTAAAGATGTTACGGTTGATAAATGGGCAGATGCAAAACAAGGTGCAACATTTCACCCATTCTATTTATCTGCAGCAACCAATCATATGTTATATAACTACAGTAACTCAGAAAAAGATAACATCTGATTGGATGCCCCCCACATCGTATCAATACACCTTAATGTTCTCCTTGTGCGTCACGGTACACAGGCCAAGTAATCTGACCCAATATATAGGACCGTTGGATTTTCCTCTCACACTGCTGAATTTACAAAATATTTAGGAGTCATGTTGTAGCTTTGTTGATAAAATGGTGGCAAATAAATAGAACAAAATGGCAATCAGATGAAAACAGGAGGTACCTTGGGGTTCAGTACAGACTACACACTAGTAACTAAGGGGCGTATTTATAAACCCGAGTTATTGATAATGATGGATACTGCGGGTCCTCACCTACTGTGTTGACATTTTACGACACAAACAAAATTGTTCCTTGTTTTTGCTATTTTACGTCACATCGTCAAAACTGCAACGGGCATGTAAAATAGCACTAAATTATTTCAACTACTGACAAAGTTGTGAAATATAGAATATGTGTGGTATTTTACTACCAAAGTTAAAATATTGTATCATCATTTTGTGATACCACACCTATAAATATGCCCTTAACTAGCTGGTGTTTGCATTACCATTATCTACTATTTAATGGAGATTAAAGGAATAGTTCACTGGAAAAGTGAACTATTCCTTTAATGTGTTGATTAGAGACCAGGAGGATAAGGAGCTATGCCTTACCTTTCGTACTATAATGCCTGTGGAGCCAGGTACGAAGATAGAACAAACTTACCTTTCACGCTATCCTCCGCTGTCACACTGAAATTCCTGACCGCTTCCTGGTTCTGATTAACTACAGCGCACATTATCGTGCATGCGCACTATAGTTAATCAGAACCAGGAAGCGGTCAGGACCGGTCAGTGTGACAGCGAAGGATTGCGCAAAAGGTAAGTTTGTTCTATCTTCATACCTGGCTCCACAGGCATTGATTGAAGAACGGAAGGTAAGGCATAGCTCCTTAACCTCCTGGTCTCCAATCAACGCATTAAAGGAATAGTTCACTTTTCCAGTGAACTATTCCTTTAATAGAAAACATTGTAAATTAGCACTTGCTAGGTATGGGAGTGCTTTAGGACAGGGATTTTCAAATGATGTGCCTCCAGATGTTTAACACTACAACTCCCAGCATACCTACAGAGGGAAGCCAGGGAATGCTGGGAAATGAAGTTTTCAAACATCTGGAGGCACACCGTTTGAGAATCCCTGCTTTAGGACATTAAAAACAGGGGCAACTTAAGCCCCAATTACCACCAGTAAACAACCCAGATTTGGTCATAGACATCTCTGCACAGATTGCTTATTCCGGTATTCCTGGATACAAAAAAAAACCTTTCAGGTCCTAGGGTTGCCACACAGCCAGTAAATCTGTACCATTGCCAGTATAAAAAGCATAAAATTACAGCTCGGACTCTTTTCTTTTAATGGGTTTTGGGCCCCACATTCATGACTGGTATTTTTTCCAGGCAAAGTGGTAACCCAGGTGACTCACTGTCAATTAAGTAGGACCTTTGACAAACTGACCAATTCCATGACCGAGTAGAATGCCTGGTTGTGTTAGGATCCAGTTTTTCGGTGAACATTTTATATATAGATATTGGGGAAATCCCTTTGGGATTTAAGGCTTAAGACAGCAGAAGACTCTTTATAAAAGCAGAAGACACTATTAAAAACGGTGCCTGGACCATTATATTCTCCAAGTAGGGTGCCAAATATTTCCAGTTTGTAATATACACCACCCTTACAGGGTAGTTAAAGAATAAAATGCTTTTGGCACATATAACTATCACATTCCCATTCTACTTGTATAATCACATGTAAGACTTATTACATGTCACATAGGAAAACATTGGAAACAACCTAAATCCGTATCACTGTGCTTGAAGTGGAGATTACAAAGCCTGAATACCTAAGTGGTTTCAGGGACAGATTTAGTGTACAGGATTAAACAGATCAGAAATAGTTCAAAACTTATACCCCAACTGTCCCGATCTGGTCCGAACTACCAAGCTTTGTCCCGGAATTGAATGGGCTTGGGTGGTTTGGGGGTGTGGCAGGATGATCTATTTCCATACCCTGGTATGTTGGGAGGTATTTGAAACTCCAACCTCACAACAACAAAAAATCACTGGTATAAGAAAACAGTAGGCAAAAAGGCAAAACAAATTACAAGCTTAGAAAAGCTTTAGTGTAGTAAGTCAATGGACATATTTATAAATGGGTTAAAATGGGATTATATCATTCTACAACTGGATAAAACCATTTCCATAGAATTCACTGGTTTATGTAATGCTGGAGAATAAGCATTTTCCTTTAAGTACTGTAAATATTACTAAACTTGCCCAATTCTGTTGTGGCCCCTTGGTCTAAACTGAGTATTTGCTGAAATTCATTTTAATGCTTAAATAACAACTGTCTGTTTCAAGCTTTGTAAACACGGTAAAGTTCCGCCGAACAATCTCTAACACACCCAGAATTCTTGGCTGGATGTTGGGCTTTATGGCCAAGCAAAGTTTACCGTGTGTGAAGCTTTAGTAACAAGGGTTCCTATAGAATTTCTTCCCCCCCTTTGAAAATTCACCCATTAAAGAAATACTTGTAGAGATAATGATATACTGAAGAATCTTCTAGTGGCTTTTCTCTAGGTCTAGGATTGAACCACAACAAATGGCAGATTGAAAATCAACCAGACCTAATTTCAAACAGGACCAAACATTATTGTATATCCTTTTCCAACAAACAAACATTTAACATAAGCATTTCCCCCGCCCTCTTCCCAATAATCTTTATAATAAAAATAATATATAAATATACCGAAAAATAAACTTCTCAAACATAAATAAGATTTAACTCCACAAAGCTAATGACAATGACAGGGCCTCGACCCCCGTGGTTTCCAGAGATGTTGGTGGCATCTCTGCACCCTTAACATTAAGCAGACGGGATCAGCCTAAATTATATGGGGTGATGATGTCACATGCCAAAAGAACACAATCCGTCCATCTTTCAAGCAGACAGAGTGATATTAAGCAGCTATTAATAATTTAGAGTTCGTCGAATAAAGAACAACAGCACAACCATTTTCTAACTAGCCCCTGTAGAATTTATAGATGTTTACTTTGAAAGATATTTACACTGAAGTACCTTAGCACAGTATCCCAGGCAGATATCACACCAGGGATGTCCAACCTGCAGCCCTACAGACGATTCAAGCTACAACTCCCAGGATTCACTGGCTGCACTCTCCAATAGCTGAGCACAGCCAAGGAAATTGTAGTTTCAATCATTTGGAAGGACACAAGTTGGACATCACCATATGACATTGTCAAACTCAAGACTACAACTTCCAGCTAACTCAAACGTTGACAGTTAGGGGATGTTGTAGCCGAAAACAGCTGGAGGATTGCAGATTAGATATCCCTGATCAACAGGGACGCTAGTCAATGTTGCCTTTAAGTTATCATTGGCTCCAAGCGCCAAGATCATCTGTGCAGATGCAAACTGACATTTTGTGTGCTCCACTTGTGCCAAGCTTGGGCACAACTAAGAGGAAGTAATCAAGTGTGATATCTGTAATCCATACGCACACTTCCATCAGAGTAGACTACCTGCAGTTTATTATTGTTGAACTACAATGCCCACACAGATTAAAATATTACAGATGGTTCATTTCATTGTACTTGTTGGATGTACATTTTAATAGTTTAAGCAATGTAAGGTAAATTGCAGCATTAACTGGTTATGCCACCTGTTGGCTTCAGACTGTAAAATGTATTATTTAAAATAACTTCATAGACAGCTAGTTGCCCTCCAGCTGTGGTGAACTGACAACCAGTTCCAATAGAGTGATTCTGGGAGCAGCACTTACTGCCAACAGTTTCCTAATCCACATCTTTTAAGAAAAAAGTCATCCCCAACATTCACAACAGATGGTGTACCACCAGTCACTGGGTTCAGGCCCAGGCACTCTCAAAGTGGCTATTAGCCAGTTATTCTCTAAGTGCTCCCTTCACAAAAAGTCCTCTACCATGGACTTGAAGCTATAGCACAATCGTAAAATTATGTAAGGGGCACACATCAGTTCAATGTGAATTCTTTATTAAATCACAGCACAACGTTTCAGGGATCACCTGATGAAAGGGACATAGTGATCCCTGAAACGTTGTGCTGTGATTTAATAAAAAATGCCCCTCACATAATTTTACGCTTGTAAAACCAGTCACCCTGCCTCATGGCCCAGAAGGAGTTAACGTATTTTGCTTTTAATAAACTATATATCTATCCATAAATTTTCTTACCACCTTTCCCCATCCTTTTCTGTAAACTCCACATCTTTTGTCATTATTTTAAAGTTTAGTACTTTATTGGGTTTTTCTTCAAGATTATAATGAGAAACCTACGGTATTCTCGAAATAAATTAGTAAATACATTTTAGTGCCCTCTAATGGAAACACGAGTCTTATACGGTCATTTTCCCTGTCAGAAAAAACTTTACAAGCAACCATGGCAGCCATCTTTAGACACACTATGGATTCTGGGACTAATTTGTTCAAGTTTATGAGGAATTTACATTTAAACATTTGCATTTAAACCAGGTTCTCATGGATCACAGTCAAATAAACCCTTTTCTGCACCATGTATACCATGGTATTCCCTCTTACCGTTTCCATACTAAAATATTTCAACATTGTAGTATTATCTTTGTTCATATAGAACACAAATAATTTTCCCTTTGGAGAATGGAAATCTATTGCAATCATTTGTGCCGTCTTACAGTCTGTATACACTCAGTAATGAGGCTCCTACCACTTAATTCTTCCCTATAAATGAATCACATACTATAATTGCATCAGTTAAAGTGGAAGTTCACAGCAAACATGCTTTCAAGACAAAACATTTTTTCCCCATTCCACAATAATATCTTTTTCCCACTGAACTTCCCCTTTAAAGCAAGCAAAATCAATGCAACATACTAGTTCTTCCTTGTGTGCGTACACTACTCTAGCCTTCCAACACACACAAACCAACACTAACTAAGCCTTCCACGATCATCCTTTAATTGACTTTACTCTTCTTTCTCTGACTTTACGACCGCTTTCTCAAAACTAAAATACCGCACCCTGATTTTTGTACAGTGTAAAAAAAAAAAAAAACCTATATAAAAGTAAATCCTTCTGGGCAATATTTCTGAGGACTGAGGAGTAACTGGCTGCAAACTAAAACTCCCAGCATTATAGTTTGCAAGCATCTGGAGGGCCGCAGGTTGGACACCTCTGCATTGAAGTTTTGGGTACACACACTGCAGCTGGGTACAAGAGATAGAAATGCCATACACCTAACAGAACTGAACATGTATCTTCCTAATCTAAGAATAAAAACACATATTTTGTTGAATAATTTAACTCTATTTCATTAAGAAAAAGCATTTTGCTGCTTTCTACGTCTAAACATTTTCCAAACACATTAGAGACCACGCGTTTCTCCCTGGTGCACTTTCTGGTACCTTCGATTGCATTGATGAATTAAGGTTTTAAGTAATAACCCATCGTTTTCAAGATAATCATAAACCACATCCTAAACAACCCGTTTTAACATAAAGCACTGGAGCTGATCTGTTTTACGCAGGCTGAAGAATGCTGGTAGAGATGGACAGTGCAAGGCTTTCAATGGAAGCCGTAAAAGCCTCAGGTCAATGTCCATATGAATCACTATAAGGCGGCGAGGATCCGGTGCATGGCTTAGCAATTAATGAGGTGACATGGGATTGGATGAGCAAAAGCAACATTCCATTTGTTAGGAATAAGGATTTCCAGAGGACTTGACAATGGTAATGACACTGGTGGCAGCCACTTTAGCTGGAGTTATGGGCCCTCGTGACACAGAGTGGGCAAAGTTTTGAAGAGCCTCATATTTGGCTCGAAGTGCATCCAGTTCCATCTTGATGGTGGAATTCTCCTGAGCCAGCTTCTCCACCTCCTGCTGTAGGTCATTCTTTTGCTTCTCTAACTCTTCCTTCTGCGAGACACGTTTGACCCTGCAACTAGCAGCATAGCCACGGTTTTTCAGCGTTCTCCTCCTCTGTTTGAGCCGTACCACTTCCTCTTTAGACAAGCCACGCAAGTGGTGATTTAACTCCCTCACAGACATAGACATCAGCTCTTCATCCGAGAGAACTGGCGTATTTTCACCCATTTCTCTTTTTACCTGCAAGGAAGTGGCAGAACCTATGATTAATTCCAATACTAGTTCAGGCTTTCACTGCACAGAAAATCACATCATTAGTCACATCACATCAAGTCATTAGAAGATCATTATATTCCCTGGCACTATTACAATAACCTACACATCATGTTTACTGGTAGTAAATAAAAGTAATTAAAGTAGGAAATCAATGCTTGGTTTAATCACTACAGGAGGAACACATCTAGCTCAAGACTAAATCAAAATCATTCCATTACATTTACACATTTGGAATCAAATATTATTAACGTTCCTGTAGCTTTTTTTTTTAAGGGAACATTAAAGGGTATGTCCACCCCTAAAATAGTTTTTTTACTATGTGATTCCTAAAAAAAGCCCTAGAAATATGCTTACTAGCCAGAAGCAGCAGAGAGGGGTGGGACTGGAAGCAACGTCTGTAATTGCCTAGCCGTCAGCCAATCACAGACGCACACAGCCAAGGGAACAAGTAAAGCAACCTATTGTTCTTCCTCAAAACATATAGGTGCTATTGGTAATAGGACAATTCCTTTAATTCCCCCCTTCACATGAAAATACCTGGGGGGTTACCTAAACCTCAGTCCTCCCTCCAGGGTTTACAAAGTTGCTTATCTCAGTCTCCATTTGGGGGTGTAGTGAACTGGGACTGCTATTCCAAATTTTAAGTAAAGGTTCTGCTGTTACAAATTAAACCCAGGGGTGAAGACGGTTTAAGCCTTCACCCTGGGTACTTTTTATTTATTTATTTTATTGGCAGGGGGCGTTGGTAAGAGGTACAGCTGCCCTTTAAATATTATTTGTAATGTAACTAGTCCCTCAAATCTCTTATTGTTGAAGGATCTGGAACATCACTGTAATGGCAACAATCAAAGAAATGAACCCAATCTTTATTCTCAGGACAGAAGGGAGTAGCCAAGGTAAAAGGCAGTTTTGTTTAGTAAGCCATTTATAGGCAATAGCAGGATGGAATAGCTGTAGGAAAAACCACATAACAGCACATTGTGCAGCCTATGTTAAGCCCTTATACATGCTGGGGGTTCGCCAGAGAACATTTTGATAACCTTAAAATTACATTCAGTTTTATTTTTGGTAAACTGATTTTTATGCACTTGAAATCAGATCCAATTTTTAAACAGATTTACAATTTAATCTGGGACCTGACTGGTTGGCCGCAGATTGACTTGAATTTTATACACAATTTTCTAGAGGTGGATTGGGAGGATTCCTGGTATTGCTGGGATAGAGTTGCTGCATGTAGCTTCTCTCTCCAACACTAACACATGAGGCAGAAATTAAGAGTTTCCCTTTGTAGGCGATTCCCTACAATACTTTTCAGCCTAACCTTATGGTAGCCATACATGCAATGATCATATTTTTTTTTCCTTTTCGTGCAGGTTGAAAAACATTTTCGCCATCGGCCAATACAATCATACGATCCCCAGATTATATGACCACCATAATGATGGGGTGTCCCCCATGTCACATAGGCTGTTTAAGGAGATCTTTTCACTTACCTTAACCTGTGGATATTGGTCATTCATACCACCTGTGAAGTAGCCCTGATCCAATGTTAACAAACAGGTCTGCTTTTGCTTGCCAAAATGTTCTGTTCTGATTTGTTTAGCATTGTAACAGCCACATTTCCTCCCATGCCTGTCCTATACTATCTAGGAACGCAAATATATCATTAAATAAGCTCTATTAGCATAGACAATGTATCAAAACGCACAAACTAAAATGATGCTAATTCAATTGCCTCTCTTTTCCTAATAAACATTTAACGATATCCACGTTGTTCTGTTGGAAGCAAATGGCCATCTCTCATTGAGTAAACATTTATAAACAGAGATGTCGCTCTTCTAAATCTTCTCCAAGGTAATGAAACTGAAGGTGAAAATGCCTGGGTGCAAAACAAATCCCATGGCTGATCCACTTAACGTTCTCTCAGTTTAAATAAATTCTCTTTGAGTCATTTCTGCCCTTCAGCATACAATTTTCTGCCCAAGTAAAAATAATTTCACATACTCATTTTAAAAAACAATTTGCTAAATGGAACAGTGAAAGGTTTTCACCAATTCTAACTACATACGATTGATTGCATTGCCCTAATCTCTGCTGCTACCACTAAATCCATGTCACATGTGGCTTTTTAAATCATTGTTTTTATCTATCCTTTTAACTCATTATAAAAACCTGGCTATGAAAAAAAAACAGCTATTGTGTCTTTACCCTTCCCATCATAGATAATGCAAACTGTAAACTATATATGGGCTACATAACAATAACTCACTATAGTTATAAAACTATAACAATTACAGATATTGTTTCTTGTTGTGATGCAGTATTGGGCACAATTGCCCAAATGACTGTAATGAAACCTGATATAATATTGGGGGTTTCGCATGTAACCGGACAATTGAAAACTGGCAGATAAGCAGCTTTAATGACGAGTGTTCCCTTTACAAGTGTGTGCAGCTGTAAAGGAGGCTGCAAAGTTGTCGGAAGCCATTGGGCATGACATTATTGTCATGACCTTAACTGACAGCTAGCAATGAGATGGACCACAGAAGGAAGATGAGGGACTGTCAGATTTATCTTCCTTCAGGAATACAGGGAAGCCAAATAATTATTCCGATCCTAGGGTTTGGGGGGCCCTGTTTTGTTTTTTTAATCTGGGGTGAACCTGCCCTTTAAGTTACTATGGTGTGTGTGTGTTTAAGAAAATCTGAAAATTGTGTTTATATAGTAAGTCAGGGTGAGAATAATTTTCCAAAATTACATAAACCTATACCAACAACAGACCTTTGTGTTACAGGGTAAAAATAACAAACAATCTATGTAGAGGAATTCTTAGAATAGTTGATTACCTTTAGGGCCTTAGCTGACATTCCATCAGAAGACATTTTGACTTGAAGTCACTACCTAAAAAGAGCACAAATAATTAGAATAAAATAAAGGGAAACTATCAAACTTAACGAAGAACATAAACTCAACAGAATATTAGACAGGGATTCAGAACTCGGATCCCTGACATATAATTCTGCAAATGGGCCCATACACGTAGCAATATTATCGTACAATTTAAATATCTTACTAATATTATTCAAACTGGTAAAAATGTTTCTCCAAGTAAAATAGATAAAAGGACCAATCTTCTCAGTCCAATGAGATTGTCAATAACCACGCACAATGGGGGTTATTCAATAAAAGTTCTTATCGTTTAAAATGGTGCTAATTTTGCCCCAACCAATCACATGTTAGCTTTCAAATGTTACACAAGTTCTGATTGGTTGGGGCAAAATTACCACCATTTTAAACGATAAGAACTTTTATTGAATCTCCCTGAATATGTTTATCAACGATAAAGAATATTATAGGATAATATTGTTGCATGTATGGATGACCTAAGTTGCCTCTGGGCCCCCACAGATCAGAAAAGTGCAGACCAGCTCTGGCTTTTGAACCGTTATTTACAAAAAAAGCAACATTTAAGGTTTAGTTCTCCTTTAAGGTTTGTAAAAAAAAAAAAAAAAGAATTATGGCAAGGGGCTGACAGGTTTGTTTAATACTAGCAAAAACAATTGCATTATTCTGGGCACACAAGAGCAGATTTTTCGGGCCAACTGACTGATATTTCTGTGTTTTTTTCTGCATGAAATCACCGCAAGATCGGTTACGGTAAAACTGTTGATTGTGGCGAACGGTCAGCCGGGACGTAGAATTTTGTGGTGTGTACCCAGCCTTAGCTATTACTTCAACCAATCAGAAGTTACCTTTTTACTGTCTACTACAAAAAAAACCCCATGTAATTACATTTGATTGGTTGCTGAAGATTAAGAACACAGGCACAATTGTGTACCTCTTATTAAAGAAACCCCTTAATGTCAACTGAATAGAATTTATTGAGTAGAAACTATAAATAACTTTTAGCACAATAGCCCTGGAAAATTCATGTGCAAAACAAGACCAAAAATAACTTGAAATTTATCAACATGAAATAAGTAACCCTCAAAGACACTAAAAAGTCTGTTTAGCGCATTGCACAAAATAGAGCTCTTTTTTAAAATTATATTAAACTGTGTAATAGAAAATGAAATAAGGACAGTTGAACAAAGCAAGACCAACCCAAAATATTTTTTAAATCTATCAATAGTAAACAGAAGAGGGGACAGAGAATGTGGGACCATTAAAAAATGGGGCTAACAAAAGACCCAAGGTGAAAGGCTGGATTAAATTTATAAATTCAGATGTACCTCTATTACAAATTCTATATAACCACAGAGGTCGCCCAGACAAATTTAGAAAAATAAGGTCACCCTGGATTGACTCGCCTCTTACGGTTTTACCCAACTAATCACCTAACTAAAAGAAATGGACGATATATATATCAACGTATGGTGCGGTGCATGGCAGATGGTGCGGGGCCCTGGAGGCTGGTTTGCTGGATAGAATTCATCAATAATCAACATGGGTAACAAATATAGACTGAACAGTTGTGTTTAATTAGTTCAAAGTTTATTGAAATGTCTATATCACCAATACAACACTGTATCAACTAATAAACAAGTACACAAAGTTTATATCAATAAAGCCCCAGGACCTGATGAAATACATCCACGGAATTTAAGAGCGATTAGTTCAGTTCTATCTGAACCACTATAGATTTAAAGCCAAAAAGGGTAGTCATTCACAGCCTGGTAACTATAGACCTGTAAGTTTAACATCAGCGTAGGGAAGATACTGGAAAATTTGTTACAGGATCATATGCTTTGTCTCAAAAACTGATCTTATAAGTAGTAAGCATGGATTTATGAGAACTAGATCTTGTCAAACTAACTTGCATGGTTTTATTTGAGTATGAAAGATGACAGACAGGATCTTGCAGATCCTGCCTGTCATCTTGCAAAGATCTGCATACTCTGTGTTCCTTCAGGCGCAGCTGCCTCCCCTATAGGGAGTCTACCACAGCCAAGGGAAATTTTCCCTTTTTTCCGAACAAGCGTTCAGTCGACCCGCTCTTTCTGCGGCCGCCCGCTCGTTTGGAAAAGCAAGGTACACACAGTACGGATAAAGCCCCGATACCGTTGGATCTGACGGTATCGGGGCTTTATCCATACTGTGTATACCCAGCCTTAAGGCTGGGTACACCCCATCCAATTCTTCATCCTGACCGATCATTCACCACTAGCAAACTGTCGTCCAGGGCGAATCACTATTTGTCACGGCAAAAGTAGCCACGGCTGACAGTTTGCCATGACCGACCATTCGGTCCATAGGGCGCTTAGTGTATGTGTGCTTGATCAGGCCTCACTAAGGGCCACTGGGTTGAATCATCCAGAACGCCTGACAAATGGTGACATACCCTCAAATTAAAGCTGACAGTCTGCAGTTAAAGCACATGGGGTTTGTTTCATTTCAAATCCATTGTGGTTGTGTATAGAGCCAAAAATGTTAGAATTGTATCAATGTTCCAATATTTATGGAGCTGACTGTAAGGATATTATGAAACAGAGGAGTTCCATTACCATATAGAAGTATGAGGCCACAGGCCGAGTGCTTTTATACAGGGAATGGAACTCCGAGGTGAAGTAAATGTGTATATTACACTGTAGATAGCGTATTATTACTTATAAAGACAGCACAGACACACTCTTCCCCTACCCGTTCACTGTCTCTCCCCCTCCCTGTATTAGTCATTTATATAGGAATCCCTGTTTAGTGTGTTAATTACCCGAAAGGACAGAACATTGTCTGTCAACAATAAACAGGACTTCCCTAAGTGCCCCCTTAGTGTCCCAAGGCCATAGTCCTCCTCCATGTCCCAAGGCCAGAGTACCCTCTTAGTGTCCCAAGGCCAGAGACCCCCCTCTGTCCAAGGCCAGGGCCCCCCTCTGTCCCAAATCCAGCCCCCCTCTGTCCCAAATCCAGAGCCCCCCCTCTGTCCAAAATCCAGGGGCCCCTGTCCCAAGCAACCTTACCTGCAGTCCATTTAATTGCTGTTCTCCCTCCGTGTTTCCTGTGTTTCTCCTCCTAGTGGTGAGTCAATAGGAACTGCAGACACTTTCCCTCTAGTGGTGAGTCAATAGGAACTGCAGAGACTCTCCTCCTAGTGGTGAGTCAATAGGAACTGCAGAGACTCTCCCTCTAGTGGTGAATCAATAGGAACTGCAGAGACTCTCCCTCTAGTGGTGAGTCCATAGGAACTGCAGTGACACACACACGGACACAGAGACACACACTTAGGGTTTTATTATATATGATGATATTAAATGCACTACCCTTTCAGGTAATAAATATGCAAACAAATAAGCTTTTTTTTTATTGACAGGTAAATTCATTGCATCTGCTGTATATTCTTTCCCCCTTACTATTGATTTAAAAAATATTCCCTAAAAATCCTCTCCAACATATAGCACCTTCCCTTGATATTCATGTAACATGAACCTAAATCTTTAGAAACAGCAGATTATATTGATAACCTTTTAGATTTCACCAGCCTGATAGCAAACTGTTCCTGTAGTTTTCCCTTAAGATAATTTTTCGAACCTGGCCTGTTCCTATACTTTGCTAGCAAAAAAACATTTAACTCACACCCTTGAGAAAATTAAGTCAGCCTTCAGGAAATTACAAAGATTGAACATGTTTGCCTATTGTGCTAAATCAGTCATAAATCTAAGCAGGAACTGTCAGATGCCTACATTGGTAATAGATTCCAGACAATGGCTCCAAGATTAAAGGGCATGTCCACCCCCAAAACTATAATCTCCCCCACTACTCTGTATTGTAATAAAATCCTTACCTTGCATCCCAGCTCCATATGGTTCTCCTGGAATCCCTCCCCAAAGTCCAAAAAAGTGACCACCAGGAGGACTCTGCCTCCTGTCTCCCCTCCGGGAGAAGTTTAGCATGCGCACTGCAGGCCTCCCCCCCTCCCTCTCCCTCACTCTCTCACCAGATTTGGTCTCCCTCCCCCTAGCTCCAAACCCTTTATATATATTTTAGGTATTGGTCCCCCAGCCCCAACCGCAATAAACTTATATCCAGAAAATCCCCCGATAGTTACTTACCTTGCCTCTCTCCTCCATGGTTCTAAGCAGCCGGCAGCCACATCTGTGATTGGCTGCCTCTCAGCCAATCACAGACGCGGCTGCCAGTCCCGCCCCCTGCTTACAGTTCCGTGCAGAGGGCTGGGATTGTGCGGCGGGGGAAAGATGTATGGTAAGTAACTATCGGGGGAGTTTCTGAATATAAGGTTATTGCGTTTGGGGCTGGGGGACCAAAACCTATAAAATATCAAAAGGGGTTTGAAAGGGTGGACATGCCCTTTAAGGGGAAAAAAATCTCACTTTCTAAGAAGAAATAACATGGATGCTCTACAGAACTTCTTAGCAGTTCTGTAGAGAAAATTACAAGGTAAAAACAATGTTTTTAAGGGTATCTCCACACCAAAATATATTTTTTTCTGTAGTGTAGGGGACCCCCCGTCCAACCCTAATCGCCAGGTTTATAACTAAAAAAAGTGCACAGAAGCAGACTTACCTACCATTGTTCCCTCTGCCTTTATTGCTACTTCCAGGAATAGAGTAGCAATATGGGCCAGACCAGCAGCCACATTTGTGATTGGCTGAAAGGCAGCCAATGACAGATGCAGCTGCCAGCTATTGAGAGAGCCGAGGCAACCAAGGTAAGTCGGTTTCCGTGCACTTTTTAATGTTATTAACCTGGTGGTTAGTGTTGGAAGGGATCCTCTACACTACAGAAAATATTATATTTTTTAGAAGATTAGGACAGAGTGGATGGATCTGGAGGGAGGGAGGGCTCCATGGCACATGCCAGAAAGGATTATATTTTTTAACATTAAATGCAGCTCTGATATATCCGGATGGAGGGAGGGGGAAGAGAGCTCCACAGCGCATACTAGAGTCTTCCTGGAGGACAGGGAAGGGCAGATTACACACAGGAAGGCTCATACTCTTCCTTTCTGAGCTTTGAACAGGCACTGCAGCACAACCATAAGGAGTAGATGAGAAAGGTAAGGATTTTCTAACATAGTGGGTCCAGCAGTGAGGAAAATTTTAGTTTTGGGGGTGGATATGCCCTTTAAGGTTCGATATTATTGTTCCTTAACCAGGAGGAACCCTACTGGGGGGGGACCTAGGGACCCGGACAGGTTGCTAGAGGCTACAGAAGAGATAGTGACAGGGATTGTACTGATCCCCCCCCTGTGATGAATTTGAGTGCATTTCTTTATATAAAATATATTTTAAAGAATTGAGGACTGGAAAAGAGACCATAACAATATATAGTCATTATCATGGGGTTCTGTTGTTTCAAGGCTTCCACAAAGATAAAGACATGGTTCTAGATCTAGAGGCTATAGCTCTGAAGTCAACCTATTCAGTTCTCATAAACAAATATCAAAGCACCCTGAAACCATGTGATCAAAATGACTTTTCAACTGTTAAACCCACATAAAATCCATGGAAGTAATTCTTACAAATCATCCAGTTGTATCTTTCACAATAGACCACAATCATGGCAATTTAAGCTGGGCACAAGCTTGCAAATTCACATCTGATTCCATCCAGATTTGCATATACAGAAACGATTGTTTCAGTAGGTCACAATGCTGATGGCGGTAGTTAGTTGGCCTTGAGACCTATCCACATACATGGCCAATGTTTAACACATCCTGTCAGATCTGACAGGATTTGCTGAATATCGGCCATGTGTATGTCTAGATTTACATCGATATCGGACAGCAAATGAAATAGAACCAGACATACCTGGATACTCTCAGTATTTTCTTGCAGCTCAAACAAAGCTAATTTCTATCTAGAATGTGACACATTTCTTTCCCCACTGGTTCAGTGTGTTAGCGATTCACTGTCCTACATTTCCTAACCTTAGGTCACAGTAGTACCTACTGTTTGTACTGATGAAACAAGGAAATCTCTTTCTGTTTCCTTTCCCTATTGAATTTTCATTTGGAAAGTTATGTATCTCTTGATGAAACCTCAGTAAAACTCAACAATACTGAATTCCCTGAAGTCTATTAAAAGGGCATGTCCAATGCTAAAATCAAAATGTCACTAGAAATAACTACACCCCGGACACTCCAAACACAATAGTTTCTCTGCTAAAGGCAGTCTCGGAAACTGTAAAACACAGTGCAATCTGTTGAGTGCTATATAAATATATACAGGGGGCACATGGCCAGAAAATTCAATAAACAAGCAGGAACAGTTTTAATCCATGTATGACAAGGTTTGTAAAAGCTCCATTCCATGTAAAAGCTATGTACAATATAACACATCTCCACCATACTAAGCTCATTATTATTCATTACTACAAGCGTCATGCAAGGTTTAGAGATTTCCCCTCTCTATAGGGAATTTCCTTTCACATCTCTGTAGAATTGCAATTTAGGGTGTCCGATTGCTGCTTTATCTTATGTTAAACTTTCTTCTTACAGCTCACAGTATTATATCCATCTGGCAGTAATTTGGCGGACATCTTTTTCAGATTTTTCTTACAACATCCACTGCTGTGAGGATGCTATCAGCTTGGCAATATGGGCAAACAATAACAGGGCCAGCCCTTATAGACTGGGGAAGGTTTATGCGATAGAAAGTAAATAGACCCCATAACTCCAGTTGCATAATAACTAACAAAAGGGCTCGATTCCTATTGCCACAAGTTACTCACACACATCTTTAATGTTGCCAAACATCACGGCCCCGTCTTGGAAATCCCCATAACTTGTCACATGCCAAAGAACATAAGAAGAAATGTTATTAGTCATATGTCATAAATTACCAGAGTCAAGAAAATCTGGCAAATTTTGCTCCCACATATTTAAAGGGCATGTCCACCCCCCCCACCCAAAACTATAATCCCCCCAACTACTGGCCCCACCATGTAGTGTAGTTTATACTTACCATCAAATCCCAACTCCATCTGGTTCTCCTGTAGTCCCCCCCCAAAGTTCCAAAAACTGCCCACCAGGAGGCTAGCAGGTCCATATAGGACACTGCCTGCTACCTGGCCTCCCGGAGATTCCTGCCATGCGTGCTGCAGCCCTTCTCCCCCTCCCTCCCCTCCCTCCCCTCCTCTCTTCCCGTTCTACTACCCTCCCCTAGCATTAAACCCCTTAATATTCTGCTCCCCCATGTCCCCCAGCCCAACCGCATGTTTTTTTTTTAAAAAGCTCCCCAAACTCTTACACCTCTCCGCTTTCCTCCGCTGCACTGAATGACCGGCAGCCGCATCCGTGATTGGCTGCCGCTCAGCCAATCACAGACGCGACTGCCGGTCCCGCCCCTCTGCTTGCATTCTCGCAAGCAGAGGGCCGGCAGTGCGGCGGAGGATCGAGGGGAGGTACGTAAGAGTTGGGGAGCTTTTTGAAAAAACAAAAACATGCGGTTGGGGCGGGGGACATGGGGGAGCAGAATATTAAAATTCTATTTAGGGGTGGACATAGCCTTTAATATCTATTAACCTTTGAACATGCGCACAGCTAGTCACCCATATGCTAAATAAACATTCCCATTGTCTATGAAGCAGGAGAGTAAAGTTATTGTCCCAGGTCCTTATTAAAAGATAAGTACAGGCAAAAGCATGTAGGAAATGTGGGTATTGCCAAGTAGGTTGGACTAGATGGAGGTGTCTTTATTCTACCTCAAATACTATATACCTATCACTTGCTATGTGCCAGTCGATGCCGATAAGCCTCCTGCATTGTTTCTATCCTACTGGTTGTTTGTAATTGTTTTTGGCAAAGTTTTAGGCTGAGACCACAGCATGATAGAGCGGCAATGTGCACACCCGCGCGCATTGGCACTTTTTAAAGTATATTACCGTCCATTTTGCCACCCACATTGACATGCACTGTGCAAAAATTCTCACACTCTAATGGATCCCACATGCAATTGTAAGCGTGAGAAATATCGCTGGTGGGGCCTAGATCTTAATTAACAGGAAATGGAGGGAGAACTCCAATACTCTGTCTATGACTAAGGGATTTCTATCCTTACTTTTTTGCACTTTTAACTTACCCCATTGCATGTCTTCACATGTTTTTAAGAGAGAACTGTGGCTTTTATTTTACTTTTTATTTTTAAATGGCTCAAGGATCATGCACTTCTAGTCGCAGTCTATTTAAAGTTACAGCAGTGTAAATGGAGTTTATCCTGCTAGTAATGCGAGTTGTGACATCACCAGCACCACTGGTCTGCCTCCATGTTTAGGGTTAGAGCATGCCCACTGCTGGCACAGAGCATCATCAGCTGCATCACAACCCCCATCCCCAAACTTCTTTTTAAACATTGTTTTTAAAGCTAGCCACAAGTATGAAAAGATATTTCCCTAAAAGGACAGGGAATGGTTGCAGGTCTGAACTACCTCCTGATGCCCCTGAAGAGACTTACCAGACCCGGTGCCTCACCAATCTGCTGTGCTACCCCCTCTCTGCTTCCTTGTCATGGTTGTTAGTCACAGGCGACTTCACACCCAATACCCGATGGCCAAGACCAGGAAGCACCTCACTGCTGCTTGTGCTTAAAATGAGCTTGCAACAGCAGCTGGATAAGGCACCCAGGGCACGATGGACCGGGTCTAGTAAGTCTCTTCAGGGGCATCTTTGGGGAAGGTAAGTAAAGCGGAAATGGGGTTTGGGGGTGAGGTTGTGTGTGCTAAACCTAAAGATAAAATATTATTTTATGGCTGGACATTACGCTCTAAGATCCAGAGAAGCTAAAGACATCACACTGAGAGCTCTCTCTTGGGGCACTTGTATGGAGACCACAGTTACCCTTCAAAATGTTTCATTAAAGTTTATTTCTATATCTCAAGAAACCACCAGCATCTTCACTGTAAGTGTGAGACAAGCCATGCAGGTAAGACTATCAATATCTGTGTTTCTGGGGATGAGCACTCCAGATTCCCCAGTACACGTCAACAACCACATGGCCTGGATATTAATGGAAAGGCATCACTGAGAGAGAACGCTAGCATATTTTTAGGTTGGATCAGCCAGGTGATCACTGTACCAATTTCCATATTCCACACAACATCTAGCATGCGGTCTTGTGATCCGTTAGTGTGTCCATGTCATTGAATGCAATGCAATCAGTTTATAGAGGTTTTTTTTTGTGACATTCCAATCAGATATCAAATTATTGAAGGAATCGCAGCAGAAACGGACTGTAAATGCGATTGCGCTTTTCACACTATTACAGTCTGTTATAGTGCGGCTGCAGCCTTTACAGGGATCACAAAACAGATGAATGTTGTGTAATTTGTATGGATTGTAACTCATTTCTAAGGTGAGCAATACTTCCATGAAAATAAAGATTGGGAATAAGAATTCTCAGTCCTACCTCTGGGTACCATACCATATCTGGGTATGTTTGGTGTTATATCTCTATTTCTATTTCTAATAATTGTTATTTACTGAATGACGTTCTGGTAAAGAAGGAAATGTCTGTGACGGGGGGTACGCTTCCTCATTTGCTCCCACAAACTGAGCTATATGGAAGGAGATGTAATATTTGCTGTAGCTGACGCAATGTTTTCCTAAATAACATTTCTTTTATATTCATTGTGTGCATACTCCATAGCTATCGGACAATGGACACTTATGTGGCATTCTTCAGTAACGCATATTGCAAGGGAGCGGCCCCACTACATGCGCTGGTCCGTATTGCATGTGCTCCAATAGGGTCTAATTGCGAAAGCACTATGCCCTTGCACGAAAGAGCACAATATTGTGGATCATTGCGATCGTCCGTTCTCCTGTGCGCACAAGTGGGGCCCTGAGGGGATGATGCAATAAAGGGTGCAAAAGTTTCCCCACACTTTTAAACTGCAGCAACCAGTGGCCATGGCGTCATCTGTAATGGCCGTAATTGACTGCTGTGTGACATACCTCCCCTATAATTATACTTTGCAATGGTGTTAATATGAACCAGCATTTGTAGATACACACAACAAAGTGACAGATTGGACCATATAATATGCAATGCTAATTTTTCTTGTGGCACATCTGTGTTCTTAATATTTGACTTAATATTGGAATTATGTACTTTACACTGCATTGATTATAATTACAATATACACTGTAAAGTTCTACTACATTAAGTGCATTAAAAAATATTACATTTTTTATAATAAACAAAAATAACACAATCATAATAAAAATTTAAGTTGAAAAGGCACACCTCTGGCTCTCTAAAGCACACCTGTGTACCCTGGCACACCCTTTGAGAAGCCCTCCCCATCTCACTCCATACCTTAGAGTCCTACATAAGGTTCGGTACCCACGGTTTTCCCGATAGTGGGTAAGGTTTGGGATAGTCTGAATTGGTTTGGGTAGAGTTGCACATCACAGCCCAGGCCAGGTAATGGCGCTATTAACATAATCTCACACTTATTAAACACTTTTTATAACAGAATTCCACTAATACGGTGAAGCAATTTGTTTTGCCGAAATAAATGGTACTATCCACATGTGCTGTGAACTGCTGCAAGTCTCTTGCCATGTGTTCTAAGTGCTCGGCTAATTCCCCCCCCCCCCCTTAGTTGTGATTTGTAAAATGATCAACTTCTTGGGCAGAGTTTCCTTGAGTTAACAGCAGTGGGAATTAACCCAGCGTGGCTGTAGCCTTAAATGACCTTCTAGATTCTCCAGTATAGTATAGAAAAGATGCTAAGAAACAGCAATGATGGGATGAGGGGTAAATGCAACCCAAAATGAATTTACGCATTTTTTTTAAAGGGAGGGGGGCATAGAAATCCCAAAACAACATTATCCACAAAGTCTTACAGTTCTACAACACCTGTGTGACAATTGTTTTAACCACTGTCCATTTGAAAGACTTCCTCACAACTTGCTCTCCTTAGGCGACAAAACATGACATTGTTGTGATATTCCTCCCAGGTATCATTCCTCCCTTCCCCTGCTCTTTTTTCAACCAACAGCACCTGCCAGTCAGGCAACGAGTCTGACAAACACACACGCAATTGAAAATCACCCGTGTAGTTAAACATTAGCCAGTAAACACGTATCACAAGGTTGCTGGAGAAGGAAGTTCTGTGACAAGAGGAAGGTCTGGAAAAAACTGTCAGCCACAAAATTTGCAGAAGTATGAAGAAAAAAAAGAAATTATAATTTCACGAGTTAAAGGGGAAGTTCAGTACAAATCCTTAGCCTTTTAAGAAAAAAGGGGAGTGTTTTCTTATTGCAATAGCCATAATCTGAAAGCCTACAATTTTAAAAACAGAAAAACACCATTTAAATCACCTTAGGAATTTGTAACCACCTCCCTTAAGGGTAAGGACAGAATACAACACACAGTAACAAAACTGAGTCAATAAAACCAAACATAACCTGCCATAGTTATGCCATACAGGCGCGAGGAGCAGTAACTGTGGTGGGTAATCCAGGGTAGTGTAATCCATGGTAGTGTAACCCAATGGTAGTATAATCCAGTGTAGTGTAATCCATGGTAGTATAATCCAGTGTAGTGTAATCCATGGTAGTGTAATCAGTTGTAGTGTAATCCATGGTAGTGTAATCCAGTGTAGTGTAACCCATGGTAGTATAATCCAGTGTAGTGTAATCCATGGGGGGATCACAAAACAGATGAATGTTGTGTAATTTGTATGGATTGTAACTCATTTCTAAGGTGAGCAATACTTCCATGAAAATAAAGATGGGAATAAGAATTCTCAGTCCTACCTCTGGGTACCCTACCATATCTGGGTGTTTGGTGTTATATCTCTTCTATTTCTAATAATTGTTATTTCCTGAATGACGTTTGGTAAAGAAGGAAATGTCTGTGACGGGGGGTACGCTTCCTCATTTGCTCCCACAAACTGAGCTATATGGAAGGAGATGTATATTTGCTGTAGGACGCAATGTTTTCCTAAATAACATTTCTTTTATATTCATTGTGTGCATACTCCATAGCTATCGGACAATGGACACTTATGTGGCATTCTTCAGTAACGCATTATGCAAGGGAGGGCCCCACTAATGCGCTGGTCGTGATTGCATGTGCTCCAATAGGGTCTAATTGCGAAAGCACTATGCCCTTGCACAGAAAGAGCACAATATTGTGGATCATTGCGATCGTTCCGTTCTCCTGTGCGCACAAGTGGGGCCCTGAGGGATGATGCAATAAAGGGTGCAAAAGTTTCCCCACACTTTTAAACTGCAGCAACCAGTGGCCATGGCGTCATATCTGTAATGGCCGTAATTGACTGCTGTGTGACATACCTCCCCTATAATTATACTTTGCAAGTGTGTTAATATGAACCAGCATTTGTAGATACACACAACAAAGTGACAGATTGGACCATATAATATGCAATGCTAATTTTTCTTGTGGCACATCTGTGTCTAATATTTGACTAATTTGGAATTATGTACTTTACACTGCAATGATTATAATTACAATATACACTGTAAAGTTCTACTACATTAGTGCATTAAAAAATATTACATTTTTTAAATAAACAAAATAACACAATCATAATAAAAAATTTAAGTTGAAAAGGCACACCTCTGGCTCTCTAAAGCACACCTGTGTACCCTGGCACACCCTTTGAGAAGCCCTCCCCATCTCACTCCATACCTAGAGTCCTACATAAGGTTCGGTACCCACGGTTTCCCGATAGTGGGTAAGGTTTGGGATAGTGAATTGGTTTGGTGGTAGAGTTGCACATCACAGCCCAGGCCAGGTAATGGCGTATTAACATAATCTCACACTTATTAAACACTTTTTATAACAGAATTCCACTAATACGGTGAAGCAATTTGTTTTGCCGAAATAAATGGTACTATCCACATGTGCTGTGAACTGCTGCAAGTCTCTTGCCATGTGTTCTAAGTGCTCGGCTAATTCCCCCCCCCCCCTTAGTTGTGATTTGTAAAATGATCAACTTCTTGGGCAGAGGTTCCTTGAGTAACAGCAGTGGGAATTAACCCAGCGTGGCTGTAGCGCTTAAATGACCTTCTAGATTCTCCAGTATAGTAAGAAAAGATGTAAGAAACAGCAATGATGGGAGGAGGGTAAATGCAACCCAAAATGAATTTACGCATTTTTTTTAAAGGGAGGGGGGCATAGAAATCCCAAACAAACATTATCCACAAAGTCTTACAGTCTACAACACCTGTGTGACAATTGTTTTAACCACTGTCCATTTGAAAGACTTCCTCACAACTTGCTCTCCTTAGGCGACAAAAAAATGACATTGTTGTGATATCCTCCCAGGTATCATTCCTCCTTCCCCTGCTCTTTTTCAACCAACAGCACCTGCCAGTCAGGCAACGAGTCTGACAAACACACACGCAATTGAAAATCACCCGTGTAGTTAAACATTAGCCAGTAAACACGTATCACAGTTGCTGGAGAGGAAGTTCTGTGACAAGAGGAAGGTCTGGAAAAAACGTCAGCCACAAATTTGCAGAAGTATGAAGAAAAAAAAGAAATATAATTTCACGGGTTAAAGGGGAAGTTCAGTACAAATCCTTAGCCTTTTAAGAAAAAAGGGGAGTGTTTTCTTATTGCAATAGCCATAATCTGAAAGCCTACAATTTTAAAAACAGAAAAACACCATAAATCACCTTAGGATTTGTAACCACCTCCCTTAAGGGTAAGGACAGAATACAACACACAGGTAACAAAACTGAGTCAATAAAACCAAACATAACCTGCCATAGTTATGCCATACAGGCGCGAGGAGCAGTAACTGTGGTGGGTAATCCAGGGTAGGGTAATCCATGGTAGTGTAACCAATGGTAGTATAATCAGTGTAGTGTATCCATGGTAATAATCCAGGTAGTGTAATCCATGGTAGTGTAATCAGTTGTAGTGTAATCCATGGTAGTGTAATCCAGTGTAGTGTAACCATGGTAGTATAATCCAGTGTAGTGTAATCCATGGTAGTGTAATCAGTTGTAGTGTAACCCATGGTAGTATAATCCAGTGTAGTGTAACCCATGGTTGTAAATCCAGTGTAGTGTAAACATGGTGTATAATCCAGTGTAGTGTAATCCATGGTAGTATAATCCAGTGTAGTGTAATCCATGGTAGTATAATCCAGTGTAGTGTAATCCATGGTAGTATAATCCAGTGTAGTGTAATCCATGGTAGTATAATCCAGTGTAGTGTAACCCATGGTAGTATAATCCAGTGTAGTGTAATCCATGGTAGTGTAATCAGTTGTAGTGTAACCCATGGTAGTATAATCCAGTGTAGTGTAATCCATGGTAGTGTAATCAGTGTGAGTGTAACCCATGGTAGTATAATCCAGTGTGTATAATCCAGTGTGTAGTTAATCATTTGTACGTAATCCCTGGTAGTGAACCATGGTAGTATAACCAGTGTAGTGTAATCCATGGTAGTGTAATCAGTTGTAGTGTAACCCATGGTAATATAATCCCGTGTAGTGTAATCCATGGTGTGTAATCATGTTGAGTGTAACCCATGGTAGTATAATCCGTGTAGTGTAATCCATGGTAGTGTAATCAGTTGTAGTGTAACCCATGGTAGTAAATCCAGTGTAGTGTAACCCATGGTAGTATAATCCAGTGTAGTTTAATCAATTGTACTGAATCCCTGGTAGTGTAATCAATTGTAGTGTAACCCATGGTAGTATAATCCAGGGTAGTGTAAACCATGGTAGTATTTAATGCCGTGTAATGTAATCAATTGGTACTGTAATCCATGGTAGTGTAATCAATTGTAGTGTAAACCCATGGTAGTATAATCCATGGTAGTGTAATCAATTGTAGTGTAACCCATGGTAGTATAATCCATGGTAGTGAATCAATGTAGTGTAACCCATGGTAGTATAATCCAAGGTACTGAACCTGGTAGTATAATCAATTGTAGTGTAACCCATGGTAGTATAATCAATTGTAGTGTAACCCATGGTAGTCATGTAACCAATAGTAGTATAATCCATGGTAGTGTAAACCATGGTAGTCATGTAACCCATGGTAGTGTAATCAATTGTAGTGTAACCCATGGTAGTATAATCAATTATAGTGTAACTCATGGTAGTATAATCAAGTGTAGTGTAACCCATGGTAGTCATGTAACCCATGGTAGTACAATCCATGTAGTGTACCATGAGTTACACTATAATTGATTATACTACCATGGGTTACACTACAATTGATTACACTACCATGGGTTACATGACTACCATGGTTTACACTACCATGGATTATACTACTATTGGTTACATGACTACCATGGGTTACACTACAATTGATTATACTACCATGGGTTACACTACAATTGATTATACTACCATGGGTTACAGTACCTTGGATTATACTACCATGGGTTACACTACAATTGATTACACTACCATGGATTATACTACCATGGGTTACACTACAATTGATTACACTACCATGGATTATACTACCATGGGTTACACTACAATTGATTACACTACCATGGATTACAGTACAATTGATTACATTACACTGCATTAAATACTACCATGGTTTACACTACCCTGGATTATACTACCATGGGTTACACTACAATTGATTACACTACCAGGGATTACAGTACAATTGATTAAACTACACTGGATTATACTACCATGGGTTACACTACACTGGATTATACTACCATGGGTTACACTACAACTGATTACACTACCATGGATTACACTACACTGGATTATACTACCATGGGTTACACTACAACTGATTACACTACCATGGATTACACTACACTGGATTATACTACCATGGGTTACACTACCAGGGATTACAGTACAATTGATTAAACTACACTGGATTATACTACCATGGGTTACACTACAACTGATTACACTACCATGGATTACACTACACTGGATTATATTACCATGGGTTACACTACAACTGATTACACTACCATGGATTTACACTACATGGATTATCTACACCATGGGTTACACTACCAGGGATTACAGTACAATTGATTAAACTACACGGGATATTTTTTTTGTTTTTTAACTACACGGGGATTATACTACCATGGGTTACACTACAACTGATTACACTACCATGGATTACACTACACTGGATTATACTACCATGGGTTACACTACAATCACGTTCTCACTCCGGTGAATAATAGAAACGAATGGCACTAAGATCATTTTTAAGCAGCATTGGCGTTTTACAGTCTTTAATATTATTGTTTAAGCTGGATAATGGATTTATTTTATTTAGTTTATTAAAAATGACCTGATCAATTGATTAATTGAGTTTGTGGGAATGGATCTAAAATATTCAACACCAACTAAAAATTGCAACTCGACTATAATAAAAAAAAATCAACGACCAGGATATTAATTTAAAATCTTTTTATAAAATGCAGTTTTGCTACTCTTTAGTGAGAATTGAGTTGACCAATTTTCTTGTCTGGCCCCCCCGTGAAATTTAATTTCCCACCACTGTAATAAAGTATACTTTTTATTAGAACAATATGGTTGGAAAGTTTTTTTACACCATAATACCTCTTTTTTCCCATATGTGTTGGGGTTACTAATTTCCCTAAGGTATGCCAAGTGAGTGCCTCTTTGTTTATACTGTGACTCTTTGTTTATCTTCCTCTTACTCGTGTTATAATACGCTGCTTACCTCTTTAGCACTATTATATCACTTGTGTACTTTATACGATATTACTCTGTTTGAGGGATAACAGCCACAATATCATTAGGTTATTTACCACACCCCATGCCAGCTACTTAGCCTTGTTTTATCATGGACTTTCCCTGTTGTAATATAGGATTTTTATACCGTACTTTATTTTACTTTATCTTGAGTGCAATAACTTTCTCTCTCTATATACTATTTATATTTCAGATAGCAACCAGCCCACAGGGAATCATTACTAGTGCCCTGCATTCTAGTACCAAGAGACTATCGATGGGATCTTAATGCCTAAGTATCTGAATACTGTGGCCACCAATGATTGACATAGCAATGGCTGCAATGTTGTGCATGGAAGATCTAGTGGACAAAGTACTGATTTTTGCCAGTTCATAGTGTCTCCCGATAATTTCCAAGTGTCTATCAACTGCATGGTTGTAATTTATGGGGTACTCTCACTCCAGATACAGAATCATATCATCTACATATAATCCTATGCGTTCTTGCAATTGTCAAAATCGGAATCCTGTAGTCAGAGGATGCAATCTAATTTGTATCGCTAATGCCTCAATGGCCAAAGCGAAGAGGTATGGAGACAGATGGCAACCCTGTTTAGTGCTTCAGTACAGCCCCGAACTGTCTGAAGTGGCAACCATTTACCATCACAGTTGCTATTGGGTTCATGTATACCAAAATACAAAATGACGGCTACAAAGAGCTCTCCAGAAAAAGACCCCCATAAAATAAGCACATCCACTAAAAGGTCAAATATGAAAAAACCATTTATTTCACATCCCAACAGAAAACCCCCCTATGCATTACCCCCTAAAAACCGTCTTCAGTTGAAGACAAAGAGCAACCTTTAGAAAAATACAATATCATCCATTAAAATATGACATAATGTACACCAATATATATAGCATAATGTACACAAATAATTGGTTAATGTATAGCACTGTATCTATGTCACAAACCAAATTGTTTAAGGCATGCCCACAGGTAGGGCCACTCAATTGAATCGAATGCTATGGGGATCTAGTGAAACCATTATTCTTCTACCTACATTGTTGTGATCTAGCTGAACAAGTATTGTTGTAGAGTCGATTTACCAGGCATGAACCCGATTGGTCTTCGTGTACGATGGATTAATAATTTTTTTTGGAGTCTGTTTGGTTAGAAGTTTAGCGACCATTTTGTTAATCTGCTTTCAACAGTGAGATGGCTCTGTATGAGCCACAATCATTTGGTTCTTTGTCAGATTTTAAAGCAGAATAATATTAGCCTCATATAGTTAATGTGGTATTTGGTTTGTAGTAGTGATGGAATCAGAAGCGCTGACCACGCTAAGAAGTCATTTGACTGGTCTTACACACGCCACGCTCATAGGAACAAGCAAACCCTCCTACAGTGTAACGGCACTGAAAGACTAACTACTGAACTTACCGGATACAGTGGATGTTTTACAATTGTTAGGTTGGCACTCTAATCCCCCGCCTGGTGGAGTTTATTAAACTATTTTATATACTTTTTGTACACATTTATATGAGCAGGACAAACTTTTTAGTGAGAATTACTTTCTCTCTGCCGGATCAATATACAAACATATTTTATGGTTTTTTATTATAATTGTCGCTATTTATACACATTTATTGTATTTAGGTTTTTTTGAGCTGCACAGCTCGTTACAATATATGAATGTGTGATATGAGATATTAGGGTATCATACCCATTTTAATAGTATAATTTTTTTAGTGTTTATAATGTTTGCACAAGTTGCATATAATTTCTATTTATGTTGTAGTTGCTGGTGGGATTTGGTTTCTTGCCGTACCCCCCAGTTATCTATTTCCCTGGATGGGGATTCCCTGGGGCACCTTTGCTAGGATAACTGGCATCTATCTCCTGCTATTTCGTTTATAGGATACTGTACATGTACCAGACGCAAATATATGATTTGAGCATTTAACTCTTTAAGTTTCCAGACCCAGTCGCCTCCACATACATCTTAAAGGAAAATTCGCTTTTTTAAATGACCCATTAGTAAAACATAATTCATCCCAACTATCACTATCCCTTTTTTTTGTTGATCTGCCCCCTATTTCATTATATCAATCTGAAACATCTACATTTTAACATTTCTGTAAGCAGTTTTGCTGTAGCGGTTTGACAGTTGGTATGCTGTATGCACTTTTGACGTTGGTATGTGGGAAAATAGTCAGGTTAGTGGTCAAGAGCCTAAGCAAAACAAGTATTGTATTGAAGGCATGCAGAAACACACTCACCTCAGAGTAATGTGCTACTACATGATTTTTATTTATAGAGTAAGATGACGCAAAGTAATTTTTCAGTATCATACACTTTAAGCTGTTCTTTTATTGTGTATGGTTGTGAGATAATTAAGGATATTCAGAAATGGATAATCTCCAGGTCTGGTCCAACCGGCGTGTCTGGGAAAGATGTAATTAATATAGGAGAGTGTTTGAAATACCTTGTGGAAAGTGAGTGACTCTTTGAATACTGGCAGTACTTTTGGTTTGTTAAGAATATCTATTCTCAAGTGTTGGTGTGGTGGTTCAGTAGCATGTACCTGTAAATTCCTGTGGTGTAGGGTGTCGTGTCTACGGGTAAACCCAATCAGAGGCAAGTTGTGATAGCGGAGTGGGTGGGTTTGTTAAGATGTTTGTTGTTACATGTGTAACCTATCTAGTTGGGAGTCAAGAGATTGTGTCACCCATAGGATAATATGGGCCATTGGAAGATTAAAGCAAACACCATTGCCCACTGAATTGGCTGCAGGTCGGAGGTAGAGTATTATAAATCCAGCAATCACATAGTTTACATTGTCATTGTGCTATAAATTCAAATTTTCCCTGTTCGTCAGTTTGTCCTTAAAGGGCATGTCCACCCCCAAACTAAAATTAACCCATCACTGCCCACACTATGTAGTGTATAAAATCATTACCTTATATCTTCTGCTCCAAATGGTTCTCTTGCTGTTCAAAATCCCCAAAAGTGTAGTGTAGGAGCCGTCAGTGAGTCATCCTGTCCTCGATTTACCTACCTCAACAGGTAGCTGACTCGCGCAGAGGAGCCTCCCTCCTGCCCGAGCTAACTTTGTGACACTGTCCCTAGCGTTAAACCACGTTTCTGTAGTGTAGGGACCCCTTCCCACCCCCAACCTCCAGGTTCGATTGTCCCAAATATCAGAACGATACTTACAATCCTTCATTCCTCCGGTGTTTCAATAAAGCCGGCAGCCGCGTCCGTGATCGCTGCCTCTCAGCCATCACAGACGAGTTGCCGGTCTGGCCCCCTTCTTGCAGTTCCAGCAAGCA
This sequence comes from Hymenochirus boettgeri, assembly GCA_019447015.1. Classification (NCBI taxonomy): domain Eukaryota; kingdom Metazoa; phylum Chordata; class Amphibia; order Anura; family Pipidae; genus Hymenochirus; species Hymenochirus boettgeri. The sequence continues at coordinate 220,511,254 of CM033472.1, read as the reverse complement.
GAGGGCCAAGATCTGAGCTTCAGGGGAGAAAAGGATTGCAAGTATCGTTCTGATATTCTTTGGGACAATCGAACATGGCGGTTGGGGGTGGGATAGGGGCCCTACACTACAGCAAAAAAAATTTTTTAAGGGTAGAGATACCTTTAATATATATATTTTAGTCTTCTATGCAACAAAATAGACACTCCCCTTGCATATGTGGATAACCACTGTGCCGACAAGCCCGCCCCACTTTTTTCTGTAACAACGAGTGGTAGCTTTACGCAAATGGGTGTCTTGTAGACAACAGCCATCCGGGTCATAGTTTTTATAAAACAATTTACGCTTGACGCATTTTTCTGATGTTCAGGCCTCTCACTTCCTGTGAAGATTTTTATTTGTGTCCCGGCCTGAGCACAGTGAACCCGTGATGCAAACACATTTCAACCTTGTATGCAATACAGCAAACAGTATCCTGGTTTTTGGCTTAACATACATTGTAAATACAATATACATAGAAGTTGTATCCCTAACTCCCACACATCCCATTCTGAAGGCAACCAAAGGCCTTACAATCCCTATTACAAAAAAATAACATTTATAAATCAATTTGTGATAAAACTTTCAAGGAGGCACATTAATGCAACTATTATGAAAATTGTCAGTAAAAAGTAAAAGAACAGGCAAAGTATGGTGGTCCCACCACTCAACAGCATAGTTTAGAAATAGAGGTACACATATCAATATTTGGGAGATAGAGGGGAAGGGAGAAGAGTATAGATGAGGGAAGGGGGGAAAGCGATAAATAAAGGTCTTAGAAATAATAATAATAAAAAAAGTCTTAGGGGGGTAATACCGTTAGGGCACTTGGTAATAATTTTCAAGAGCATCCCTCTGTAGTGTCAACTGTAATTTAGTTTAAAAGAGCAGCTGTAGTAGGTGAGCCTTCAATGTGTAAGGAGTCCAACCATTCCAATGTAGCCATAGTGGACTAAAAAGGTTTGTGGGCCACTCGAAGTCTGACTGGTAGATCATGGAGTACATAATACCAGCTGCTCATAATTTTCATTTGACTTCTAAATATGTTGCCCTACATTTTTGCAATTCTATGAAAAAGTCTGGGAAAATGGAAATGTTGGTGTTTCCCAATTGAAGGTCATCTTTGTTTCTAGCCATGCGGAGAAAATGTTTCTCGGTCCTCGCAATTGAATACAGCAATTAGTGGCCTCGGTCGGGATCCTGGTGGGTGGGGCATTTGAAGGGACTCTGTGTGAACGTTCGATCGTGAATTTCGAGGACATCAATGTTGCTCCAAACTGTTCACGTATCTGTTCCAGGAAGGTTTCAGTGTGAGCCACCCTCTGTACCATTTGGTATTCCTATAATGTGCAGATTTTGCCATCTTGCCCGATACTCCAGGTCTTCAGCTTTGGCCTGTTGAGATTTGCTATTTAAGGTTATCGACATCTATTGAGATGTGGGGTATCTGATCCTCCACCAGGGATACACAGTCTTCCACCTCCCCCACCCATTGCTGAAGAGATTGTAGGCAATGCCTAAATAGGCTCACATCTTTTTGACCTATGTACGGTGAGGAGGCGTTTGACTCCAGATGGCTTGTAATAGCTCTGCCTTTGTGCAGTTGACTGACTTGTGTCCGCATCTGTATCCATCTATTGTTTCAGATTGGGCAGTTACCGAGTTAAATGCAATCATTGGCTGTTGTGCCCTTTTGACCTCGTGGATGGGCGCCACTATCTTGATTTGCTGTGCGTTGGATCCCAGTTTTTCTGCAATCTTTGTTGAGGTACAGTTTTGTCGCTGGATTTCACACAGTTCTCATTGGATTCCCCCTTCCATTTGGGTTTTTTTAGCACTGTATATCAGGTAAATGTTTATGCAGGAAAACTGAGTGGTGCGGAGCTCACCATCACGTCTACTCACAGCACCATCAATAATATTTACATTTTTTGGGTACGGGTCTAGTATTGAGGAGCCAGTGATGGGCAGCCAACAGGCCTTACTTTGCCCAGGTCTGGCTTAGATGGATCTTTGCTAAATTACCTTGTATATCAACAGACTTCAGATTTTGCGGTCTAACCCTGGATTCTCAAATGGTGCGCCTCCAGATGTTTGAAAACTACAACTCCCATTGATGCTGGTACATTTCAAATCCAGTCTTCACAATGTAGGTCCAGGCACACTCTGAGGCTATTAGCCAAATAATAAAAGGACTACCCCAGTCGGTCCTCTACTAGGACCAGCTTAAGCACAGCGACAAAAGGACTAGGATGCACACTATAACCTGGCAATCCTTTATCTCTCATCACAAATAACGTTTCGGGGAATGCTCTGCCCCCATACACCTGACGAAGGGGGCAAAAAGTTGTTGAATGCCTGGCAGTTCTAGCCATAAATATGTAGATACAATAAAACTCCTTAAACCTATAAAACACGAGAGGGCCCCTGCACCAGATAACTTACAATCTACATATATAAATCCCAATTAAACACACAATGGACTCCAGCAATAAATACTTAAAAGGTTATTATTACTACATTACAGTCATTTAATCTCCCCATATTCATCTCAGCATCTCTGTGGAAAAGCACCGAACATTAATTCCCATGTCCATAGCCATGACAGAGATTTGCTTTAGAATAAGTCACATTACCTCACTATTAGGACCCTCTTCCGGTTTCCCTTATGGACGTTGCCTCTAGCAAGATGGCAGCACGCAGCAACTTCATCTCCAGCGCGACGTCCAAGCGGATACCGCCATCTTTGGTGTGGCTCTGGATTTAGGTAAAACAATTCCGAGTAGTGAGGACCTGAGGTCTTGCCTTGCTGCTAACCGGACGGGCAGGACAAACTGGCTTTATGTCCGAGAGATTACAACGAATGGGAACATTACTTAGTTCCTCACGTGACAGTGCTGCCCCTCCCCATCGGAGGATGACGTCAGTGCATGACTGTGTTTTTATGAATGAAAGGAATCTGTGAGTGAGTAATTCCAGGAAACGGTAACATACAACTCAGCAGATCTAGCGCTCCCTCCTGCAGCCCCGCGACTCTCCGCACTGCCCAGCAGGTAACTAGGGCTCCGAACCCTTCCATGTACATCTTCCCGTCCAGTGTGTGACCTTTATATAACAATGAGGGGGGGGGGGGGTCTGGAGTTACAATGTTTACAGGGTGGCAACAAGGAGCTGGATCCTTTGTGGCGTGGCCATGTGTACAGTGCGACAGATCGCGTGTGTCGGGGACATGTCTGATCGTCTACAGTATAAAACATAGAAATATGATGGAAACTGATGTCATGGCTTTTAAAACAGATTGATAGTGTGCAGATGGAATGTTAATGTCTATAGTGGAATGTTTGGTGTCAGGGATCGTGACAATGGAATCTAAATGTCTATAGTGGAATGTTGGTGTGTTGGTGTTCATCAGAGATCTGCAACCTAACTCTGTGGTTGATGTCACATTACAACTTTCAGCCCCTCCCACAACACACAGACACTCCTGTTAATTCTGCGAAATGTGACCCGCTACAGAGAAGCACAAGGTGCAGATCCTTTTCTCTCTCTCTTTATCACTGTGTCTGTTTACACAGGGATGTCAAGATTGTGGGCCTCCAGATGCTGTAAACTACAACTCCCAGAATTCAGCCATGAAATACTGGGAGTTGTAGTTTTTAAACATCATAAGTTTGACATCCCTGATCTGAACTAGATTCTAATGTGACAGTGGCACTAGAGAAAGGTGCCATCTCAACTGCTCACAACCAGGTGGTTAACTTGGTCACTGGATATGTCATGTCACTAACCATGTTTAAATGTTTATTTATGGTTTTGTGTTTTTTACTGTACAGTGCGGCGTCCCCAAGTGGTGCTATTAAATAAACATACTAAATACTATAAATGAATATATATAAAATTTAGTTTAGGGAACCATAAACTGCAATGATCTAGTGTGTTAAAAAAAAACCTTTATAAAATGAGCTGTCAGGATTAGGTGGAACTTTAGATGGCTTGTTAGACAGATATGACATGAGAGCTTGCAATCCAATAGTGGTGCAGTATAGAAAAAATGGAGGGGAACTTGGCTTATACATTGTTTGTTCCTCCATGATCGTTCCCAGATGAGGTCATGTTGTTGGTTTTCTTCCGGAGGCCAGAGCTCTCTGTGTGTGTGTAACATTCCTTACGTAACATTCCTGTTTTTCCCCTTGGAGTGCTCTGTATGTAATTGACATAAAGGGGGCGTGTGCTGAATAGAGATCCTTGCATGGAAAGTTTGGAAAGAAGTAGAAACCTGCTTCAGTCCTGCTAATGTTTATGTGTCTTGCATGCGGTGTCTGTGACATTAGGCGCTTGGGCCTAAACTGATCTTTGCGACCAGGAGTTGTTATTGTTGTATAAACCAAGCCAAGTCTGAGCTTGTTCTGTAAATCACCATAGAGACAAACATTATAAATTAAAAGGCTTGGTCAAACAGATCTGTCACCCAGCCTTGAGAGTGTTGTTGTTGATAAAGTGCCATCATGATCTGCACAGTTGCAACATTGTGTGTGGGGGCTGACCTTACAACTGCTGCTTAAGTGATACAAAACCTATCATGTAATTGTGTTTTGCTATTTTATGCAGAAGATTATACTGCAGCTAACATTGTAATTGTTTGTTAACAGGCTTTATTTACTGTGCCAATTGTTTGCAGTTAATCAGGATTCTGGATTGTATTTCTTGCACCCTATAACCCTATAATCCTGCAGTATCATGTCAATTTTATCTATTTTTCAGAGATTATTTTATATCCTAATGCTACCAAGGCATGCAGGGAGTTGTAGTTTCTAAACATCTAGAGTACCAACATCACTGTCTTTATTTTAATGAAAGCTGTACATGCCCAAACTACAATTTAGCAGAAACTATAAAAAAAACATTAAAGGGTATGTCCACCAATTGTTAAAGTATGTTTTATTCAGTTTAACTGAAGTAGGGGGAGGTAAATGCCTTGGTCTAACCTCTTCAGTAAAACCTGCAGGAAAGAGAAGAAACTTACCGCGGATTGCTCCAGCACTGTTGACAGTCTTCAATGCACCCACAGTCTTTGCATTGTACATACATGCACACACAGTGCAAGGGAGCGTGGATACGTCAGGGACCTGTCAGTGAGAAGCCAGTGCCGGAGCACAAACCAATAAGGAGATACCTCTGTCCTCACAGTCTTGGCTGGGAGTATATATGTTTAATTATAGAGTGCAGTTTCTGGTACATGCCCCCTTTCTTATGTTCAACCAGGTAATGCAACTTTAAAATAATTGCATTGGGTGTGCTGTGCAGTTATGAAAAGATTGGAAATTGTGCAACACGGAATAAGTGTGAACACGCGTTGACCTGATACTACATTTGCTAGTGGGGGTTTTACACCAACCTTGCCCTGAATGGGGGGCAGAAAATGCCACCTGTTTTTAACATTGACCCATTGTATTGTGGGGGTAAGTGAATGACATTATAATGGGTGCAGATAGGTTGATGGTATTATATATGTCTGACGTGTGACAGATAAAGCTGGATTTTCATAGAAAGTTGGAACTAAACCCAGCTTATTATTGTAAGGCTGGTGAGCGGTTTATCCTCCTAGAAACCCGATCTGCTATCTGATGGGTATTAAAGCAGAATTGTCAATATTTCTTCATGGCTGATCGCGTGTGATATATAGTACAATGCGGTCAAACAAAAAAACACGATCTGGCCAAAATTCTTAACACAGTGCGCGTGTGTATACAGTCTAATGCTGGTCATACACTATTTATATGTTCTGATAAACATCTAAATGGCTGTAACATCTTCCTGTCCAGCAGTGCTTACCTGCGACTTTCCAGGGCTGGATTGCACTTTACGATTAACTTACAGCTGCACATGGATATAAATTGGTTCAAAAAACTGTTGCAGGTAAGTTACTAGTATATGGGCTCCTTAAGGCTGTGTAAAGAGAATGTCTATAGTTTGTTTTATTGGCATTTACCTGGCATTTTTTAGCAATGCCCTAGGAAAATGCTGCATGCAAAGTCTTCATAGCACAAAACATCTGAAAATGGCGCTAAAACAAAACTAATGCACTGTGTGTAAACATCGCTATGTTGGTGGAAGGAGACCATGACTAGTAGTGTAAAGTTTATTCAGTAGTGCTGTGTGTACCTGAAGGCTCTATATAGATTCCATTAACATAACTAACAGTGTTTTGTATAAACTGAACTGATAATTTTTTCACCTAAACCTGTCCAGTCCCATCTTTCTCCATCTCTGTTGAGAATACCCCCATTTCCCCTATCCAATCTGCACACTGCCTAGGGGTAATTATTGACCCTCTCTCTCCTTTTCTAACCACATTAACTATGTTGCGAAAACCTGCCACTTCTTCCTTCGCAATATAGCCAAATTCTGCAGGTTCCTTTCTCTCCCGACCACCACTATGCTTATGCATGCTCTCATACTATCGCGCCTGGACTATTGCAACCTACTACTTTCTGGTCTTCCTGCTTCCCACCTCTCTCCCCTTCAGTCTATACTTAACTCTGCCACACGTATTGTTTCGCTCTCTAATAAACCATATCCCGAATCTCCTCTGTAACGGACAACAACCTGGCTCCCCGTTAAACAGCGAACTACATACAAAACCCTTCTCCTAACATTTAAATCCCATCGCTCTGCTGCTCCTCCTTAATTTCCTCTCTAGTCTCCCCATATGTTCCTGCCTGTACCTCCCCTCATCGCAGAACCAGCTCCTGTAACAGACCCTCCACTCAGACTGCTTCCTCTCGCCTTAAACCTTTCTCTCTTGTAGCTCCCATCCTCTGGAACTATTCCCATCTCACTACGTCAAGAAACCTCAATCAGCAGGTTTAATCTAGCCTTACATCCTACCTATCTGGTAACCAGCACAGTATTTGAAGTTTTATTTGCTCTGCATACGTCTCACTCCACACTTATATACCCATTCCATTTTATCTGTGTGTTACCACCATAACTAGATTGTAAGCTCTATGGGGCAGGGACCTCATTACCTCTTGTGGCAAAGCTCTAGAACTTCCATTTATAAGTTATATATTTATGTACTGAACTATCTGTATTTATCCCCCTTGTATGACTTTATTGTATTGTAATCTGTACAGCGCGGCATCCCCAAGTGGCGCTATATAAATAAACATATACATACACGTCGTTCTATTTCAATGATAGATGAATTCACATGCATACATACCTATTTGAGATTTTTTGCCGACCGATCGTAGTGCCCCAAAAACCATAGTCGGCATACGGTCGTTCTGGAACAACGGAAATTTCTGTCGTCATTATCAGCTCCCTTTACTGATCTGATCGTACTGTTTATGGCCGCACAGTCAACCGACCCTATACCACGTATGGGGATTGGTCGGGTTCTGTGTGTGCGGTCCCCACAGCATGTGTGCACAGATACCCAATGTCATCTATTGGCACACATGCTGTGGAAATCGCATGTGTATGGCCACCTTGAGCATGGATCATTGCTACATTTGGATTCAGTTGTGAATAATATTATTTGCTATACTTTTTTGATCACAAATCAAAGGGAAATACTATGTCTCAACCTGTCCTGGTCATGTTCTTTTGGGAGGTGCACTAACGGAAACCTACTTTCGCCACATGTATTTGGGATTTCTCATGAAAATGTATAAATGCAGACCAGATTTGTCTCTCCAGCCATTTTGTCTCTGTTATTTAAAAATACAGGCACAGTGACAAACACCAACCACAAGCCACACAGGACTTTGGTTTCTATGTTTTCCGTAAACATTTCAATTGCTGTATGAAAACTACCATGGATAACCCTACCATAGTTTACATTACCATGAACAACACCACTATAGGTTAAACTACACTACCATGGATTAAACTACCATGGGTTACACTACAATTGATTACACTACCATGGATTATACTACCATGGTTACTTACTACATGGGTTCTACATGTTACACTACAATTGATTACAACCTACCATGGATTACACTACCACGGATTATACTACCATGGGTTACACTACCATGGATTATACTACCATGGATTACACTACAATTGATTACACTACCACGGATTATACTACCATGGGTTACACTACCATGGATATACTACCATGGATTACATGACTACCATGGGTTAACATACAATTGATTATACTACCATGAGTTACACTATAATTGATTATACTACCATGGGTTACACTACCATGGATTGTACTACCATGGGTTACATGACTACCATGGGTTACACTACACTTGATTATACTACCATGAGTTACACTATAATTGATTATACTACCATGGGTTACACTACAATTGATTACACTACCATGGGTTACATGACTACCATGGTTTACACTACCATGGATTATACTACTATTGGTTACATGACTACCATGGGTTACACTACATTGATTATACTACCATGGGTTACACTACAATTGATTATACCCCTGGGTTACAGTACCTTGGATTATACTACCATGGGTTACACTACATTGATTACACTACCATGGATTATACTACCATGGGTTACACTACAATTGATTACACTACCATGGATTATACTACCATGGGTTCACTACAATTGATTACACTACCATGGATTACATACAATTGATTACATTACACTGCATAAATACACCATGTTTACACTACCCTGGATTATACTACCATGGGTTACACTACAATTGATTACACTACCAGGATTACAGTACAATTGATTAAACTACACTGGATTATACTACCATGGGTTACACTACACTGGATTATACTACCATGGGTTACACTACAACTGATTACACTACCATGGATTACACTACACTGGATTATACTACCATGGGTTACACTACAACTGATTACACTACCATGATTACACTACACTGGATATATTACCATGGGTTACACTACAACTGATTACACTACCATGGATTACACTACACTGGATTATACTACTACATGGGTTACACTACCAGGATTACAGTACAATTGATTAAACTCACTGTTATACTACACCTGGTTATACTAACTACCATGGGTTACACTACAACTGGTTACACTACCATGGATTACACTAACCTGGATTATCACCATGGGTTACACTACACTGATTACACTACCTGGATTACACTACACTGGATTATACTACCATGGTTACACTACACTGGATTATACTACCATGGATTACACTACACTGGATTATACTACCATGGATTACACTACACTGGATTATACTACCATGGATTACACTACACTGGATTATACTACCATGGATTACACTACACTGGATTATACTACCATGGATTACACTACACTGGATTATACTACCATGGGTTACACTACACTGGATTATACTACCATGGGTTACACTACAACTGATTACACTACCATGGATTACACTACACTGGATATACTACCATGGGTTCCACTACACTGGATTACTAGGTTACACTACATGGAGTTACACTACAACTGATTACCCTACCATGGATTACACTACACTACACCGGACATTATACTACCATGGATTACACTACACTGGATTATACTACATTGGATTACTACTACCATGGATTCACACTACCCACTACCCTGGATTACCCACCACAGTTACTGCTCTACTGCTCCTCGCGCCTGTATGGCATACACTATGGCAGGTTATGTTTGGTTTTATTGACTCATTTTTGTTACTGTGTGTTGTATCCTGTCCTTACCCTTAAGGGAGGTGGTTACAAATTCCTAAGGTGATTTAAATGGTGTTTTTCTGTTTTTAAAATTGTAGGCTTTCAGATTATGGCTATTGCAATAGAAAACACTCCCCTTTTTTCTTAAAAGGCTAAGATTTGTACTGAACTTCCCCTTTAACTCGTGAAATTATAATTTCTTTTTTTTCTTCATACTTCTGCATTTTTGTGGCTGACAGTTTTTTCCAGACCTTCCTCTTGTCACAGAACTTCCTTCTCCAGCAACCTTGTGATACGTGTTTACTGGCTAATTTTTAACTACACGGGTGATTTTCAATTGCGTGTGTGTTTTGTCAGACTCGTTGCCTGACTGGCAGTTGCTGTTGGTTGAAAAAAGAGCAGGGGAAGGGAGGAATGATACCTGGGAGGAATATCAACACAATGTCATGTTTTGTCGCCTAAGAGAGCAAGTTGTAGGAAGTCTTTCAAATGGACAGTGGTTAAAACAATTGTCACACAGGTGTTGTAGAACTGTAAGACTTTGTGGATAGTTGTTTTGGGATTTCTATGCCCCCCTCCCTTTAAAAAAATGCGTAAATTCATTTTGGGTTGCTTTACCCCTCATCCCATCATGCTGTTTCTTACATCTTTTCTATACTATACTGGAGAATCTAGAAGGTCATTTAAGGCTACAGCCACGCTGGGTTAATTCCCACTGCTGTTAACTCAAGGAAACTCTGCCCAAGAAGTTGATCATTTTCCAAATCACAACTAAGGGGGGGGGGGAATTAGCCGAGCACTTAGAACACATGGCAAGAGACTTCAGCAGTTCACAGCACATGTGGATAGTACCATTTATTTCGGCAAAACAAATTGCTTCACCGTATTAGTGGAATTCTGTTATAAAAAGTGTTTAATAAGTGTGAGATTATGTTAATAGCGCCATTACCTGGCCTGGGCTGTGATGTGCAACTCTACCCAAACCAATTCAGACTATCCCAAACCTTACCCACTATCGGGAAAACCGTGGGTACCGAACCTTATAGGACTCTAAGGTATGGAGTGAAGGGGAGGGCTTCTCAAGGGTGTGCCAGGGTACACAGGTGTGCTTTAGAGAGCCAGAGGTGTGCCTTTTCAACTTAATTTTTATTATGATTGTGTTATTTTTGTTTATTATAAAAAATTAATATTTTTTTAATGCACTTAATGTAGTAGAACTTTACAGTGTATATTTGTAATTATAATCAATGCAGTGTAAAGTACATAATCCAATATTAAGTCAAATATTAAGAACACAGATGTGCCACAAGAAAAATTAGCATTGCATATTATTGGTCCAATCTGTCACTTTGTTGGTGTGTATCTACAAATGCTGGTTCTATTAACACCATTGCAAAGTATAATTATAGGGGAGGTATGTCACACAGCAGTCAATTACGGCCATTACAGATGACGCCATGGCCACTGGTTGCTGCAGTTAAAAGTGTGGGGAAACTTTTGCACCCTTTATTGCATCATCCCCTCAGGGCCCCACTTGTGCGCACGGAGAACGGAACGATCGCAATGATCCACAATATTGTGCTCTTTCGTGCAAGGGCATAGTGCTTTCGCAATTAGACCCTATTGGAGCACATGCAATACGGACCAGCGCATGTAGTGGGGCCGCTCCCTTGCAATATGCGTTACTGAAGAATGCCACATAAGTGTCCATTGTCCGATAGCTATGGAGTAGCACACAATGAATATAAAAGAAATGTTATTTAGGAAAACATTGCGTCAGCTACAGCAAATATTACATCTCCTTCCATATAGCTCATTTTGTGGAGCAAATGAGGAAGCGTACCCCCCGTCACAGACATTTCCTTCTTTACCAGAACGTCATTCAGGAAATAACAATTATTAGAAATAGAAATAGAGATATAACACCAAACATACCCAGATATGGTATGGTACCCAGAGGTAGGACTGAGAATTCTTATTCCCATCTTTATTTTCATGGAAGTATTGCTCACCTTAGAAATGAGTTACAATCCACAAATTCCACAACATCTCATCTGTTTTGTGATCCCTGTAAAGGCTGCAGCCGCACTATACAGACTGTATAGTGTAAAAGCGCAATCGCATTTACAGTCCGTTTCTGCTGCGATTCCTTCATAATTTGATATCTGATTGGAATGTCACAAAAAAAAACCTCTATAAACTGATTGCATTGCATTCAATGACATGGCACACTAACGGATCACAAGACCGCATGCTAGATGTTGTGTGGAATATGGAATTGGTACAGTGATCACCTGGCTGATCAACCTAAAAATATGCTAGCGTTCTCTCTCAGTGATGCCTTTCCATTAATATCCAGGCCATGTGGTTGTTGACGTGTACTGGGAATCTGGAGTGCTACTCCCCAGAAACACAGATATTGATAGTCTTACCTGCATGGCTTGTCTCACCACTTACAGTGAAGATGTGGTGGTTTCTTGAGATATAGAAATAAACTTTAATGAAACATTTTGAAGGGTAACTGGGTCTCCATACAAGTGCCCCAAAAGAGAGCTCTCAGTGTGATGTCTTTAGCTTCTCTGGATCTTAGAGCGTAATGTCCAGCCATAAATAATATTTTATCTTTAGGTTTAGCACACACAACCTCACCCCCCACCCCCATTTCCGCTTTACTTACTTCCCCAAAGATGCCCCTGAAGAGACTTACTAGCCCGTTCCATCGTGCCCTGGTGCCTTATCCAGCTGCTGTTGCAAGCTCATTTTAAGCACAAGCAGCAGTGAGGTGCTTCCTGGTTCTTGGCCATCGTGATTGGGTGTGAAGTCGCCTGTGACTAACAACCATGACAAGGAAGCAGAGAGGGGTAGCACAGCAGATTGGTGAGGCACCGGGTCTGGTAAGTCTCTTCAGGGGCATCAGGAGTAGTTCAACCTGCAACCATTCCCTGTCCTTTTAGGAAATATCTTTTCATACTTGTGGCTAGCTTTAAAACAATGTTTAAAAAGAAGTTTGGGGATGGGTTGTGATGCAGCTGATGATGCTCGTGCCAGCATTGGGCTGCTCTAACCCTAAACATGGAGGCAGACCAGTGGTGCTGGTGATGTCACAACTCGCATTACTAGCAGGATAAACTCCATTTACACTGCTGTAACTTTAAATAGACTGCGACTAGAATGCATGATCCTTGAGCCATTTAAAAATAAAAAGTAAAATAAAGCCACAGTTCTCTCTTAAAACATTGAAACATGCAATGGGGTAAGTTAAAAGTGCAAAAAAAGGATAGAAATCCCTTAGTCAGAACAGAGTATTGGAGTTCTCCCTCCTTTCCTGTTAATTAGATCAGGCCTCACCCACCAGCGATATTTCTCACGCTTACAATTGCAGTGGGATCCATTAGAGTGTGAGAATTTTGCACAGTGCATGTCAATGTGGGTGGCAAATGGACGGTAATTACTTAAAAAGTGCCAATGCGCGCGGGTGTGCACATTGCCGCTTCTATCATGCTGTGGTCCAGCCTAAAACTTTGCCAAAAACAATTACAAACAACCAGTAGGATAGAACAATGCAGGAGGCTTATCGGCATCGACTGGCACATAGCAAGTGATAGGTATATAGTATTTGAGGTAGAATAAAGACACCTCCATCTAGTCCAACCTACTTGGCAATACCCACATTTCCTACATGCTTTTGCCTGTACTTACTTTTAATAAGGACCTGGGACAATAACTTTACTCTCCTGCTTCATAGACAATGGGAATGTTTATTTAGCATATGGGTGACTAGCTGTGCGCATGTTCAAAGGTTAATAGATATTAAAGGCTATGTCCACCCCTAAAATAGAATTTTAATATTCTGCTCCCCCATGTCCCCCGGCCCCAACCGCATGTTTTGTTTTTTTCAAAAAGCTCCCAAACTCTTACGTACCTCCCCTCGATCCTCCGCCGCACTGCCGGCCCTCGCTTGCGAGAATGCAAGCAAGGGGCGGGACCGGCAGTCGCGTCTGTGATTGGCTGAGCGGCAGCCATCACGGATGCGGCTGCCGGTCATTCAGTGCAGCGGAGGAAAGCGGAGAGGTAAGTAAGAGTTTGGGGAGCTTTTTAAAAAAAAAAACATGCGGTTGGGGCTGGGGACATGGGGACAGAATATTAGGGGGTTTAATGCTAGGGGGGGATAGTAGAACGGAAGGGAGAGGGAGGGAGAGGGAGGGGGGGGGGAGGGAGGGGGGAGAAGGGCTGCAGCACGCATGGCAGGAATCTCCGGGAGGCCAGTACAGGCAGTGTCCTATATGGACCTGCTAGCCTCCTGGTGGGCAGTTTTTGGAACTTTGGGGGGGACTACAGGAGAACCAGATGGAGTTGGGATGTGAGGTAAGTATTAAACTACACTCACATGTTGGGGCCAGTAGTTGGGGGGATTATAGTTTTGGGGGTGGACATGCCCTTTAATAATTGTGGGCAAAATTTGCCAGATTTTCTTGACTCTGGTAATTTATGACATATGACTAATAACATTTTCTCTTATGTTCTTTGGCATGTGACAAGTTATGGGGATTTCCAAGACGGGGCCGTGATGTTTGGCAACATTAAAGATTTGTGTGAGTACTTGTGGCATGGAATCGAGCCCTTTGTTAGTTATTATGCAACTGGAGTTATGGGTTCTATTTACTTTCTATCGCATAAACCTTCCCCAGTCTATAAGGGCTGGCCCTGTTATTGTTTGCCATATTGCCAAGGCTGATAGCATCCTCACAGCAGTGGATGTTGTAAGAAAATCTGAAAAAGATGTCCGCCAAATACTGCCAGATGGATATAATACTGTAGCTGTAAGAAGAAAGTTTAACATAAGATAAAGCAGCAATCGGACACCCTAAATTGCAATTCTACAGAGATGTGAAAGGAAATTCCCTATAGAGAGGGAAATCTCTAAACCTTGCATGACGCTTGTATAATGAATAATAATGAGCTTATATGGTAGATGTGTTATATTGTACATAGCTTTTACATGGAATGGAGCTTTTACAACCTTGTCATACATGGATAAAACTGTTCCTGCTTTGTTTATTGAATTTTCTGGCCATGTGCCCCCCTGTATATATTTATATAGCACTCAACAGATTGCACTGTGTTTTACAGTTTCCGAGACTGCCTTTAGCAGAGAAACTATTGTGTTTGGAGTGTCCGGGGTGTAGTTATTTTCTAGTGACATTTTGATTTTAGCATTGGACATGCCCTTTTAATAGACTTCAGGGAATTCAGTATTTTTGAGTTTTACTGAGGTTTCATCAAGAGATACATAACTTTCCAAAGGAAAATTCAATAGGGAAAGGAAACATGAATAGATTTAGTGTAATCCATGGTAGTGTAATCAGTTGTAGTGTAACCCATGGTAGTATAATCCAGTGTAGTGTAATCCATGGTAGTGTAATCAGTTGTAGTGTAACCCATGGTAGTATAATCCAGTGTAGTGTAATCCATGGGTGGCCTAGTGTTAATCAAGTGTAGTGTATCATGGTAGTATAATCCATGGTAGTGTAACCCATGGTAGTATAATCCGTGGTAGTGTAATCCATGGTAGTGTAATCAATTGTAGTGTAATCAATTGTAGTGTAACCCATGGTAGTAATGTAACCCATGGTAGTATAATCCATGGTAGTGTAATCAATTGTAGTGTAACCCATGGTAGTTTAATCCATGGTAGTGTAGTTTAACCTATAGTGGTGTTGTTCATGGTAATGTAAACTATGGTAGGGTTATCCATGGTAGTTTTCATACAGCAATTGAAATGTTTATACGGAAAACATAGAAACCAAAGTCCTGTGTGGCTTGTGGTTGGTGTTTGTCACTGTGCCCTGTATTTTTAAATAACAGAGACAAAATGGCTGGCAGAGACAAATCTGGTCTTGCATTTATACATTTTCATGAGAAAATCCCACATACATGTGGCGAAATGTAGGTTTCCGTTAAGTGCACCTCCCAAAAGAACATGACCAGGACAGGTTGAGACATAGTATTTCCCTTCTGAATTTGTGATCAAAAAAGTATAGCAAATAATATTATTCACAACTGAATCCAAATGTAGCAATGATCCCATGCTCAAGGTGGCCATACACATGCGATTTCCACAGCATGTGTGCCAATAGATGACATTGGTATCTGTCGGCACACATGCTGTGGGGACCGCACACACAGACCCGACCAATCCCCATACGTGGTATAGGGATCGGTTGACTGTGCGGCCATACACAGTACGATCAGATCAGTAAAGGGAGCTGATACTGACCGACAGAAATTTTCCGTTGTTCCAGACCGACCGTAATGCCGACTATGGTCTTTTGTTGGCACTACGATCGGTCGGCAAAACATCTCAAATAGGTATGTATGCATGTGAATTCATCTATTTCATTGAAATAGAACGACGTGTATGTATATGTTTATTTATATAGCGCCACTTGGGGATGCAGCGCTGTACAGTATTACAATACAATAAAGTCATACAAGGGGGATAAATACAGATAGTTCAGTACATAAATATATAACTTATATAAATGGAAGTTCTAGAGCTTTGCCACAAGAGGTAATGAGGTCCCTGCCCCATAGAGCTTACAATCTAGTTAGGTGGGTAACACACAGATAAAATGGAATGGGTATAAGTGCTGGAGTGAGACGTATGCAGAGCAAATAAAACTATCAAATACTGTGCTGGTTACCAGATAGGTAGGATGTAAGGCTAGATTTAAACCTGCTGATTGAGGTTTCTTGACGTAGTGAGATGGGAATAGAATTCCAGAGGATGGGAGCTACAAGAGAGAAAGGTTTAAGGCGAGAGGAAGCAGTCTGAGTGGAGGGTCTGTACAGGAGCTGGTTCTGCGATGAGGGGAGGGTACAGGCAGGAACATATGGGGAGACTAGAGAGGAAATATAAGGAGGAGCAGCAGAGCGATGGGATTTAAATGTTAGGAGAAGGATTTTGTATGTAGTTCGCTGTTTAACGGGGAGCCAGGTTGTTGTCCGTTACAGAGGAGATTCGGGATTTGGTTTATTAGAGAGCGAAACAATACGTGTGGCAGAGTTAAGTATAGACTGAAGGGGAGAGAGGTGGGAAGCAGGAAGACCAGAAAGTAGTAGGTTGCAATAGTCCAGGCGCGATAGTATGAGAGCATGCATAAGCATAGTGGTGGTCGGGAGAGAAAGGAACCTGCAGAATTTGGCTATATTGCGAAGGAAGAAGTGGCAGGTTTTCGCAACATAGTTAATGTGGTTAGAAAAGGAGAGAGAGGAGTCAATAATTACCCCTAGGCAGTGTGCAGATTGGATAGGGGAAATGGGGGTATTCTCAACAGAGATGGAGAAAGATGGGACTGGACCAGGTTTAGGTGAAAAAATTATCAGTTCAGTTTATACACAACACTGTTAGTTATGTTAATGGAATCTATATAGAGCCTTCAGGTACACACAGCACTACTGAATAAACTTTACACTACTAGTCATGGTCTCCTTCCACCAACATAGCGATGTTTACACACAGTGCATATAGTTTTGTTTTAGCGCCATTTTCAGATGTTTTGCTGCTATGAAGACTTTGCATGCAGCATTTTCCTAGTGGCATTGCTAAAAAATGCCAGTTAAATGCCAATAAAACAAACTATAGACATTCTTCTTTACACAGCCTTAAGGAGCCCATATACTAGTAACTTACCTGCAACGTTTTTTGAACCAATTTATATCCCATGTGCAGCTGTAACGTTAATCGTAAAGTGCAATCCAGCCCTGGAAAGTCGCAGGTAAGCACTGCTGGACAGGAAGATGTTACAGCCATTTAGATGTTTATCAGAACATATAAATAGTGTATGACCAGCATTAGACTGTATACACACGCGCACTGTGTTAAGAATTTTGGCCAGATCGTGTTTTTTTGTTTGACCGCATTGTACTATATATCACACGCGATCAGCCATGACGAAATATTGACAATTCTGCTTTAATACCCATCAGATAGCAGATCGGGTTTCTAGGAGGATAAACCGCTCACCAGCCTTACAATAATAAGCTGGGTTTAGTTCCAACTTTCTATGAAAATCCAGCTTTATCTGTCACACTGTCAGACATATATTAATACCATCAACCTATCTGCACCCATATTAATGTCATTCACTTACCCCCACAATACAATGGCTCAATGTTAAAACCAGGTGGCATTTTCTGCCCCCCATTCAGGGCAAGGTTTGGTGTAAAACCCCCACTAGCAAATGTAGTATCAGGTCAACGCGTGTTTCACACTTATTTTCCAGTGTCTGCACAATTTCCAAATCTTTTCATAAACTGCACAGCACACCCAATGCAATTATTTTAAAGTTGCATTACCTGGTTGAACATAAGAAAGGGTGCATGTCACCAGAAACTGCACTCTATAATTAAACATATATTACTCCCAGCCAAGACTGTGAGGACAGAGGTATCTCCTTATTGGTTTGTGCTCCGGCACTGGCTTCTCACTGACAGGTCCCCTGACGTATCCACGCTCCCTTGCACTGTGTGTGCATGTATGTACAATGCAAAAGACTGTGGGTGCATTGAAGACTGTCAACAGTGCTGGAGCAATCCGCGGTAAGTTTCTTCTTCTTTCCTGCAGGTTTTACTGAAGAGGTTAGACACAGCGCATTTACCTCCCTACTTCAGTTAAACTGAATAAAACATACTTTAACAATTGGTGGACATACCCTTTAATGTTTTTTTATAGTTTCTGCTAAATTGTAGTTTGGGCATGTTACAGCTTTCATTAAAATATAAGACAGTGATGTTGGTACTCTAGATGTTTAGAAACTACAACTCCCTGCATGCCTTGGTAGCATTAGGATATAAAATAATCTCTGAAAAATAGATTAAAATTGACATGATACTGCAGGATTATAGGGTTATAGGGTGCAAGAAATACAATCCAGAATCCTGATTAACTGCAAACAATTGGCACAGTAAATAAAGCCTGTTAACAAACAATTACAATGTTAGCTGCAGTATTAATCTTCTGCATAAAATAGCAAAACACAATTACATGATAGGTTTTGTATCACTTAAGCAGCAGTTGTAAGGTCAGCCCCCACACCACAATGTTGCAACTGTGCAGATCATGATGGCACTTTATCAACAACAACACTCTCAAGGCTGGGTGACAGATCTGTTGCTTTGACCAAGCCTTTTAATTTATAATGTTATGTCTCTATGGCTGATTTACAGAACAAGCTCAGACTTGGCTTGGTTTATACAACAATAACAACTCCTGGTCGCAAAGATCAGTTTAGGCCCAAGCGCCTAATGTCACAGACACCGCATGCAAGACACATAAACATTAGCAGGACTGAAGCAGCGTTTCTACTTCTTTCCAAACTTTCCATGCAAGGATCTCTATTCAGACACACGCCCCCTTTATGTCAATTACATACAGAGCAACTCCAAGGGGAAAAACAGGAATGTTACGTAAGGAATGTTACACACACACAGAGAGCTCTGGCCTCCGGAAGAAAACCAACAACATGACCTCATCTGGGAACGATCATGGAGGAACAAACAATGTATAAGCCAAGATTCCCCCTCCATTTTTCTCTATACTGCACCACTATTGGATTGCAAGCTCTCATGTCATATCTGTCTAACAAGCCATCTAAAGTTCCCACTAATCCTGACAGCTCATTTTTATAAAGGTTTTTATTTTAAACACACTAGATCATTGCAGTTTATGGTTCCCCTAAACTAAATTTTATATATATTCATTTATAGTATTTATGTATATGTTTATTTATATAGCACCACTTGGGGACGCAGCACTGTACAGTAAAAAACACAAAACCATAAATAAACATTTAAACATGGTTATGTGACATGACATATCCAGTGACCAAGTTAACCACCTGGTGTGAGCAGTTGAGATGGCACCTTTCTCTAGTGCCACTGTCACATTTAGAATCTAGTTCATGATCAGGGATGTCAAACTTATGATGTTTAAAAACTACAACTCCCAGTATTTCATGGCTGAATTCTGGGAGTTGTAGTTTTACAGCATCTGGAGGCCCACAATCTTGACATCCCTGATGTAAACAGACACAGTGATAAAGAGAGAGAGAAAAGGATCTGCACCTTGTGCTTCTCTGTAGCTGGGTCACATTTCGCAGAATTAACAGGAGTGTCTGTGTGTTTGTCTGGGAGGGGCTGAAAGTTGTAATGTGACATCAACCACAGAGTTACAGGTTGCAGATCTCTGATGAACACCAACACACCAACATTCCACTATAGACATTTAGATTCCATCTGTCCACCGATCCCTGACACACTAACATTCCACTATAGACATTTACATTCCATCTGCACACTATCAATTCTGTTAAAAGCCATGACATCAGTTTCCATCATATTTCTATGTTTTATACTGTAGACGATCAGACATGTCCCCGACACACGCGATCTGTCTGCACTGTACACATGGCCACGCCACAAAGGATCCAGCTTCCTTGTTGCCACCCTGTAAACATTGTAACTCCAGACCCCCCCCCCCCCTCATTGTTATATAAAGGTCACACACTGGACGGGAAGATGTACATGGAAGGTTTCGGAGCCCTAGTTACCTGCTGGGCAGTGCGGAGAGTCGCGGGGCTGCAGGAGGGAGCGCTCAGATCTGCTGAGTTGTAATGTTACCGTTTCCTGGAATTACTCACTCACAGATTCCTTTCATTCATAAAAACACAGTCATGCACTGACGTCATCCTCCGATGGGGAGGGGCAGCAGCTGTCACGTGAGGAACTAAGTAATGTTCCCATTCGTTGTAATCTCTCGGACATAAAGCCCAGTTTGTCCTGCCCGTCCGGTTAGCAGCAAGGCAAGACCTCAGGTCCTCACTAACTGGAATTGTTTACCTAAATCCAGAGCCACACCAAAGATGGCGGTATCCGCTTGGACGTCGCGCTGGAGATGAAGTTGCTGCGTGCTGCCATCTTGCTAGAGGCAACGTCCATAAGGGAAACCGGAAGAGGGTCCTAATAGTGAGGTAATGTGACTTATTCTAAAGCAAATCTCTGTCATGGCTATTGGACATGGGAATTAATGTCTCGGTGCTTTTCCACAGAGATGCTGAGATGAATATGGGGAGATTAAATGACTTGTAATGTAGTAATAATAACCTTTTAAGTATTTATTGCTGAGTCCATTGTGTTGTTTAATTGGGATTTTATATTGTAGATTGTAAGTTCATCTGTGCAGGGGCCCTTCCTCGTGTTTTATAGGTTTAAGGAGTTTTATTGTATCTACATATTTATGTCTAGAACTGCCAGGCATTCAACAACTTTTTGCCCCCTTCGTCAGGTGTATGGGGGCAGAGCATTCCCCGAAACGTTATTTGTGATGCAGAGATAAAAGGAATTGCCAGGTTATAGTGTGCATCCTAGTCCTTTTGTCGCTTGTGCTATAGCTGGTCCTTAGTAGAGGACCGACTGGGGTAGTGCCTTTTATTATTTTGGCTAATAGCCTCAGAGTGTGCCTGGACCCTACATTGTGAAAGACTGGATTTGAAATGTACCAGCATTCAATGGGAGTTGTAGTTTTCAAACATCTGGAGGCGCACCATTTGAGAATCCCAGGGTTAGACCGCAAAATCTGAAGTCCTGTTGCATATACAAGGCTAATTTAGCAAGATCCATCTAAGCCAGACCTGGGCAAAGTAAGGCCTGTTGGCTGCCCATCACTGGCTCCTCAATACTAGACCTGTACCCAAAAAATGTAAATATTATTGATGGTGCTGTGAGTAGACGTGTATGGTGAGAGCTCCGCACCACTCAGTTATCCTGCATAACATTTACCTGATATACAGTGCTAAAAATACCCAAATTGGAAGGGGGAATCCAATGAGAACTGGTGAAATCCAGCGACAAAACTGTACCTCAACAAAGATTGCAGAAAAACTGGCTATCCCAACGCACAGCAAATCAAGATAGTGGCGCCCATCCACGAGGTCAAAAGGGCACAACAGCCAATGATTGCATTTAACTCGGTAACTGCCCAATCTGAAACAATAGATGGATACAGATGCGGACACAAGTCAGTCAACTGCACAAAGGCAGAGCTATTACAAGCCATCCTGGAGTCAAACGCCTCCCTCACCGTACACATAGGTCAAAATAGATGTGAGCCTATTTAGGCATTGCCTACAATCTCTTCAGCAATGGGTGGGGGAGGTGGAAGACTGTGTATCCCTGGTGGAGGATCAGATACCCCACATCTCAATAGATGTCGATAACCTTAAATAGCAAATCTCAACAGGCCAAAGCTGAAGACCTGGAGTATCGGGCAAGATGGCAAAATCTGCACATTATAGGAATACCAAATGGTACAGAGGGTGCTCACACTGAAACCTTCCTGGAACAGATACGTGAACAGTTTGGAGCAACATTGATGTCCTCGACATTCACGATCGAACGTTCACACAGAGTCCCTTCAAATGCCCCACCACCAGGATCCCGACCGAGGCCACTAATTGCTCGCCTATTCAATTGCAGAGACCGAGAACATATTCTCCGCATGGCTAGAAACAAAGATGACCTTCAATTGGGAAACACCAACATTTCCATTTTCCCAGACTTTTTCATAGAATTGCAAAAATGTAGGGCAACATATTTAGAAGTCAAATGAAAATTATGAGCAGCTGGTATTATGTACTCCATGATCTACCCAGTCAGACTTCGAGTGGCCCACAAACCTTTTTTAGTCCACTATGGCTACATTGGAATGGTTGGACTCCTTACCACATTGAAGGCTCACCTACTACAGCTGCTCTATTTAACTAAATTACAGTTGACACTACAGAGGGATGCTCTTGAAAATTATTACCAAGTGCCCTTAACGGTATTACCCCCCTAAGACTTTTTTTATTATTATTATTTCTAAGACCTTTATTTATCGCTTTCCCCCCTTCCCTCATCTACTCTTCTCCCTTCCCCTCTATCTCCTAAATATTGATATGTGTACCTCTATTTCTAAACTAATGCTGTTGAGTGGTGCGGACCACCTTATACTTTGCCTGTTCTTTTTTACTTTTTACTGACAATTTTCATAATAGTTGCACTTAATGTGCCTCCTTGAAAGTTTTATCACAAATTGATTTATAAATGTTATGTTTTTGTACTAGTGATTGTAAGGCCTTTGGTTGCCTTCAGAATGGGATGTGTGGGAGTTAGGGATACAACTTCTATGTTATATTGTATTTTACAATGTATGTTAAGCCAAAACCCAGGATACTGTTTGCTGTATTGCATACAAGGTTGAAATGTGTTTGCTATCACGGGTTCACTGTGCTCAGGCCGGGACACAAATAAAAATCTTCACATGGAATGTGAGAGGCCTGAATCATCAGATAAAATGCGTCACGGTAAATTTGTTTATAAAAAACTATGACCCGGATGTTGCTTGTCTACAAGACACCCATTTGCGTAAAGCTACCACTCGTTGTTTACAGAAAAAAGTGGGCGGGCTTGTCGGCACAGTGGTTATTCCACATATGCAAGGGGAGTGTCTATTTTGTTGCATAGAAGACTAAAATATAATATATTTAAAGGGTATCTCTACCCTTAAAAAATTTTTTTTGCTGTAGTGTAGGGCCCCTATCCCACCCCCAACCGCCATGTTCGATTGTCCCAAAGAATATCAGAACGATACTTGCAATCCTTTTCTCCCCTGAAGCTCAGATCTTGGCCCTCTGCTTGCTGGAACTGCAAGAAGGGGGCAGACCGGCAACTGCGTCTGTGATTGGCTGAGAGGCAGCCGATCACGGACGCGGCTGCCGGCTTTATTGAACACCGGAGGAATGAAGGATTGTAAGTATCGTTCTGATATTCTTTGGGACAATCGAACCTGGAGGTTGGGGGTGGGATAGGGGTCCCTACACTACAGAAACGTGGTTTAACGCTAGGGCACAGTGTCACAAAGTTAGCTCGGGCAGGAGGGAAGGCTCCTCTGCGCATGTCAGCTACCTTGTTGAGGTAGGTAAATCGCAGGGACAGGATGACTCACTGACCGGCTCCTACACTACACTTTTGGGGATTTTGAACAGCAAGAGAACCATTTGGAGCAGAGATATAAGGTAATGATTTTTATACACTACATAGTGGGGCCAGTGATGGGTTAAATTTTAGTTTTGGGGGTGGACATGCCCTTTAAGGTACAAACTGACGAACAGGGAAAATTTGAATTTATAGCACAATTGACAATGTAAACTATGTGATTGCTGGAATTTATAATACTCTACCTCCGACCCTGCAGCCAATTCAGTGGGCAATGGTGTTTGCTTTAATCTTCCCAGATGCCCATATTATCCTTATGGGTGAACACAATCTCATTATGAACTCCCAACTAGATAGGTTACACACTGGTAACACAAACATCTTAACAAACCCACCCACTCCGCTATCACAACTTGCCTCTGCATTGGGTTTACCCGTAGACACTGACACCCTACACCACAGGAATTTACAGTACATGCTACTCCGCAACCCACCACACACACTTGAGAATAGATTATTTCTTAACAAACCAAAAAGTACTGCCAGTATTCAAAGATGTCACTCACTTTCCACAAGGTATTTCAAATCACTCTCCTATATTACTTACTATTTCTTTCCCAGACACGCCTGGTTGGACCAGACCCTGGAGATTTAATCCATTCTGAATATCCTTAATTTATTCTCACAACCATACACAATAAAAGAACAGCTTAAAGTGTATGTATACTGAAAAAATTACTTTGCGTCATCTTACTCTATAAATAAATACATGTAAGTAGCACTTACTCTGAGGTGAGTGTGTTTCTGCATGCCTTCAATACAATACTTGTTTTGCTTAGGCTCTGACCACTAACCTGACTATTTTCCCACATACCAACTGTCAAAAGTGCATACAGCATACCAACTGTCAAACCGCTACAGCAAAACTGCTTACAGAAATGTTAAAATGTAAGATGTTTCAGATTGAATATCTAATGAAATAGGGGGCAGATCAACAAAAAATGGGATAGTGATAGTTGGGATGAATTATAGTTTCTACTAATGGGTCATTTAAAAAAGCGAATTTTCCTTTAAGATGTATGTGGAGGCAGACCTGGGTCTGGAAACTTAAAGAGTTAAATGCTCAAATCATATATTTGCGTCTGTTTACATGCTACAGTATCCTATATAACGAAATAGCAGGAGATAGATGCCAGTTATCCTAGCAAAGGTGCCCCAGGGAATCCCCATCCAGGGAAAATAGATAACTGGGGGGTACGGCAAGAAACCAAATCCCACCAGCAACTACAACATAAATAGAAATATATATGCAACTTGTGCAAACATTATAAACACTAAAAAAATTATACTATTAAAATGGGTATGATACCCTAATATCTCATATCACACATTCATATATTGTAACGAGCTGGCCAGCTCAAAAAACCTATAATACAATAAATGTGTAAATAGCGACAATTATAATAAAAACCCATAAAATATGTTTGTATATTGATCCGGCAGAAAGTACTATTCTCACTAAAAAGTTAGTCCTGCTCATATAAATGTGTACAAAAGTATATAAAATAGTTTAATAAACTCCACCAGGCGGGGGATAGATGTCCAACCTATACAATTGTAAAACAATCCACTGTATCCGGTAAGTTCCAGTAGTTAGTCTATTTCAGTGCCGGTACACTGTAGGAGGGTTTGCTTGTTCCTATGAGCGTGGCGTGTGTAAGACCAGTCAAATGACTTCTTAGCGTGGTCAGCGCTTCCTGATTCCATCACTACTACAAACCAATTACCACATTACCTATATGAGGCTAATATTATTCTGCTTTTAAAATCTGACAAAGAACCAAATGATTGTGGCTCATACAGAGCCATCTCACTGTTGAAAGCAGATTACAAAATGCTCGCTAAACTTCTAACAAACAGACTCCAAAAAAAAATTATAATCCATCGTACACGAAGACCAATCCGGGTTCATGCCTGGTAAATCGACTACCACAATACTTGTTCAGCTAGATCACAACAATGTAGGTAGAAGAATAATGGTTTCACTAGATCCCCATAATGCATTCGATTCAATTGAGTGGCCCTACCTGTGGGCATGCCTTAAACAATTTGGTTTGTGACATAGATACAGCTGCTATACATTAACCCATATATATTTGTGTACATTATGCTATATATATTGGTGTACATTATGTCATATTTTTAATGGATGATATTGTATTTTTCTACAGGTTGCTCTTTGTCTTCAACTGAAGACGGTTTTAGGGGGTACTGCATAGGGGGGTTTTCTGTTGGGATGTGAATAAATGGTTTTTTCATATTTGACCTTTTTAGTGGATGTGCTTATTTTATGGGGGTCTTTTTCTGGAGAGCTCTCTTGTAGCCGTCATTTTGTATTTTGGTATACATGAACCCAATAGCAACTGTGATGGTAAATGGTGCCACTTTCAGACAGTTCGGGGCTGTACTGAAGCACTAAACAGGGTTGCCATCTGTCTCCATACCTCTTCGCTTTGGCCATTGAGGCATTAGCGATACAAATTAGATTGCATCCTCTGACTACAGGATTCCGATTTTTGACAATTGCAAGAACGCATAGGATTATATGTAGATGATATGATTCTGTATCTGGAATGTGAGAGTACCCCATAAATTACAACCATGCAGTTGATAGACACATTTGGAAATTACTCGGGACTCACTATGAACTGGCAAAAATCAGTACTTTGTCCACTAGATCTTCCATGCACAACATTGCAGCCATTGCTATGTCAATCATTGGTGGCCACATTATTCAGATACTTAGGCATTAAGATCCCATCGATAGTCTCTTGGTACTAGAATTGCAGGGCACTAGTTAATGATTCCCTTGTGGGCTGGTGCTATCTGAAATATAAATAGTATATAGAGAGAGAAATGTTCATTTGCACTCAAGATAAAGTAAAATAAAGTACGGTATAAAAATCCTATATTACAACAGGGAAAGTCCATGATAAAAACAAGGGCTAAGTAGCCTGGCATGGTGTGGTAAATAACCTAATGATATTGTGGCTGTTATCCCTCAAACAGAGTAATATCGGTATAAAGTACACAAGTGATATAAATAGTGCTAAAGAGGTAAGCAGCGTATTATAACACGAGTAAGAGGAGAATAAACAAAGAGTCACAGTATAAACAAAGAGGCACTCACTTGGCATACCTTAGGGAAATTAGTAACCCCAACACATATGGGAAAAAATAGGTATTATGGTGTACAAAAAACTTTCCAACCATATTGTTCTAATAAAAAGTATACTTTATTACAGTGGTGGGAAATTAAATTTCACGGGGGGGCCAGACAAGAAAATTGGTTCAACTCAATTCTCACTAAAGAGATAGCAAAACTGCATTTTATAAAAAGATTAAATTAATATCCCTGGTTCGTTGTATTTTTTTTTATTATTACGGTAGTTGCAATTTTTAGTTGGTGTGTAATATTTTAGATCCATTCCATCAAACTCAATTAATCAATTGATCAGGTCATTTTTAATAAACTAAATAAAAATAAATCCATTATCCAGCTTAAAACAATTAATATTAAAGGACCTGTAAACGCCAATGCTGCTTAAAAATGACTTAGTGCCATTCGTTTCTATTATTCACAGGGAGGTGAGAACGCTTATTCTCACCTCCCTGTGAATAATAGGACACTCGGGGTACCAGGAACTTACCTTACCCGCCGCTCCACTCGCAGCCGCTCAGTCTCTGACAGCCGCTCTGTCCCGACCACGCGCCCTATCTTAGGTGATCATCACCTGAGGAAGGGGGCATGTTTCCCCCCGAAACGTTGTGATATATGTGTGGTTAAAAAATAAATTCAATTTAATTAAATTAAATTTACTTTGGAGTGCGACCCTCGCTTTTCTGCTGTTTCCGATTGATATATGTCCATTAAGGGTTGGACTATCTGGAGGAGTGGGCACCCACGTGTGGACGAGTGCAGAGGATCACCTCTACTTTATTGTATCCCAGCACAGAAGAGCCAATTCCTCTGCTCAGGATTCAGCCGTATACCTACATCTTAAGGAACATTTGTTTAACATATTGGCAAAGGAATGTGACTGGTTCAAGAGAGGTGTCAAGGAGGCCATTTATGTGAAAATAAAGAAACCAAGCCTGAGTAGAGTTGGGGGGGGGGTTTCGACATCAACTGTCTGCCATGTACAATGCTGTTTTGACACCTTACCCTGGGCTTTCCTACAACACCTCTTAGCCACAATGCAATTACGCCTTGCATTCAGAAGGTTCTTAATACCTGGCTGTGATAAGTTAATTGGGATGTTCCAGGGTACATAATTGCCAACAGATTCTTGTACAAGTTATTCTGAATTGAGAAAGCCAGTCGGATCACTAGCGAAACATCTTCAAAACTTTAAGTCTAGTTGATCTAACTGAATACAACAGATAATCTTTTTATTAAGTTTTAAAAAAAAAAAAATAAATAAAATTGTTGACCTGATCAATTGATGTAGATGGAACGGGGATAAAATATTACATACCTTCTATT
This sequence comes from Hymenochirus boettgeri, assembly GCA_019447015.1. NCBI lineage: Eukaryota > Metazoa > Chordata > Amphibia > Anura > Pipidae > Hymenochirus > Hymenochirus boettgeri. The sequence continues at coordinate 220,482,950 of CM033472.1, read as the reverse complement.
AAAAATTGTAATTAATAATAAAAAAAAGCCAATGAACCGGGATATTAATATATACTGTATATACTCGAGTATAAACCGTCCCGAGTATAAACCGAGGTACCTAATTTTAGGGAAAAAAGTAGGAAACACACACTGACCCGAGTATAAACCGAGGGAGTAGTATTTGCCACTAAAGATGTTTTGGAAACTAAAACTCCCAGCATGCTTTATTTCTGGGAGTTGTAGTTTTCAAACATCTTAAGTTGCAAATACTTACAAATAAGAGTAAAACCTTTATTTGTGCATACTGTATGCACAAATATAGGAGGATTTACCCCTATTTGCAAGTATTTGCCACTTAAGATGTTTGAAAAGTACAACTCCCACCAATAAAGCAAGCTGGGAGTTGTAGATATCAAACATCTTAAGTGGCAAATACTTGCAAATAGGGGTAAATCCTCCTATATTGTGCATACAGTATGCACAAAATAAAGAAGGTTTTACTCTTATTTGTAAGTATTTGCCAATTCCCTGTGAAAGCAAAAAGCAGCCTATCTCCTACCTTGTCCGCTGGCCGCGTGATCTGCATCCTTCTACACAGCCTCTGCGCATCCGGATGATGTCACTACCCGGCGCCTCTCACTTTGCGGCGCTGGGTAGTGACATCATCCGGATGCACAGAAGCTGTGGAGCGAGGATGCGGATCGCGCGGCCGGCGGACAAGGTAGGAGATAGGCTGACTCGAGTATAAACCGAGGTAAGATTTTCAAGCCTGAAAACCTCGGTGTATATACGGTATATTTTTTTTATTTGACAAGACAATCTATACACAGAACATTATATAATTTTTTTTGTCCTTTAACAGGAATTTGAGATATGAATTTATTTGGACGAATCTTCAGTACTGTGAGTGCAGTAAGCAACCTATTTTCAAACCCATACAAGGTGCGAGAAGTACCACTAGCGGAATATGTTGCTTGTCCTTGTCTTAGAGAGGATGGGCGAATTCTTTTGTACAAAAACAGAACAGCCAAGTTATGGGATTGTTTGCTTGTGAACCAACATAATCCTCAGAATGCCTTCCGGTAAGTTTTAACCCACATTTAGATGCTCACATTTTAATGGCTACCCTAAAGTGACCAACTGTTAAAGGGCAAGTTCAGCTCTTGAATGAAAAATTATATAAAGGCAAATCACCATCCAAAACTGCAATAGTTAGAAAGCTGAAATATATAAGTCTAACCTGAAATGTTGATCAATGTCCTGTTGCCTCTTTTTCTGCTTCCTGCTTCTTCCAGTTCACTTCCAGTTTACAGCCAATGACTAAATGCTAACCCCCTAGCTGCCTCATCAGCGCATGCTCATGTTCATAACAAGCTCATTAATTTGCTGAAGGGGGGCGTGAAAAAATATACATGACACAGACTATCCTTTAGTTTTCCTGAGGCATTTAAGATTATAGCAGGCACATTCCACAGAACAAAGTAACATTTATCAACATATTTAAAAGAGGCCATTCTCTAAAACATGTCATTATGAGGGTGGGATTGTCATTAGTTGATGTAAAGACCTTTGCATTCTGTGATTATTAAGATGGTGATGCTGTAAACTTTAACTAGCAGAATATTTGTAGATTGTGTTTTTTTCTGTTAGAGACCTCTGCAGGGTTTAAAAATAACATGCAAATGGAATAAAAATTGTCCCTCAAAAGAGATTTTTCTTTAATGCTAATGAAACCGATAATAATGAGTGGTCTGCTATAGGCAGGCTATGAATCTAAATATCCACCCCCCAGGATTGCTGTCTTACCCTTCTAACTTGTAGGTGTTATTAGTAGTGCCATGGAGCTGATATCACTAAATCATCAGTGGCACTCCCCATGATGACTGGGCTGGTTTTTGGGTGGTTGGCGTGTGGATACTCCAGCTACCCAACACTATCTGCACATTTATAGCTTTTTTGCAACCCTATAAACATGGCATGCATGGGTAGTTTGATATCTTGTGCAGACATGTTTTACCTGTTGCCCACCAATGAAAAAGCAGACATTGACAAAATGGTATACTGATTATATTTGGTCAAAGCAGAAAGTAGATGAAAGGTTCTTTTCTTTTTTCTTTACTGTCCCTTTAAAACGGTAATATAACTTATTGGGTTGGTTTTAATGTTTACAGTTAGTAATGTAGGTCATTTCAAGTCAAGTCAAAATCAGCAGTGACGTACACTTTATTTGGAAAACAGATTAATGACATTTTTAAGTAAAAACGAAAACCGAGGGTCACACTCCAAGTAAGAACTTTATTTATTTGTAAACACACATCATACAATGTTTCGGGGGCTACATGCCCCCTTCGTAACCACACATCTCACAACTTTTTGAGATGTGTTGTTACAAATAAATTAAGTTCTTTACTTGGAGTGCGATCCTCGGTTTCCTTTTTACTTGATGTTGTCGTTTCAGGGGGAGGACTATTGAGGTGTCTGCACCTACTCAGTGCACTTACCTTTGTTCCAGTTAATGACATTTTTACCTTATAGTCTCTTTCAGTTAGATTCAGAGACAGAGGCTCTCCAGCAGTTTCAAGAATATGCAGTGAAGTTGCGTCCATTTTACGAGACAGCCCGACAGGGTCTTCGAATGGACATTGTCCAACAGTTAACAGATTGCATACGCAGCCACCAAAATTGGTCCTTAGCACATGTGGCTGTGGAAGTTGGTTTACGGGAGAGTTTTAAGCACAATGGAATTTTAAGGTGAGCAATAAAGAATTATTATAAATCCTCCATCACCTTACAAGTAGAGATGGACTAGAACTCAAACCCGAATTTGAGCCGAACTATTCGAATTCGAACGAATTCAGACTTCTTGAACTATCCCGGACCCGGATTTTTGATATTTTCAAAGATAAATATCGAATGTTCGACCGTTCGAATATGCGAGTTAAATGCCCATTATACCTATACGCGAGCTTCGAATCTGCGAGTAAAGTGTCCATTAAAACCTATACGCGAGCTTCAAATCCGCAAGTAAAATGTCAATGGTATCTAGGCACGAGCATCGAATCCGTGAGTAAAGTGTCCATTAAAACCTATACGCGAGCATCGAATCCGCGCGTAAAATGTCCATGGTATCTAGGCGCGAACATCGAATCCGCGAGTAAAGTGTCCATTAAAGCCTATACGCGAGTATCGAATCCACGAGTAAAATGTACATGATACCTAGGCGCAAACATCGAATGTTCGAACGCGAGAGCTCGAAAATAGTGCCTGTGAGAGTAAAATTGATTTTTCGAATGTCCTGGATATTCGAACATGTTCCCCAGACCATTTCCCAGGTCCCACAGCCATTTGAACTACACAGCTCCTCCTTTAACGTCCTTTTTAATCTTCCAAGGTGCTGCTTGCCTCCACTGCTCAACCATAAGCAGTACTTTAACAATCCAAAATAGTACCAGGTAGGCGCACTCAAACAAGATATAATTGTGTTTTATTAGTGATATAGTGGTGCACTATATCACTAAGCCATTTACATTAAGTTACCATTGATATTTTATTTGTGTTTCATTATAACTTTTCAAACTATTTGACTCCCATTTACTTTAATGGATCCGTTTTCGAACTTTCAATATAGTTCGAAAGTTCGAAAACGGACCGAACTTTCAAAAGTTCAGCCATCTCTACTTACAAGTTTTTTTTATTGACTGTTTTAATTATTTCCTTGTGTTTTAACGTCATTTATTTACATTTGCAATTTTTGTATAGTAAAGTAGTAAAAATAAAGTTGATTGGCGTGTCAGTGGCATAAAGTCCAATTAAAACCTTTAATGTTATTGTTTGTCTAATGAATGTGTGTTAACCAAACCATATGTTTTTGTTTGAATTAACTCTTTCATGCACATTGTTGAGATGTGTACTTACAGTGAGGGATAGAAGTATTTGATTCCCTGCAAATTTTGTCCGTTTGCCCTCGGAAAAGAAATAACTAATCTATAATTGTACTGGTAGGATTATTGTAGACGTGAGAGAAAGAATAACATTAAAAAAAAAAAAAAAAACTGCACAAAGACCAATGTGCATTTTAATGAGTAAAAAAAGTATGCAATCCCCTATCAAACAGCAAGATGTCAGGCTCCCATGTGGCTTCACTGTAGTCAATCAATCAAACTAGCCACCATTGCCAAGACCAAAGAGCTGTCCAAGGATGTCAGGGACAATTTTGTAGACACAAGGCTGGGCTGGGCAACAAGAATATTGCCAAACAGCTTGGTGAGAAGGTGACAACAGTTGTCACGATAATTTGCAAATGGAAGAAATGTAAATCATCAGTCAGACTCCTTCGGTTTGGGGATCCATGAAGGACTGAAATCTTGCAGCACCCAGAAGGTCCCCCTGCTCTAGACAGCACATGTAAAGGCCCATCTGCAGTTTTCCAATGTACATCCGATTGATCCATAGGAGAACTGAGTAAAAATGTTGTAGTCAGATTAGACCATAATGGAGCTCCTTGGCTTCAACTCAACTCACCGTGTTTGGAGGAGTATGCTGCCTATGACCCCAAGAACACCATCCCCCACTGACAAACAGGGAGGTGGACATATTATGTTTTGGGGGTTTTGAAGGAACAATGGATTGGACCAGATACTGTCAAATCTTGGGTGAGCACCTCCTTCCCTTAGCTAGGGCTTTGAAAATTACCATGACAATGACCCTAAACACATAGCCAAGGCAACAAAGGAGTAGCTCAAGATCTCCATCTTGGAGTATGTAAGTGCGCATTCCTGGTGAAGTTCACTACAAATTTGGAATGATTTTGGTATATTTACCTGCATTGTCGACCTTTCATACATTCCAATAAGTTTCTTCGTGTAGAACTCCAAACACACAGGGTAACACTGCAGTCCATATAGGATGGGGTGAGAACTGAACCAACAACTGAATCGCCTCCCCCCAAAATCTGGACACCTTAGGGAAACTCCATAATAAATTAATAAAATCATCATAAGGTCTGTGGCACTTAGGGCACTCAGACACTTCAGAGGTTTTAAAATCCTTCAACCATCTGGTGAACAGAATGACTGGTGAATTATTTTAAATTGTATCATCTGGTTGTTTATTGCTGGTGAAACACATGTGAGAACTAATAAGCTTCAACCATTGCTCGCCATCAATATCTTGTAAATGTGGAGACCATTTAGCTTTGATTGCCTCAATACAAGGTTGAGACTTAGCTTGTATAAGGAAGGTGTCGCAAGGAAATCTTCTCCACAGACCCCCAACAAACACTGTTGCCTCCTGCCTTAAACCATTCTCTCTTGCTGCTCCCTACCTTTGGAACTCTCTCCCTCTCTCGCTTCGCCTGGTGACATCCATTAATACTTTCGAATCTTGACTGTTATCCTACCTTTCTGAGCATCAGCAGAGCAAGTTATTGTTAGCCCTTTTAAGCACTTTGTACCCATCCCCCCACTTGTATCTGTATGTTGTCCCTCCCACTTAGATTATAAGCTCTTCAGGGCAGGGATCTCATTCCTAATGTGTTCAAGGTTTGTTGCACTTATATCAATTTTTACATAATTTATATATATGCTTTCTTAACCGATTTACGAAATATATTTAATTTAAAGGGTATGTCCACCCTTCAGAAAATTTTTTTACCAAACATTGCCCATGTCCCCCCAGCCCCAACCGCTATTTTTGTAATATCAGAAAATGCCCAGAACTTTACTTACCTTCCCTCTTGCCTCCGCCGTGCTGCCGGCCCTCTGCTTGCCAGAAAATGCAAGCAGAAGGGCGGGACCGGCAGCTGGGAGTTCAGAGCGGCGGAGGCAAGAGGGAAGGTAAGTAATGATTTGGGCATTTTCTGATATTACAAACATAGCGGTTGGGGCTGGGGAGACAGGGGCAATGTTTGCTAAAAAGTGTTTTACACTAGGGGGAGGGAATCCAAATCGGGAGGGAGAGGGAGGGGGAGAAGGGCTGCAGTACGCATGCCAAACTTCTCCCGGAGGCCAGATATAGAGTCCTATATGGACTCTGCTATCCTCCTGGTTGGCCGTTTTTGGGACTTTGGGGGGGACTACAGGATAACCATATGGAGCTGGGATGTGAGGTAAGGATTAAACTACACTACATGATGGGGCCAGTAGTGGGGGGGATTATAGTTTTGGGGGTGGACATGCCCTTTAATTTTTATCTATCTGTATAAAGGCTTGCATTTATCCCCTTGTTTGTATACTCTGTATTTTTAAATGTACAGTGCTGCGTACCCAAATGGCGCTTTATAAATAAAATTATACATACATAAAAAGGTGTAAATTTTTTAAATCACTCTAAGTCCTTTGGTACGAATCACTCCAATATCCGGATACTTAGTGGGGTCATTGAAGAGTTGAGTAACATGCCCTGAGTGCACGCCTGTGTAAAATCTATTAATGATGCAATATTCAGAGAATAGAACAGCTGGGGTGATTTAGTCCTATTTGTAGATAGTGGTAATGCTTTGAGATGGCCAAGTCATAGGTCTCCTGTAAACTCTGGAAGGAGACCCTCCTGCCAATGTGTATGAAATCTCCTAGTTTATTGACCCCGGCTGCTACCCATAATGACATTCCTGGTATCCTGCACAGCTCCAGCAGCAGTCTATTGTTCCATAATGGCGTGTGTTCAGAGTCCCATCAAGCTCAACGGATGATTGGCCTGGCACCAGATCCTTTGGGACTGTTTGTGGAGTGTGGTGCCCCAACCTATTATATGTATCCCCGGAGCCTCTGGGTATGCTATATATGGGCCTGTGATATATTCTGCCATCATATAGTCTGATTCTGTTGGTACTACTAATGAGCTAACCCAGCACTGTAGATATCTAAGTTGGGAGGCCCAATAGTACAACTGTATATTTAGAAGTTTAAGGCCTCCAAAATGCCTGGGAGCCTGTAGGTTAGTGAGACTAACCTTAACCCTGCCACTGCACCATATAAATGAGAGTATATAACTATTTAGGTTTTTAAAAAGGGAGAAAGGGATATAACTAAGGGAATGTTTTGTGTACAAAATCTTGGGTAACAATACAATTTTAACAAACTGAGTTCTACCCCACAGATTTAAAGGCACATGTTTCCGTGCTTGAGTATTTGCCCATGTAAAATCTATTAATGATGCGATATTCAGAGAATAGAACAGCTGGGGTGATTTAGTAATATTTATTCCCAGGTATTTGAACTGTAAAGTTATGTATAGGAAGGGCGTTTATTGGGTATAGAGCAGATTTTCCCCATTTTATTCCGTAGTTATTCCAGAGTACGGTATGTACCAAAATTGGTGGTTAAATGAAAAGCAGTTGTGAGTGCATTGTGTGAGTTGTCTATATACATAATAACATTGTCTGCAAATAGGCCTTGTCTTTCCTTATGTCCCCCTAGTCTGAACTCTGATTCCGCGGTCATTGTGCAGGAGGGCTGCCAGTGGCTCGATAGCCAGTGCAAATAAATATGGCGACAAACCTGGTGGGTACCCATATGCGATGGTATTAATGTAGAGAAACTACCATTGATCAGAACCTGTGCCATGGGAGCTGTGTACAAAAGCGGGACCCATCTAATGATTGTAAGACATAGTTTAGTTGTATTAAGTTTTAGTTTCTATAGCAGATAAAAATAATACACCTGACAATTGGAGCCCTGGTGCAGAACTAATAAACAGTTTTCAACTTTAAAGTCAAGAAAAATGTAGTAAGGCTGGCAAACTTCAAGATTTAGAAAAGATAAGGGGGAATTTGGCTTTTTAGCTCCTTTGCCTTAAGTGAAAATAATTCTTATGAAGCATAGATTGGTTTCAGCTTTTTTGTTGAGCCTCCTCAGTACAGAGCAAGTAAAGCTACAGTGGTGTGAAAAACTATTTGCCCCCTTCCTGATTTCTTATTCTTTTGCATGTTTGTCACACTTAAATGTTTCTGCTCATCAAAAACCGTTAACTATTAGTCAAAGATAACATAATTGAACACAAAATGCAGTTTTAAATGATGGTTTTTATTATTTAGTGAGAAAAAAAACTCCAAATCTACATGGCCCTGTGTGAAAAAGAAATTGCCCCCTGAACCTAATAATTGGTTGGGCCACCCTTAGCAGCAATAACTGCAATCAAGCGTTTGCGATAACTTGCAACGAGTCTTTTACAGCGCTCTGGAGGAATTTTGGCCCACTCATCTTTGCAGAATTGTTGTAATTCAGCTTTATTTGAGGGTTTTCTAGCATGAACCGCCTTTTTAAGGTCATGCCACAACATCTCAATAGAATTCAGGTCAGGACTTTCACTAGGCCACTCCAAAGTCTTCATTTTGTTTTTCTTCAGCCATTCAGAGGTGGATTTGCTGGTGTGTTTTGGGTCATTGTCCTGCTGCAGCAACCAAGATGGCTTCAGCTTGAGTTGACGAACAGATGGCCGGACATTCTCCTTCAGGATTTTTTGGTAGACAGTAGAATTCATGGTTCCATCTATCACAGCAAGCCTTCCAGGTCCTGAAGCAGCAAAACAACCCCAGACCATCACACTACCACCACCATATTTTACTGTTGGTATGATGTTCTTTTGCTGAAATGCTGTGTTACTTCTACGCCAGATGTAACGGGACACGCACCTTCCAAAAAGTTCAACTTTTGTCTCGTCGGTCCACAAGGTATTTTCCCAAAAGTCTTGGCAATCATTGAGATGTTTTTTAGCAAAATTGAGACGCGCCTTAATGTTCTTTTTGCTTAAAAGTGGTTTGCGCCTTGGATATCTGCCATGCAGGCCGTTTTTGCCCAGTCTCTTTCTTATGGTGGAGTCGTGAACACTTACCTTATTTGAGGCAAGTGAGGCCTGCAGTTCTTTAGATGTTGTCCTGGGGTCTTTTGTGGCCTCTCGGATGAGTTTTCTCTGCGCTCTTGGGGTAATTTTGGTCGGCTGGCCACTCCTGGGAAGGTTCATCACTGTTCCATGTTTTTGCCATTTGTGGATAATGGCTCTCACTGTGGTTAGCTGGAGTCCCAAAGCTTTAGAAATGGCTTTATAACCTTTACCAGACTGATAGATCTCAATTAAGTTATTTTTTAACTTATTTTATAAGGGGGGCAATCACTTTTTCACACAGGGCCATGTAGATTTGGGGGGTTTTTTCTCACTAAATAATAAAAACCATCATTTAAAACTGCATTTTGTGTTCAATTATGTTATCTTTGACTAATATTTAACGGTTTTTGATGAGCAGAAACATTTAAGTGTGACAAACATGCAAAAGAATAAGAAATCAGGAAGGGGGCAAATAGTTTTTCACACCACTGTATGTACACATTGTAGATTAATCTCATGGGAGAACCATCCGGCATCGGGAAGTTATCCTTCAGCACTGCTCACTTCATGTTGCCCCCCGCACACCTAATATCGGCACTCGTGGTTGGCCATTTCAGCCAACAATTATCTAACGTGTGGGCCTTAATTGGTCTGTTTAATGAAGTGTCATTTAAGTGACTTCAATTACATTTATATTCCATATTACATTTGGGTTTAGCTCAATTGCTTAAATTTAGCAGCCTTCTAGGTACTTTCCATTGGTACTTCTATAGAGAATCCCATTAGTAGGGACTTTGAAGTATTGTATGGGAACAAACCAACTGGTTTTGATTTTTTTGGGACATACTCGGTACAGAGTAAGCATGTGTGGCCTTATGCAATGCTATGAAAGCTCAAGGGATTGTGTAGAATTCATTAAATATTGCCATGGAAACATAAAAAACACCCTGAAGCCTTTTATTTAGAATACTTAACCCCATTTATAATGGATATTGCCTTGTGGGTAGCTTTTCTTAAACAGGGCCATATAAAGCATGTTTGTAAACAGATATAGAGGAAGTGGTTGGAGAAGGCAGCATGTAAGTCATCTAGTACATGGCAGAGTCATGCAAGCATGTCTGGATGTGATTATGTACTAGAATCCAATACAGTCAAAAAGGAAAAAAACAAATGGACGATAACACCAAAAGAATACGGTAGATAAAAGTGTTTGCCATCAGATGCCAGAAAGGTACAATGCAATTTTCCAGGCATTATTCCAACTAAAAAAAGTGGCTACTTTACTGATGGTAATGGAGGAAAGTGTTAAGAGGAAAGATGTATTTCATACCTTTTAACAATATATATATATTTTTTGATGAAAGTATCCCAGTTCAATTCATTATTTCCCATGAGACTATAGTGGAAAAATCGATTTGATTCTGGACAAACAGTTTCCCATTGAGTTGTTGCTGTGCTGATATAACCAAGCCTTTGGGAAATTCAAAGCAGCATTTCAGCTTGGCGTGATATTGGCGGTCAGGCTGGTCTAAAGTTGAATAAACCCTTGTTTATTCAACTTTATAATTCTGAGTCTCATATTGCCCCCTAAGCTGAGATCACACTGCAATCCTGCAGTGCCACTGTGTTTCTACTCCCGGCTCCACCCTCATGCTCATACGCGACAATGTCAAATATTGTTATACGTGTGCATGAGGGGAGAAGAGACACAGCAATGCACATTATACATATTAAATAACCTGTACATATGTATAACCACATTTCTTTTTGTATATTTCATTATTGTATAGGAGTTTGAATAGCACAGAATGTGATGGCGGAAGTACCCCCTTGCACTTGGCCTGCAAAAAAGGAAACATTGATTGTCTGCAGGAACTAGTAGAAGAGTGCCAAGCTCGACAAGACATTGCTGATGCAAACGGAGAGACTGTTTACCATTACGCAGCCCAGCAAAACAACCCACGTGTCATAGAGGTGACAGTGTTGTGGCTTTGTATTTTTTTCTAAGATTTACAGATATTCTGCTGTATTGTTGCAATTTTTTTTTACCTTCTTGCTGTGTTTTACCTTCTTGATGTGTGTCACCTTGAAAGTCATGCCACTGTGATCATTGTATCTCTCTGATGTCAGTTTTCAGATTTAAATTGTTGTACAAAAGTTAACAAAAGCAGCTGAGATATTTTAAAGGTTATTCATCACTATCGGAGCAATAGTTGAGGTTTGTACCATGTTAGCTACAAGCAAGAGAATAAAAGTAGAGCTGTGATACCTTTTATTGGCTAAGTAGACAACAAAAAGAGCAAGCTTTCGGGAGTCCTAAGCCCCTAACATCCAGCCTGATGAAGGGGGCTTAGGACTCCTGAAAGCTTGCTGTTTTTGTTGTCTAGTTAGCCAATAAAAGGTATCACAGCTCTTCTTTAATCACTATCGGAGTCAATGATTTTCAGACTAATAGCATTATCTTTTATACATGAACATTGTCTTATATGGGTACATGCACAAGTGCAAGAAACATTTATTTTGCAGTGTGTGTGTTGCCCTGTGCCTTCAATCCAGTATTTGCTTTGCTAATTATTTCACTTACCCTCCTTCCATCTGTAAATTCAAGCATGCTCAGTAATCACTATGAGCCAGCACTGGGAGATGCAATTTTTAACCATACAACTGCATACAGCAGAGTTTATTATAATATTTCATTTGAATGACATGAAGTAAAAGATGGATTTCTAAAGAAATAGTGGGTTAGATCAACAAAAAAATGGCAGAGTTGTTAAGAATGATAGTTTCCAGTAATGGGCAGTTTAACAAATACATTTTCCAGTGAAGATGCCCTTTAAGACTTCTTTGTGCATCCTCCTTTTCTAAGATTCATAGCTCTGCCTTTTGTCCTACTTTGTGCTTTATGACATTAAAGGGTATGTCCATCGATTAATTTAACTTTTTACTGTTTAACTGAAGAACGGGAGGTAAATGCGCTATGTCTTACCTTCTGTTCTTCAGTAAAACTTGCTTGGTTTTTATTCCTTTTCCCCTTTTATATTGTTTGTTTTGTGTACTAGCCCGTGTAGTGTGTACCAGTATTACCCAGGATTCAGAACCCGTCCTGGTGGGGACCCATCTAGTGGGGTCTATTCACATCTATACATTTTTCTACCCATTGATCATTGTTTCAGTTTTTCTTTAAATTCAAATGTCCTGTGTGAATTCTGGTGATTTCTATATGTGGTCTAGAATATAATACGCATCCTGCTTTGTAACTTTGTGTTTCTTATTTGCAATATCGTTGTTCCCCCTACATGGTTAATCCTACATCAGTGTTCTCCCCAGAATGTTTTTCCAGCCGGGTGGCATGAAAAAGTAGCCAGGTGGGGTGGGATGGGAAATTTGGTCGTGGGGAAAAATGTGCACTGCATTATGCTCATTATATAGGTCAGGGATGTCTAACTTTCATTCAAGCTAAATTTAAGCTAAGTTAACATGTGCTAAAATAATCTTGCAAGTGTATTGGTACACCTATTAAACCTATATCTAAATTCTTTCAAATCACAAGTGTTCCCCCCAAAAAAATTTTGCAGCCGGGTGGCATGAAAAAGTAGCCGGGTGGGCCGCTCGGCTAAAAGACCCTAGGGAGAACACTGCTACATTGTTTTTTGTTATTCCTTTTATCTGCATGGAACCCCTGTGCTTTGCAATCTCTTTACTCCCTGCACATAGACTATTTGTACTTCCTACTGCTGGCCAAAGACTTTTGAAACATTTAATATATTTGGTGTTTGATTGTTGATTCTGTTAAACTGCTAGCGGTTTACCTTCTGACATTCCTGTGGTTTCCCACCTAGCCCATTTAATTTGGGATTTTATTAAATTGCAAAAAAGATGAGACATTGAACGAACGTCAGGGAACAAGTTTACAGTGCATTTTGCGCTTATTGTTTTAAGGAGCCCTATTATTCTCTATTCTGGTGAATAATGGTAAAGTTATGCAATGGATCCATTTTACATGTTAATGCTGTATTTGTTCACTCACAGCCCTTTTCGTTGTACTCTACAATTCTTTTTTTGTACATCTGTCCATTTGCCATTTTTTAACAGCAGTCTTTATGCATTTAACAGATCCTGTGTTCTGTTCCCTCTGTGGGTATAAACCACATAAGCCACAACCAAGAGACACCCTTGCATGTTGCCTGCCGCATGGGGAAAACTGATTCAGTGCTGGCTCTTCTGCGTTGTCATGCTCGCTGTGACATCATTGGAAAAGATGGATACCCTATTCACACAGCAATGAAATATTCACAGAAAGGGTAAGTGTGTGTTCTAAATTTTGCAAAGTTTGTAATTTTCTTTGTATATTTTATTTTTCTTCTGACACCTGTCAGTAACAAATGTCATCTTCTAAATGGACACAGAATCAGGTCAATCAAGTCAAAACATAACATCTGTGATAAAGGAGACCCAAGTTCCAAAAATATAGGCTGGTACACATGGGTTAGTTTTAAAATTCTATTTCACTTCTATATTCAGTGTAAAAAGAACACGAATACCAACAGTGAAGGGGAAAAGCAAGACAGGAGAAAGAACATGGTCATCCCATATGTAGCAGGGGTCTCCGAGAAATTAAGAAGAATTTTCAAAAAACACCGTATCCCTGTCTGCTTTAAACCGAACAACACACTGAGGCAGCAATTGGTACATCCAAAAGACACCAATACCGAAAACACAAGAAAAGCGACATCATATACGCAGTGCAGTGCATGAAGAATGCTCTGATTTGTATGTGGGAAGACCAAACAGCAACTGCATCAACATATGGCCCGCACAGAAGAGCCAATACCTCGGGTCAGGACTCAGCCGTGTACCTGCATCTTAAGGATAAAGGACATATCTTTGAAATTGTAATGTTAACATATTGGCAAAGGAACGTGACTGGTTCAATAGAGGTGTTAAGGAGGCCATTTATGTGAAAATAAAAGAAACCAAGCCTAAATAGAGGTGGGGGGGTTCGACACCAACTGTCTGCCATGTACAATGCTGATTTGACCACTTACTCTGGGCGTTCTATAACACCTCTTAGCCACTATGCAATCCCGCCCTTAACACTTGGCTGTGATATGCTAATTGGGTGTTCCAGGGTACATAATTGCCACAGATTCTTGTACAAGTCATTCTGAATTGAGGAAGCCAGGCGGATGCTAGCGAAACGTCTTCAAGAACTAAAAACAAGTCCAGTTGATCTAATTGAATAAAACAGATATTTTCTACACGTTTTACAAATGGTTTTCCCACATCTGTTGGTTACCCTTTGTGTTAACCACGTTTGTTCCTGTTCTTTCTCTGTCATTCCAACAGAGACTTGGGGACAGAATGTTGCCTAGATTCAGCTCTTCCGGTGACCATCTTTTTTTTTTTTTTTTTGTTAAATGAAGTTTTTTATTTTTTAATAAACTATTTACAACATATCTGTTATGTCTTGCTACATTTTACATGTCCAGTGTTTTCCGGTGTTGATAGATATTTCAGTATTTCTCTGTTTATCATCCGTTCAGACAGTTGTTGAGGCTTCAGTCCACACTGACCAAATTTTCCTAAACTTTGCGGGGCAATGTCCGTGCTTATAGATCAGATTGTGGTAAGGGAGAAAATTATTAATTAATTCTCACCAAGGGAGTAATGATGTTAGCTGTCTAGTTACTTTTGTCCAGAATTGGTTAACGTATGGGCAGTTCCATATTAGGTGCCAAAAGTCTGCGCCATCTGCATGGCATTTAGGACATGTGTTTGGATGAGTGGTTGACATGTGATGTACCGTATATACTCGAGTATAAACCGAGTTTTTCAGGCTGAAAAATCAGCCTGAAAACTCAGACTCGGTTTATACTCGAGTCAACAGCTTACCTGAGCATTCCGGCAGCCGCACAATCTTTCTCTCTACTGGCGCCCCGGCCTGACGTCACTGCCCGGCGCCAAGCCACTGCCCGGTGACGTCGGCCGGCGCGCCAGTACAGGAATGGGCGCGCACGGCTGCCGGAATGCATTTGTTTTTCTTCAGCCATTCAGAGGTGGATTTGCTGGTGTGTTTTGGGTCATTGTCCTGCTGCAGAAACAAGATGGTTCAGCTTGAGTTGACGAACAGATGGCCGGACATTCTCCTTCAGGATTTTTGGTAGACAGTGAGATTCATGGTTCCATCTATCACAGCAAGCCTTCCAGGTCCTGAAGCAGCAAAACAACCCCAGACCCTCACACTACCACCACCATATTTTACTGTTGGTATGATGTTCTTTTGCTGAAATGCTGTGTACTTCTAAGCCAGATGTAACGGGACACGCACCTTCCAAAAAGTTCAACTTTTGTCTGTCGGTCCAAAGGTATTTTCCCAAAAGTTTGGCAATATTGAGATGTTTTTTAGCAAAATTGAGACGCGCCTTAATGTTCTTTTTGCTTAAAAGGTTTTGCGCTTGGATATCTGCATGCAGGCCGTTTTGCCCAGTTCTTTCTTATGGTGGAGTCGTGAACACTTACCTTATTGAGGCAAGTGAGGCCTGCAGTTCTTTAGATGTGTCCTGGGGTCTTTGTGGCTCTCTGATGAGTTTTCTCTGCGCTCTTGGGGTAATTTTGGTCGGCTGGCCACTCTGGGAAGGTTCATCACTGTTCCATGTTTTTGCCATTTGTGGATAATGGCTCTCACTGTGGTTAGCTGGAGTCCCAAAGCTTTAGAAATGGCTTTATAACCTTACCAGACTGATAGATCTCAATTAAGTTATTTTTTAACTTATTTTATAAGGGGGGCAATCACTTTTCACACAGGGCCATGTAGATTTGGGGGGTTTTTCTACTAATATAAAACCATCATTTAAAACTGCATTTTGTGTTCAATTATGGTATCTTGTGACTAATATTAACGGTTTTTGATGAGCAGAAACATTTAAGTGTGACAAACATGCAAAAAGAATAAGAAATCAGGAAGGGGGCAAATAGTTTTTCACACCACTGTATGTACACATTGTAGATTAATCTCATGGGAGAACCATCGGCATCGGGAAGTTATCCTTCAGCACTGCTCACTTCATGTTGCCCCCGCACACCTAATATCGGCACTACGTGGGTGGCCATTTCAGCAACAATATCTAATGGTGGGCCTTAATTGGTCTGTTTAATGAAGTGTCATTTAAGTGACTTCAATTACATTTATATTCATATACATTTGGGTTTAGCTCATGCTTAAATTTAGCAGCCTTCTAGGTACTTTCCATTGGTACTTCTATAGAGAATCCCATTGTAGGGACTTTGAAGTATTGTATGGGAACAAACCAACTGGTTTTGATTTTTTTGGGACATACTGGGACAGAGTAAGCATGTGTGGCCTTATGCAATGCTATGAAAGCTCAAGGGATTGTGTAGAATTCATTAAATATTGCCATGGAAACATAAAAAACACCCTGAAGCCTTTTATTTAGAATACTTAACCCCATTTATAATGGATATTGCCTTGTGGGTAGCTTTTCTTAAACAGGCCATATAAAGCATGTTGTAAACAGATATAGAGAAGTGGTTGGAGAAGGCAGCATGTAAGTCATCTAGTACATGGCAGAGTCATGCAAGCATGTTGGATGTGATTATGTACTAGAATCCAATACAGTCAAAAAGGAAAAAAACAAATGGACGATAACACCCAAAAGTACGGTAGATAAAAGTGTTTGCCATAGATGCCAGAAAGGTACAATGCAATTTTCCAGGCATTATTCCAACAAAAAAAGTGGCTACTTTACATGATGGTAATGGAGGAAAGTGTTAAGAGGAAAGATGTATTTCTACCTTTTAACAAATATATATATTTTTTGATGAAAGTATCCCAGTTCAATTCATATTTCCCATGAGACTATAGTGGAAAAACGATTTGATTCTGGACAAACAGTTTCCCATTGAGTTGTTGCGTGCTGATATAACCAAGCCTTTGGGAAATTCAAAGCAGCATTTCAGCTTGGCGTGATATTGGCGGTCAGGCTGGTCTAAAGTTGAATAAACCCTTGTTTATTCAACTTTATAATTCTGAGTCTCATATTGCCCCCTAAGCTGAGATCACAATGAATCCTGCAGGGCCACTGTGTTTCTAATCCCGGCTCCACCTCATGCTCATACGAGCAATGTCAAATATTGTATACGTGTGCATGAGGGGAGAAGAGACACAGCAATGCACATTATACATATTAAATAACCTGTACATATGTATAACCACATTTCTTTTGTATATTTATTATTGTATAGGAGTTTGAATAGCACAGAATGTGATGGCGGAAGTACCCCTTGCCACTTGGCTGCCCTCAAAAAGGAAACATTGATTGTCTGCAGGAACTAGTAGAAGAGTGCCAAGCTCGACAGACATTGCTGATGCAAAAGGAGAGACTGTTTACCATTACGCAGCCCAGCAAAACAACCCGTGTCATAGAGGTGACAGTGTTGTGGCTTGTATTTTTTTCTAAGATTTACAGATATCTGCTGTATTGTTGCAATTTTTTTTTACTCTTGCTGTGTTTTACCTTCTTGATGTGTGTCACCTTGAAAGTCATGCCACTGTGATCATTGTATCTCTCTGATGTCAGTTTTCAGATTAAATTGTTGTACAAAGTTAACAAAAGCAGCTGAGAATTTTAAAGGTTATCATCTCATATCGAGCACATGTGATGTATGAGTATTTGTCCATGTTGACCGATCAAAACCAGCGAGATAAATAGTAGAGCTGTGATACCTTTTATTGGCTAAGTAGACACAAAAAGAGCAGCGTTTCGGGAGTCCTAGCCCCTAACATCCACTGATGAAGGGGGCTTAGGACTCTGAAACCTGAAGCTTGCTGTTTTTGTTTAGAGCCAATAAAAGGTATCACAGCTCTTCTTTAATCACTATCGGAGTCAATGATTTTCAGACTAATAGCATTATCTTTTATACATGAACATTGTCTTATATGGGTACATGCCACAGTGCAAGAAAACATTTATTTTGCAGTGTGTGTGTTGCCCTGTGCCTTCAATCCAGTATTTGCTTTGCTAATTATTTCACTTACCCTCCTTCCATCTGTAAATTCAGAAGCCTCAGTAACACTATGAGCCAGCACTGGGAGATGCATTTTTAACCATACAACTGCATACAGCAGAGTTATTATAATATTTCCTTGAATGACATGAAGTAAAAGATGGATTTATAAGAAATAGTGGGTTAGATCAACAAAAAAATGGCAGAGTTGTTAAGAATGATAGTTTCCAGTAATGGGGAGTTTAACAAATACATTTTCCAGTGAAGATGCCCTTTAAGACTTCTTTGTGCATCCTCCTTTTCTAAGATTCATAGCTCTGCCTTTTGTCCTACTTTGTGCTTTATGACATTAAAAGGTATGGCCATCTGATTAATTTAACTTTTTACTGTTTAACTGAAGAAAGGGAGGTAAATGCGCTAGTCTTACCTTCTGTTTTCAGTAAAACTTGCTTGGTTTTATTCCTTTTCCCCTTTATATTGTTTGTTTTGTGTACAGCCCGTGTGTAGTGGTACCAGTATTACCCAGGATTCAGAACCGTCCTGGTGGGGACCCATCTAGTGGGGGTCTATTACATCTATACTTTTTCTACCCATTGATCATTGTTTCAGTTTTCTTTAAATTCAAATGTCCTGTGTGAATTCTGGTGATTTCTATATGTGGGCTAGAATATAATACGCATCCTGCTTTGTAACTTTGTGTTTCTTATTGCAATATCGTTGTTCCCCCTACATGGTTAATCCTACATCAGTGTTCTCCCCAGAATGTTTTTCCAGCCGGGTGGCATGAAAAAGTACCAGGTGGGGTGGGATGGGAAATTGGTCTGGGAAAGGTCGGGAAAAGTGCTGCATTATGCTCATTATTTAGGTCAGGGATGTCTAACTTTATTCAAGCTAATTTAGCTAAGTTAACATGTGCTAAAATAATCTTGCAGTGTATTGGTACACCTATTAAACCTATATCTAAATTCTTTCAAATCACAAGTGTTCCCCCCAAAAAAATTTTGCAGCACGGGGTGGCATGAAAAAGTAGCCGGGTGGGCCGCTCGGCTAAAAGACCCTAGGAGGAACACTGCTACATTGTTTTTTGTTTTCCTTTTATCTGCATGGAACCCCTGTGCTTTGCAATCTCTTTACTCCGCACATAGACTATTTGTAACTTCCTACTGCTGGCCAAAGACTTTTGAAACATTTAATATATTTGGTGTTTGATTGTGTTGATTTGTTTAAACTGCTAGCGGTTTACCTTCTGACATTCCTGTGGTTTCCCACTAGCCCATTTAATTTGGGATTATTAAATTGCAAAAAAGATGAGACATTGAACGAACGTCAGGGAACAAGTTTACAGTGCATTTTGCGCTTATTGTTTTAAGGAGCCCTATTATTCTCTATTCTGGTGATAATTGGTAAAGTTATGCAATGGATCCATTTTACATGTTAATGCTGTATTTGTTCACTCACACAGCCCTTTTCGTTGTACTCTACAATTCTTTTTTTGTACATCGTCCATTTGCCATTTTTTAACAGCAGTCTTTATGCATTTAACAGATCCTGTGTTCTGTTCCTCTGTGGGTATAAACCACATAAGCCACAACCAAGAGACACCCTTGCATGTTGCCTGCCGATGGGAAAACTGATTCAGTGCTGGCTCTTCGCGTTGTCATGTCGCTGTGACATCATTGGAAAAGATGGATACCCTATTCACACAGCAATGAAATATTCACAGAAAGGGTAAGTGTGGTGTTCTAATTTTGCAAAGTTTGTAATTTTCTTGTATATTTATTTTTCTTCTGACACCTGTCAGTACAAATGTCATCTTTAAATGGACACAGAATCAGGTCAATCAAGTCAAAACATAACATCTGTGATAAGGAGACCCAAGTTCCAAAAATATATGCGTACACATGGGTTAGTTTTAAAATTCTATTTCACTTTATATTCAGTGTAAAAAGAACACGAATACCAACAGTGAGAGGGAAAAGCAAGACGGAGAAAGAACATGGTCATCCCATATGTAGCAGGGGTCTCCGAGAAATTAAGAAGAATTTTCAAAAAAACAACGGATCCCTGTCTGCTTTAAACGAAACACACTGAGGCAGCAATTGGTACATCCAAAAGACCCAATACCGAAACCAAGAAAAGCGACATCATATACGCAGTGCAGTGCAGTGAAGAATGCTCTGATTTGTATGTGGGAAGACCAAACAGCAACTGCATCAACATATGGCCAGCACAGAAGAGCCAATACCTCGGGTCAGGACTCAGCCGTGTACCTGCATCTTAAGGATAAAGGACATATCTTTGAAGTTGTAATGTTAACATATTGGCAAAGGAACGTGACTGGTTCAAAGAGGTGTTAAGGAGGCCATTTATGTGAAAATAAAGAAACCAAGCCTAAATAGGTGGGGGGGTTCGACACCAACTGTCTGCCATGTACAATGCTGATTTGACACCTTACTCTGGGCGTTCCTATAACACCTCTTAGCCACTATGCAATCCCGCCCTTAACACTTGGCTGTGATATGCTAATTGGGATGTTCCAGGGTACATAATTGCCACAGATTCTGTACAAGTCATTCTGAATTGAGAAAGCCAGCGGGATGACTAGCGAAACGTCTTCAAGAACTAACATCAAGTCCAGTTGATCAATAATGAATAAAACAGATATTCTTCTACACGTTTTACAAATGGTTTTCCCACATCTGTGGTTACCCTTTTGTGTTAACCACGTTTGTTTCCTGTTTCTTTCTCTGTCATTCCAACAGAGACTTGGGGACAGAATGTTGCCTAGATTCCTAGCTCTTCCGGTGACCATCTTTTTTTTTTTTTTTTTTTTTAAACTAATTTTTATTTTTTAATAAACTATTTACAACATATCTGTTATGTCTTGCTACATTTTACATGTCCAGTGTTTTCCGGGTGTTGATAGTATTTCAGTTTCTGTTTATCATCCGTTCAGACAGTTGTTGAGGCTTCAGTCCCACAATGAAATGGGTCACATACTAACACTGACCACACATAAAAGAATGGGTCACATGCTAACACTGGCCACACATAAAATAATGGGTCATATACTAACATTGGCCACACATAAAAGAATGGGTCACATACTAATATTGGCCACACATAATAGAATGAGTCACATACTACTATTGGCCACACATAAAAGAATGAGTCACATACTAATATTGGCCACACATAAAAGAATGAGTAACATACTAATAATGGCGACACATAAAAGAATGGGTCATATACTAATACTGGCCACACATAAAAGAATAGGTCACATACTAACACTGACCACACATTAAAGAATGGGTCACATACTAATATTGGCCACACATAAAAGAATGGGTAAAATTATGGTTCACATACTAATATTGGCCACACATAAAAGAATGGGCCACATACTAACACTGACCACACATAAAAGAATGGGTCACATACTAACACTGACCACACATAAATCTTTTATGTGGGTCAGTGTTAGTATGTGGCCCATTCTTTTATGTGTGGCCAATATTAGTATTGGAACCTAATTTTATGTGTGGCCATATAGTATTGTGACTATTCTTTAGGAGTGGCCAGTATTAGTATAGACCCATTCTTTATGTGTGGCCAATATAGTATTTGACCCATTCTTTAATGTGTGGTCAGTGTTAGTATGTGACCTATTCTTTTATGTGTGGCCAGTATTAGTATATGACCCATTCTTTTTATGGTCGCCCTTATTAGTATGGTTTACTCATTCTTTTATGTGTGGCCAATATTAGTATGTGACTCATTCTTTTATGTGGCCAATAGTAGTATGTGACTCATTCTATTATGTGTGGCCAATATTAGTATGTGACCCATTCTTTTATGTGTGGCCAATGTTAGTATATGACCCATTTTTATGTGTGGCCAGTGTTAGCATGTGACCCATTCTTATGTGTGGTCAGTGTTAGATATGTGACCCATTCTTTTTGTGTGGCCAATATTAGTATGTGACCTTCTTTTATGTGTGGCCAATATTAGTAGTGACCCATTCTTTTATGTGTGGCCAATTAGTATGTGACCCATCTTTTATGTGTGGCCAGTATTAGTATGGACGTATTCTTTTATGTGTGGCCAATATTAGTATGTGACCCATTCTTTTATGGTGGCCAATATTAGTAGTGACCATTCTTTTATGTGTGGCCAATGTTTAGTATGTGACCCATCTTTTATGTGTGGCCAATATTAGTATGTGACCCATTCTTTATGTGTGGCCAGTATTAGTATGTGACCCATTCTTTTATGTGTGGCCATATTAGTATGTGACCCATTCTTATGAGTGGCCAGTATTAGTATGTGACTCATTTATGTGTGGCCATATTAGTATGTGACCCATTCTTTTAGTGTGGCCAATATTAGTATGTGACCCATTTTTTTATGTGTGGCCAATGTTAGTATGTGACCCATTCTTTTATGTGTGGCCAATTTAGTATGTGACCCATTCTTTTATTGTGGCCAGTGTTAGTATGTGACTCATTCTTTTAGTGTGGCCAATTTAGTATGTGACTATTCTTTTAGTGTGGGTCAGTGTTAGTATGTGACCCATTTTTTATGTGTGGCCAATATTAGTATGTGACCCATTTCTTTATGTTGGCCAATATTAGTATGTGACCCATTCTTTTATGGTGTGGCCCGTAGTAGTATGTGACTCATTATTTTATGTGTGGCCAAAATTAGTATGTGACCCCTTTTCTGAAATGTAACAGGAGTGCTGATCTTTACCTTCAGGCCCTGTCACAGAACGAAAGGAAGCAACACTTTTAAAGGGAGGTTCATGTTCAACTTCAGGAGGGCTATAGTTGCGGAATAGATGAAGTTCTGCTGGGTGTCTGTCTGACAAAGTTCCTGTCACTATAACTCTGATAAGAAAGAAAGGAAGTTAGCACTGCATTTGTATTAAACAGATTTGCATATAATGTGAATTTTATTTATTATGGCAATGTGACAACATCATTTTCATTAACCTGTAAAAAAAAATGAACTAAAAAACAAAGAAATAAGTTAATTGGTTTGTTTACTGCATATCAGTGAAATTATTCAGCTTTCTCACTTTTAGAACAATGTTAATTGTGTAAACAGATCACACCTTACCCAGCTTCCATGATAAATTACCCACTGTGCAACAGCTACTTCATCTCAGGAGTGAGTAAGGTGAAGTGCGATTGGTAGCAAGGACCATAAATTATATTGCCTAGCTTAACTTGTATTGCCATTTAGGAAACCAAGTAAATACCCCACATTAACCCTATTACACAAACAGGTTGCATCTCCTTCATGATGTTTTTGTTCCTGGGTCACATTTAAATGTTTATATATCAGCCAGTAAGTTTTCAAAGTGTTGGACTCTGCACAAACGCCGGGAACACAGGAGACAGTCCACCGTAGATTGCAATAAAGAACCTTTATTCTCTTCACAGCCTTACGCGTTTCGGACACACCTGTCTATCATAGGCATAGAGCTTCCCTCTGCTAACCACCCCTATATACACACGCTACGTCCCCACATGACCTCCAATATATCAGCCAGTAAGAAACAGGTTTTAATAATCAGTCGACTATTGTAATACAAACAAAACCACATCGACAACGTTCTTTTATTTATACTGGTTCTGTGGATCACCCTCCAGAGAGGCTAGTGTTGTCACCCAGGATTGGGGCATTTTTTTTTTTACTTTTTGCCATTGCTTATACCAGATTTAAAAAATTCCTCCTGCTCCAAATGCTGATTTCAAACTGTGACAATGGTGCCTGTGCATTTCAGTCAACTAGAACTAGGACCAAATGTGTAAGATGGAGCAGATTATGGCTGGGCCTAGATAATGCGATTTCTTAAATAAACTAAACTCATAGGGACGGGTGAGAGATCGGTTCAACATATTGGGTACACACTTCAGTAATTTGAAGCAGATTGCAGACAGATACTTTGTGGCTGTAATTAGCTATAGATTGCCCACCTATATATCCCAACCTGGATGTCCCTATAGACAGTATAGGAAGAGTTTGGGGGGCCACCCATGTGCAAATCCCTATCAATTTAGTTTGCACAAACAAAGACTGAAGACTCACTGGGGTTCCTGACATCTGTCATCTTTGTGTTTTCTCCAAACTCTCGCTTCAAGAACTCTTCCAGAGGACAAGATTCATAAGGACGGGTTCCACGGAAAACCTCATCTTCATACGGAAATACAAACAGCCGCAATACTCCATGGGCTTTCCTGAACAAAAATTGTAATATGGTCTTCTAATATAATGCCATCTTATGTCATTTGTATATAAATAATTTAGATTTACACAGAGAGATTGTTACAAATGAAATTCACTTAGACACAGGCAAAAAAAAAAAAAAAAAAAAAAAAAATAGTCCCGTGTAGTCTTGTACACCTGCACATACCGGCAGCAGTATCTTCACATTCCCTATACCAAGATCTTACAAAAGTCAATTCCATATGTATAAGGAACTGATACATCTCACTCCAGCATTTACAGTATACCCATTTCATTGTATCTGTATGTTACCCACCTAACTAGATTGTAAGCTCTACAGGGCAGGGACCCTCTTTCCTCTTGTGGCAAGCCTTCTATTTATAATTTATATATTATGTACTAACCTATCTATGTATTATCCCCCATTGTATGACTTTATTGTATTTGTTGTTGTACAGCAGCTGCGTCCCAAGTGGCCCTTTATAAATAAACTATACATACATTCATACAAAGAAGAGTTAGATTTTGACTGTCCATCACAATATAACAGTCACTTCCACATTTGGTGGCAAAGAATTAAGCATGTTAGAGCATCTAGAGTCGACAATCCATTTTATTCTACTAAGCTAAACCTAAAACAAAAAACAGTCACATTTCACAAACCTGCCAACCCCAACTGATCTATTATCACATTATTAGATATATTATTAAGGTTCGTACAAACCTGCAGATGTTTGCCAGACCCTGAGCCCCAGGCGACCCCGATGAACGGCCGATAATCACGCGGTGTATGCGTTCGTTTCATCGGGCTAGGGGGTCTGGCAAACATCTGCAGGGTGTTCCAACCTTTAACCTGATAGTTAAAAGATAATAATAGCTTCCATTCTGGCAGAGTAAGCTGGCTCCTCTCTCCCTGCAGTCAATCATGGTGTGACTCCTGACATCACAGCTCATAATAAAAAACAGGGCTGTTTTATGCCTATTGCACCCAACCTGGGCTGACAAATAAAGAACAAAAAGAATGAAACAGTGTGTTAATACCAGCAATGTGGTACTAGTCACCAGCAGAAAGTCCATGCTAAAATATATACGGTTCTAGTACTGCGAAAAGTAAGTAAGTATATTTTTGAGACACTTTATAGATACTTTAGTTGTGAAAATAAGCCATAATAGGGTAAATGATACAAATAGCTAAAGGCAATATGCCTATACTTACCATGCACTATTGCAAGTGCCAATATGCCTCCAGTATGGTTCCAGCTATCCAGTCAAAAGTTCCCTTATTGGACGTCAGCAGCTTTCTCTATGGCAATTAGGAGCTGAATTAAAACTAGTCCTCGGATTCCACCTCCATCCAGACACAATAGACGGTCTCGCCTGTAGAACCAAGGAAAGCACAGATAAGCCAGGGCATAAACGTTTCAAATCTCCAAGTCGTAAATTTTGTTGAACGCTAACAGGCATATTAATAACCATTTTACAACAATTAAGCAAAATTAATATTTACATTCTCAAGCCATATTTCTCCGAAGTCCACAGAATCTTTGGTACCATCATAACCTCAAGGCAGGGAAACATAGACAAAGTCCTGGAAACCTGTAAAAAAAAATTCACAATCTTATGTACAGGAGAAACCCCCCAGAATAAAATATAACTAGAAGTAGTTGACAGAATCAATACAGGGTACTATCTGTTGTATTCAATTAGATCAACTGGACTTGAAATGTAGTTCTTGAAGACGTTTCGTAGTCATCCGACTGGGCTTTCTCAATTCAGAATGACTTGTACAAGATCTGTGGCAATTATGTACCCTGGAAAATCCAATTAGCATATCACAGCCAGGTGTTAAGGGTGTGATTAGATATGGAAGAGGTGTATAGGAACGCCCAGAGTAAGGTGTTAAAACAGCATTGTACATGGCAAGCAGTTGGTGGTCGAACCCCCCCATCTATTTAGGCTGGTTTCTTTATTTTCACATAATGGCTCCTATACACCTCTCTTGAAACAGTCACGTTCCTTCGCCAGTATGTTAACATTACAATCTTCAAGGTATGTCCTTTATCCTTAAGATGCAGATACACGGCTGAGTCCTGACCCGAGGAATTGGCTCTTCTGTGCTGGGCCATACGTTGATGCAGTTGCTGTTTGGTCTCCCCACATACAATCAGAGCATTCTTCACTGCACTGACTGCAATATATGTGTCGCTTTTCTTGGTTTTGGTATTGGGTCTTTCGGATGTACCAATTGCTGCCTCAGTGTGTTGTTCGGTTTTAAGCAGACAGGGATACGATGTTTTTTGAAAATTCTTCTTAATTTCTCGGAGACCCCTGCTACATGGGATGACCATGTTCTTCCTCTGTCTTGCTTTTCCCCTTCAGTTTCAAAAAACATCGTATCCCTGCTGCTTTAAACGAACAACACACTGAGGCAGCAATTGGTACATCCGAAAGACCCAATACAAAACACAAGAAAAGCGACATCATATATGCAGTGCAGTGCAGTGAAGAAGCTGCTTGATTTGTATGTGGGGGAGACCAAACAGCAACTGCATACACGTATGGCCCAGCACAGAAGAGCCCTTCATCGCATATACTAATACTGGCCACTCCTAAAGAATAGGTCACATACTAATATTGGCCACACATAAAATTATGGTTCACATACTAATATTGGCCACACATAAAAGAATGGGCCACATACTAACACTGACCACACATAAAAGAATGGGTCACATACTAACACTGACCACACATAAAAGAATGGGTCACATACTAATATTGGCCACACATAAAAGAATGGGTCACATACTAACACTGACCACGCATAAAAGAATGGGTCACATACTAATATTGGCCACACATAAAAGAATGGGTCATATACTAATATTGGCCACACATAAAAGAATGGGTCACATCTAATATTGGCCACACATAAAAGATGGATCATATACGAACACTGACCACCTAAAAAATAGGTCACATACTAATATGGCCCTACATAAAAGAATGTGTCATATACTAATACTGGCCACTCATAAAAGAATGGGTCACATACTAATACTGGTCACACAAAAAAGAATGGGTCACATACTAATATTGGCCACACATAATAGAATGGGTCCATACTAACACTGACCACACATAAAAGAATGGGTCACATACTAATATTGGCCACACATAAAAGAATGGGTCACATACTAATATTGGCCACACATAATAGAATGGGTCACATACTAACACTGACCACACATAAAAGAATGGTTCACATACTAATATTGGCCACACATAAAATAATGGGTCACATAGTAACACTGACCACACATAAAAGAATAGGTCACATACTAATATTGGCCACACATAAAAGAATGGTTCACATACTAACATTGGCCACACATAAAAGAATGGTTCACATACTAACATTGGCCACACATAAAGAATAGGTCACATACTAATATTGGCCACACATAAAGAATGGGTCACATACTAATATTGGCCACACATAAAAGAATAGGTCACATACTAATATTGGCCACACATAAAATAAATATTAGATAGAGTTTATCATTCAACCATCTAAACAATCTAAAACGTTATTTCAGAATTATTTTCTCCTGTTGTTCCTGCAATGTGCCATGGACCATTACATATTTAGGCACTGAAATGTCTGTAATTGGAAAACTTTGAAGAAATTATTAATTCTACTAAATAAGCATCCAGAATATATTTAATACATATAAATCTTAAAATAAATGAGAGAAGGGCAGTTTATGCATGACTGGGATATTTTAACCATCCTTCCCTAGGGTACAAATGTCAGTATCCTCCTCCTAATCTATCCTTTGATGTTAGGTAGTTCAGAAGTTTTGTGTTTATGGATAATACCAGTAGTGCAGATATTAATATGACTAGAATGACAGTCTCTGCTTTCCAAATGCAGATATGGAGGCAGAGGGAGGAGAAAGCTTGGAGATGTCCTGGGAAGGTATGAAAGAAGACTGCTCCCACTTCCCCCTTTTTCTCACAACCCAAAGCTTTCATTAATGTTAGTTTTAGATTAGATGTACATGTAGAATCTCCACTTTCACTGAATGAAGTTTGCTTTTTTTTATTTTATTTTTTAAATATACAAGCAGAACTTTGCTTTGATTTCACAGAAATATAATGAACATTAGTCTACCAAAAAAACACCAGTAAGCTGTGTTGTTTCAGAAACATTGCTTGCATTGTTATATGTGTTAAAAATGTAACTACTGGTGAGTTACTGTGGTTAGATTTAAAGGGTATCCCCACTGGTATAATCAAAATTCTGGTATTCAGTTTTATTGAAAATGGTTGTCTTACCTCCCGTTCTTCATAAAACCTGCAGGAGCCAGAGGAGGAAGGCAAGGAACTTCCTGAACAAAAACAGTCCCGACGGACTCTGTCTTTTATTCACAGGTGCTCGCACTTGCGCATGCGTATAGAAGACCGAGTCTGTTGGGACCTGTCAGAGGACGCGCAGAGGAGCGATCGTTTGGGTAACGTACCTCCCATTCTTTAATAAAACTGATGCCAAAATTTTGATTATACCAGTGGAGATACCCTTTAAACTATGTATGTTTTAACTCTGCATAACTTATGTCTCTTTACTGGATATCCTCTTCTAAAATGTTTACTCTGTATCTCTTCAGATCAACTTGTTTGGCGAGCAGCCCGCTCTAGTGGTTGCTGCCCCTACTTACCTTCGACCAATGGGACATTCCTGGATGGTGGACTACTGTCTAATAATCCCACTCTGGATGCCATGACTGAGATTCATGAATACAACACCTGCTTGAAAAGAAAGGTAAATAAGCTGGCCCACTAGACCCCATCATGTAATGTGTTTGGTAAAGTCTTCTGTCCAATCTCATACCCGTCTCTTCTGCATTGGGAAGTGCAATGCTAAGAAAAACGCAGTAAACTAATAACTTTTTGTTACAAAAAGTCTAACATTTCATATGTACTAGTAAATCCTTTCTATTCTTGCAGGTATGTGCAGCCAGGTAAAGAAGCTTGAGTTGTAGTGTCACTGGGTACTGGGAAGCCCCCACAAGAGCCAGTCAGCTCTGTGGATGCTTTAGACCCTCCAATCCTTGGGAGGTGATGAAGACTGTGGTCGGAGCAAGGGAGCTTGGAAAAATGGTGGTGGACTGTGTATGTACAGATACTATGTTCCTATTACAAGATTAACATACTGCATTAAAGGAGTAAAGTAAAGGCTGGAAACTGTGTTTCAGTGTTTACTTTTCCAGGCTCAGATAATTCAAACTGTGTATTGCTTTACCATAATATTGTATCTGGTCCCCATCATATTGTATTTGGGCACTTTAGTATCCCTTAAATGGAGCCCTTCACATAATCTGCAGCAGCCTTTTAAAACAGAAGGTACAGTACATTCTGATTCTATAATATAGCATTCCTTGACTAATCCAAAAAGTATGGACTAATTCCCAGATCAGCGGGTAGAGACATAAAACTCCTTGTTGCTAATGGGATGCTCTTGTACATCTGTATTCAGTTGGATCAACTGGACTTAAAGTTAGTTCTTGAAGACGTTTCGCTATCATCCGTTTTGGCTTTCTCAATTCAGAATTTGTACAGATCTTTGGCAAATAAGTTCCAATTACACATAACGCCAGGTGTTAGGGGCCTTCTGATGCAAGGTGTGATTGCATTGTGCTAAGAGGTTTTATCGAAACTGTCCAGGAAGGTATATAGCTCTTAACCTCCTTCAGTCATCAATCAATACATTAAAGGAATTTCACTTTTCAACTAAACTATTCCATTAAAACAATTGAGTTATTAGTCTGATGTAGAAAGTATGTGGGTTTGAAAACTCTTTCATTGCCTTTAATGTTGCCTGTGAAGTAAAACAAATAACCAATGCCTATCTATGGATACTCTGTATTCAATGGACAATCTTTCATCTCCACTTATTGCCATCTGTTAACATTAACGAAAAGGTGGCACCAGGATTGTTTGTAGCTTTTTGATTGGTAGAAATATATGTTGATCATAATGTGCGAGTGAGAGAGGGATTCCGTATACAAAAACCCTTTATTTGCTGTCCATGACCAAATAAAAAAAGGTAGATAGTTACCAAAAAATACCAATACCAAGAAAGCTTAAATCCTGAAAGTGCTCTTAGCTATGTCATCATGACTAAAAACTGCACAGACACAGAACTTTCCATTTATTCAGGGCCAAAAGGGATCTTTACTGGTACTTTTTACTGCATTCAGCCTTCCCCCCATGCAATCTCCTATGTATAAATTATTTTATAGCATAGGAAGGATTATATATAATATCACTATGAGCAGTTATAGGGAGACATGACAAACTGAAAATACATTGATCAGCGCAATATCCTCTCTGGCTGTACTGTAATAGTATTAAAATCCTAGATTGTGCTCAATTACAGTGCAAGGCTCATATTGTGAGAAGCCAATACTTATCTGCTGGCTCCAAGAACAGGTGCCAAATGAAGCCTCAATCACCCTAATGAAGTTTTCCATGTTTTTCATCATCTTCGGTAACACAGTGTTAGAGGTACAAACACAAAGTTCACTTACAGTTATCTGTTCAGTTCAAATAATAATATTTATTTTACTTAATGTACAAGATTTCAGCAGCACTGTTAGGTAAACAGCAGTGCAAGCCACAATCGGAAAAACAGAAAATGTCCCATGGGGCTTTTTTGTTATGTGATATCATGGCTTGGTAAATGATGGTGATCTTTTTATAATGTAACAGCGTCATGAAATATAAGACGATGTGGGGTAAAAAATAGTTACTGTAAACCAACACCCACTCCTGTTTCCGAGATACATTAACTCACACAACTGATTACTGCATTGCCAGAATTTGGAAGGTAGAGGAGTGCAGGAGTAAGTATTACATCCCTTTTAGCTGTTGTTTCAGTTAGATCAACTGGACTTAAGGGACAACTCCACCCTCATAAGAACATTTTTAGAAAGAACGGCCTCTTTAAAATATGTTGATATATCATAGTTTGTCCTCTAAATTCATTACTGTATGCCTGCTATGCTTCTGGATGTCTCATGGAAACTAGCAATTTAGAAACCTGTACTGAGCCTGGGCATGCTCAGAAGAGCAGAAGGGGAGTTAAAATTCAGTGATTGTCTGTGATGTCAACTGTCAAATCCATAACTGTCCGTTACTAACTGGAAGAACCAGGAAGCAGAAACAGGGGAAACAGGACTTGTGCAGGATTTCAGGTTAGACTTATATATTTCAGATTTAAAACTATTACTGTTTAGGGTTTTGGGGGGGTGATTTCTTGTAGTAGTTTTCATTTTGGGCTGGACTTGCCCTTTAACTGAGTACAACAGATACCATGACCTGGATGAATGAGAACCTTCACAAGCTATTACATCTCCTATAATTTTCATACACAGAAAACGAAGACATCTTGGATATAAAGTAATACCTTTTATTGGCTAACTAAAATGATTGAAAATGCAAGCTTTCGAATCACTAGGCTTCTTCCTCAGACATGATACAATACTGAATCTTATAAAGCACCTATTTTATACATACTAGAACAAAGACTTTCTGACATTACATAGATGTTATCTTTTGCACCCATGCCTGATTGGCAATGGCTGTCGTAAATAAAACAGTTAATACACATTCAATGATCACAGGCACTACTACATACACGAAAACCTAATATGAAAGTTTTCTCCCAGAACTCCTATAAATTGTAGATACATCTCTAGTAAGTTAAATTTACATACATGAAGGAAATATTCTGTAACTAAGAAGGCTTCCATGTTGTTGTGCACTGACATCTTACAGCCCATGTTATTTTTTAAAGAGCCTCTGATCATGAGCACCTATTGGTGCCACATCCCCCAACCCCAGTATCCACTGTCTCTATGCACACATTTCTATACAGATGTCCCACACCAATATACAGTCGTTACCCTGCATTTATTTTCCAGCTTTCATGTATTATTAACAGCTTTCCAGCCTTCCAAAAATACAAAACAGTCAGGGAAAGGAGCATTTAAATATGTTTACAAAAAACCATTTTCTGTGTCAGGGAGAGGGAGGAACTCTGTGCTGTTATATGATTAGCTGGAAGCTTTAGTGGAGCAAGGCTGCTGTTTCTCATACACTTAGCTTTGTATCACCTAGCTGAGGTGCATTATGGGAGCTGACCATTAGTACCCACATGATAATTTCACCCAGCAGCCACAGAAAAGGGTGGGCTGAGGTAAGACACAGTTGTTTTTTGTCCCAGTAGACAGAGCATATTCAAAAGCAATGTTGGCTGGAGACTTTAGTTTCCCTTTAAACCATGTGTATGTGATGTCTCCCACAGTGCACAGATTCTGATGGCCTGCGGTATCCAGAGCTCGAGCATGGTGTGATATGATTGAAGTTCCTTACTTCAGGTGAGATATTGCTAAACTTAAAGGCTACTTGGGTTATTCCATTTCAAAGGGTTACATAGGCACATATGTAGGGTAGCAGCACTTGCTTATATTTAAGCAATGTTTTCTTGCTCTAAAATTTTAAGAGCTAGATACCACAAGGTTTTGCAAACATTTTTTCAGCATTTGATTCTAAAAGAGTTCAAAAGATGCAGGAGGGGGGCTGCAGTTTCACCCCTGATTTTGGCTTGCTTCTTGTGACAATTTTGCTTATGTTGTGCATGAAGTACAGTTTCTCTTGAAATCAAGGCTTACAAATCTGTGCACTTTATGTGATTACAGTAAGGCTGGGTACACACCATCCAATAGTTTGGGCTGATCCCACCGACATTTCAGTGTATCAGTCGAAGGGCCTAAACTATTGGATAGTTGGAACCAATAATATCCGTGGTGTGTACCCAGCTTTGCACATTCTATCTAATGGCAACTGATTCTTTAGAGTACTCCCCCCATTCACAAAATCTTGCATTTTGATCATCTCAATGGCTGGCATAATTTTCGGGAAATATCTCCCCTATTAAAATGTAAAATCGTCTGCACTTTGGTATTAGATCATTTGTACTCGCTTGGAATGTAAAGATTTAAGGGGCATTTTTTCATAATATCCACCTCAAGTGTAGGACTGCCCTTTAATACCACATTAATATTTCCTGTAGCCTTAATATTACCACCTCAATTGGGGATTGTCCCTATACCCCCATTAATACTCCCTGTAGCCTTATATTTTCTGTCTCAAGTGTAGGACTGTCCTTTTATACCACATTTATATTATTATGTGCCTTTATATTTTTTTCTCCACACAAAGGCCTAGTGTAACATTAGTTTAACTTCAGTAGCAATTTTGGTAGACAGTGATGTAAAATTACGATGTGACGTTCAGTATCTTCTGGCCATGCCACAAAAGTTCATTGCACCTAGTATACATTATAAATATTTTAAATTGCCCTTTTGTCTTATATGTTTTGCAATATTTCACATCTGAGATTGTGGAATTCTTTATTAGACAATGATTCTCTATATGAGAAGTGAATCCTACCCTAATAACTATGATTATGTGGGGCTAGAGTTATATTTATGTGTCCAATATGTGCTATATTTATTGTATTTCCCTTGTGCAGACTCAGCCCTCAGCTCCAAACGGACGTTATGCTGGATGAGGTTAGTGACGCAGTCCTTGTTAACATGTTGTGGACACACAGATCTACATCTACCAGCAAAGAATGGTTCTGCAGAGTGGCAAAGATACTCCTGGAACCATGAGCACTATAGGACTGCAAGGTGTCTACCAGAGTCATTGAACTTATTCACCTTCCACAGTCCATGCTACACCTTAAACAGTCATTAGTTAAGGAGCATTGTGATCAAGCAAGTTCTGGTTTCTGCACTAGAAATTATTTTCCTAGGAGTCCTGAAGTTCAATATTGCTTTTAACAATCCTTTTTAATATATATTAATGAATATATTTATTTCTTTAAAACTTCACTGTATTCCAGTTGCATCTATCACATTAAACTCTCTTCCTAAGATAGCCATATAATACGAATTGGACTATTCCATTTCACCCGTTAGTTCTGTTTTGTTCAGGTGCAGTATCCTTAGTCAATTTCAAGTAGGATTTTTAAAGAACAGTGGTGCAAGGTGTATGTTGATTATTGATCTGTACACTGTGCAGTTGATCAATGTGTGTATGGCTATCGTTAGCCATACCACCATTAAAGTAAAATTAACTTTGTCCATGGTGTTGCTAGTTCTCAAACCGCAACAATGCAGAATGGGTCACATACTAATATTGGCCACACATAAAAGAATGGGTCATATACTAATACTGGCCACTCCTAAAAGAATAGGTCACATACTAATATTGGCCACACATAAAATTATGGTTCACATACTAATATTGGCCACACATAAAAGAATGGGTAAACTTAAAACCAGTGAAGCTATCTTCATGGCATTTTTGGTCATATTGTGCATTTAGGTATTTGATTGGATAATACCATACTTGTTAATATTGTTATGGTTTATATTAGTTTGCAGTCACTCCTGAGCTCCCATTGGTGATGACACTATTCAAGTTCTTCGTCTGTTTACTCCTTGCGCTTTATTTCCTTTATCTCCCTTTGTAGATTATTTTTATGTTTATTTTCCAGGTTTAACACCTGTTTTTCTTTTTTATTTTCTGAATGGAGTAGGATTTTAAGAAATAATATGTGCAGAAATAGGGTTTGCATGTATGTCTTCTTTGTTTGCATGTTAAAAAAATCACATTGGAATATCTAAAAAGTTATCTTCTTTTTGATAGTTGTTGTGAAAATAAACAAATTGTGATCCAAATTCTATCCTTGGAGTCTCTGAAGTATTGAGTTTAAATGTTTTGCTGTATGTATTGGCCATGCCTTCTCTGTACTGATGTGTATAGATAGTCTAGTAGGCTCTATGGGTATGTTTGAGTACCCTGTATTGCTTGTGAAGGTTCTCATTCATCCAGGTCATGGTATATCTGTTGTATTCAATTAGATCAACTGGACTTGAAATGTAGTTCTTGAAGACGTTTCGCTAGTCATCCGACTGGCTTTCTCAATTCAGAATGACTTGTACAAGAATCTGTGGCAATTATGTACCCTGGAAAATCCCATTAGCATATCACAGCCAGGTGTTAAGGGTGTGATTAGATAGTGGCTAAGAGGTGTTATAGGAACGCCCAGAGTAAGGTGTTAAAACAGCATTGTACATGCAGACAGTTGGTGTGCGAACCCCCCCACCTCTATTTAGGCTTGGTTTCTTATTTTCACATAAATGGCCTCCTTAACACCTCTCTTGAACCAGTCACGTTCCTTCGCCAGTATTGTTAACATTACAATCTTCAAAGGTATGTCCTTTATCCTTAAGATGCAGATACACAGCTGAGTCCTGACCCGAGGAATTGGCTCTTCTGTGCGGGCCATACGTTGATGCATTTGCTGTTTGGTCTCCCCCACATACAAATCGAGCATTCTTCACTGCCACTGCACTGCATATATGATGTCGCTTTTCTTGTGTTTTGGTATTGGTCTTTCGGATGTACCAATTGCTGCCTCAGTGTGTGTGTTTCGTTTAAAGCAGACAGGGATACGATGTTTTTTGAAACAGTGAAGGGGAAAAGCAAGACAGGAGGAAGAACATGGTCATCCCATATGTAGCAGGGGTCTCCGAGAAATTAAGAAGAATTTTCAAAAAACATCGTATCCCTGTCTGCTTTAAACCGAACAACACACTGAGGCAGCAATTGGTACATCCGAAAGACCCAATACCAAAACACAAGAAAAGGACATCATATATGCAGTGCAGTGCAGTGAAGAATGCTCTGATTTGTATGTGGGGGAGACCAAACAGCAACTGCATCAACGATGGCCCGCACAGAAGAGCCAATTCCTCGGGTCAGGACTCAGCCTGTATCTGCATCTTAAGGATAAAGGACATACCTTTGAAGATTGTAATGTTAACATACTGGCGAAGGAACGTGACTGGTTCAAGAGAGGTGTTAAGGAGGCCATTTATGTGAAAATAAGAAACCAAGCCTAAATAGAGGTGGGGGGTTCGACCACCAACTGTCTGCCATGTCATGCTGTTTTAACACCTTACTCTGGGCGTTCCTATAACACCTCTTAGCCACTATCTAATCACACCCTTAACACCGGCTGTGATATGCTAATTGGGATTTTCCAGGGTACATAATTGCCACAGATTCTTGTACAAGTCATTCTGAATTGAGAAAGCCAGTCGGATGACTAGCGAAACGTCTTCAAGAACTACATTTCAAGTCCAGTTGATCTATTGAATACAACAGATAGTACCCTGTATTGATTCTGCAACTACTTCTAGTTATTTTTATTCTGGGGGGTTCTTCCTGTACATAAGATTGTGAATTTTTTTTTACAGGTTTCCAGGACTTTGTCTATGTTTCCACTGCCTTGAGTAGTTATGATGGTACCAAGAGATACTGTGGACTTCGGAGAAATGGCTTGAGAATGTAAATATTAATTTTGCTTAATTGGTTGAAAAATGGTTATTAATATGCCATGTAGCGTTCAACAAAATTTAACGACTTGGAGATTTGAAACGTTTATGCCACTGGCTTATCTGTGCTTTCCTTGGTTCTACAGGCGAGACCGTCTATTGTGTCTGGATGGAGGTGGAATCCGAGGACTAGTTTTATTCAGTCACTCCTAATGCCATAGAGAAAGCTGCTGGACGTCCAATAAGGGAACTTTTTGACTGGATAGCTGAACCAGTACTGGAGGCATATTGGCACTTGCAATAGTGCATGGTAAGTATAGGCATATTGCCTTTATATTTGTATCATTTACCCTATTATGGTTATGTTTCACAACTAAAGTATCTATAAGTGTCCTCAAAAATAACTTACTTACTTTTCGCAGTACTTAAACCGTATATATTTTAGCATGACTTTCTGCTGGTGACTAGTACCACATTGCATGGTATTAACCACATGTTTCATTCTTTTTGTTCTTTATTTGTCAGCCCAGGTTGGGTGCAATAGGCATAAAACAGCCCTGTTTTTATTATGTAGAGCTGTGATGTCAGGAGTCACGCCATGATTGACTGCAGGGAGAGAGGAGCCAGCTTACTCTGCCAGAATGGAAGCTATTATTATCTTTTAACTATCAGGTTAGGTTGGAAACACCTGCAGATGTTTGCCAGACCCCCTAGCCCGATGAAACGAACGCATACACGCGTGAGTATCGGCCGTTCATCGGGGTCGCCTGGGGCTCAGGGTCTGGCAAACATCTGCAGGTTTGTACGAACCTTAATAATATATCTAATAATGTGATAAATAGATCAGTTGGGGTTGGGCAGGTTTGTGAATGTGACTGTTTTTTGTTTAGGTTTAGCTTAGTAGAATAAAATGGATTGTCGACTCTTAGATGCTCTAACATGCTTAATTCTTTGCCACCAAATGTGGAAGTGACACTGTTATATTGTGATGGACAGTCAAAATCTAACTCTTCTTTGATGAATGTATGTTATAGTTTATTTAAAGGGCCACTTGGGGACGCAGCGCTGTACAACAACAAAATACAATAAAGTCATACAATGGGGGATAATACATAGATAGGTTAGTACATAATATATAAATTAATAAATAGAAGTGCTTTGCCACAAGAGGAAAGGAGGTCCCTGCCCTGTAGAGCTTACAATCTAGTTAGGTGGGTAACATACAGATACAATGAAATGGGTATACTGTAAATGCTGGAGTGAGATGTATGCAGTTCCTTATACATATGGAATTGACTTTTGTCAGATCTTGGTATAGGGAATGTGAAGATACTGCTCCGGTATGTGCAGGTGTACAAGACTACCCGGGACTATTTTTTTTTTTTTTTTTTTTTTTTTTTTGCCTGTGTCTAAGTGAATTTCATTTGTAACAATCTCTCTGTGTACTAAATTATTTTATATTACAAATGACATAAGATGGCATTATATTAGAAGACCATATTACAATTTTGTTTCAGGAAAGCCCATGGAGTATGTGCGCTGTTTGTATTTCCGTATGAAGATGAGGTTTTCCGTGGAACCCGTCCTTATGAATCTTGTCCTCTGGAAGAGTTCTTGAAGCGAGAGTTTGGAGAAAACACAAAGATGACAGATGTCAGGAACCCCAAGTGAGTCTTCAGTCTTTTTTGTGCAAACTAAATTGATAGGGATTTGCACATGGGTGGCCACCCAAACAATCTTTCCTATACTGTCTATAGGGACATCCAGGTTGGATATATAGGTGGCAATCTATAGCTAATTACAGCCACAAAGTAATCTGTCTGCAATCTGCTTCAAATTACTGAAGTGTGTACCCAATATGTTGAACCGATCTCTCCCCTCCCTATGAGTTTAGTTATTTAAGAAATCGCATTATCTAGGCCCAGCCATATAATCTGCTCCATCTTACCATTTGGTCCTAGTTCTAGTTGACTGAAATGCACAGGCACCATTGTCACAGTTTGAAATCAGCATTTGGAGCAGGAGGAATTTTTTAAATCTGGTATAAAGCAATGCAAAAAAAAAAAAAAAATGCCCCAATCCTGGGTGACAACACTAGCCTCTCTGGAGGGTGATCCACAGAACCAGTATAAATAAAAGAACGTTGTCGATGTGGTTTTGTTTGTATTACAATAGTCGACTGATTATTAAAACCTGTTTCTTACTGGCTGATATATATGGAGGTCATGTGGGGACGTAGCGTGTGTATATAGGGGTGGTTAGCAGAGGGAAGCTCTATGCCATGATTAAGGACAGGTGTGTCCGAAACGCGTAAGGCGTGTAAGAGAATAAAGGCTTTTTATTGCAATCTACGGTGGACTGTCTCCTGTGTTCCCGGCGTTTGTGCAGAGTCCAACACTTTGAAACTTACTGGCTGATATATAAACATTTAAATGTGACCCAGGAACAAAAACATCATGAAGGAGATGCAACCTGTTTGTGTAATAGGGGTTATGTGGGGTATTTACTTGGTTTCCTAAATGGCAATACAAGTTAAGCTAGGCAATATAATTTATGGTCCTGCTACCAATCGCACTTCACCTTACTCACTCCTGAGATGAAGTAGCTGTTGCACAGTGGGTAATTTATCATGGAAGCTGGGTAAGGTGTGATCTGTTATACACAATTCCATTGTTCTAAAAGTGAGAAAGCTGAATAATTCACTGATATGCAGTAAACAAACCAATTAACTTATTTCTTTGTTTTGTTCATTTTTTTTTACAGGTTAATGAAAATGATGTTGTCACATTGCCATAATAAATAAAATTCACATTATATGCAAATCTGTTTAATACAAATGCAGTGCTAACTTCCTTTCTTTCTTATCAGAGTTATAGTGACAGGAACTTTGTCAGACACACACCCAGCAGAACTTCATCTATTCCGCAACTATACCCTCCTGAAGTGAACATGAACCTCCCTTTAAAAGTGTTGTCTTCCTTTCGTTCTGTGACAGGGCCTGAAGGTAAAGATCAGCACTCCTGTTCCATTTCAGAAAATGGTCACATACTAATTTTGGCCACACATAAAATAATGAGTCACATACTAATACTGGCCACACATAAAAGAATGGGTCACATACTAATATTGGCCACACATAAAAGAATGGGTCACATACTAATATTGGCCACACATAAAAGAATGGGTCACATACTAACACTGACCACACATAAAAGAATAGGTCACATACTAATATTGGCCACACATAAGATGAGTCCATACTAACAGGCCACACATAAAGATGGGTCACATACTAATGTGCCACACATAAAGATGGGTCACATACTAACATGGCCCACAAAAGAATGGTCACTACTAATATTGGCCACACATAAAGAATGGGTCACAGACTAATATTGGCCACACATAAAAGAATGGTCACATACTATATGGCCACACATAAAAGAATGGGTCCCATACTAATATTGGCCACACTAAAAGAATGGGTCACATACTAATACTGGCCACACATAAAAGAATGGTCACATACTAATTGGCCACACATAAAAGAATGGGTCACATACTAATATTGGCCACCATAAAAGAATGGGTCACATACTAATATGGCCACACATAAAAGAATGGTCACATACTAATATTGGCCACACTAAAGATACGTCACATACTAATACGGCCACAACTAAAGAATGGGTCACATACTAATATTGGCCACACATAAAAGAATGGGTCACATACTAATATTGGCCACACATAAAAAATGGGTCACATACTAATATTGGCCACACAGAAAAGAATGGGTCACATACTAACACTGACCACACATAAAGAATGGGTCCATGCTAACACTGGCCACACATAAAAAATGGGTCTATACTAACATTGGCCACACATAAAAGAATGGGTCACATACTAATATTGGCCACACATAAAGAATGAGTCACATACTACTATTGGCCACACATAAAAATGGTCACATACTAATATGGCCACACATAAAAGAATGAGTACATACTAATATGGCCACACATAAAGAATGGGTCATATACTAATACTGGCCACACATAAAAGAATAGGTCACTACTAACACTGACCACACATTAAGAATGGGTCACATACTAATATTGGCCACACATAAAAGAATGGGTCATATACTAATACTGGCCACTCCTAAAGAATAGGTCACATACTAATATTGGCCACACATAAATGGTTAGACCTGGTAATGCTTAACAGGAGAGGAAACAGTAATACATACAAAGGAAGGAGAGGAGGTGTCCTATTAACCTTTTTTAAATCATGAACATTATGAAAATGTATCACACCGTTCACACTGTAGGCAATACATCATATGTGATTTGAATTGATTATGGATTGATATTGGTTCCTATTTATTTTCTATATTACCTCTGTCTTTGGATCATCAGTAAGGTATCTTCAGCTTTTATTTTGTATATTTGGCCATACACAGAAGGACATTTATTTCTATTCATGATTAGCGATGAATGCAATAATGTAAAAAGTTACTCCACATTATGATGTTATTAAACGTTAATTATCTGTGTATAGTTTTACTCTTAGACACATTTCTCTGCTTACAGAAAGACAACCTGGAGCTCATTAAAGCCCTCATGGTTTTTGGGGGTGATGTGGAGAAGCCTAATGACTTGGGGAGACTCCAGGACTCTTTGCACCCAAACAAGTAAAGGTTGTGAACCCTAAATCTGGAGCCTAAAGGTGTTAATTTGTTGCTTGAAAATAAATTAAATGTACTTGGACAAGAGGATCTGACATTTACATTCTGATTTTAAACACATTAGCCCAAAAATATATTTTTCATATCCAGCATCTTGTGCACATTTTTTTTTAACTAATCTATATCTACTTACCAAAGTATTCTGACTAACTCTGGTCCCTCTGTAAATAAATAATACCCTTGTATAGTAAAAATTGACTTTAAATCACCACATATAGCATTTCTGTACAACTGTATAAAAAATATTGTTTTCACAGGTAACTTTTTATAGTGACCCTTAATTATTTTTCAAATAATCAACTTATTGTCTAGCCATTGGCGTTTTTTCCACATGTGACATTGTTTCTTCTTCCCCTCGCTCCAACTCAAAGGGTCCAACGAAAAGTACTCTTCTAACATGCGTTGTAACGTAGATCAGGAGCGCTGTTTACCCCTGACTCCCAGCTTTCTTCAGCTGGCTACCCCCCCCTACAAGTACCCCCCCATGGATAAACCTAGCGGCATAGGGTAAACCAGTTCTCCCTTCCCCTCACTTGGATCTCCTTTTTTTTCACCATCATATGAATGGGGCTCAGAGAGTCATTTTCTTGGAAGATTTGATCCCTATTACCCGGTAACAAGAATGATGTAGCTTGGATGTTAAGGTTTAAATGTATAATTTAGTTAATGATCTAGAAGCCTTTTTATTTTGCACCGTTATTGGGTGTGTAGCTTTTAAAAGACTTGGATACTTCTTATCCAGATCTCATTATCCATAATTTAACTATTTATAGTGTCTTATGTTACAACAATGTTGTGGTTTTTACTGATTTGGCTTACCAGAACAGTTGGTGTTGGGGATTTGAAGTAGGTTACTAAGTGCAATAGATCGATTGGCTGAAAAAATCCACCTGTGTGTGCCCTCTGTTGGAAAGACTGCTTGGCAATATCAACCAAAAACGCGAAAGAAAATGTACAGATGACCCATCGCAGACACACTATCATGACGATTCATGGCCACAAGGTGGTGTAGTTCGATCTGCTACACCATACTGCAGTCATCTAACAGTGTATGGGGTTGCTTTATGTCACACTAAACTTAAACCAGTGAAGCTATCTTCATGGCATTTTTGGTCATATTGTGCATTTAGGTATTTGATTGGATAATACCATACTTGTTTAAGATTGTTATGGTTTATACTTATGTTGCAGTCACTCCTGACTCCCATTGGTGATGACACTATTCAAGTTCTTCGTCTGTTTACTCCTTGCGCTTTATTTCCTTTATCCTCCTTTGTAGATTATTTTTATGTTCTATTTTCCAGTGTTTACACCTGTTTTTCTTATTTTATTATTCTGAATGGAGTAGGTTTTTAAGAAATAATTTTGCAGAAATAGGGTTTGCATGTATGTCTTCTGTGTTTGCATGTTAAAAAAATCACATTGGAATATCTAAAATGTTATCTTCTTTTTGATAGTTGTTGGTGAAAATGAAACAAATTTGTATCCAAATTCTATCCTTGGAGTCTCTGAGTATTGAGTTTGAAATGTTTTGCTGTATGTATTTGGCCATGCCTTCTCTGTACTGATGTGTTAGAGTAGTCTAGTAGGCTCTATGGGTTGTTTGAGTACCCTGTATTGCTTGTGAAGGTTCTCATTCATCCAGGTCATGGTATATCTGTTGTTATTCAATTAGATCAACTGGACTTGAAATGTAGTTCTTGAAGAGTTTCGCTAGTCATCCGACTGGCTTTCTCAATTCAGAATGACTTGTCCAAGAATCTGTGGCAATTATGTACCCTGGAAAATCCCAATTAGCATATCACGGCCAGGTGTTAAGGGGTGTGATTAGATAGTGGCTAAAGGTGTTATAGGAACGCCCAGAGTAAGGTGTTAAAACAGCATTTGTACATGGCAGACAGTTGTGTCGAACCCCCCCCCTCTATTAGGCTTGGTTTCTTTTTTTCCATAAATGGCCTCCTTAACACCTCTCTTGAACCCAGTCACTTCCTTCGCCAGTATGTTAACATTACAATCTTCAAAGGTATGTCCTTTATCCTTAAGATGCAGATACACGCTGAGTCCTGACCCGAGGAATTGGCTCTTCTGTGCTGGGCCATACGTTGATGCAGTTGCTGTTTGGTCTCCCCCACATACAAATCAGCATTCTTCACGGCACTGCACTGCATATATGATGTCGCTTTCTTGTGTTTTGGTATTGGGTCTTTCGGATGTACCAATTGCTGCCTCAGTGTGTTGTTCGGTTTAAAGCAGACAGGGATACATGTTTTTTGAACAGTGAAGGGAAAAGCAAGACGGAGGAAGAACATGGTAATCCCTATGTAGCAGGGGTCCGAGAAATTAAGAGAATTTCAAAAAACATCGTATCCCTGTCTGCTTTAAACCGAACAACACACTGAGGCAGCAATTGGTACATCCGAAAGACCCAATACCAAAACACAAGAAAAGCGACATCATATATGCAGTCAGTGCAGTGAAGAATGCTCTGATTGTATGTGGGGGAGACCAAACAGCAACTGCATCAACTATGGCCCAGCACAGAAGAGACCAATTCCTCGGGTCAGGACTCACCGTGTATCTGCATCTTAAGGATAAAGGACATACCTTGAAGATTGTAATGTTAACATACTGGCGAAGGAACGTGACTGGTTCAAGAGAGGTGTTAAGGAGGCCATTTATGTGAAAATAAAGAAACCAAGCCTAAATAGTGGGGGGTTCGACACCAACTGTCTGCCATGTCAATGCTGTTTTAACACCTTACTCTGGGCGTTCCTATAACACCTCTTAGCCACTATCTAATCACCACCCTTAACACCTGGCTGTGATATGCTATTTGGATTTTCCAGGGTACATAATTGCCACAGATTCTTGTACAAGTCATTCTGAATTGAAAAGCCAGTCGGAGACTAGCGAAACGTCTTCAAGAACTACATTTCAAGTCCAGTTGATCTAATTGAATACAACAGATAGTACCCTGTATTGATTCTTGCAACTACTTCTAGTTATATTTTATTCTGGGGGGTTCTTCTCTGTACATAAGATTGTGAATTTTTTTTAACGGTTTCCAGGACTTTGTCTATTTTTCCACTGCCTTGAGTAGTATGAGGTACCAAGAGATACTGTGGACTTCGGAGAAGATGGCTTGAGAATGTAATATTAATTTTGCTTAATGGGTGAAAAATGGTTATTATATGCCATGTACGTTCAACAAAATTTAACGACTTGAATTTGAAACGTTTATGCCACTGGCTTATCTGTGCTTTCCTTGGTTCTACAGGCACGGCGAGACCGTCTATTGTGTCTGGATGGAGGTGGATCCGAGGACTAGTTTTTAATTCACTCCTAATTGCCATAGAGAAGCTGCTGGACGTCCAATAAGGAACTTTTTTGACTGGATAGCTGGAACCAGTACTGGAGGCATATTGGCACTTGCAATATGGCATGGTAAGTATAGGCATATTGCCTTTAGCTATTTGTATCATTACCCTATTATGGCTTATGTGTCACAACTAAAGTATCTATAAAGTGTCCTCAAAAATATACTTACTTACTT
This sequence comes from Hymenochirus boettgeri, assembly GCA_019447015.1. Classification (NCBI taxonomy): domain Eukaryota; kingdom Metazoa; phylum Chordata; class Amphibia; order Anura; family Pipidae; genus Hymenochirus; species Hymenochirus boettgeri. The sequence continues at coordinate 220,438,102 of CM033472.1, read as the reverse complement.
TTCGCAGTACTTAGACCGTATATATTTTAGCATGGACTTTCTGCTGGTGACTAGTACCACATTGCATGGTATTAACACACTGTTCATTCTTTTGTTCTTTATTTGTCAGCCCAGGTTGGGTGCAATAGGTCAATAACAGCCCTGTTTTTATTATGTAGAGCTGTGATGTCAGGAGTCACAGCCATGATTGACTGCAGGGAGAGAGGAGCCAGCTTACCTGCCAGAATGGAAGCTATTATTACTTTTTAACTATCAGGTTAAAGGTTGGAACACACCTGCAGAGTTTTTCCAGACCCCCTAGCCCATGAAACGAACGCATACACGCGTAGTATCGGCCGTTCATCGGGTCGCCTGGGGCTCGGGTCTGGGCAAACATCTGCAGGTTTGTACGACCTTAATAATATATCTAATAATGTTTAATAGATCAGTTGGGGTTGGGCAGGTTTGTGAAATGTGACTGTTTTTTGTTTTTAAGGTTTAGCTTAGTAGAATAAAATGGATTGTCGACTCTTAGATGCTCTAACATGCTTAATTCTTTGCCACCAAATGGTGAAGTGACACTGTTATATTGTGATGGACAGTCAAATCTACCTCTTCTTTGTATGAATGTATGTATAGTTTATTTATAAAGGGCCACTTGGGGACCAGCGCTGTCAACAACAAAAATACAATAAGTCATACAATGGGGGATAAATACATAGATAGGTTAGTACATAAATATATAATTATATAAATAGAAGTGCTTTGCCACAAGAGGAAAGGAGGTCCCTCCCTTTAGGCTTACAATCTAGTTAGTGGGTAACCCAGATACAAGAGAATGGGTATACTGTAAATGCTGGAGTGAGATGTTGCAGTTCCTTATACATATGGAATTGACTTTTGTCAGATCTTGGTATAGGGAATGTGAAGATACGGCTCCGGTATGTGCAGTTGTACAAGACTACACGGGACTTTTTTTTTTTTTTTTTTTTTTTTTTTTTTGCCGTGTGTCTAAGTGAATTTCATTTGTAACAATCTCTCTGTGTAAATCTAAATTATTTTTATATTACAAATGACATAAGATGGCATTATATTAGAAGACCATATTACAATTTTGTTTCAGGAAAGCCCATGGAGTATGGGCGCTGTTTGTATTTCCGTATGAAGAATGAGGTTTTCCGTGGAACCCGTCCTTATGAATCTTGTCCTCTGGAAGATGTTCTTGAAGCGAGAGTTTGGAGAAAACACAAAGTGACAGATGTCAGAACCCCAAGTGAGTCTTCAGTCTTTGTTTGTGCAAACTAAATTGATAGGGATTGTTGCACATGGGTGGCCACCAAACAATCTTTCCTATACTGTCTATAGGGACATCCAGGTTGGGATATATGTGGCAATCTATAGCTATTACAGCCACAAAGTAATCTGTCTGCAATCTGCTTCAAATTACTGAAGTGTGTACCCAATATGTTGAACGATCTCTCACCCTCCCTATGGATTTGTTAATTTAAGAAATCCATTATCTAGGCCCAGCCATATATCTGCTCCATCTTACACATTTGGCTAGTTCTAGTTGACTGAAATGCACAGGCACCATTGTCACAGTTTGAAATCAGCATTTGGAGCAGGAGGATTTTTTAATCTGGTATAAGCAATGGCAAAAATAAAAAAAAAAATGCCCCAATCCTGGGTGACAACACTAGCCTCTCTGGAGGGTGATCCACAGAACCAGTATAAAATAAAGAACGTTGTCGATGTGGTTTTGTTTGTATTACAATAGTCGACTGATTATTAAAACCTGTTTCTTACTGGCTGATATATTGGAGTCATGTGGGACTTTCGTGTGTATATAGGGGTGGTTAGCAGAGGGAAGCTCTATGCTATGATTAAGGACAGGTGTGTCCGAAACGCGTAAGGCGTGTAAGAAGATAAAGGGCTTTTTATTGCAATTCTACGGTGGACTGTCTCCTGTGTTCCCGGCGTTTGTGCAGAGTCCAACACTTTGAAAACTTACTGGCTGATATATACACTTAAATGTGACCCAGGAACAAAAACATCATGAAGGAGATGCAACCTGTTTGTGTAATAGGGGTTAATGTGGGGTATTTACTTGGTTTCCTAAATGGCAATACAAGTTAAGCTGCAATATAATTTATGGTCCTGCTACCAATCGCACTTCACCTTCTCACTCCTGAGATGAAGTAGCTGTTGCACAGTGGGTAATTTATCAGGAAGCTGGGTAAGGTGTGATCTGTTATACACAATTAACATTGTTCTAAAAGTAGAGAAGCTGAATAATTTCACTGATATGCAGTAAACAAACCAATTAACTTATTTCTTTGTTTTTTAGTTCATTTTTTTTTACAGGTTAATGAAAATGATGTTGTCACATTGCCATAATAAATAAAATTCACATTATATGCAAATCTTTTTAATACAAATGCAGTGCTTTCCTTTCTTTTCTATCAGAAGTTATAGTGACAGGAACTTTGTCAGACAGACACCCAGCAAAACTTCATCTATTCCGCAACTATAGCCCTCCTGAAGTTAACATGAACCTCCCTTTAAAAGTGTTGCTTCCTTTCGTTCTGTGACAGGGCCTGAAGGTAAAGATCAGCACTCCTGTTACATTTCAGAAAAGGGGTCACATACTAATTTTGGCCACACATAAATAATGAGTCACATACTAAACTGGCCACACATAAAAGAATGGGTCACAATACTAATATTGGCCACACATAAAATGGTCACATACTAATATTGCCACACATAAAAGAATGGGTCACATACTAACACTGACACACATAAAAGAATAGGTCACATACTAATAGGGCCACATAAGAGGAGTCCATACTAACACTGGCCACACATAAAAGAATGGGTCACATACTAATATTGGCCACACATAAAAGAATGGGTCACATACTAACATTGGCCACACATAAAAGAATGGGTCACATACTAATATTGGCCACACATAAAAGAATGGGTCACATACTAATATTGGCCACACATAAAGAATGAGTCACATACTAATACTGGCCACACCATAAAGAATGGGTCCATACTAATATTGGCCACACATAAAAGAATGGGTCACATACTAATACTGGCCACAC